>CAJVRN010000237.1:7811250-8555000 GCA_911728415.1 Lagocephalus sceleratus | reverse complement strand
AGTTCACAGCTAGTTTATCAGCCTGAGAGAGACGGAGAGAAGAAGAGCAAGGAGGAGGAGGAACCGGCGACTCCGTGGCCTCTGTGCTGCTCTTCTTTCCATTCAGGGTAGTTTCGATGTTAACATGCATCTTTAATCCGCTTCTGAATGAGCCGTGGTTCATGGTTTTCACAGCTCGCCCTGGCAGCGGAGTAAAGTGTCCTGAGCAGAGAAAAGGATGGTCAACACGCTCATCAACTCCCCCCTGTGCTTTCGAGCCATGGCATATGACCTTTACCCCGCAGCAGTGAACGCAGTGAAATATTTGAGTTTTATTCAGAAGCAACTAAATGTAACCCTGGTGCTCTCCCAAAATACAATTGCTAACCTTTTCATTTTGGACTGCTCAGGTAGGAGAATCAACATCTTAGAACTGCGGCTTTAGCCAACTGATGGACTTGGCTCCTGCATTCAGAAAAACAAATAAACCCAGGGCTCTTGGTTTGAGTACCTTCTTGTTCATGCATAATTGTCAATCCCAAGAACACATTCTTTTTGCTTGTTTTACTATGTTCAGGGTCAGGAAGTATTCAACCTGCAGAATTTTTCTCATTTGCTCACCCATGAACCCATGTTGTTGCTCATAAATGAGCATAATATGGTTTAATTCACTCCTATCCATCATGAGGTTAAGGTAGCTGTCAGGTTCCCAAATTAATTTGAGGGGGAAAATACAAAAAAAAAAATACACCCCAACAATAACATCCTGCTCCTGTCAGGACCTTCGACTGCGAGTGGCTCTGTGGGAGTTTTGTGTCCTGATAATAATCTCTCATTATGTTGTTACAGTCAATTAACAGCCATTACTGTCAGACTGCATCTTTGAACCAGTGCTGACACTCATTAATCCCTAGCTTTAGGCTACATCATCTTTTTTCTTCATCTTGTTTGTTTTATATGACTTTATATGACAGATTAGTCCATAAGGTTTTAAAATTATAATAATAACAATAATACTAATGTTTACCGCTTTATAGAAAAGTCAGACTGCTCAAACCTCTTCCCAGGTTGCGACATGTGTGCAGACAACAGGAATGGCGAATGCCCGATGCATGGCCCTCTTCATTCGCTGCGCCGCCTCGTTGGTACCAGCAGCACTGCGGCGCCTGTCACCTTGCCGGATGTCCCCGAGTGGCTCCGGGATCTACCCAGAGAGGTGGGACTTTAGCTGCTGTCTAAGCTTCTTTTCTGTACATTGCTTTAACCTTCTTAAGAAGGGGAGTTCCTCAGGGTTCTGTGTTAGGACCACTGCAGCTGTTATTGTAACTGTGTCAACAGCTACTGCAGCTGCAGAGAAGTTCTAAGTTCTTTGTCTCGATATATCAGTCTAATGCTGAATCTCTATTTAACAGATATGTAGAAAATGTGATGGGATTGTGAAAGTAAATGTTTACATGTCAATTTTACACACTATCTTCTGTACAAATGTCTGTGGTGTAACCATCCATGCAAGGAGGGATGATACCGCAGCAACTTGGAACACGGAAAAAAGCAATTCAGTGCATTTATTTTTAGAGGTAACGATATACTGGCTCGTGTGTGTGCAGGTGTGTCTGTGCACCAGTACAGTTCCTGGGCTGGGGTACGGGATCTGTGCGGCTCAGAGGATCCCTCAGGGAACCTGGATCGGCCCCTTTCAGGGGGTCCCTCTCCTGCTGGACAAACTGCACGCTGGAGCTGTCAGGAACACAAGGCACCTGTGGGAGGTAAGAAAGGTGTGAGTGGTGCAGACGCGCTGGCTTCCCATCATGTTTTATTGTAATATCACATTAGAGGCCACATGGCTTTTTCATAATGACATTTTACAAAATGTACAAATGATTTACAAATTTACACAAAAGGAACCACAAATGTTTTTTGATTAATTAACGCATGCATCCATTTAATTTATTTTTAGAAATTATTATACTTAAAAAAAAACCAATCCATTTGTGCTTGGTATAAAAACTTCAGATTTTATACCCCAAAAGGAATTTTAGAGAAATTATACTTTGAAACTGATCATAATTTAATTCTCTTAAACTCAGGCTGCATTGAAATCCGTAAAAGGATATATATGTATGTATATATATATATATATATATATATATATATATATATATACTTTTATGTTATATGTAATATACTCTTATGTTTATACATATATATATATATAAACAATACACTGAATAATTAAGTTTGTACTAGCATAACATTCTCCATTGAATTTTGTTCTAACTCATTGGTTCGGGATTTTGCGTACGCATGGCACACGTTCATGTTCATGTGTGTGTGTGTGTGTGTGTGTGGGCCATCACCATGACACCCCGTGGTCCATCGATCAGAGCATATTTACATACAGCGGCAGGAGAGGGTGAATGTCGCAGATATAAAGAGCTGCATTAGCATCAGAAAGATAGATGAGGCTGGTGGGATGTCGGCCTCTCTGCTGTTGGCTGCAGCAGGACATCAGCCGGCGAGCGAGGCGCAGAGGTCAGAGGTCGGGTGGCAGTTTGGCCATGTAAGACCTCATAGACCAAGTCCAGCAGGAGGAAGGGTCTGCTCATCAAACAAAAGAGCACCAAAGAGGGATTTCATTAATAATCTCTGCTTTTACGCATCCGCAGTGACAGCCACTCATGAAATGATGACACACAACCATTTAAATCTCTGTAAAACAAGAGTGGTAGCAGTTACAGTATAATGTACATATGGACTTTATGATTTAATTTTAAATTCATACTGCTGTCAAGAGTAAGAAAAAAATAAAAGCAGTCACTCTGAGTTGACCTTAAATGTGAATTTGTCTTTCACCTGAATAATATGTAATTGTTTCACGATAAATACATTTTTATTTAATTTAATTTTCTTTTAATATTCATTACAATTTTGAATTCTCAAAAATACTTTGAAGGATAAAGACTTGTGCAAATGTTCATTTTGTCTCAAGGCTAAACTGATTAGATTTTGTAGGTCGAAGGTCAAAGGCCAGGGTCACTGAAGCCTTATTTGAATACCTGCTTTGTGGTTAGAATTTACAAAAAATTAACATTTGGTTTCTCATTTTATTTAGCTTAAATGGGGCCATAGATCATCGTCATCATATATTCTGGAATAATTTGAAAAACTTTTTACAAGAATAAACAAACACTGAACTGATATCATTGCTCCACAAGGGGTCATTAAGTTTGATTTTTTTTATGGATATGTGTGAATGTGTTCTCCCAATGAGTGAGACAAAATTCTGGATTTCACGTAATACAAGCATCTAATAGTTGTGCCAACTTGTGAGATTTGGCAGCACCTAGCAGGGAGAATAGAGAATGCAAGAACAGAATATTCGTCTTTAATCTCTTTTTTCTGTTGGAAAACATACTGTATTTGCTGTCAAAGAAAGTATGTTTTTTTTTCTCTATTTATTTCCATGTTTACATTTCTATATTCATTTGTCTTGTGTTATATTATATATAGAAAGGAATATATTGTAAAGAAAGAAACCATTGTCATAGTCATAAAATACTCTCATACATCAAAATATCAAGGTTCCCTAAAACATCCTATTGCTGTATAATGAAATGTGATTATTATTTTTAAATAAATCATCTGCCTTAACATAATTTATATAATCTACTCAGACGATAAAACAGCCAGAGACTGGCTTTGTTCCCTTAAAGAGACTTTGAAGCCCTCTGCCCTGGAGAAACTGATCCAATAACCTGGCTGGACTATCGGCAGATTATCGGACACCCTGGTAAAAGTGGTCATTAGGCTTATTGATGATGGAGCTTTACACACAGATCTCATTAAACTCACTTATTGATGCCTCCTAAAACGAGAAGAGACATCCGTACTATAACCAGTCAGAGATCTTCCCTGGAGGGGGCAGTTATCTTTAAGACGCTCACTGTTAAATATGAGTGGAACAGTCAGTGGAACATTCATCAACTTCTGTTTGGACATGACCGTTTAATCCTGTTTGAGTCAAAGTTTATGAAACTTTTAAGACAGAAAATGAGGAGCAAATTGAACTCGGTCAGTTCAGCTTTAAAGTATTGTGTAGTCCTTCAGTAGCAGTCTCAGCAGCAGAGTATTCTGGCCCTTCCAACAGCAGAAACCTTCGCAAAGAAGCACATTCCTGAGGCCTCCTTTTGATCACAATTTCAAGATGATGGTAAAATAGGTGAGCGTTATAGATTGATGGAGATGGTCTGGTACAAATCTAGCTGTCGACGCTGCACCAAAGATATCTGGGGAGAACCACATCCTAATCTTAAACCCATTGAAACCTCTGGCATTGATCCAGTGGCGGAGTTGGAAAGGAGGAAAAAACACATTTACTGTAAAACTAAAACTGTCTTTGACTGTAAGTGATGGGAGGATGCCACCACAAGGCAGCAATGGCATTAGATGCAGCCAAGATAAGGGAATAATTGAGATTAGAGGAAAATAAGGCATGTAAAAGCCCTGTGAGTTATTAAATGAGGGGTCTGTACAGGGTTTGGCAATGTTTCATTACTAAATAATGTACCATTGAAAAAAACATCCTGCTTCTTTCTCTCTCGTCGAAGCTGCTTCTGTCAACAAGAACAAGAACCTCTCATTTAACAATGAAGGGTTTAGGGATGGAATGGCGAGTTTGGACCTCAGGGTTGTCCTGGCTCAAAAGAATGTGCAGTAAAAACACCAGAGACGTCCTGGAGCCGCAGCTCCGACCTCATCTTCAGGGGATTCACTGGGAGTTTTCCTTTGGTTGGATCTGAGAGGGAAGGGGCTGTCAGTGCAGAGTCAATGAAAACAGACCCAGACATCGTCAGCTCAGAGAGGCAAAGAAAGGAAAACTTCAGCTGCACAGTTTGAGGCTAAATATTTTGTTAGTGTGGGATGCTAATGACACACGTGGATTCAGAAAAAAATCTGATATACACCTCATTTTTCGTTGTCTTATAACTGGGTACAGATTCTAATAGATTTTAGTTGTCTTGTCCTTCACCTAATTAGCCATGGTCTTCCTTTACTTACTTCTTGCCCCGTCCTCTCATATTTGTGTGCTGTCCATCATCGTATCCTGACTGTATTCCCGACAGGATTCCCATTGACTTTGTGTTTTAAGTGGTTTGTGTTCACAGCGTCCAGCAAAGCCTCTGTAATGTTTTTCTTGACTGATGATGTCAAAGCCTTGTGTATCTATCGGTACTCTGGGTTTCGTTACGGGTCTGATCGCCCATGACATCATCACTCTGACTGTATAATCATCTTTGCTTTGAGTTCTTATAGCTCAGCGGAGTCTTGTGGGAGTTTTTAATCACTTGTTGCTGGTTTACTAGTCTAAAATTTAATTCTTAGCATTTTTGCCTCAAAAGCATACTTTCAAGAGTGTTTATCTATTCTTTATTAATTTTAGGGGCATGGTTTTACCTGGGTTAATGAAATGATGCCATGAGGGCAGGCTGTTGAAACCACCACACTCTCCTGGGCTGTTTGGTTAAACCCACTCAGAGTCAGGCTCTCTGCTCATTCCTCCACTCTGTGTGACGTCTTCCTGAAGACACGGTGCCGGCGGGGGGTCGAGAACAAAGACTGGGGTTTTCCATCAGGACCCTGGTGTTGGTATAACACAGGGCGTTTAGGTGTGTTTGTACATGTGTGAAGCAGCATGCTTGAGGTGTTCTGTTTTTACAAAGATGTAAAACTTGTAGATTTATTTTACATATTTGGGTTCAATGAGTCTTCGGGGGCATTGTTGGAGAGCTGTTCTCTTTGAAATCACTTCTGTGGTTCTTCTGCCAGCAATAGTCAATCACCTGAAATGATTGTTTAATATGTAGTGATTTATCTATTAGTTTATTTTTAATCAATTTAATGTTTATTTAAGGTTGTGGTGCCTCAGCCCCACCACTGTCCCACCCATGTGGTAGGAAGTACATCAAACTAATGGATGGTGGTACTTAATGAATGTAGCTCATTCCTCTGGGTGGTAGTACCAGTGGTGGTGGTGATACTGGGTGTGCTGGTGTGTGACCCTCTGCCTGCCTTTGTTGTGAGAGAAAGCAGCAGCTCTGCTATTAGTCTGGGACTGTTGATGCTGGGGTGAATCAGGGTCCGTTGTGCAAATATTATCCATGTCTCTGAACAATTATTGCCCCCCTGATTTATGAGTGCGCTAACTGCTGGGCGAGAAAAGAGTTTGGGATTGTGGAGGGGGGCTCTGGTCGGTGACAGGGATGGCTGTGAGGTTTTCAGACTGCCCACATTAACTCCAGGCTGTGAGGATGGAAGAACATATTTTATTGAAAGGAATATGGAGGAGCGGGAGCAGATGGAAATGGGGATTTATATGAAGTGTGAAGATAAAAATGCAAGGCATGGATGGAACATAAAGCAGACCAAACTGGTTGGTATAAATTTACAATTCATGCGGTGGAGAATGTCTTATCTTTACAGTATGTCACATTCTTGTGTAGTAGCTGCTACCTACAGGGTAACCAAAAAACACCCGTGAAGCATCAATTTTTAAAACAGCTGATATGTTAAATCCCTTTCACACATTCCCCACCATCATGAACCCAGCGTAGACACTCTCCTGGGGGAGGTGCATGTGAGAACACGCGTGTCAAAATCAGTAGGCCAGGATGTTAAACAGACATTTCCCTGCCAGCTCTCTGGTACAAAGTCTTCAAATGTCAGATTAAGCCCACATGTGTGTGTATATGGAGGAAGTCAGTGACACAGAGCACACAGCAGGCCAGTGGATGTGTTGGCGATGACGTTACAGCGTTTCACAATCACAATATCAAGGGTTGATGTTTCAAAAATGGCACACTTGGAGTGGATGGTTTGGGTTCCGTCCGAATCAGAGTTCTGATTCAGTCCAACTCTTCTTTCTTGAGGCCTTTGTACTGGTTTAGCCATTACCTGCAGAACGATGGCGAGCCTCGCTTGGAAAAGAAGAAAAGAGATTGAGAGAGAAAAAGTGGAGAGGACATGCTAAGATAAGGCAGAAGAGGCACACAAGGCAAATGAAGAATGCAGATAACAGTAGAATTAGTGGAGTTTCATTGATTAGCTGTAGGAGAGAAGTGTGCAAGCATTGATTGGCTCTCAGGAACAGTTTTACAGGATTTGGAGTGAAAAAGAAGAAGACAGCAGTGTATTCTATAGAGAAAGAGAAGTAGATGAAGATTACCAGTGAGGCTTTTTCTGACACTGATGTTCCATCTGCAGACTCAGCTGGCTGATCTCTCAATGTCTGTATTCCGCCCTGATATGAGCTAAAATGTTAATCACACAACCAATTAGAAACTACAAAGCCACAAACAAAAATTAAATCAGCTGATGTTTGCCTTTTATTTGACTCTTATAGTTCAGCACTTCTCTGAGGTACTTCACTGCAACATTTGAGTTTGGTAGCAGGGGCGGGCCCTCAGGGTGTGGCCAGTACTTGACAGTTGTTAACAACAGGCCCAATGTGTAATTTTATCCCTCAATTACATTAAAAAGTGGGATTTTATGGGTTAAATATTTTAACAGTAGTTTGGAATGAGCGTCACACAGCCAAAAACCAATGATCCGAATGGAAGCCATGAGACCTCCGGGATCTGCCTCTTACTAAACACACAAAGGGGAATTTTATTTCTATTTGGCTGCAACAGAGCGTGCCAAAATTTTTCTCTCTTTACAGCAGAAAATGTCCAGACTTTAACTTTGTTCTGTGGTCTTGTTAACTTATTTCAGTGGGTATCTTTATATAGAAAAATTACATTGCTTGCATTATAATTGACTCGTTTTGTAGAATAAAGTTGTAATAAAATATCCTGGGTCCAGCCGTGCAAATTGATAATTTTAAATTAAAAAGCTATTTTCAGTTTAATAGTATCATCACTTTCCAGCATCCCCCTGTGTGTGTGTGTGTGTGTGTGTGTGTGTGTGTTTGCACGCGTTCTCATGCACACTCAAGCAAGAGAGTGGTGTGTAACACCTTCTGACATGATAACTTGCAGCTGATTCTCTGACAGCCGAGTGTCACATTCCAGAGACATGCACATGCTCATCACACTCACCTATCGTCCCCTCACGCTGCTGCAGCCATTTACATGCCAGCGTCGCCTGAGTGCTGCAGTTAAGTGTCTTAAACTGATAACTGGCCTGCATTCCTGTCACAGAGCGCCCATGTGTACATCTGTATGGTGTAATCAGAGCTCAGCCGGGCCTCAGCTTGTACCTTTTACTTGAATTACATGAGAATTTATTACATAAATCTGATAATAACATTTTAATATTATAAATGTGTAGTATTATAAAAAAGTTATTATGACTGAGCCAAAACATAATTGTTGTTGGCAAATTGAAAAGATGTCTGTATTATCTTACCACACTCAGTTTTATTTATTGATTTATTTTATAAGATCTATATGATTTAATAATTACAATAACAAACTTTAAATATCAGAATATTAGTGTTTAATGTTTTCTGAGCTTGTGTCAGCGCCTGCTGGGGTGGACATGGACAGAGCCAGTGGCAAATCCAGCCTCTCCTTTCACCACTCTGCGTGTGTGTGTGTGTGTGTGTGTGTGTGTGTGTGTGTGTGTGTGTGTGTGTGTGTGTGTGTGTGTGTGTAGGGGAGTGTGTGATTGAGGTAATCCTCCCCTCTTACCTCCACTCTTCTGGTTCTTGTAAGCATGAAGAGGCCGACAGATAAGCACAGGCATAGTTTTATGTTTTTCCTGTGAAATGCTGTAATTTATTAATTACAAAGAATCGAGTAAAAAATGTCTCTGTCTTTGGAAATTTTCAAGATGCACAAAGAATTTAGCTTTTCACTTTCTCATAACAGTTTATGACACTAAATTATAAGATAATCACTGGTGGTGTAAAAGTAGTACCAATCTATTCTTTAATTCAACAATAATAATAAGAGTTCTTTTTAAATTTATGTATTTCTCTGTCTTTTATTTTTCATATTAAAGAAAATGTGTTATTCCATCAGCCCGTTATCCTCAGCTGTGTGAGTGTGAATATAGTGTATTGTAGTGATAGGTCAACTGGCTTGGACAAAATTAGGGCTAAACTTGTGTAATTAGTAGAACATTAATAAACAGCCAGAAAAAAATACAACCATTGTCCTGATGTTGTGCTTTTAAAGAAGGGGAAAAAAGACAGCTGGAGCTGTGAGCTAAGGACAACAGCCAGGCTCTGTTTGCAACATTTTCTAGCCGTTGAGCTAAACAACATGTTGTATTTGGCCGTTTGTCTTGCAGATGGAATTTTTGCAGCGATAGATTTGATAAACACCAGCAGCCAAAACATCTTTGACAGAACAGCATCAGGCTAGAAACCAGCTGCTGTTCAGAGAGGCTCCAGCTCAGCGCAGCTCCGGGCGGTTCACTGTACAGGCGGCACGGGGTCACACACACAGGTGGTTCTGTAAAACCACATTACACAGTTTATGAAATCAAAATATCATTGGAACCAATGAAATGCAGCCGCCCGTAATATGTTTTCTGTTAAATAGCTGCAAGAAAATCCCCATATATCAGGAAAACTTTGTATTTTCTAAAGTGATTTTTATTTTAAAGTTGTGCTATAAACAAGACTCAGTTTGCAAAAGGGTAACATGTCTTTATTTTGGAGGGGGAAATAAACTAAAGCGGAGCTGTGATTTGTATAAAAAGCTTTGATTTGTATAAAAAGCCGTGACAAATGACTGCGAGTAACAAAAGGTTTAAACGGAGAACAGTGCAGAAGTTTCTCTACCGGATCAGCACACGTGTGACGTGAGATTAAGTGGAAGAAAAATAAATATGAGACGCTCTAGGAACAATAAATCTGAATTTCTCTTTGGAACTCTGAAATATCGATCAAACTGCTTTAAGTTCAACTCCAACATTCCAACTAAATTTAAAGTTTCATTTTCATCCACTAAGCATCAGGAAATCAAGAAACAATGATTTGGCTAAAGGCAGAGGACTGGACCGACACAGTGGCGGACATTAAAGTGCTTACATGCAGAGAATAATGAATGATTCTCCCAGTCATTTACAGCATTGATTGTTTGTTGGCCGTGTGGACAGCAGAAGGGCCTGCTATTGGCTCAGGTCATCACCTTATAAATGCACTCAACGCCTCTTCAATACAGTCGCGCTGCATCACCACGGACGGATGGAGGGATGGATTAATAATGAACACTGTGAGGATGAGGAGATCGACTCATTCTAACTGCTTATTATGGTCTGTTCATGGCTCTGCTGATTTATGTACTGATTTTACTTTAGCTTGATCACTTGTATTTGGTGTAATATGTGGATCTTGCAGGGGGGGTGGGGCTTAGTAATGTAAGCCAATACCTACCTGCCTTTGACGTGACAACATGATAAATTGTTTTCATTGTGCCAAACGGTTTCAAGTCAGACACATCTGACAGAGCGGGCAAGCTCCAGCATGTGCAGTGTGGGACCAGAGTACTGTCAGCTGCAAATGCATTACAACTGTAGTTTCGTTTATTTTAAACAAAACCCGGCCGGAGCTCCGGGCTCGATCAGTGCTATTGTGAATACTTGATGTGCGATGTTTTGAAAAGGCGACATTAGTGATGAAAGTCATGATGGAAAAAAAAGTGCTATCATGGTAGTACATGTGTGCTGCCCTCCTGTGGCACAATACCTACTTGAAAAACAGGTTTGATTCCGCGTTTAATGTATTTTTTTTAAGTAAGCCTTTGATATTTAACTGAATGTCAGTACATGAAAATCCATATATCTTTTATATTTTATCGTACTTTTCAAAACTAAACACCTAATTTGTTTCTGTCGTTTGTTCTCTCTCAATTTAATTTAAGGTGAGCAGGGAAATAAAAGCAAAGATTCATTAAATTATTTTCTCTGATATCTGTGTTCTTTGAGGTTAGAGCCAAAGCAGATTATGTCCAGCTGGATGGGATTCCAGAAAGCTTACATCCCGGCTCTGTCAGGACTGCTGTAAATATTAGACTTTATTTAATGTGACCGCATACAACTTATGACCTCTTTAGAATTGGGATTTATTCTATAGACATGCCACCATCTTTGTCTTTCTATTGCTTCCACTCTTCTCAGTTTAGAACACAGGACTTTCTTCATTTTTCTGGTTTAGACATTCCCAGATGGAGCATTGAGGCTTTTAGTCGTGTGTAAATCAGCTTTGTATAACGTTTAACACCCAGCAGGCCTGTAACAATGACAGCTGCAGCACAACTGTGGATAAGAGGCTAATGATTTGTTGCAGAGTCTTCCTTGAAACATTTCAAATCAACTGGAGTTATTTCTTTTTGTTTCAGCTGCAAGTGTGGTGCCCCCAAATAATTTTCATTTGCAAACATCCATCAGGAAAACTCAACACCTTAAAGTGAAACAAAGCAGATGGATGTGATGCCTCATAAAATGTAGATAATTTTCGCTCTGACGTTCCCATAAACAGACTTTCGTGCCTTCAGAATTACACTTCATCACATAAACTAATCTGGGCGTATACTCCGAAAGAAAAATACTATATTTCAGGTAGTATTTTTAAAGTCCATCATTTCAAAGGACTGGCCAAACCTGCATATCCACACTTTAAACGGGTAGCGCTTTTATGTCTTTTCTACTAGGATATGACACATCAAATAGACTCCAGGGTCTGTTCAGTTAGCCCATCTTTAAATTTAAACAGCTGACTGTCTTCTTCTGTTCTTCCTCTTACTTGCTTCTTTTAGATCTGTAATGCATCCTAATGCTTTTATACCAAATGTCTGTTTTTATATTGAAGTCAGATGTTCAAAATACAATCAGGAGAAAAAGGAGAAAACAGACAGATATATACAATTACATTTTAAAAGTCCCAACGTCAAAGTCCACAGCATAATCACAACAAAATAAAGTACACTCCGTGGTTGCCTGTAGAACTTGCTTATAACACAAAATTAACTTAAATATTTCATGATGTTCAACAAGCTATTCAAAGCATTTAATTTAAGTGGATTTAATGATAAATTAGTACATTTAAACAGTGTAGTAACACATAGGCTATATGTTATGTGTCAGCAGGCTCATGTGAATTTTAATTCTGGTGCAGAAGTCTTCCTTATCATCTTCTGGTACCAGAAGTCTTCCTTATCATCAAACTTCTGGTTTTGAGATTTTTTTTTCCTGTATTCAGATTTTGATTTGATTAAAATAGAGAAATGTAACCATTCTATATTTACCTTGAATGTCAATGTTTATGCTGAACTTCTTGTGTGATGTGGATGAGTTAATTATAGGGGGGGGGTGTAGTTCACTATAAGTGAAAAGTGATATTTATATTGTAGTGATTTTATATAAGAATAAAATAAATCATTTTCAGTGTCTGTGTACTTTCTCATTTTTCCAGGTCATGGTTATATAAAGCTTGGTCTCAGTGAACAACCGGACTTGGTAGAGTTCTTGAAGAAGTTCAGAACTGAAGAAGCCTTTTGTAGAAAAGACAAAGTGTCTTCAAGAACCCTACAAAGTCCATTTAATCAGGAATAATCTTTGTATATCATTTTCTGTATGTTGGGTTTTTTAAAAAATGCACTTCAATGAGGGCTGTCCGATTTCACCGCCCCTGACAAATGAAAGGAAAAGCACAGTTACTGTCCTATTGAGATGTGTCTTTACTGTGTCTTTTATACATATAATACATTTTATCATCCAGTTATGTCTGTACAGTTTATCCTGATTTGATTAATTTCTTTATTCACAGCATTTGACTGTCTCTATTTGCATGTTGCAGATCTATGATGCAGAAGGGACATTACAGCACTTTATTGATGGCAATGATCCCAGTAAATCCAGCTGGATGAGGTATATCCGCTGTGCCAGGCATTGTGGGGAGCAGAACATGATGGTGGTACAGTACAGGTAAGAACACTTTCAATTCTCTGATGGATGCTAATTGTTTTCCAATTCAAACACCTTTTATCAATTTAATTCTATCATATAATCACATATATAAATGACTCCCAGTTACACAGTGATATGTTTCAGTAGTAATGTATTTTTATTTCAGTGGATCAACTGCATTTAACATCAAAAGTCAATATACGATTTAACAAAAACATAATGCATGTATGCATAATGCATGTTTGCATTATGTTTGCCATTCTATGCACCAAATGCAACAGCTTGTTGTTATTATTATTATATTCCTTATTCTGTAATATTTATTCACCCTAAAGGGCAATTCAGGACTCTTATTTATTCTATCAACATAAAATAACACATAAATGCCATTACCATTACCATTACAAGTATTGTATTGCACCAAAAACAGAATTATCAAGAAATAAATGAAATCAATTAAAATAAAATTGCAGTGAATAAAATACATCCTGAATCCTTCACTTTACACTCTATGAATGTTTTGGATTGGATGAATGTTATGATTTCCTTATATTGTATTAATATCACAGTCTCTTTTGTTACAAGATCACACACATCCCTCTGGCTTTTTTAATGTGTTCTAGTATCCATTTGTCAATTTCTTTCTCATGCCTTGCCATTAGTTCAAGGATTTCTTCATTCCCATTTTCATAATCTTCTTCCTCTATTGTCATTAGTAGGTGATTGATTTCTTCTTCTTGTCTTTTCTGCAGTTTTTGAAAGTCCTTCCGAAATGATCTGTTTTTGTTCAGCTGTTGGACTATGAGATCGTTGTGCTGTTGTTTCCTCTGCTTCACAACGTCAATTGCCTCTTTATCCTTTTCCATTTGGTCTGAGAATTCATACGTGTAGTTCAGGATGAATTCATTGCTTTTTTCAGCTTCCCTTCTTGCTTCTTCCTGATATCTTTTCGTGGATGCTTCAAGTTCTTCCTTAAATATGTCTTGGAGTTCTAAGATTTTTTCATTAATGTCTTTTCCAAGTTGATCTTTTATTTTTTTGTAGTTTTGTCTATCCATTTCATATCCCTCCACAAGGCATGCTTGACTCTGTTGCTCTTCTAGAAGTAATTTGTCCTGATACTCGAGTCTGCTCTTCTCCAAAGCCTCCTGCTCTTTAGCTATTATATCTCTTTTGATCATCAGCATATAAGCTTCCTCAGTTTCCAGTGCATCTTTCATACTGTTTTCCAACGTGTGTTTCCACTTCATTCTTTTGTCTTCATCCTCCAACATCATCCTCATTTTTTCCTTCTCTTTCTCTTCCAGTTCGGCTTCCATCTCTGTTTCTTGTCTTTCCATTTTTTTAATCTGTGCTTCTATTTCAGATATATATACCTTTTCTATCTCCTCTTGTTCTGTCTCTATCTCTTTTTCTTTTTCCTTCAGGATCTTTTCAGTTTCCTTTTGTATGGCTGCTTCAGCTTCTTGGAAGATCTCAGAGGTGTAACACTTTTCCTGATTCTCTTGCACCATTAATTTAATTTTGCTCAATAAGTCTCTGACTTGATCACCATTCTGATCTTTATTGTTGAAGACCATGTATCTATTTCCACAGTCTTTGATTGCTGTTTTCAAAGAGCCTTCTCTGTCATTCTGTATGTAAGATTCAATGGTTTGATCCTCAAGCTCATCTCCTCTAGTGAATAGAATGATGATGAAGTCTCCTGCCTTGCTGCCAAAAAAGTCCTTGATCAGTTCCACAGATTCATTTTCCTCCTTTGTAAAGCGTCCAATTTTCACCACCAGTAGGAAGACGTGGGGTCCGGGAGCCACCATGGTGATGCATTTAACAAGTTCCTTCTTAACTTCTTCATTGGACAGTTTTGTGTCAAACAGTCCAGGTGTGTCCACCACAGTAATGGGCTGCCCATTAATCTCTCCAGTCTCTTTTTGGCAACACTGGGTGACTGAACTTAAACAGACTTCAGATTTGAAGCGATTCTTCCCCAAAATAGTATTTGCTGTGGCGCTCTTTCCGCTTCCAGTTTTTCCAACCAGCACAATCCTAAGACACTCTTTATTTTGTGATGGCTTCTGAGGGTTTGTTGTCAACTTTTTTGTAAGCTCCCCTCCAAGACCTCTGGACTGACTCCGTGGCTTTGTCATCATTTCTCTTTTGAAACACTGGGATTCCCCACCTCTTGCTTTTTCCACCGTGTGCAACCACTGCTCAACTTGCTGCCTATTTGTCAGATCCAAGACAAAATATTGCCCTCCACAGCTTGCACAAAGCTCCAGGAAGTGTTTGTTCTCCCTGAGAAATCTTTGAACAGGTGCAGAGCTGGGGTCGCATTTCACCGTTAACAGAATCATGGTGAAGTCTTTAACTCTGGAGGTGAAAATGCTCTGCAAGGTCTCCAACTCACTCTCATCTTCATCAGTCAGGAGGTCCACAGGTAGGATCAGGATGAAGGCATGGACTCCCGCAGGGTCACAGAGAGACAAACAATGAAAAGATTCCTTTATAGCTGCTTCCTTAGGTCTTCCATATAAAACGGGAAGTTCCACCAGCGATACTGCACGTCCACACACCTCACCCTGGAATTTGGCACACTCTAGAGGATTGTCATTTGACTCGGTCTTTCTTCCTCCTAAAATAGCACTGGTTGCTGAGGTCTTCCAGGTTTGAAATCTCCCACACAGCACTAAGTTCAGAGGTGGTTTGTAGGTCATGGATATCGCTGTTGGATTATTCTGTTCAGTGTAGTTCAGATGTCTTCCTTTGTTCTCCATCACAATCGTCTCCATCTTTTCCATCAGTGCTTCATACTCATATTCTGGAAGATCTTCGTCAAAGGAAACAGTGTGACATCTGTTCCCACAGTCTTGGATGACCTGCTTGAGCAAAGAATTCTCTACATCCGCAGTCTGTGCTTCAATAACCACTGAGTGTTTGAAAGCATCTTCACCAAAGAAACTTATAATGAAGTTTAATTTGTGCCGTTCTTCTTCACTGAAATCAGAAGGTTTCAGTAACAGTAGGAAAACATTTGGTCCAGGGGAACAGACAGCAACAAACTTTTTCATCTCATGTTTCAGTCTACCTTCAGGCAGGCTGAACATATTTGGGGTTGTTACCACGATTATCTTTTTTTTCTTATATTCACCACAAGTGACTGTGCATTGCATCCTCACTTCCTGAGGGATTTCAGTTCTTCTTGTGATAGCTTTTGTTAGTGTTGTCTTCTCATTTTGGCTTTTTCCAAACACCACAATTCTGAGGTGGAATCCTAGAAAAACAAGCACCAAACAAAAAATCATGTATTATGACACCTTTATACAGAAGTAGTTCACCTGCTTTCTTTTAAAACCGGGAAATCAGCTTGTCAACAGTCTCAAAAAGATATTTATCTTCAGGCTGCCTACTTGTTCTCCCTGTTTGCCTTGTTTTCCATAGTTGCTGTGGGTATGTTGCTTCAGTGGCACACAATGACAAACCCTAATATTCTTACCGTCATTTCTAAATGACTCCATACCGTCGCTTGGTGTTATCAGGAAATAATTTCAGACACGATCCCTGTGAAATTCAGAAAACAGCACAAGAAAAATAAAATGAAACAAAAATATGACAAACAGCTAAAGAAATGTTTCAAGTTAGCTGTTTTATAATAGTAAAAAACACTACAAATACACACGTAACAAAATTGTGTTACAATTAACTTACAATACAGACAGCATTGCGTAACAAAATTATATAAAATCGCACACAGAATAAAAACCTGTTGCTATTGTGTCTGTTTCTATTTAACATGCTGAAGATGCTTCACTTACCTCAGTTTCATGCAGTAGCTGTAAAGGATGTGGGTGAGATTCCTAATGTCCTGCTTTCACACTGACTTTAACCTTAACACTGGCTGATTAATAACATTCAGAACTTCCTTTTACTGGAGAAGGTGTGGCCTATTATTTCCTATCAAACAAACCAAACGCAGAGTGACTGTAATCGACGTGTTTACTTCCTGCAAGCTATGAGGTTTCGGTTCACTCCTAATAAGATGAATGATAATTAATGATAAGCAGAAATCGTCTCTCAGCTGCTGCCTCCAGAGACCATGGACCAACCCACAGAGAGGCCCTCTCTAACAGCCACAATCATTATTGGTGCACGTTTTTTTGCTCTGTCTCTGTAGAACTGCAGCTTCTCCCATGCCTACATGCATTCTTTCACAGGTGATTAGGGAATAGTTTGAAAACCTAACAATGCCTATGTCAATGACACTACACTTAAAGATTATCACTTGTGGTTTTATCTTCATCCGCTATACAACTTTGAGTATACCTGATCATCATATATAAACTAGATATAACATTTTGATCAGGTCTCTGGAATTCTGGAGATTACTTTATTCACTGGTTAATATATTACTTTATTCACTGGTTAATATAAAACTACGTGAAAAGAAACATACAAAAACAACAACAAAAATAAAAAACTATTCTACATTACCTTTATTTAATTAGCTGAATAACCTTTGACCTTAAAGTCTCTTTTACCACTATGACATGACCATGAGGGTCAATAATAACCAATAAAGCACTAATAAGAAACAGATTGCAGTAAGTCAAGGACCAGTCAACATTTTTAAAAATGTTTTCTTTTTAATTAGTTCTTCAAATGGTAAATTTCATTTTAAATCTTTAGCATGTGTAGCTGTCACAAGGCACACAATCATATTATTCATATAATTAACAAACACCAACATTGGGCTGCAGTTTAACTCTGACTACAGCCGTCACATGTGACACAAGTATGCCTGGTGGAAGTTCAGGTATCAACTTTCTGTTAACATATAAGAAAAACAACAGAACATCATTAACTATATAAGAAAAAAAAACATGAAATGATTGTTACAATAAATGCATTCACTGGTTAATTCATTTCTTCTGTCATAAGTGATCACAAGTCTACATTCTTTTATTTCTTGTAGGAAACTTTAACATTTCTGTAGCTTGTATAAAATAACCCATATTAAAAAAGCTTATTTAAATAGAAGATCAAACAATGATAAAATGATTTCACAAAAGGACACAGGGTGTCGTTTTTAAGGGTGTTTTCATATGTCCAGATATCCACTGGTGTAGTTCTTCCTCATGTCTTGTCCTCAGTTGTCTGATTTCCTCATTCAGATTTTCTTTATTGGTTTGTTTCAGTTTTAGCTCATTTTCTTCCATTTCTTGTTTCAACCTCAACCGCTCATAGTCTCTCTTGTTGGCTCTGTTTTTGCAGATGAATTCTATTATCTCTCCACTTAGTTCTTGTTGTCTTTGCAGAGCTTGCATTTGCATTGCAGGTGTGTCGAATTTATCTGAAAGATCAAATATATAGGTAACAAAAATGCATTCCTGAGCTTTCTTCCTGGCCTCCTCTTCATGTGTCCTTTGTATTTCCTCCAGTCTCTTTTCATAATCTTCTTGGATTATTTTCAGTTGTCTTTCCTCCTCTTGAATTCTAAGTCTGGCCTCTTGATTTCTCGTTTTTTTATAATTTTGTAATTCTTTCTCATAGCTCTCTTTGAGTGTTTGAAGAGCATCTTGATTTTCCTTGTGTCTCTTTTCATATTCTTGATTTAGTTTTTTCCCCCATGTGGTCTTCTCCAGCTCCCAAGCTTGTTTTTCTTTTATCATTTCAGTTCTACGTTGTTTTATTTTGTCAGATTCTTGAACAGATTTTAGTTCATTCCTCAAACTTTCAAAGTTCCTTTGCCACTCTTGTAGTCTCAGTTCCTCCTGTCTTTTCATCTTTTCTTCTTCTTCTTGTCTTTTTTCTTTTTCAAACTTTATCTTTTCTTCCATCTCTCTTATTAATTTCTCATTTTGTTGACGAAGCTTTTGCTCTTGACCTAAGTTATTTTTTGACTCTGCAATGGATTTTTTTCTTCTTTCTATTTCTGTTTGATGTTTTCTCTTGAGCAGTGTTTGAAGGCTCTCTATTTCTGGTTCCTTTTCTTTCATGATTTTCTGCATTTCCCTCTCTATAGCATCTTCCGCCTGCCTGAACATCTCTGTGGTATAGTACCCATTGCCATTCCTCTCTATCATTGTCTCCACCATGGCCAGCAGCTGGCTAACCTGAGAACGATTCTGCTGGTCTTTATTGTTGAAGACCAGGTATCTCCCCCCACATTCTGTTGTCAGTTTCCGAAGAGAGCCCTCATTGTCGTCTGCTAGATAACTGTGTATTGATTGACCTTTGAGCTCATCTCCTCTAGTAAATATGACAATGATGAAGTCTTTTGATTTTTTGCCAAAAAATGTTGTTATGAGCTCCACTGTATTCTTTTCGTTTGGTGAGAAGCGACCAATCTTCAACACAAGTAAAAACACATGAGGTCCAGGAGCCAACAAGCTAATGCATTTCATAAGCTCCATCTTGGTGACTTCGTTCGAAAATGATGTATCAAATAAGCCAGGGGTGTCAACCAAAGCAACGTGGCGCTGATTCATGACTCCTAATGCTCTTTGGCAATGACGGGTCACTGAGTTGATACCAATGCGAGATTCAAAGCAATTTTGGCCCAGAATGGTGTTTCCAGTGGCACTCTTACCACTGCCAGTCATTCCAATGAGCACCATCCTGAGACATTTGGTACTTTTCCCATTGTTGAGTGACTCTGTCTGTGTCGTTTTAGGCATAGGAGATGGAACCATGTTCCTCTTAATGGGTACTGGAGGTTTCCTTTTTACACTATATCTACCCTGAAACTTAGAACCCCTCATCAAACTTGATTGTCGTGAAACTGGTATGAAGCACATGTCTCTTTTTGTAAAGCCATTGACTGTTACAGCTCTCATTTTTTTCACAACATTCCTCACTTGAAAGACTTGCTGCTTGTCCAACATGTCGATAATCTCATGTTGCCCACTGCAGCTCTGGAAGATCTGCTTGATATCTTCATTTTGTTTCAGAAAGCTTTCAAACCATGAATTGTTTACATTTCCCTCTGTAACAAAAATAATCACTATGAAGTCATTGACTTTAGTGCTGAATGCTTCCTGGATTGCTTCTAACTCTTTCAAATCTTCTTTAGATGGAGGTTGTAAAGGTAGGACCAAAAAGAAGGCATTAACAACACCAGAATCAGAGACGGAAAATAATTCTAATGCTGATGTTTTGGCTTCTTCTTTTGTATTTTCGGCCAAGGGAGGCAACATCAACATTTTAACACATTCTGTTAAGTAAGCACGTGGAAAAACCTTCGTCTTTCCCAAAATGGCATTCAACACTGAAATCTTTAAGTGGGGGTGTCTGCCACAGAGCGCAACAGTAAGGGATTCTTTTGGACTCTCGCTGGAAAAATTTAAATGCTGTCCCCTGTTCCCTTGAACTATGATCTCCATTTTTCCCATCAGTTCTCGAGGGTCGTAGTCCTGAAGATACTCCTCATCTAAGTTGATTGTGCATGCATCGTGGGTACAGTCCTCAATGAGTTGGTTCACAGAAGAATTTCCTCCCCCGTTGTTTTGTGTCATGATCACCATTAAGTGTTTTAAAGCATCCTGTCCCAAAAAGCTCAAGACGGAATTGAGTTTTTGCCTGTTGTCCTCAGTAAAATTAGACGGCTTCACTAACAGCAACAGAACATTTGGTCCTGGGTGACACTGAGCGATGCATCTCTTTATCTCATGTTTCACTCTGTTCTCTGGACAACTGAAGATGTTTAATGTCTCAACTAATGTGAGTGACCGTCTGAACTTCACGGGCTTCTTTTGACTGTGCTCTCCAGTGATGAAGTGACTGAGACTTTGCATTTCAGTCTGACTTTTTCCAAACACAAGTATTCTGAGACTCGTTGCTGTAAAAACAAAGAGCAAAAACATTAAATATTGAAATTCTATCCACACCAGTAGTTTTCCATCCTTGTTTTCTTATCTTATTCATTTCTTAATGTTATCCTTATTCTTAATTTTATGAACATGTGTCTTACAAAGTGTTTAGCGGGGTGTTAGCAACAAAAGTAAGAGTAATCTAAAGTTATTTTTGGAGGGGATTTTAGGTACTTCCTCCTTATTGACAGCTAATTTTTTGGAAATGAAGTTTTACTGGATGTACCTGTTGCTGATCCTGCCATTTTGTACTGGTTGATATCCACCCACCAGGTTCCGGTAGCTTGATTTTATACCTGCTGGATTTAAAGAGATACTGCAAAATTATGATGCGACTTAACCAAGAGTAAATATAATGTGTGACATAAGATTTAAAAATTTGTTTGTCCAAATAATGATACTTTTGCTAATGCTTCAATGCATTGGTGGTATGACAAGCATGACAGATTTGTTTATGCAGCAGCAATGACACATATAACTAATACAATGATTCTGATGACATTGTGAAATTTATGGCATTACTTCAGATGCATTGGAAACATTAAATTACATTAAATTTGTAAAAATAACCTTAAATAGCTTACTATTAGCCAAAAGACAAATATTAAAAGAAAAATATGAATTGATAAGCATAATTGAAAAGACACAGGTGTTCTAATTCTAGCAAAATATAAAACTACACAATTAATATACTATAAACAATTTTACTCACCAGATGAACTTACTCCATGAGTAATCATCTCAAAACTAATGTCACCTTCTGGTGCTAACATAAAAGGATAAACCAACTCAGTGGGTGGGGCCACATGCCACCAATGGACAAGGATGTGACCTCTTTGCCAGAAAGTACCTGCTCATGACTCATGCATATTTCCAGTTGCTGAAACATTAAAATGTTTTTGGCAGGTTTTAAGAGTTGTCAACAAGCACACAAATTCAGGCTGTGGTGTCTGGCACATTAGCAGCAGTTCTGTATTTTGATGTGTGTTCTTTATGGTGGTATTATATAGGTGGTATTATCCTGTAGAAAGAGCTCAGTCTTATTTGAGGTAGTAGTATCAGGGTATTAGAGGGCAGAAACTTCAGTGGTAGTTTATTTTACTACTTACTTACCCCACTGACCAGCAATGTGTAAAAGGTTGTGTGGTTTGGAGGTAATTCAGTTTCTTTTTGTCTTTTTGTCTTAGTTGTAGTCATAGGTTTGGAATCAGAAAACACCTGTGATTTAGACTTGGAACTTCCCCTGACAGGGTGTGTAGGTCCGGTGTATGGACCGGACAAGCTTCCACCAGGATGTAGTCTCAGATCTTTGCTGGGAAATTCGATCAACTTAACTTATTTATTCAAATACTGACTCCTGTTATTACAGTACTTAGAAAAAATTCAAAGTGAAACTACTACACTCTTTTATAATTTTACAAATCTGGTAGCTTTAGTCATTATTTATCCCCTCTATCATTTAAACAGATTAGCTGTCAGCATACAAAAATGGTGTTTCTACTCTAAGTGGGTTTGGATTTGATGTTGAGATATGGTTTTATACTCATCTTACTTCTGAGGTTTAAAGGACACTTGATTGCACCAAGAGGACTTGCAAAGAATACAAATTCCATTAGTATCACACTTTGTGTTTGATGAAACCTAACCTGCTTTGAATCATTTTTTACATTGACAAGCAATTGTGGTTTGGATACAGCATGATTTTTGTTCACTTTATGTGCTTGTCTCAATCTATTTGCAAAGAGAAATAACATTTCAGTCTGGAAAGCATGGGGGTTGTGTGGGTCAAAGTCTGGTTTGACACCCAGCCAAACAAAAAAAAAACTTGTTTATATGAGCCCCATAATTATTTTATTGACTGAAAACGTATCTGATTGTGTTTGTTTCAGGTCATGTATCTTCTACAGAGCATGTGTGGACATCCCCAGAGGAACAGAACTGCTGGTTTGGTACAACGACTCCTACACTTCATTCTTCGGTATCCCACTGCAGTGCATCGCTCAGGATGAAAACTGTAAGATTCCTCTGTCCTTTTTTAGATGGTTTACATGGAAATTTGACTGTAACATCTGAATGTTACAAATCAGACCTTGCATTTATTTAAATGATTTTGGATTTTGAGGTTGAAGAGATTAGTATCAGTCAGCATCACGTGTGAATTCATTTCCTTTCTCCTCTTCCTCAGGTCTCACTTGCTCTTGCCTTTATTTTCCTGTTTCTGCCTCTGTTTCTTCTGTCTCTGTCACTAATTTATTTTTGTGTACATCATCTCCAGTTTTCTGCTCTGTCTCTCTGTTTATATTTTTTCCATTCTATCTGGTTTTCCTTGCCTTTGACAGAGTCCCTCCTGGAGGAAGAAAAAACAAACTTTGAATGTTACAAAATTACCGAGCAAAAGTACAGAACACGAAGAATGAGTTTTAATCTTTGGAATCTGGATTGGGATAAATTGAATTAGGAGGTCGTCTTTCACAGACTTGGTTAAATTAAATCGTGCTGATTATAAATGAGAGATGTTTGACCACAAGCAAGTTTATACTACAGATGGAACCTCTCTGTTACATGGCATTGTTCTTGTGATGCGGCTGTGGTAGGGTAATGTACAGTCACATACAACGAGGCACAAAAGGCCATTGTGAGGACAATATGTCTTATCTGACAGCAAGTACAAGATTACATTTTGAAACTTGTGCAGCAGGTTTAGAGGTTCAGTCATGCATTGATTAATGATTATACTTATTTCATTTGCTTAAAACTTTTCAGGCTGTATAAAAGCTCAAAAACTGGGGGGCCTTATATTGGTTTGCCTGCCCAATGTCTGCCAAAATGTCCATTTTCTAACAAGACACTCATTGCCCCACATAGAAATGCTGTGTACTGACACACAGGCAGAGGAGCCTGGGAGAGTTGGCTTTTCTTCTCCTACCAGCAGTCAAGAAACAAGTTTGTTCACATCTAAATGAACAGAAATTCGATTAAGCTTTATTTGAACAACTGAAGGACAGCAGCTCTGCTCCAAATTAAAGACATGAAATTTATTTAACTACATTTGGGTTTTCCATGGCATTGGCTCTACCGCAGAGGATGAGTTTGGCATCTGAACTGTGCCAGTGGAGACAGCAGGACTGTGAGGCCCGGTACAATAACTAAAGCAAATATTGTCTTTTTTCCTAATTACTGTAGAATGGACTCAGAAAGGAATCTCAGAAAATAATCTCTCTGTCTGTCTGTCTACTTTACTAGGCTTGTTTCCCCATCATTAAGTAGTTGCTAATGCAGGGAAAGATTATATAGTGGTGAGAATAAAACTGATCTCTTCTCATATACTTAACATGAGCTGAACATATATTTCGCAGTATACTAGTTGTTTACACATGTACTGTATATGAACTTGTAAACATGCACATACTCATATCAAAGTGAAAGCACAATCATATTATTCCTGAAGCGCACACACAGAGTCACATACGCAATATCGCAGCACACACACACACCCCGTGGTTGTTTACTTGTGTACGTTCTGTTCAATCTCTGCCTGTTTGCCTGACACTGTGCAGCCTCGCTGCCACCTAACAACAATAATGCACACTGACAGAAAAAGAAAAATCACTACAGTCAGACTCCTCTCTGTTGACCTCCTCTTCATTCCTTTACTTCCTCCTTCTACTCCATTTCCTTCTCCTTTTGTCTACCTTTTCTTTGAAGCATAACAGATTTCTGCTCTCTTCTCTGTCTCATAAATTCTTCTCTTGAGATCAGTGACTTCAGGAAGATGACTTGTGTTCTCAAAGCCAGCATTGACTGAGGGGGAGGGATAAAAGAAAACTGTGACATAAGTAAGGGAAAAGGTATTTGTTGCAGAAAATATAAAGAGGTTAATGACACTGTGTTAGGGGGTACAAGGTAAGTAACCATCATACAGTATGGCTAACAAACTGTTTTTTAAAAACAGGTAACACAAATACAAGAAAATACAGACCCAAGCTGCACATGCACAGGAGCTTCAGGCTCCACTCAACTATTTAAAGATTAACAAAAGGAGGCTCAGCGGCTCACAGACATAAAATACATAAATAGACAAAAGGAAAACCAAAGAATGGCCTGCCACCTCCAGCCTCCTGAGAGCCATAATAAGGGGTGTTAGCTAGCTCTAACCTGTACTGAATTTGAGCTTAAATTATTTGTTTGAAAAGATAGAAACTTGGATCATAGTGCAATTATCTCTCTAAATGAAGACCTAACAGTCACAGTCTGCAATACTGAAAATTGTTTCTGTATAAATCTGCCATTTTCATGATGCATTCCATGAGCAGGTAACGCATTATTGAATGGTAATGTACCATTTGTATATGTGCTGTTTGTTGCAAAATGAGGAGCATATGGGTGAGCAGCAACTAATGCATCCATCAATACTGCCATTGGGCAAATTACAAATGGTGTAATTATCTCCTCATAAGATTATTAGAGGATCAATGCACTTCTGTGGCCGGAGAGCTGAGGTGAAATAATGAATGATGGAAAATGGGTACGCTGCATTGTAACCATGGAAAGAAAAAGCAATCATTCAGACAAGTAGACAAGCACTCTTCAAATCATGTCAAGCATCATGAGGGTTTATGAAGTCCAGGTCTCTTATTTGCTCAGACCGCAGAACAGAGCCGGGCTCCCTTCTGGGTCAAGTGAGGACAGTCAGCATCGTCCGCTTAACCAACAATCTGATTTGCACATGTTTATATAATGTTTGTACCTTGTTAATGTGTTTGATTCATATGCATTATAATTGTTACAATGTTGTTGGATTAAAGCCATCCATCTTTGTGCATGTGATACAACAATGCAATCAATCTTGACAGGTTCTTGACTGCAGGTGAAACCTTTGGACATGTGTCTGCTTCCAAGATTTGTCTTTAGCCTCAGATGGGATGAACCCAGGGCAGACTACAGATGCTTTGTTGATTGAGTTTGTTAAAATCATAAGTCCTTTCTCTAAAACCACAGAAAATCTTTGCATGACAATTTCTATTTCATTTCCAGTAAACGTCCCAGCCTCAGTGATGGAAGCTATGACAAGGCAAGAGTCTCTCCAATCCTTCAGCAAGAATGGAAAAAGCTCCTCATCTTCGTCCTCTTCGTCCTCTTCCTCTGTCCTAATGCGCTCCATGGTCTTCCAGCACTCCCCTTGCCCCAAGAATTTCTCCCTGTTGGACAAGGTTGGGGGTGGCCTTCAGTCAGACTCCAGTTTCAGCCAGCTGGGGTCAAAGAACCAGCGGATCCTTGCCAGCCCAACCTCCACCAGCCAGCTGAGCAGTGATTTTAGTGACTGGCACCTGTGGAAGTGTGGCCAGTGCTTTAAAACGTTCACCCAGAGGATCCTGCTGCAGATGCACGTTTGTCCACAAAATCCAGACAGGTAAGTCAGCGAAGCCCTTGTGTGTTACTGTATTACTGATACAACCTGGTAACAAAACAAAGAGTTCAATAGAGCTGAGCCATGTGACCACAAGGTATCCAGGAATTTCTATTCTGGCTTTAAATGAAGTCATGACATCTCATGACATGGGAAACTAGTTTGCCCCTCAATAAGTATCAAACAAAACCTGGCCAGCCTTGGCTTTGGACTGAGAAAGAATAATTAAAACTATATTCCTTTGTTCCCAGGAGTACTGCTGGTCTTTGTATGACATTGGCACATCATAGTCTGTTTTTTTTTTGTTTTTTTTGTGTGTTTATAGTCCATTCATTCATCTTTCAATGTAGGAAAATGCAGAAAAACTACGATAAACCACTTATATTTAAACCAACAAACCCAGCTGTGTTGAAGTTAGATGTCAAGGGCTTTTGCCAAAGTTCCAGTTTAACACACTTCAAAGGTGGAATGGAAATGTGTTGTCTTCTCATGTTACAGTGCCTGGCTGAGCATCATAAGTAGACCAAAAATGTTTTCTTTCCAGTTGAGGCACATGCTTTTAGAAGTCATACCTGCCTTGCTGGAGTTAATTCAGTGTGTGAAGTTTTTGTACAGATCTTACACCTGTAGACATGTTGCATTTGCTGTATTCTATCTGGGCTGTCGAATCTGTTCATCAGGTTCCCTCAGATATTTTAGCATCTAAATTGTCTTGTGTTGAATGTCTTGTGTTGTACAGCAGTGTAATTATTTTTGAGGACGATCCTGATATCCACTGTAATCATACTTGAACTCTTGTGTTAGGGGTCAGCAACTCTTCTCTGACAACCACTGGACAACTTTTTATTCAGCATCAAGAATCCCTGACCCGATCAGAAAGTTCGTATCCATCCATCGGTCCATCCGTCCATCCATTTCTTATCTTGAAAATCTGACATTGCAGCATTTCAGAGGAGGCAATTAATCAGAAGTTTAGTCCTAATTTAACACTTTTGTTGTCTTCATCATCACTTCCTTTATACTTGACATAAAGTGGGAGTTTATGTCCATTAAAGAGAGAGAGTGTTTGATTGTATATAACATCTGCCAACTTAATTATACAGGATGGTGGAAGGAGGGAAGGAGTGGTGAGCGTTGTTTGTTGGGGGGATGGGGGATGTATTGGAAAATTTTTGCTTAGCTTTATTTTTTGTTGGGTGAGTCAGAACAGCGTATAAATCAGCGTGGGTGTCAGTGAGAAATACCTCGCCTTACGCTGAACGGGGCCAGGAAAACAGATGCCACTTGTTCAATAAACTAATACTCATAGGGAAGAAAAATGTGGGCTGGATATAGGGGAGGGAGGGGGGTCGATGTGGAGCTGTCTGTCAATAGGAAGGTTTTATGGGACAAAGGAGCAGATAAAATTCAGCTGAACAAGCCAAACAGTCCTGACTTGTAGAGCTTCAGGGTCCCCGTATGCTTCACACTCATGTCTATATGAGTATAGTTAATCCCTAAAACCCTTAATTTCTCCTACAATTATCAATCATTTTGGTTTTGATTCAATTTAGATTTGGAGGATTAAATGTAGATTGACATCTGCAAACATCTAATACACTTTCATCTTATATTGGGACACCCAAAACCTTTTAAATTTTTTACAATCCTTGTTTCAGTTTATTTATTTAATGCCTCATTCCCCCCTCATTTCCCCTTCATACATATTTATTGGTGTTTACATGAAATGATCATTTGGAAGAATGATGGCTTGTTCTACTAGCTTTAAAAAATGACACACCTCCTCACAGCTCCACTTCTGTCAGGGTTTTTTTCTCTGCATCTTTTTTTTTTTATCTCCTGTGACAAGAAAAATCTTTCAGCAGAGGAGAAGTGTGTTTATGTCGGCGAGGCCTTGGACATGCTTTTGATCACCACACAGGATGTTGTTTAGGTTCTGTGATGGAAATGAGTGATGTACGGGGGGGTCAGGTCAGAAGAGAAATGAACCTAATATCACTTTCTGGTTTGAAATGCTGCAAAAGAATCTGGGTATAAACCTCTGCAATGATGAAATTATTAACTGCTGCTTTTATGATTGATGTGTTTACTGCACTGGTGTTTAAATGGATCATTAGTGGTTTTATCAGAAATGGGCTGTTTTCACCCGCCACTTTGATCTCCCAGTCTCACTGGTTAAGTCCAAGTCTTGTGGTCACCATTGTTTATGACGAAGGCTTGGATTTGTTTATGGATATAATCACACGAGTATCAAAGTACAGCTGACTGAAACTGTACATCAGCACAGTTTTGTCTTTAGGTTGAAGTTAAATGTTTGTTTTTCCATTAGGCTTTACAGTCCAGCAGTGTCATACAGTAATTTCACCTTAGCAAGTGATTATTCATTTCTTCCATCTGTCATTGAGCTCCATTTATGTATACTTATCACTTTCTTGTGTCTCAAAAGAGCACACCAGCTTCAATAAAAAGACATATTAAACTCCAGTGTGCCCACACAGAGTTGAATAACAATACTCACAAAAACCCAATTAGCTCGAAATGTTTGCATGTCAAGTCTGCTTCTCTGTTTTGCTAAACAGTTGACTTTTAGAAGATTTATCACCCAACCGTGCAGACGTATTTGCATTTAACATTAACACAGATGTGTGCTGTCCCTGCTGGACACACAGATGTGTTGAGAAATGACTTTTTTCCCTTTTTCTCCGTGGAGCCGCAGGAGGAACCAGTGATGATCCGTCACCGTGATGGACGGCCTTGTAGAATTCTTTTCAAGGTTTATTTGTACCCGTCATGTTTGTCACTGGGGTGAAAATGTAAATTTGATCATGTGTTAAAGTATTTAAGTCATCTTTGCATTTAAAAAAAAAAAAGAAGATCACATTTGTAGTGTTGGAAAAGACAAAGGTGACATGCAAATGAGGAAAATCTAATTTAGCTCCAGTGAAGTTTTTTATTTTTTATTTTTGGATGTCTCGGTGCTCACACACACTATATATGCAATATTATGTGTGTGAGTCGATGTGTGTTCAGAGAGACATTGATTGTGCTGCATATTGACGAGGGAGCAGCAGTGATTAATAGCTGCTAGTCTCAGAGGAATAATGTCTTCATACGGGGTAGACGGAAGAGTCATCCTCACAGCGCAGATTTAACTTCATATAGATTAGAGCGACTCAGTGTGGGTCAATCAGCGCGCTTCATTCTGCATCGCTGCTCGCTGCAGTCCCAGCCACACTTCAAAGTTCTCCCCTCATACAATTTTACCATCTTAAACAGTGTGATATGCACGTGGGACAACTGCAGCTGTTAACATGCAGCGCTCCCATGTCCTGAACTCTAACCCCAGGTGGAATTATACAGAGAAATGTTATTCCCATATCATTTTAATACCTGGAGGAATGGAAAGCTGCTTGTCTCTGTCATCGGCTCATGCGTTAAATGCTTCGACACAGCCACACTTCGACTGTAGCTGTTGTTATTCCCACATGTTGTGCTGAAAGGCGAAGTTTATTGTCCCGAACTGCTCTGCTGAAAACGTCCCGCTCTGCCTGACATAAGCTCAGTCTCACTCACTCACTCACATCACATTGACTTCCCTTCAACTAATAAAAGCAAAACTTCATCCTTAACCTCTGCTAAATACCCCACTTAGTAAAACACAGCATTACATAAAATCAGTCCACTAGTTCTAATCTAAAATATCTTGTTAGTTTGTCCAGGTAGCTAATAGTATTTTGTTATATTAGTATTTGCCCACTGAGCCGTATTTGCATGTGTTAATGTGGGGTACATATGCTCATACCTGTGTGTTGAATCTGAGGTGCGTATGCTTCACCTCCTGCTTCTTTCTACTGTAATAAACAATAACTGAGCATTAATCTCCAGGCCTGCTGTCTTAATAAATAATATCCACACATTCATCAACTTAAACTATTCACAATCAATGCTGCTCTTCATAGAAAACCCACCTAATAAATAGTGGTGCAGCCCACTGAGGCGTGAACTTATAGACCAGCCGGCTGATAAATGAACCAACCCCCCACAGCAAGACGCCTTTTATGTGGAAAACTGCAAGTGAGAATTTTTCGATTTTATATTAGACTATTTTATTCTTATTACTTTGCTCTGTGTGTGAGTGTGTTTTATCCTCTCAGGGTACAGTAGGGTTTGTGATTAATAGGACAAGTAAAGATGTTTGGTGTATTTGTTTTGTTCTAGTTCAGGACTGTTTGTACTTATTTGTCTTATTGGTTCCACCAAAACCATTACTATATTTTGTACGCAGAGCATATAGGAATAATCTGGAGAGAATACTGGAGAGATATAAATTAAGCATGAATATAGTTCAGCGATAAACATGGCTCTTTTTGTGCACATCTGCTAGAAAGCTGGCTTAATTCTACATTGATATGATTCAGTAAATAGTATTAAACAACCATGTGATGCACTGTGGAGGCAGTTTTTATGACACAGTGCCAGGATGGATGCCTTCTAACAGAAAAACTTCTACAGGACAATAATTGCCTCTAAAGTCTCAGATCAGTTCAGTGAAAGGAAAGTTTAATTTTTTAATATTCAGATTTTAAAGAGACGGAGTGAGTAGATTATTCTATTCTGATATCTATGTCTATATTCCTCAGCACTGGACTGATATTTATATCAGATCGGTGCATCGCTGCATTTAATACTTTGAATTAGTACCACTCAGGATATTATGTTTCTAGGGAAAAAGTATGTTGTTGTAGGGAATGGAAACAGGAAGAATGATAATAGCGAACAGGAGATGTGAGATATCAATAGGAGCTATGATCACGCTGGAAGTGTCCTGTAAGTTAAAATAAGGAGATAATGATAACAAGCGACTGTGTTCAGCTCAATAAATAGAGATTAGATCTGCTGCACAGAAGCGGGACGACACACCACCACAGCTATTGTTTGGTTGTTTGTTTCGGTCTGATTCACTCCCACCGTGAACTCCCATCAGAGAGCAGAAACACACACACAGTGTGTGCGTTTATCTCTATCTCGTCCTCTGGTTCTGTAACGGCCTCTATCTCAGCCCCTCTTAACTACACACATTCACACAGACACGCGGTGATAGATGGTGCAGTCATGATCCTGGCCTGAATTGTTGATGAGGGCCATGCTGCCATGGTTACCAGAGCAGTGTCCGACTCCCCCGTGTATACATGCGTGTGTGTGTGTGTGTGTAGGCTGTGTTTTAAGATCTACTAGTGTGGGTACTTGTGTGATACCCTTTCGTTCTACATTTGTCTTTTTAACTTTTATGTTTAGCATTATTACTTTTTTTTTCCCCCCAAAATAAGTTTCTGGGGACTTTCAATTTGATGGATACAAGACATGGCTGACCTTTAGAATCACCCCAAACATATCTGGATTAGCAGCATATAACCCTCCTCACAAAGCAAAAGTTTATTCACAATTTGAGACATTTTGTGTGCATTAATTACAATATCAACACAGCAATCGTTCATAGCACTGATTTTGTACAAAAGCTTTTATTTCCTCACCTGTCATGGTCCCTCTCCCTCTCTTAGACCCTACCAGTGTGGCCACTGTTCCCAGTCCTTCTCTCAGCCATCAGATTTGAGGAATCACGTGGTGACGCACTCCAGCGACAGACCTTTTAAATGTGGATACTGTGGCCGAGCATTCGCCGGAGCAACAACACTCAATAACCACATACGCACACACACCGGGGAGAAGCCTTTCAAGTAAGTAGCGCCCCACCAGTCCAACCATCTCCAACCTTCTCCCTGTGGGGACTCTGGAATGCCTACACACTTTCACTAATCTCACTTTTCCCCATTTTTATAAATGGTTAAAAAGAGTCAGTGACCTCTGACCTTTTCTGGCTGCCTGTGATTGCTGTTATAAAAAGTCCAGCTTGTGTATCAGTGAAATGTTGATGAGTGTGAAGAGAGCGTGATTACAGCAGGGAGAGGACTCATTTACATTTATTACTCAGGGATGACAGATACAATTTCATGGAAGCTACACTGCAATTAGTGATTCCTAGAAGCTCCTGTTGTCATGCTGTCAACCTGTCAGTGCTTGAGGCCAGTAAATATTCCCCAGTGACCCGGGGTCAGAATTCAGGAGAGCAGGGGGCGACCGAGGGGAGAGGATGAAATAGTAAGGTAAGCGATATCAAAGAAAGTGACATAAGGGGATCGTGTCGAAAAGTGGAGGGAGTTTGTTAAAGTGAAGCCACGGAAGCAAATTAAGGCCTTTAATAAGCAATCAGAAATGTGAAGTCATCATTGATGGAGAGGGCCAAAGGGCAATGAGAACAAATGAGAAAATGAGGAGAGGGTCAGAGAAGAACAAGAGATCAGGCTGTAAAAAGTGTAACATGAGGCCTGGGCCCAAAAAAAAATCAGGTTAAAGCAGATCAGCATTCTTAATAGGTAATCGGAGGCAAACCCTGAACCTTTTCATCAGCACTTCAGAGTGTGGATGGAGGCGGAGCGGGACAAAGACAATCATGGACGGGCGTCAGAAATCTTTAGCGGATCGATGGCCTCTGGGAGTTATCTCCTTTTGGACGCTGCAGCAAATAGATTAAAGCTGCCAGTGTCACTTTGTCAGGATGAGAACAGTCAACTTTATTCGCCCGCTGAGGAGACCAGGCGCGGATTCTGTGTGCTCGGCAGCTTTTCAGCACCGATACTCTGCGCAGTGATCAGGCTGCTGTTTTTGAACCGAACCAAATCGGCGTGCCGCTGATTCCCCAAACACAGCAAGGAAGAGTCCATACCTCCTGCATCCAGACGTCCGTCTGCGCCCCTCACCAAGGTAGCTGCCGCCCTGATTAGACCTTGACAGGAACAAACCAGGGAGCTGTCAGAAATGAAGCTGTGAATGTTATCAGTGCCGCTAAACTGTGCTCACCGGCTCTAAAATAAGGAGTGACGGCGTCTTAGTGGCCCTGTCAGTCCAACTGAATACAATTTGTGTTGTGCGCTTCCAATTATGTCCCCTTTAGCAGGAAGAACTGAGATAAGAGAGGGGCTGAAACTTCAGTGATCCCTGAGAAAGCCATTAAAGCTCCCGCTGTCATTTTGTCAGGACAGAATGCTCAGTGTTATTTTTCCCTGCCTGGAAAAGGTGCATGCCGGGAGAAGGTTCCGTTGGGTCGATAGCCAGCGGACTGCAGCCGTCATGTCTCAGCTCTGGCCTTTGTTCTGCTGGTAGAACCATCTTCATTTCTGTCCTGGAGGATAAGTCACTGTGGCAGAGGAACTTCAGAAGAGCTTTGATCGAGCTGATCAGTAGCAGATTTACAGATCTGAGCGGACAGGATCAGCTCCAGGGCAAAGTGTTCTGCTGCCATCCGTTCAGCACGCAGGTCTTTCAACTGATCAGATGTTTATTTGTTGTATCTCGCTGCTTCTTAAATGACTGGTCATAAAGCTTTTCACGCTCCACGGTCACTTGATAAACTGGACCTAAAAACTAAAAATATATGCGCCTTTTTGTTCTGTCTAACCTCAGCCCTCCCCCCCTTCCTCCTGTCAATCTAACAGCGCGTTAGCCTTGTTTCAGGGCTGTTAGGTCCAATACCTCAACACAGCTTCTTTCTATTTGAAGAACCCCCCCCACACACACACACACACACACACACACACGCACATGCACACACACACATAGGCACATTTGTTCAGCACATACACTTAACTATCTCAAACCCGTTCTTGCTGAGACTAAAAGCTCGCTCACTGCTCTCATTCTAATGACAGTGACAGTGACGCTGCTTTATCAGGTCTTAATGTGTGTGTTTGTGTGAGTGCGCGTGTGTGCGTGTGTGTGTGTGTGAAAGCATATGTGAGATGGGAATATCCTCCCCAGTCCACTAGATAGATTATTGACAGGCAGACCGTGTGTGTTCTTGTGTGTCAGTCAGGGTGTGAGGATCAGGGCAACAATTACAGCTTGCTGCTCCACTGGGTCTCACACACACTTTGTACTGTCATTGGATATTAGAATTAACAGGAAGGTGCGTGTGTGTGTGTGTGTGTGTGTGTGTGTGTGTGTGTGTGTGTGTGCGTGCGTGCGTGTGTGTGTGTCTGTGTCTGTGTCTGTGTCTGTGTGTCTGTGCTTGTTGAAATCTTGAGGTTGTATCTGGGTTCTCCTGCTGTATTTTCTGTCATTTGCAACAGCCTTAAACACACTCTTTTAACTATATTTTGTGTGTGTGTCCCTCTTTCTAACGTGTTTGTGTGTGTGTGTCTGTGTGTGTGTGTGTGTGTCACAGGTGCGAGCGTTGCGACCGCAGCTTCACACAGGCCACTCAGCTCAGTCGGCATCAGCGACTTCCCAACGAGTGTAAACCCGTGAACGAGAGCGAATCCATCGAGGTGGATTAACTCCTGACTGAAAATGACCAAGTCTCACACACACACACACACACACACACACATTAAGGCAGCTAAATTTGAGACAGCTTTTCGTCCCCGTTGCTGGCTCTCCATCCACACCAGAAACACCAGGTCATCACCAAAAACAGCCCAAAAAAATGTAAATGGGTGAAGGGGCGAAAAAGTTGGCTTCCTGTAAATCAGAATTTTTAAAATTTCCAAAAATATCAGGGGCTTGACCTGCAGTCAAAGACAAAAAGAACAGACCAAAGTCTAGTTAGTGTGAAACTGCTTTTGAACCCAGAAGAGCTAAGGTGACCATACAACAGACAGGTGGGAGTCTGGACCTGGCCCTGGTGTGGATGCACAGCCTGGAGAAAACCCCTTTTTTTAAGTTATCCCCTTCAGATTTAGCTGGTTTAATATGAGCTCTTCTCAACTGAGTGTGGACAGGCCGTAAAGTCACGCTCATCCTGCTGGAGAGAATCCCCGTCCAGTCAAACCAAAGATTTGTTTTGTCCACAGAGATGGATTTTCACACGCAGAGGTCGGACTTGTGACTCTAAAATGCTTTTCGGACGACGATATTTATTGGGGGCTTTTGGGAATCCTGTTGGGGTTCCCTCCAAAGAAAACTCTTTCTTGAAACCTGGACAAAAGAGAGAGAGAGACTGGGGTTCTGTAGCTTTATTCCTCGAGTTTTATTTCCTTTTTACAACAGTGATGCCAAAGGAGGGCCTGACCAAAGCGAGCCGACTGTAAATGCACAACAGCGGAGGTGGGAGGACGTCATGTTTTACATTTAAAAAACAAAAACGACAAGTGATATGTAAAAAATACAAAAAAACAAAAAAAAAAAACAAGAAAAAGCTTACTATATTTATCCTCCTGCCCACATCATGTGTCAGGCACTTTTCTTTAAATTCTTAATTTAATTTTTGATGCTCACGGTGAAAACACAAATACTGGGGAGATGATGGATGTGATTTCTTATAGAAATAACCCCACAGTTCACGTGTTAAATGTGAGGTTATGACATCATGTGTTCAAGTATGTATTTAGGTTAAAGTCAGTCCGATGTGTTCAGCCTGTTTACATTTCATAGATGAAACATTTGGTCGCCAACATAAAACCCAAGGGTGGTAAAAGTTTCCAGTCTGTGAGTTGGGAGTTAGAATCCATTCACAGGGAATCTCAGAAGTGTAAATATTCATTCTAAAACGCTTTGTATTAAAACCACGGCGGGTAAAAGCACAGTTGTTACACGAATACCAAATATTTTTTTGTGCCTGAGACTTTAAAAAAGCTTTAATGATAACTAACTTCCCAAAGATCATGGCAGTTCTGAATAAGGTGGGTGTAGATCTACAGTCTGAAGTAGAGTTCAAGCACGTCTGTAAGAGTTACAGAGAGCTCAAATAACCTGAATAGAACCACCTCAAATCTCTACCAAACCTCTAAAATACAAACCTCAGCAAACCTCATGGTGTTTAGAGCTGAACCAACAGCTCTTTAAACTCTCACAGACGTGTTTGAGATGTGAGATATGTCTTTATTTTGAATGCTTATTGGTCCAGTGATGTATATAAAATAATAATAAGAATAATAATAATAATATGGGCTTTCTACACGGTGATCCTTAGATAGGGAGAAAATTCACTTTCTGTTCACGTCTGTCAGGATGCAGAAGTTGAACTTTTCAGCCGAGGTTTAAAGAAATAAAGACTTCCTGCCAAAACAGACAAACTGAAGACGTGTTTTCAAAAAAATATACAGATGTTTGGCAGAAGCAAAGCAGTTCAAAGGTACTGACATTAAAGATGTGAGATCAGGCCTGGTCTCTGCAGTGGTGGAAGAGAGGAAATCAAACTACAGTATTGTTATTAAAGCGTTCACTTTAGTCTATTTTTCCACAAGTTGCTCCTTTTTTTGTAAGTCAGATCAACTCCTCGGATGAGCTGCACAGAACCTGGATCGTGTTTGGTCATTCTAATGTTAAAATAAACAGAAAGAAGAATGAATCTTGATGGTGTTTTTTGCATTATTTCTCATCTGCGCCCAGATGATATGGTCTGGTTTTGATGGCGTGGTCCAGGTGAGGTGGGATGGTCAGGTGTGGACAGTGTGGTCCCGTTGACCTGCCTGAGTAGCGAAAGATCGATGGAAACAAACAGCTGTTTCCTTTTGCATGATGATCAAGCAGTAATCCCAGTGCAGAGGGTCTGGCTCCACCTCTTCACTGGAGCCTTTTCAACTCTAGAAAGTGGTTCTTCTTGCCCCCCGAAGATCACCTGACCCACTATGGTGTGTTTTTAGGCTCAAAAAATGATCTGAATTGCCTCATGTGGGCTTTGGCGAGGCATCAACAGCTGCCTCTACTTACTGCTAATAATCTGTAACACGGAGAGCGACAGCAGCGCCTTGACCTCAGCTCCGTCGGGCCGCAGTCACAAAGTGGACTTTTCCACTTTCCAGTCTGATTTCAGAGATTATTCCTGAGAGGATTTGACAAATTCACCAAAACAAACACAGTTGGAGCTTTTCAGCCATCAATCACGGACGTTTTTCCAGCGTGGGAAGCAGATCGAGAACCCTGAGGCCAAACAAATGATCACACGACCAAAACGTTTCAAATCTGTCTCTTTTAATGTCAGAGCGAGGGCAGATTAAATTACATTAGATTATGGAAGCGGTAGTTTTTCATTAGAAACATCGAGAAATAATGGAAAAAGTGCAGACCGATACACAGAGAAAAGGTTGATGTTTTTCAATAAAGTTCTGATGGGAAATAAAAGGAATAGAATCTGCTTAAGATAATAAACCAATACAAGTTAAAATCATTTAGGGAAAAGTTTGTGCTCACTAAGATGTAATGGTCAAATGGAGGGAATATTGAAAAACGAGGAGATGTGAAGCTTCAGAGTTGTTTTTAAATTTTAATTGGAAACATGTTGGATAAGAAAAAAAGAGAGAATTTCACTGTGAGAAAATCTGACCATGTTTTCAGTGTGTGTGTGTGTGTGAGTAAGAGAGAGAGTGAGGGGAGTGGGCAGACAGACAGGCAGAGAGACAGAGCGAGAGCTTTTGCTACATGAATCATCCCTTTTAAAGGACACAGTGGACAAATATATATATCATGGGTCAAACTTCCCATTTGTAATTTAAATAAACTGCAGAGTGTGTGTATGTCTCCATTTCAGAGGAAATGTGTAGGCAATGATATAGGATTACATCATGTAGACCTGTGAACTACATTATTATTATTAAGTACATAAATAAATAAGAGAGACAGGGAAGCACCATAAAGGGACCTATTATGCAAAATTAACTTTTTCCTGTCTTTATCCATATATTTGCGTATCTGTCATTAGAATGACCCCGCCCACACAACCACAGCCCGAAAGGGCCCTGACGTCATCAACCGCGGCGTTGGGAGGTCAGCCGCTGTTAAAATGTTCCTTTTTCGACGTAAACATTCGACTGGTCCTTCACAATAATTAACAGATGCACACTGAACCTGTGCTTAACGTCGTTGTCCTTTAATAACTTTAATGAAACGTTCTTTTTAAACGTAATTATTTACCATCATTCACTGTCGATTGGGGCGTGGCGATTTAAATCACATAGTTCTGATGCTTGGCTTCTCCGCTGACGTGGTTGACCGCGTTGCAGAGAATGACGTTGCTAATTTCACGGGGGTTTTTTTATTCTTGTAACAATTCTTTGTTTTTGTTTTGTTTTTTCCTCTAACGTGCCAGTGCGGACATGCGGTCACGTGGTTTCGATGACGTAACGCCGGTTACCTGTCGGGAGTGTCTGCGGACGGAGATAACGGTGAAAAGTGAAAAGTGCTGTGAAAACTGATGTGAAACTGCTGGTTTGGAGTCCAAACGAGCTCAACTCTTCGGTTCGACCAAAGAACTTTACTGACATTTTATTAGAATGAAAAAACCAACAACATCTGGCTCCTCCTCTGGAGCTACACTGCCCCCTACCGGTGTGGAGGGTCACTAACTGCACGGCCGACATTCCACCCTCTCACCCTAATTACGTGAAATATTTCAGGTTATCAACGTTTTGTTTTTTTTTGCCTCGTCTTCCCTATAATAAAGCTTAATAACATTTAAACTGATCTCAACACGCCTTGATTCCACTCTTTATACTGATGGATGGTTTCGCCCTCGTTGACGCGCGTGTTTGCGCGTATGATTGAGCCGTTTATCACTCATAAAAAGTTTTACAAGCAGAAGTTTGAGATAAAACACGTCCAGATGATAAGATATTAAAGGGGGATTTTACTTCAAACATCAGAGTCACATTTCTCCTTCTCGTCTCTTTATCTTCCTCGCCGCTGCAGCCTCCTCCTCCTCCTCCTCCTCCTCGGTAGATGGATGAGTTGGGAACATCTGTTCCCTGTCAGCACTGAGGGCCCAGATCTCAACACAGACGGTGTGTGTGCGTGTGTGTGAGAGAGAGAAGAGTGTGTGTGTGTGTGTGTGTGTGTGTGTGTGTGTGTGTGCGTGTGTGTGTGTGCGTGTGTGTGTGCGTGCGTGTGGTTGTGTGTGAGAAGAGTGCGTGTGTCACATGTTCTACATATAACACGTGTCGTCTGACTGCGATCATCCTGTTGATTCTGTTCACATTTATCACATTTAATAGTTTTATTTCATAATTTAAACCAACTAAATGGCTTTATGTCGAATTTTAATATACGGGTTTATTCATTTAAGTTCCCCGATTTTATTACTCTTTGTCAGATCAGTCTGAATTGGATGTACACAAACTTCGAGCCCACCTGTCTTATTTTATAGGTATTAAAATGTGTATCTAATCGAGTGCTACATAAAATATTTGAGGCTTCTTTTAAGTATTTATTTATGTTCTTTAGTAAAATGTTGAAAACCGACGCGAAGAGTTAAGATTTTACGACCGTGACTCTGGAAAACTTCTACCAAAACATTTCATCACTTTAGGTGTAGCAACTTAAAAACACAATAAATCGCATTTCAACAATCTTCACCGCAAACGAAAGCCAAAAAAAACCCACAAAACGTAATTTTATTGGAAAAAAACACAGCATAATAACTTAGCGTAGATAAACTCAGAAATCTGTCGCTGATTAAATAAATTTAAGCCAAAGACTTTTGTTGGTCAGGTAGTGTTTGTTCTGGAACTACAGCGCCCTCTGCTGTCGGGTTCATCTAATCAGGAAAACAATATAAACACCACATACACCCTTAATCTGAACAGGTATTCCAATCATTTATTTTAGGTCAAAAATGCAGATTTTACAGGCCTCAGGTGGGCCTCCAGCGGCTTAAAGTGGTTTAGAGGCTTTGGTCATGACTGTACATACATGCTAAAACAACAGCAATTCTAATCTCACATCCCTTGGATTTTTAATCCCATTTGACCTACACGAAACACCGCAAGCCTGTGACCAACGGGCACTTGTCTATACGGACCAACTCTGGCACACGACTGTAAACCGACACTGATGTAGAACACATGACGGGAAATCACATAAAAGAAACGATCTGAAGAGGGGAACGTAAACAAACAGCACTCGGAACATAATCTGGCGTAGATCAAGTTCTACCATCAGTTCACAGTTGGCTGTTTTATTTACACTGTAACAGTATGGCTCAATTTAATTTTAGAGTCATGATTGACGGATGAACTCATGATCTGGCCACACAAACGTCTCTGCTCCAACTCCTGTGGAATGCATCTTTTCGCCGTCAGACCGTCCCCCGCTCCCTCATGACATCCAGTATTTGTCTGTTGAGCTCGGAGATGATTCTGTCGTCGTGGGTGTAAACGCCCGTCCTCAGCAGGGTGTCTTTCTCCTCGTACAGGCGGCTCAGGTGCTCGTCGGCGTCCACGTGCCGTGAGGGGGCGGGGCCAGGCTGAGAGGAGGAGGGGCCTAACCTGTCCTCTTGTTTCAGTCTGAGACACAATATTGATTACACAGTTATCAGACATAAATGTTTTGCATGTTTAAAGGATATGTGTATATTAACTTTTACTGCACTCTAACTTTAAAAGAGTAAATATTAGTATACTTAATTTTTGTTTGCATCACCTGTTGAGGTCGTTCCTGATCTCTTCCAGCTCCTTTCGATCCTGCTGGACCGCCTCTTTCTGCTCTGTCGCTAGGTAACGAAGTTTCAGGGCCTCAAGCTCCGCCTGCTGCTTTTTGAGGCGTGCCATGGCGTTTTCCTGCTCCCGCTGTAAACACAGGTGTGACCAGTTTTCAGACGGCGAATGGGGCGGCGGTGATAGTTTACCAACTCAGGATTTCCCGATGAGAGCATTTATGTCAAAGAAGACTCTTGTACGTGGAGCATTTGTGTACATACAGTATTTACATCTTATTTAATTAATGAATGACTGCATGTGTGTGGTCCTTGTATACTGCACATAGTTTTTCCTTCTTTGAAGCATCACCTCTTCTGGAGCTGGTTACCATGGAGACAGACTCCAGGAAGCAGTGATCTGGCTTTATGAGACCGAAATGTGTGCGTTAACCGTGATAAGAGACCAGGCCTGGGGTCTGCGGATCAAATCTGGGAATAGTTAAAAATAAACCTCTGACCTCAGCGCTTAAATGTGCATTAAGTTGCCAGGAAGCTGCTTGTTTTCATTACGCAAAGTAGAGTTTGGTGATTAATTTGTCTGGCTTCACATTTTCATAAAACCTCCATGAGAAAAGTGCTGCGCGACCCGAGGAACCTGCAGCCGCACCAACGCCAGCGCGATGGGAAAAGGGAGCCCGCTTCATAAAAACGTCTGCAAGTCATATTTCTCTCAGCTGTTCTAACCTCCAGCTCAGTCAGACTTCCCCCAAATTACCCCTAATACCAAACCACGTCTCTGTCTACTCTGGCTCACATCTGGACGTGCGTAAATCAGAGACGCTGTCCGAGAAGGGAAAACAACAACAGGCGGGACGTGAGGGTGAAGGTCAGGCTACAACAGGCGACATCCGAGGAGGCTGAGGATCCAGCTAATAAAACCATTTCATCTCAACTCTGGTTTGGATGTCCAACTACTCAGCCAAGCCAACAGCTCGGAATAATAAATTTAATTGTTGTTTTAATCATTTTATTTGCGTCCTGGTGACACGGAGCAGAACGAGCCTATCTGGACGGGAAAGCCAAGTCACACGCTCACACGCGGGAAGCTTCCATTTTCACACGGCTGATCAGCTCACCTCCTCACGGGGGGAAAAAAAAACACAGACGCACATGAAAACACACACACAATCTCTCATGAACATATCATACACACACGTACGGCATGTTGACACAGGCTGGAGTCTCTGCGGACCATTAGTCGTCTGTATTACAGGCTGTTTTAAGGCTAATTACAACAAAAACAAACAGGCTAAACATTTTCTCTGGTGCCCGCTGCCAAGGACAATCTTGGGGCCGAGACCTGAAACAATTAGAGCACGAGGTGATACTGGGGCCTCAGCGGGGGGGAGAGGAAGAGGGCGAGGCACAAAAAGGTACTAAAAGTCTGTTTCTGTGGCAGATATGTCACTTTCAGGGTGTCAATCAAGCGGCGGCTGCGGCCAGCAGCGCCATCGCCACGGCGATAAGGTGAAAACTCGAGACGCAACCAAAGCAGACCCGAGGACAATAAGACCTGAAGTCGACTCTGCGCCCCCCCACCAGTGTGCACGTTTTCACTGAGCAAACAATCGCAGTTTCAGTTTTCCTGACGTGACTAATGTCAACGTATCGGAGGGGGAAACAGCCCGTTTGTTTACAGAGCCTGGAGATCATGGATGCAGCGAGCCACAGAAGAAAGGAAACATGTCCCCCCTACTGCAACCGAGACTTTTGAAGGACGTCCTTAGTAACGGGAAACACCAGCTTCTTTGAAAAATGAACGTCCGTGAACCCACGCTGGCATCGTGATGTCACGTTTCACGCGGCTCCTGAAGGCCTAAATGGCGCTGCACTTCTCTGAGGACCTCCAGGAGAGCAGACTTGGGTTTTCAGATGCTTGGATGACCAGAGGATGACTTCTCCCCCTGGCTGCCCCTTCAACCACCCCCCCCTCTACTCTGGATGTTCGTTTCATCCACATGTGGATGCACTTTTATTTCACCTCAGAAGTAGTTTTCTGAGCAGGCCCCCCACCTGTAGGGGTTCAGGGGCCTTTCCTTCACCGCTGTTTGAGCTTTTTTTTGGTATTTGACAGATTAAAAAAAGAGCCCAAATGGGACTCAGAGATTAATGGGTCTGCAGTAAATTATGCTATTTTATGAGCATGTACATAATCAAGGATTAATTACAGAGGCCGTTTCCTCATACAATCAAATCCAAAACCTGAGATGACCCATTCAACCAGATTAGTTTAATGTTAATAATAACTAAACTGCCACTACAGCCAGTTATGTAAAGCTGAAACCGGAGGGGTTCAGGTCAGATCCCCAGAGGCTGCAGCCCTTTAATATCTGGGTGTCGTCAAAGGCTACGATCAGTATTTTCAGGCGGCTCTGGCGGGTTTGTAAAAGCGATAACGTGTGATAAGAGACACAGGAGCAGAAGTTTAAGAATGCACTCTGCCTGTGATAAAGGCCCGTTCTCTGCCTCAAATGCCTCTTTAGAGATTAGAAGCACAGATCCCGCTGTTATATTTATTTAGTTGCCATGACAATGGCTGGTATGGTTTGGAATAGATTGAGGATTAACAATTGACCCAAGAAAAATCTCAATTCCACATGTTAGAATGTGCCACCCAATGTTTCTCACATAGCAACATTACACTATAGCTGTACATGATATTCTTTTTATTAAAATGTATATTAATTCTATATTTTTACTGCCAAATTTGCTGGGGTTTTTTTGTAAAAGTAATACATCAGGAGTGTTTCCAATCCTAACAAGTTCATAGTTTTACATGTTATTGACGTGCCAAATGGTGACGTGTTGTGATCTCTTGAGTTTTACTCCAGCTGAGCTGAAAACATTAATAAATAGTCTGTCTGCAAAATGTTGGGGATACTGGTTCCAGTAAACGTGTCGACCTTTCCGAGCCTTCCTGTCTGGAACGCGAGCTCACACTGGAGCGTCACACTATTCCGGGAATGACCAGTGGGAACCATCAGCGGGTCTCCTCTGAGACCAGTAATACTCAACTGTTTGGAGGCAACAGGCTACATCTGTCTGACAGTTTCATACAAACACAATCACAACAACATCAGAGAGGACAAGTTCTTCCAGATGATCCCAAAGGGAGGTCAACTCCAACCTCCGGTTTGCCTGAAGTGACATTACATGACGCTAAACTGGCATTAAAACAATGAGCAAGACTGAAGACTAAACTTATACTGGAATGATTCACTGATATGACACCATGTCTGGAAAGATATGAAATACTGGAAGATGACTGAATAAATGGGTCCATTCGCTCTTCGAAAGCCTTCAGGGGTTTCTGGTTCTGCGTGCAGACTCAATCTCACATTTGCTGGTTTGTTCACGGGTTTTGTTTTTCACTGCCCGATCCTCAACATGGGCTTTAAAAATACCAAATTAACTCCCCCCACTCAGAACTTTAATCCCTTTATCCCAATATTTTGCTCTGAGAGGGCTAACTTAAGCTCCCTGCCCCAATATTTTGAAATGAAAAAGACTGAGGCCGACTCTTTGATCTAATACCTCAGCGCTGTCTGGGTATTAATTCTGCTTCTCCGAGCGCCAGCGCCTCCCGGTTTGAAAAACACATTATTCCTTGGGCAAGAATTTTTATGATCTGAGCTGAGCTAAACATCATGCCATATGAGGCGCTGAGAGGAGAGAATAAATAGGCGAGGAAAGGCCGACAAAAACCAAACAAGTGTCGGTTTTTAAAACCGCAGAGCGCCAAGATGGATGGTCGTGTAAACACGAGCCTGATATTTTACAAAAAAGCAAGAGTGTGACATCTGAATAGTAAACGGATGCTAGCTTATTGCTCAATGCGATCCTGGGATGATTAATAGGCAGGGGGTGACACTCTGCACTGAACCCCCTTAGAGCTGCATAAATCACACCATGTTTTCTTTATGATGATGTGGCACTTAAAGAGAGGAGAAGGGAGGGATGGCAGGCAGAGGAGAGGGGAGAGAGTGCAAAAAAGGGAAAAGACAGGCACGAGGAAAGCAGACCAGTCACTTTCTAGAAGACATGATCCAGAAACTGATGATCCGGATAATCTGTGCATGCAACTACAATCAAGAATTTAAACAAATAAAACTGCAGAAAAGTTAAAAAAAAAAAAAAAAAAAAAGCAACAAAAACAAGGAGAAAGAACATAAGAGAAAATGATAACAGACAAGGATAAATGAGAAAGAGGCAGGTGAAGGAAATGGAAGGAAGGATGCTCAAGAAAAAGGCGAGAGGTCCAGCTGTATGATGTCAGTAACAGTTATTAGTTTATCAGATCAGTCCTGTGTGAGTGTATTTACATTAGCCTCAGCTCACCAAAGCCCTACTCAGCTCTCTGTCACACAAACTCCCTGCGGTCAGAAGCTGTAACCTGTCAAGCTGAACTGAGACGGAACGCCTTCAGACAGTCTTATAACACGCTGGAGTGTGCTGGGGTAATTTACTGCATCTCCAAGGACGTTTGGATTATTACTGACTGTTAAAGCTGGTAAAATATTTCCCGTAATGAATCAATGGGATGGATTTTTATTGTGAGTGAAGACTATAACACGGACAGCAGTCTTTGGATGGATGAACAGTACCTGCTTAAACCTGGCCAGCTCTTTCAGGGCACGTCCCCACTGCTGTTTGTAGTGCAGCTTGGACTTGGTGATGGACTCCAGCTTCCTCTCCAGCTCCACCTGAATAATCGCAAGGCAAAATATACAACGTCTGAATCATATTGGACAGAGATAGATATTGAGTGTAAATCAACTTCAGGACTGATGGCAGCTAAAATGAGGCAGGTTACGCTGTCTGACAACTCGCATACCAGCAGGCACCCTCCTGTATCTTTATGACATACCTTTTCCAGAGTGAGGACATTGACCTCTGACTGCAGTCTGAACTCAGGTTTGATGTTTTGCTGTTCTCTGTATTGCTGGAACTCTTTTTCAAGCTGCTTATACCGAGACTCACCATCTGCAATCTGGACAAGAGTAAATGAAAAGATACTAAAGTTATGCCATTCTTAAACCAACCGTACTCCAGTCTCTGTACCTGCTGCAGCAGCCGAGTTCTCTCCTCCTCCATAAGTCGAGCCCTGTCCCTCTCTAGCGCCACCCGGTGTTCACACTCCTGCTGCAGCCTCTTCCTGCTCTCCTGCAGCTCTCTCTCAAACAGATCACGCTCCGCTCGCAGCTCCTTCTGGGCCAGATCGTGTTCGGACCGCAGCTCTCTCTGTAGCCTCTGAGCCTGAACACGTTAGCAGTCTTTAAATCACTAAAAAGGCCTTTAACTTCTACATTTATCTAAAAAGAAAAGACTAATTTAATACTATATTTTAATTTAATAATGATATAATGTTGCTTTTTGGAAGCTAAATAAATATGAAATGCATTAAAATAACATAAGTTTGATTTTTGTTTTTAAATTTTACTTTCTATTGCATCAGTGAAACATTACCTTTCATCTCATCATTATCAGTTACCAAATATCACAGCAGTTATTCTGTGGTTAAGTTGGGGATATTTAACTGGTTTAAAGCTGCACATTTTCATTCAACCCTCATGCATCAACTCATTCTTTTGTCAGATGAGTCTGACCTCCAGCTCTGCTTCAGCCAGCTGTTTCTCCCTTTTCTCCAGATCAAGCAGGGTCTTTTGAAGCTGCTCCTCAAAGGCGTTATACTCAATTTCCTTTCAACAGAGATTTTTTTTTTAATTAAAATTAAATGTGGTCACTCGTTATGTTTCAAATAAATTGAGGTCTTGCAGTTTTGACATGAAGGAGGCACCTTTTTTCTGAATAGAGCTTCTCTCTCCTGTTCCCTCTTCTTCAGATCTTCTGCCAGAGCCTGCATGCAACTCAGCTCCTTCTTCCTCAACTGCAGGAAGTATATATTTTAACATTTGAGTTCATATTTAATTAAAATATGCAGACGCAAGTCAACAGCCATCCGTTTAGTTTAACCTCATCGTCAAACAGATCCTCCTGCTCTTCCTTCCATCGTTCCAGCTCCAGAGCTGTACGGTATTCCAGAGTGTCTCTGGATGAAATTGGGGCTATGGGGGCCACTGTGGCGGGGTCTGTGGTGGAAGCAGGTCCGTGTGCTGCTGGGTTGGTTGGTAGCTGTGTGATACCTGTAGGTTCATCCTAATGACACAATACATAAAAAGAAAAAAACACTAAAGGACACAACAGACGTGCAAGAAGAAAGTTTTGTGTGTGGACATGCACGTCTCACCTGTAAAGAATCTGAGACGATGACTTCTCTGGTTGTAACGAATCCCAGATCCTCCAGAGTGGCCACAAAGCTCAACTCTGCCACCTTTTCAGTGGGACTGACAGACAATGCAACAAAGAGGCCAATGTGAGTGCAGTTTGAGGAGTCAGTAAAACCACTTTCACACATGCAATGAAATGGGTTTAAAGTTGTTAAATGTTTCCTACTGTTCTGGAGTTAGAACAGGGATCTTGTCCTGGTGAGTCTGTCTCCAGCCCTGCTGACCCGTTGATGTCTGAAACCTGCTTTTCTCAGACATCAGGAGTTGAAACAGCTGGATGGAGGCCTGTCCAATCAACTGGTCTCTGCTGTTGATGTCCTTGTGCCAAACCTCCACCTCCAGAGGAACTCTGCAAGATACACAATTTCACACATCAATCCAAACTCGGCTGGAACCTTTACTGAACGCTTACTTCCAAAACAATGTCTAAACACGATCATATTCCGCCCCCTGCTGGATAAAGATTAAAATGATGAATTCCACTGACACATAAGAAACAGCTCATTGCAAATTGATTAAGTATAACTTGATGAAAACCGAAACAAAGCAAGTATGTACGCGTTTTATGCATTAAATGTTCTCACTTGAGAAAGGTATCCTGTAGATGTTGTGGAAGAGCAGCAAAGTCAAAGGCACAGTAGGACTGAGGCAGCAACACCTCCATGTTCCTCTGCAGCTGCACCGGAGGGTTTGTCATAATAGGAGCTGGGTTGCTGAAGAACTGATAGGTATACCTGGAATACAACACCTCATTAAATTACTGATATTTTACATATTTTATAGACTTAACCAGACAAACAACCTGTAGAAGCATGTGATGCTTACAGTAAATTCATAGACCAGTTTCTGGGGTTTCACATAAAAAAACAAGACAGAAATAGTGACTTTAAGTGATTTTTAACCTGAGTGTGGCAGCAATAGAGTGTGTCAGCCTCAGGCCTCCCAGGGTGCGAAGGTCCAGAGAGAAGCAGTAGTGATGGGCAGCAGGAGGTATCGATATTTTTGGAGCAGAAACGCTGACTGATGATGCACCACCATCTCCGGTAACTTCAGTCTGCACCAGACCCAAATCTGCAGCTGCTCAAAAACAAACAGTTCTGGTCCTCCTAATAATTAAAACTTTATCACATGAAAAGTATTTTGGGCCTCACCTTGCAATTCTTTCTGAGGTTCCTCCAACAAACTCTCTACTTCACTTTCCGTACCACGGCTCGGAGTGGAAAGGGGAGGAGAACGAGCAGGAGAATCTCTGGATTTTTGAATTGGAGATGCACTTCGAGGTCTCTGTTCAACAGGAGCAGTGAAGGGAGGAGGATGTTTTGAGGGCTTCGGAATGTTATATCCTTCTTTGTTCAAGGTAGGCTGGAAAACAAAAGAATATGCCATTCCGCCATGATGCCGATGATTAAAGAACCCTCATGATTTTTAGATTATTACATAGAGATTACGCTTTTCACATTACTGCACTGTGCTAATCATAACATTTATCTGTGTTAAAACAGCTAAATACATCTCAGATCTCAAATATAAGAACCTTGACTGTGTGTACCTGCCGCATGATGGCCTCTCTCCTCAGGGTAACAGACACTCCCACAGTTGGCTGCATGTCTGCAGGCAGAGCAGGCAACTTCTGTTTAATGCGGTTTGGAGGTGTGAGTATAAATGCACCTTCCACTGCTGCTGCCTTGCTCTCCAGATCCACTGAACCAACAGCAAGAACCGAGAGAGAAATGTTGGTGCTGCCCAGAGAGCGACTCCCACAACACAAATGGATCTGAAAGGACACAGGCACAGTGATAGAATACACCGTGAGAGTTTAAAGTGCTTGTGGAGTTTACAAAAATTGGCATCATTGACTCACCTCTAAATCAGCCTCCTGAGACAGGAAGGTCTGGAGGACCTGTTTGCTGCTGCGGATACGTACAGAAGAGCGCTCAGGCTCAAAGTTGGGACTCAGCAGGTTGTGGAAAGGCTCACTGGTGATGTCATTCCCCAGTAAAGAGTAGTAGAAGAAGAACTCTGATCCATCTGCTGACAGCTTCACTGTGCTGGGAACCAGCTAAATAACAAGGTAAATATCAATTTGCCTATTCCATGTAGTAAAGAAAATGCAAACAAATTCTGAGAAGGTTTGATATGAAGCGGATGGAATATTTCCAAAGCATGAAATGTGAGAAAATTAAAAAAAAAAGAACAAAGTTTGGTCAGTTCTATCATATTTGATGAATATAAAATTCATATAGTATTCTCCAGAGCATGAGTGACTAACGGTAAGCCAAAAGTGAGGGCATCGTTCCCACCTGTTCTAGTTTAGTTGCAAAGGCCAGAGTGACTGACAAGATAAACATGTCAGAGCAGTGATCTGCAGGCCCAATCTGATGGTAACCCTGATCTGGGATCAGAACAGCCTCCAGTTTTTCTGGCAGAAGTTCAATTACTGCGGGAGAACCTACAAAAGCAGAACAGCAAAGGGGATAAGTAGGGTATTTTACTAACAACTATTTTTAATTATGTAACAGCCCCAGCTCAAATATAAGGAAGTGCAGGAAAACCACAGAGGTTAAAAACAAGAGATAGAAAACAAAGAAGCACTAATGAAACAAATAACCTTGTCGTGGTGGTGCCTTCCTTGCTTTGAACATGTCAGGAGATGGCTCAGATGGCTTCTTATCGTTCTCCAGTACCATGCTGAGGAGAAGAGCTGGTCTCAGCTTGGTGTATTTACTGCTCAGCAAAGGACACCAACGGGGATCCTGGAGGTAAGAATGACAAAAGTATACTCCAGGTGCCAGAGGTCAGTGGTAGACAGTTCATCAACTACTGAATCCATCCCTGTAAATATAACTTTTTCACCCAGGAAGGGAGGAAAATAGGATCACCTGTTTGACTTCCTGTACAGAACGAAGGTCCAGAATGATGTAGCCTACACTTTCTTTCCTCTTTGTCACCGAGTCAACAGCAAAGCACTGAAGCTTGATGGGAGTTCTCTGAAGCCTAGAACACGGGAACAGGCACGGCGGTCAGTTTGCGAGCGTCATTCACAAAAACCCTGCAAAAAAACCTGGACGCGAAGGCAGAAGATGAGCGCGGGGGCCACCTGTGTTGGTGCAGGGTCTTGCGGTGCAGCTCCCAGGCCAGCTCCGTGTTGAACTGCGGCTGGTCTCGGTGCTCCACCGGGTCTGTGGCCAGCAGCTCCCCATCGAAGCTGGCCTGGACCACCAGGCTCAGACGATTGCTCTTTGGGAAGTTTCGACCTTAAACAGAAAAGTCGGTTTACTGTGACCTTCCAGCGGGACTAGAACACCAACGTCGTTTCTCATGGGTATAAAATTATACTGTAGAAAACCCTGTTTTGGTATACAGCGAGTAAACTCCGACAATATTCCAATGTAGAGATTTACACATCATTTGACGTATAAAAAGGGGACAAAGGGTTACTTCTCCGCCTACTTTTTAATACTTTACGTAAAGGGTATTCTGTTGTCTGTATATGTTTATAACCCATGGTTTAATCGCTCAAAGGAGTCCTGAACTATTTCACTATATGTTAGGGGTTTTTTTGTTGTTGTAATGCGTCTGTTTTAAAGCCTACCTTCCAGAATGGAAAGAACGATCAAAAGCTGGTCTGTCTTCGTCGACATTTCGACTGCGACATTAAACTTCGTGTCTTCTTAGGTGACTGTAAACCCTTTTATCCAGCCCGAGGTGACATTTTAATCAGATTTAAACCGACAGCCGCTCTGTTGTCAAGCTTTGGCGCCACCCATTTAAGGCTAAAAAGCGGAAGTGAAGGAGGTGAACCTACAGTGTTTTTCGCCCCCTGCTGGCAGGAGGCGAAACTGCGAGTCTGACTTCCCAGTTTTAAAATCTGTATCAGGGATTTGGCTTTTTGGATTTGGTCTCTTTCTTAATCCTTCATTTTAACCAATGACACATTCAACTACCTTGATACCTTCATGAATTTTAGAAGCATAAACACACTTTATATTGCAAAGATTTGGTTGAATTAAATAATTTTCCAATTTTAAAGAAAACCCCCCAAAAGACTTACCCAAAAGATTTAGATGTAACTTCAGCAAGATCATTTGCTTTTTCCAGAAATGAAGGATTTTTTACCATACTCAGAAAACTGGAGAGGCAAACTTTTATATAAACGTCCTTTAATCATGATTGCCAAACATATGAATTAAGGCATATACAGTATAAAAAAGCAACAGCAGGTTTCATGTTGGTTTGATTTCAGTGGGTTATTAAATGGATAAACCAGGTGAGTTAACAGAACATACCAAGCAGCTTTTTAAAGACAACACTGTGTCTCCCAAAAGATGACAGCATTTTGTAAACAGAGTTCATAGCACTATATTCAAGTAATTGAATGATCACTGACACTATGCAGGTAAGATGTTGTGTAAGTGAGGCAGAGCAGCTGATAGACCAGGTCCAGCAATTAGAACTCAACTTTCTCTCCGTTCAGAGACTTTTACTATAATAACCTTCACAAGAATACTGTACAAGTCAGTCAGTGATACAGCTGAATTATAAACGCTGCAAATAATAAAAAAAAAAACTTGGCCTGTGGAGGTTATTTCTTTGTTCACAATAATTACATTTACCTGAAAAGAATACATTTCTGAGGATCACATCTTAGTTACACTTGAGGCTAATGTTTCAAGTCTTTAATGCAACACATCCAGCAGTTGGCATATTAAAGTATCGTTTGCATGACTGGATACTTGATGAACATGATGTGAATATAATTTTCCTCTTTGATCGATGATTGATGTTAAGTTTTTATCCCTCTTCACTAAGTCTCACTCTTAGTGTGTGTATACATATCAGCCTTGAGGGGAAACTAATCCACATATGTAAGTGTAAAAGTCTACTAAGTTATCTGAAATAACCTATGTTAAACACTGCCCATATGAATGATTTTGACTTTGATGTATTCGCCTAACAATCCTGTGTTAATTTACTCTATTTTACGCAGAATTAATACATACACCTTGATTAAATGGGTTGAACTTTACAAGTAGCAAAGCTGTTATCCAATAGAGAAGCTTTATTTGTGTGATTCTGTCTATCAGAGGCTCTGCAGTGAGCTAATTATCTTGTGAGAGGCATGAGAGGCAGTGGCAGAGCAAAGGATCGGGGCATATTTTCATCAAAACCACAAACAGACGGAAATAAGAGGGTTTCAAGTTAGACAATTCCAGTGGGATTTACTGAATTCCGTGATATAAACTAGTTTTCCAGATAAGTATATTCTGGTTTTGGCTGTTTTATTAACAAATGGCTTCTCTGATGTCACATACTACAGTTCCTGAGCAAACTTGGATCGAAATACAAAGTGTGGCAGTAATAAATTAAGGTTGCAAATGATCAAAAAGAACTGCATTTTTACTGATTAAATATTAGACAGTTATTCTAAATCAACTCTTAAATGTGTTTTTTTTAAGTTTTTAGCAAATGTTCAAAGAGGAGGACGGCTAACTTCTGTAGAGCATAAAACTGAGTTTGTGTTGCTGCTCTGCCTGCTGCTCTCCTGCATGGATGATGGAGGTCAACATAGAGTACAATAAAGCATGTTAGTGCTCTGCCATGAATCTGTACAGAATATATACACCACTGGGTTCCTACATGGCATTGGGCAGGTAGATGTGAAGGTTTACTCTCACATAAAGACAATACAATCAACATGGTTACGTCAAGTACAGGTTAGTTATACAAATGCAGTGTCAGCACTATGGAGGGAGGAGGACCACTTCAATAATCAGAATAATAAGGATAATAATAGACTTTTTAGCATCCTAATGCTGATACTCAAGATCAGATTTAAAAAAAAAAAAAAAAACACTATTGAGATAACGCAAGTCATCGTCAGTACATTCAGTCATATCATCATCATATTACACTATGATAAATGTGCATTTCATAAGCCGTGGTGGGACTGAGAGCACGGCGCTCTGGATTGTTTTATTTTACACATGCCTCCCGCTTCTGTCAAAATCCTGCAAATCTGAAAGTTCCAAAGGTCTGGATTAGAGCTTTTCCCCTCAGAGAAGTCCCAGTCCTGCTTTCTGCCGCGTCACCAGACCGTCCACCTCGATGGCGTGCTATAAAACCGGTGCTCGCCATTAGTGCGAAATGAAAGAGGTTTTCTAAATGTTTTGTTCTCTGCCTCTCAACGAGGCGAAGCTTATTCAACACCATGGAATTGATGTCTGATAAATCTGCCGTTCCTCATGTGAGACGTGGTCACATGGTCTTACTTCTTCCCTTCACTTTCTGCAGAGAGAAGGACGCAGGTCAGTCACATCTGATTTACACCTCTGCTTCACCAGGTTTAGCTCTACGTTAACATTTTAAGAAAATGTTGTCCAGAAACTCTGTAAAAACACAATTTTGTGCATTTAAAGAGTTTGTGATTTTGTTGAGATCAGACTATTTATAGTCTGATCTCATCATCTTGATGATGATGAGATAATTAAGAAAATTGTTTTGTTTCAAAGTTGTTATTTTAGATGTCCTAAATGTGCAGAATCAGCAGGCATTCTCCGCTGCAGGGCGCTTCATCTCCTCCATCAGACAAACAGCCAGCTATCTCCAGCCTTTGTACCAGTAATGTAACTATTGCATAACGGGCTTTAAATTCCTGGTATTATCTCTCTGGTGTATTTTAAAAAATAGGCAGTGAGAGAAGAAAAATAAAAGCGCTGAAACCAGTGAAAAGCAGATACACATCTGGGAGTGTTAGATAGATAATGTGTGAGACATTGCTTTTTTCAATAAGAGAAAATAAATCATTTCATATATAGCGAGTCAACAGACAGCCGAAACCCAACGCAATTCTACTCAGACTACTATAAATACAAAGATAATTACAGAAAATTCCCCACTTGCGAGCAGGCTCCTAGGAGTTGGCGATGTGAAACATCACCAAAATTTAATCATCAATCCTTGTCCTTAAAATCCGTTCATAACATTTGGAGTTATTTTGCTAACAATCAAACAAACTGACAGATAAACGTCAGCTATCGTATAACCTTCTTGGCTCAGATAATAAACTCGGAGTTGAGATATACATATTCATGAGCATAATGACTAAACCCACGGGGCAGAACTGAACAATCTTCTTAACATAGCTGCGTTAAGTTCTGAATGTCACAGCCTGAAAGATATTTCAAATATGCTCAAAACACTGATAAAACTAAAACTACTTAAGTCTTGTGCATATTAATGTCTGTAACAGGACACTAAAAGGTCATGTGAGGCTACAGGCAAACCAGTGTGGCATTTTGGGTAACTGGATTTAGTAGTTAAAAATGAAAAATGCCATCCTTCTGGATTTTGTAGATGTGTATATTAGTTTAGTTCTTCATTAAACGTACCAGTAGAGGAGTGCCCAGACACCTGCTGACTCGAGACCAGCGACCTGGAGCTCAAACCTTTTAATAAAAGAAGAACATTTCAAAGGAAGAATTTTCATCTTAGGTAATTAAACTGATCAGCGAATAGACAAATTACTGACATGGGAATTCAAGTTTCAGTTTCTACCTTGGTAGATGTCGTACTGTCCTGACATCAGGTTGTAGCTCATACCCAGGTGTGTGTGATGGTGTGTGTGGAGGTGGCGGGCAAATGAGACATGGTTTCTGTCTCCTCTCTCTGCCTCTCTTTCCCCCTCAGGGGAACCCTTCTCACCAGGCTGCAGGAGAAGACACACACCTACTTACACACACATTCAGTACATCTCTGAAGGACTGTTCACTCTTTCCACTTCCCCTGTCCTGGAGACAAAGCTGAAACCCTGAATTTCCTGCTTATATTTAGAAATGTGTATATGTGGATTCAGGCAAATCAAATGACCAAAAGAAATGTTTGAATCTGGAATATGCATATATAATTAGAAACCTTTGCAAAGGTAAACTAATATTAATATTCCTCTTTTAAAAAGGAATTGTGATACGTGCTGAAGATGTCTTTGCTTTATTTTTTTATGTCCTAGCTATTAATAATAATAATTACAGTGTGTCAAGTAGGATGAACCCCTGCACTTTAACACTGTGTTGTATGACTGTAAGCCTATTAGAACTAGATTCAAGTATGTGCAAGAACTCTTTTCACGCATTCTAAAAGAGATTGTGCGAATAAAATCAGGGTAGAGTGCTGGTCGCAGCAGCTCGGCTGTGGTGGTGCAGTAAACAGTGTCTCACAGCAGGTGATTTTCCGCGGTACTGATGGGACTGCTGCTGCAGCAGCTCAATGGCGGAAGGTGAGGAGGAGTCATCGCTCTGCTTGCTGCTCACCACTGCTCCTCTGCCGGGCTGAGTCACCTCCGACTCGTCCCTGTCTGCTGTTTTCCCATAGAGAGGATAGTGAAAACCTGGTGGGAGAGGGACACAGAGGCACACAGCATACCCACGCACGTGCTATTAAAGTCACATCACATCTTTACAGTCATCTCATTGTTGTTTAAAAAGCACACTATGGTAGACTGTTTTCATTTAAAACACTATCATCAAAAATGGACTGCTTCTTCCTCTAGTGTTTGTAATTCATCTTACTTCCACAAGAGGGAGAAAGAGCACGCATACAGCATATTTAATTTAAATTCCATGCATTTGTTTTATTACATTTGAGACACAGAATGCTGCAGTCATGAATAATTATGTTTATCGTCTAAATATACAGTTTACTTTTACTTACCTGGGTAATTGTGTACTAGAGTTGGGGACACCCCTCTATAGGAGCCCCCACCACTCTCACACATGGCAAGGTAGGCTGGGTAGGGGGAGTGCTGATACTGGATGTAGGGCTGCTGGGGGGTCATGGGAGGAGACACTGCTACCCTGGCATTTTGGGACTCCTCAGCCAGACCTCCCATTGGCTCCTGGCCTTGATCCTCCAGCCCTTCCAGCCTATCAGGGTCCTCCGACGTGTCGATGCCAGACAGAAGATCATGGGATGCATGGACCCGCACTTTTTTCAGATCATCACCTGATCCTCCTCCCTTTTGTCCTCCAACTCCTCCTCCTCCTCCTGAGATGACTTTGGCCCCAGCAGGCTCCATGGTAGCTCCCCATTCTTTTCCCCTGTCTGCCTCACCCTCTTCGGCCTCCTCCCCATGTTGACTGTGTAGCTCTGTAGAGTATTTGCTGTGAACCAGGCAGTGAGCCCAGGCCGGGCCGTCTGAGGGCTAGATCGATGGGGACAAGTGTTGGTGGCAGTTGCAGTGTTTCCCCTATAATTTTTGTTAACAGTGGTGGGTAGAGTCACATTGGTGTCAGTTCAACTTCGGTCCACGTCTTTGTCCCAGTTTATGTCTATATGGCCAGTTGGAGAGGTGAAACTACCTAATTTACAAGTGTCGATAGCCTTAACTCTTTAGTGTGTTTTTGTTTGAAGAACATAGGGGTGATTAAGTGACTTAGCATTTTCTTTTTTAGGGAGTTGGAGAATTTCTTGCTGCGGCGGCCCACCGCTGCTGAGTGACTATAGAGGAAACACTGTGCAATTGAGTGAACAGAACCATAGACAGAGCATCTATCACAGGCTCTGGGTGTGATGCTGATGAAGGATGACGACGTTGCAAAAGCGGGCGGCCATTCACGGGTGGAATGCGAGCAGTGCGGTGTCCCTCTCAATGACACAAATCACGATGCGTCTCACACACGATCAACTGCAGAATTTAGGTCAAAATGAAGAGTGAAGAAAATAAACAACCTACACTCCCAAACACATCGTTCATTCAGTTCATACAATCGTTTTTACATGACCCAGCATGGCTCACGTTAGCAGTTATCTGCACAGGATCAAATACTTAAAATCTATACAAGCTCTCTGAAAAAAAGCAGCCAATATCAAAACCATCAGAGTATTACAAATGCTTCCTTTGTCCCTTTATATGCATTTACAGCTAAAGTGAACAATACACATCCCCCATTAATTCTTACTCTGAACATTAAGAACATATGCGTCATTAAGTTTAAATGACATATGTTAGAGTAGAGCGACAGCACCACAGAAGCCACATGGTCTTTGTTATTAGCACCTACTGGTTTCGCTGTACACAACGTGCGATTAATTTCTTTGTGACACTCAACAGTCATTAAAGCACACCAACAAAACCATCAGCGGCGGCGGCAGATTATAGACAGAGGGAGAAACTTACACTGGAAAAGGAAACATTTGAGTCCAGATCTGTCTGACTGTTTGGGTTGTGAAGTGAAGAAGAAGAGGAAGAGGACGGTGATTTGATGTCGTCACAGTCTTTCATGGAGACCTGGTGTTGGTCCATACCACTGTGCACAGACTTAATCCCCAAACTCTGTCCCCGATCTCCTCTCTCACTTATCTCCACATAAGAGAGGACGGGCTTGGGACAGCAGCCCTTAGCGATGTCCGGGCCTTTACCTAGCATGGATCCAGTGGCTGAACCCCCGAGCACATGTTTATCATCCTCACTGTCTCTTATCCCCTGTCCTCTCTGTTTGGCGCTGTGCATCTGGTCACAGCATTTGGAGGACATCAACAGTTTCTGGTCCAAGTACAGTCCTCTGGAGTATTGGCCATAATACAGTGACTGGGCCAATGCAGTCTGCGTCTGACTCATAGCCAGCTGAAGTTGAGATTGAGGGAGCGCATCAACTTTCTTGGAGTCCGAAAAGTCATGGGAGGAGATTTTCTCATCCTCTTTGACTTCTTCTTTTCTGTCTTTTCCTTTCCCGTCAAGGGCTGAACTTTTGTGATAAGCACTGCCGCTGTTCTGCCTGTCCGACTGCATGTAGCCCTGCAGGTAGTAGGGCTCATAGCCGTGGTAGTACGGAGACTGGGAGTCTTTTGATGATGGGGCAGATGAGGTGGATAGGTTTTTACCAGAATTACCATGATGACTGTTGGAGCTCACCTCTGAAGATGTGGAGGAGTTGGACTTGGATCTAACACCATCTGAGCGACATTCAGATGACCCCCCGTCTTCCCCAGCATCTGAGATGTCAGAATAAGCGGGACTGTTGTTCTTGCTGTTACTATCTCCTGCTGTCAGACAGCTTCCACTGGAGTCGAGCCTAGATGACCCTCCGATGGACGGGCTGGGGGCATTGTCAGTGAACGTGTATACCTTGTCAGCTTCAGCTCGGATACTGGCCATCCTGCTCTCCTGGCTCTCCGTGATCCCATTTATCACATCCTGCTTACTCAGGTGCTCCTTCAGCAGGCTTCCAGATATTTCCTTGATACCTATTTTGGAACTACCGCTACTGTCGTCCATTTTGATTCCATTGCTGTCACCATTCGGAGTCCTGGACGGCATATCTTTGTTATGCTTGTCCTTCAGCTTCCGTTTCTCTTTCTTTCGCGTTTCTTTGCTGCAGGAAACCAGAGTGGCCTTGACGAGGCTCGGTTCCATTACGATGCTCAGCTTTGGTTTGATGGGCTTCAGAGGAAGATTTTTACTAGCGAGGCCTATAACCGCCATGGATGAGGGTTGCTGTGATGGGGGAGTATCTGCTGCCCCAGATGGATATGGAGTGTTGGGAATGGCAATGAGTTTGGGAGGTGCCGGGGCTGGGGCAATGGGCCGGTTGGTCCGTGACTTAGATAGCTTCTCAACCTTCCCGTTAGCTTTCTTGCCCTTCTCACAGGCTCCTCCCTTTTTGTCGATCAATCCCTCTGCTTCCAGTTTGGGCATCTCTACTGAGGAGTTCCTATCTGGTACCATGCAGTTCTCCAGAACCACAGTCATGTTAGAAATGATGGGCAGATTACTGAGGTCATCAATGAGCCCATCTTTGAGCAGTGAGGTTCTTCTGGTCTTGGAGTTTGCTGTGGGTGTGTGGTCAGTACTGAGCAGTAGCCTTCTGTTCTTTGGAGACCCCACTGTGGTCACCTTGTAGAGAGGGGTAGGTTTTTTTGAAGAGCTGTTGGCATTTGAGCTGTTTGTCTCTGAGAGGTCATACGTCATGTTGCCAATACTGTCGTCACAGTCTGATAGTCGCCCCTCGCTGTCCCCATCCTTCATGGGCTCCAGTTCAGGCTTCCTCTGCTCTTCCGCCTCCAGATGTGCATGAGTCTGGTGGTAGCGCAGTCCATTGATGTGCTTGTAGCGCTTAGTGCAGTTGGGATGGGGGCAGTCAATGAGGATGGGTGGAGGTGGCGAAGACGCACACCCTCCTCCTGGGTCCATGAACGATGGGTCGGATTTACCCTGCGGTGTGGAGGGGGCACTCCGGGATTTCGCCCGGATCCTCTTGCCGTTCCCATTTTTGATGTCGTCAGAGACCAGGCTGAGGTCCAGGTCTGCAGGGGGTTTGTTTTTTCGCTTCCCAGAGGACAGAGAGGAGGTACTGTTGGCAGGTTTCACCTCCTCCACAGTGAAAAAGGAAGGCGGCGGCCGGCAGTTGTTGATGAGGTTCATGCTGCCTCTCCGTCCCTTGGCATGGATGGGTGCGCCAGTCCCAGCTACACCACCGCCTCGGCTCCTGTGTTGTGGCAGGCCTCTGACTTTAGCAGCAGAGGCTGGCTCAATGCAGAGGCGCTCAGCCATGCCCATCCGCATCCTTTTACCTCTGCCTCGTCCACCCGGCAGCTCTGGGTCACTGGAGGGAGACTCGCAAAACCTGAATAGAAGATGAGAAATAAGATTAGGATGGACACTGAACATCAGTACCCTTAATCACTGGGATTAAGTGGCGACTAACTCAACAATAATGAACTCACCCAGACTGCCTGTTCGTATTAAGATATTTTTTCAGTCCACTTTACATCAAATAAAATTCACATTTTCAAGTAGACAGTTCATTGATGTGCTTGTGGCGTTGGTGAAGTTGTGATATTTATATGGCTTAACCATGTCACCATTAATATCTCAAGCTTTGAAAAAGCATTGACATAAAAAATTGGACGTAAAACAAAACACAGCTGTTTTGTTTAGCTATATTAATGTATTAAGCTAAGTTAACATGGCAGCAGAATCCAGACAAATGACAGATGTTGAAGCAGGATGGCCTTTGTTTTTTTTTTGTTACCTCAACAACAACCTGAACTTTTGACCCTTAAAGCACAAGTAATCAAATCTAACACATTATCATTCAAAGCTCATGCAGACCACTTTACAGAGACACCAGGGTTAAAAATGGATTTTTCTCTGTTTTTGATATTGAGGATTTTGTATTCACTTGCTGCTCCCTCTGCCTCCCCGGACCTCGCAGACCTTTATATGCATTAATTACGACAATAGATCACAATAATGGTTAGTGGCCATTACTGAGCAGCTATATTCTGACCTTGAGAAGCGTGCTTTGGGTGTTAATCACCTCATTATTGGAGCAGACTACAAAACACACTGAGACAAGTCTTTCCTGTTCCCGACTGTGATTTGAAAACGATGATATCTCACATTTCCTGTGATGTTTGTAATTGCTTTTTATATCAGAGAGTCCCTGGACATTAAACAATGCTGTTGGGATGGACGTGCGTGCTTTTTGCAACATTTGAAGTTTTGGTTATTTATCTCAATCTTTTCTGTGGTTTTGCATACACAGAACTGAATTCTTAATTACCCAGGTTTTCATTTGAAGTACCGTACTAAATAGCCTGCTGGTAACCTTTGTGATTGATAAATTTATATGTGTGTTTGTCTGTGTGTGCATGTGTGTGTGTGTGGATTACACATGAGTAATAATCCACTCATGTCAGTGCTGCCGACTTAATGATATTTTGGTAACAGGTAGTTCAAAGAGAAATAATGAATCATCAGAGGATGGCCTTTATTTACATAAATTATAGCTGTTTAAAAGAGAAACAGTCGTTTGCGACTGACAGACATCTGCGGTGACAATGCTGTGGTTGAAAAAAAGCAATTTAGCTCCTTGCCAAGATTAAGCTGTAATTGCAATGACGGCATTCATTTACATACAGGAGCAATAATTGGGAGGTTTCAGACCCAGAAAACACTCTCCATCTGTGAAGCCGCTGAGACGCAGAGTGCAGAGGATGTTTGAGGCTCATCATGGAACAGCAGTAATGATACCAATTCAGTATTCATGTCTACCCTAGATCAACATGTTTATTATTATTATTATTATTATTATTAGTAGTAGTAGTAGTAGTAGTAGTAGTAGTAATAGTAGTATTTGTAGTAGTAGTAGTATTAAAACAGGTCAAAGCCAAGAATGACAATGACAATGTAAATCAGATAAATGAGATGAAAGATCAGCAGAAAATAATCATAGTGATTATGTATAGTTGTCAGAAAATTGTTAAAGAAATGCCTTAACAAAAATGAAACAAAAACTGGTTTTCACTCTATTCTCCTTTTATCGGTAAGACACTGAGCACTCTTTTAAGGGTACACAGTGCTTAAACCATAAATAAGACCGCATAAAATTATCTCCATGTGCATAACACTAACAGTTACAGTGCATATACAATAATTCTTTTAAAGTAGGTATCACAGTCAGTGTGTAGGTTAGAGTAAAAATCAGTGCTTCAAGATGACAAATCAGGTCATTTTACTGGAACATTTGGGTTTCTTCAGAGTGTACAAGTGCAGCAATCGTTTTTCTTACAGTGAGGAGTAGATAGAGAAGCAAAGAGAATATGGTGTTACCTTGGAGGAGCCCAGTCGTGCTTAGTGCAGTCGAGCAGAGTTCCTACGTATGTTCTCTTCCTCCAGGTCACATTAACCACCAGCACACCTGTCAATCACAGCAGGCAGAGACAGAGCGGTTAGAACCACTGCAAATCCACTGGGACCGCAGTTCCTACATTGTCAGAATAAAAAGGTCAGAAAGCAGAGAAGCTTAGAGGAATTTAAAAGGAAATGTGGTTTGTGGAGTTGTAAGAAATCTTGGTGACATTCACAAGTGCACACGACTGATTAAGATATTGATTATAACAGAATCACATAAACATGGCAGAGTGTGAGTGTTTACGGAGCCTCTTTTCACCAGCGCAGCAGACATTTATTTGATTTCTGCTTCTATGTGATGGGGGACATATATACACAAAGCAATTTGATTTCTGAAAACAGCTACCCTTAATGGTTTAGAAATACAATAAACAGGCAATGGGAGTGGAGTCAGCAATTGTAAAACACTCAAAATGTGTTCAAAATGGTTGCGAGTTTGACAGATACCACCCGCAGAATGACTGACAAAATGATATTAGTCAGCAAGATCTGTGGGGAAAAACAGCACTCCCGTCAGGTTTATTGTCAGGAGAAAAACTGCGAGGTTCAAGCTGTAATGTTAGGATACCCTTCAGCCATCTGTATGAAACATTTCTCCCCTCTCCCGGTCTCTCTCTCTTTTGCACTCACCAGCTGACATTTGAAAACCATTAACCTCCGTTTTGTGATGTGCCAGCAGCAATGTCGAGCAAATCAAATTTTGGCTGCATTACGGCGTTAAAATGAGGTTTGACTGCAGCACACGACTTCTTGATCTTCAATTAAAGCCGATGGCCGCCGCCATCACACAACACTCTTTCAGATAAATTAGAGCAGGGAAACACTGCCAAGTGTGTTGTTCATTTCAGCAAGAGGTGGATGGGGATCAGGAACATTTCTCCATTTCATCACAAGCTAAAATCTCCAATTAATGAGTGGGATGGAGGTGATTGGTGAGCAGTTTAATATTCCCAATATCCCCTTTAAGTATCCTCATAAAATACTTTGATAAAGTACTTTACTCTCTACACTGGGCCGATACCTCAAATTTAAGGTGGGAAGGCCAAGTTCCAGACTGCCTAAAGCCTACAACCTAAACAGCTGTAGGATTTAACAAGTCCAGATCTGCTAGTTTGTTGTCTGATGAAAAAATAAAAAGGTTTCTTCAGCAGGTTCATTAACTCTGCCGTGCAACACACAACGCACCTATCAGATTCCCATCTACCTTTCAATTTAAAATATAAATAGACTGCAATGCAACAACTCTTGACTTTAAATTTTGTTTTTACTTGATTTTTCAATCACAGCAGCAGTGGTGCACCCATGCACACAAAAAAGCATGTTAGATGGGCTCTCCCATCTGCAAACAAGTGTATTTGGTACCATGACAACATGATTGCTTGTCTGCACATGGCATTTCTTTTGTATTGGTACTCAGCTTTGGTCCTGTAAAGCTGTTCATAGCCGGTGAAAGGGTGGTGGTTTTATGAGCATGACTGTGAGGTTTTAATTGCATTTATTAGATAAGATCATTAAAAGTCAGCAGGAAGGCCTGCAACGGTTTGTTTAAAGGTCTCTGTAATGGATCTGAGTTTCCAGAACAAAGAAATGAGGAGGTGAGAGCACAACAAAATGCATAAACTCAGTTCCCACTGCTTCTGTGGGTTTTTAAAACAGATTTTTGTAGGGCCAACAATTGATCTGTAGCTTCATCAGGACAGATGTGTTTCTCAGGTCATCCACAAGTAATACATTTTGCTATGCATCTGCAACTATTCACAGGCTAGCGTTTTATCCAGTATATAAAAGTACAGTGATTTAAGTTCACACTATTCCAGTCCAAGGTCAGCCGTGTAGTCTTCACTGTCATCTCTCCTGAGTGCTTCTATTTTGAGCCTGCATTACTCTTTATCTTCTTATATTCCTTTTAGCTCTTGAGTTCTTGCCTCACTGTCACAAATACTCTTCCTTTGTAAACATTTTATAGAACATGTGTGGTGCTCAAAATCCTTCAAGGCCTGTTTTTAATTTCTAACCCTTCTTGAAAAGAAATATCCTTAAACGACAGAAGTCCCCAAACCCACAGAGCACTGTGACTTCAGGGTTTGTTTATTGCTCTGCATAGAAGAAGGAAAAAAAGTCTCTCTTGCTCGCTCGCTCACTCTCTCTCTTCCTTCCTGCCTCCTCAACGAATGCACATCAAAACAATTTCATCGAGAAAACATAAAACCCTCATCAAAGTCCCCTTTCCTTCCTCTTGCAAGCCTCTCTTTCTCCTAGCTTGTTGATTTTCTTCTGGTTCAAAACTCAGTGCTCGAAAAAGAAAAGAAAAACCAACAATAACTGATGAACTGTAAAAGATTTCTTTTTTTTAATTTGTGACTGAATGAGGTAGTACATTTTGCCGCAAACAGACTTTGAGCTCAAAATCAAGATTTTCAGCATTAATATAGGAGTATATCATCAGAAGAGATCCATTGACCCAAACAAGTGTATGAGGACAAATAAGGGCAAATGAAAAGGGACAGAAACAAAATTGAGCCTTTTAATAAACCAATCTTTTAAATGTTAATTGCATGAATAAGTACAGCTGTCGTCTGAATAAATTTGAGTCACACATACAGAAGGTCTTGAAGTTGGATCAGCCTGTGAAGCTCAGCTGAGAGTCGAGCCAATCACCACCTGATTAACGCTCATCAGACTCAGACCTCCTGCAGAGAGGAGCGGAGAGGAGACGGGGGAGTCGAAGGCTGAACCACTGGTGTCTTCTTCATCTCCCTCTTTCCTCTCTGCTCTTCCAATTAGCATTCAGCTTAATCAGCATGCACACGGCGTCCTCCCCTCATATCCTTCCGCGAGAACAGCACTCGGCTAATTTCTCCACCTCCAGAGCAACAGTCCCCGAGCAGCGCAGCAGACTTAAAAAATACAAACAGTACAAAAAAATAGTCCTTCTCCCGCATGCTCCCTCTCTCTTATCATCCTATCTTCATCTGTCTATCTCTGCCTGTCTCCATCCCTCCGGTGGTGTGAAAACATCGACTCCGCTGCTACCCTGCCCATCCCTAACACTTCACTGTATCACCTCCATCCCTCCTTCCAAACCGTCAGCCGGTTCAGACTGCATCCATTTTGTCTTATCAATGCATCCTTCATCCTTTAAGTCCATTTCTTCCTTGTCCCTGCGTCCATCTGTATCTTATGTCTAAATATAAAACCTCTACACACCCAGTCACACACAGTATTTTAACCACAGTCTTATAACAGCTTATAGAGCACTGCAGTGCACACAAGGACTGCAGCTACATTTGAGGGGGGGGTAGACGGATTTACAGATTTCTGTATATAATTTGCATTTTGCATTATTTTATCATTTTTGTTTATGACTGTCAAAGTCTGCAAGAAGGAAGAAAACACATTAACTCTCTACAGTCCACATTATGTTGCCAGTTCTTCAGAGCAAGGGGGGCACATTTAGCCTTGAGGCAACACTCTACCAACAAGAACTATAAAATATCTAGTAAATATAAAAAATATTTTTTAATAGTATATTCTGAACAAGTTTTTAAAACATATTTTTAAAAAATTCTATGGATTTCGGAAACTACCCAATCATGATTTCTATATAAAAATGTGAAAAATAAAAGAATGAAATTAAGCTTCATCCATCTATTTTTGTGGTTCAGTTTTAACAGAGTACCAAGTGATTTAATCTCGAGTTATTATTTATAAAGGTCTGGATTGTAAGAACAGCAGTGGTTAAAACCAGGAGACCTAACTAAAAGGTTAAAAGCAGTAAAATGAAGCAATGTGAGGAGAGAGCATTGTGTGGAAAACTGGGGATTCTTTTGGTTAAGCTGCATGTTTTCCCCTGTATAAACTCCTTCTGTGGACTGTCTGGCCTCATTTATCCACCGCTCATACTCTGAGGCAGAAGATGTTCTCTTCACTATCTGTCTTTTTTTTCTGTTCTTTTTAGAAACATTCCTCAGTCAGTCCAGGATATATTCCCCTGTGTTTTTCTCTTTCCCCTTCATCTTTCTTCTACCGAGTAGCCAGAGTTAATTAATAGTGGGCCAGGAAACAAACACCTCTCCACCAAACTCGACACTCCACTTCAGAGGCCCTGCGGCTGGCAGAGCAAGATGGGCACCGAATGATGGGATTTATTCATTAGAAGCCTCAGTAAGGCATTACACCGCTGCTGAGAAGCCGCAGTGCCGAGCACTGTCCTCGTTAACTACCTATCAAAGTGCAGCAGCATCAAAATCTGCGGATGAATCATTGGACCATCTGATCCACCGCCTGGTACTCCCAAGGTATCGTTTTGTAGCTCTGGATGAGTTTCTGGTTCTGCTTTTCCTGCATTGGATACATGATTGCCCGCATCTTACCGCCAACACGGGTCTCATGAGAACAGCCAGTGGTGATAAATATAAATGAGCTTTGATTGTCTTTATCAGGGACTTACAAAGCATCTGGAATGATAACAGCTATTTGCTTAGTGTGTGATTTTAAAAGTCATACAAACCGAAAAATTAAGAATCCTTTTCTTGTTTGTAAAATATAAACATGGAGTTTTGAAATGGATAAATAAAAGAAACTTGGCTGCATTTTTAGAGCAAAATGACCAACATGAATATTCATGCACCAGATATCAAGCTTCAGGAGCTATTTGGCATTCAAGGACACTTGGGCATATAATCTACAGAGGCTTTAGATTCAACTAACGATCTTTGTGCCACTCTACAAACTGAGTTACAGCCACCACGCAGCCATCAATCACCTTAGGGACACGACTGTGTGTTGCACCTGACGATATCCTAACTACACTACTCACATTTTAAAAACCATGTTTCAGCAGCCAGTGCCAATCTCAGCTCTGCTAACTGCAATCATATATTGTATTGTATAATATTGTATTTTATCGTATTGTATTATATCATACTGTATTGTATTGATGTTGCCACCAGTACAAGAGGAAAGCAGAGATTTCGGTGCAGTGACGGCTGTATTTCTGGAGTGGAGTTGTGATTGTTGCCGACCATTTAAGCGTCGATGAGTCACAGATTAAATTGGCATGGCTTTTTTCAATCCTGGAGGCAGTTCAAAAGAAAAACACCTGGCTGAGGACATTGAAGGGTAAGGCAGGGCTTCTTAATATGTCAAGAGAAAATAAAACTCCTGCCAACTGAAGTTGCCCAAAGCTGGCGGATCAGGAAAGCTGCTGATGCACTTCCACCATTTTGGCTTTTCCAGACGCACTGGGGCGTGCTGAGTGTTTTATTTACACATGCTCGCCACCTAAAGCCTTTTCAGATCCCTACATCACAAAATTGCTGTCCTGCAAACATTAAGATGTTCACATTAAAGTAGAACATTGAGGTTGTGCAGCACCGTGAACAAGCACAGTTCCACTTCATGCCACGTGAGTACAGGCCTAAATAATAGATACACTAAGAGCTCTGTCAAATGACAGGACAACACAGAGGCTAAATAAAACTGCTGCATTTTGCTGACCTTCCTCGGTCTCGTGCCAGACGATGCCTTCCAGGTTGACACTGGTCCCCGGCTGGCAGGGCCCCAGGCCGGCCGGGTCACCCTCCAGTGCTCCTGAGATGCCTCCATCTTGGGTGTTGGTGCCAATGGACCGCGTCCTCACTGTCATCTGTTTGGGGCTTGAAGCAGGCAGGGCCGGTGGGGAGAAAGAAGGTGTGGAGGGCAGAGAGGGTCCGGGGCCACCGGGGTGACCAGGAGCAGGGGGGGTAAACATGGGGTCCATCTGAAAGTAAAGGGAAAAGGTGGACAGTTTCATTAGCTTTTTACGAATACAACCTGAATACCTCACCAACAAAATGCGAAAGAATTGGCAAAAACATTATTAATGTTGATGTAATATTAGTGATGGGAGTCAATGTGACTTTTGTGGAATGCTAGAGGACATTTCAGAAGAGGAAACATTATCTCTAAATGTCATACCCTTCATTATTCTGTCTACAGTCTGCACTTATCAACTTTCTAAACACTAACTGGCAACTAATCATCTCTCAAATATATCCAGACTTTCCAAAGAAGCCTTCTTTCACGTGTCCTCGTCTCACCTAATCTCTCTATATAATGAGGTGCAAAAACAGATTTCATCCTCAATCTCTTATGAGGAGCAATTAAGTTTCCTGCCAACACATACCTTTAGTCCATCCACTTTGTAATTAGTCACATTTGCACAGAGCAACTAAAAAGTGAGGATAACAACAATAACAGCTTCTGTGTTGCCACGGGAAACCAGCTTTATGTGTCTATGGAGTTTCTCTAAAATGGGTTTCGGTATTTTTGCAGTTATATGCAAAAACAAGGCTTTCAAAGACATTTGAAGACTTTCTAAAAGCTGCCAAAAGCTTCTGACCACAGTCAACCTGTTTTTCTGCATCGTGCTCATCAGGATGTGGCCTCATGTACGTTTTATGTAGGTGGCAGCTAAGTAGACAAAACATGAGGAAGGTGTTCCTGATCCAGTTCGTCATCACCATGAATACCCCCTGCTGAGTCGGCAACAAAGGTAAGGTTGTTGTGGTGACAAAACATTGATATTCTTCATGAAACCATCCATGAGTGTAACACAATCTGTCAGGGAAAACGAGATGAAAAGAAACTGGAATGACAATAAGATCAAGGAACCGCAGGTTGGCGGCACCAAAAAAGACATTTCTCAGCACATTAACAGCTGGAAATTAACAGTTGGCAAAGATAGAGCTGGTGGGAGTGAAGGAAACCCAACAGCCTCTTACACAGAGAACGGTGCAACGCTGCGGTAACAAGACTCCTCGCTGTATTTCTTTCATTATTTATCAAAAAGCATACAGGTCAGATTGATCTGCAGTGGCAGCGCAGTGCTCAGGACTGACCCTCCATCTGGCCTTGTAATTTCACTGTACACTCATTGTAGAATACAGTAAAGCTTTTTACAAATTATTTATGCAGAATAGCCCCAAGGTGTCACAATGCTGACTCGCACTTTCATTTAATAAAGTAATCCAGTACCCAGCCATTAAAAAAGATGCACCAAGAAGAGAATAGTCCTTATTTATAATTGTCTGGGGTACAATGAAATTGAGGGTGCTCCCGCAGAGCTACTGTACACCACAGAATTTCCCAAGATAATAAAAACAAGAACAACACAAATGACAAAATCAACAAGGAAGAAAATAGCATAAAGGATTAAAAAAATAGAGACATAAAAAGATAAGAGTACAATATAATGCACAGCAGTACAGGTGTAGTGCTGAAAGGAGGCAGAGTTGGTTGGTTGTTGCATTGTTGTGTGGGGGTGGGAGGGTGAGGGGCTGTTGTGACCCAGCTAAAGATGCTGTTGGTCAGTCTGCTGGTCACTTGACTGATCTGAAGTGTCTCCCAGAGAGCAGCAAATCAAATGGGGGGGGCAGGGTGAGGGTGATGTTTTCCAGAGGTAACAGGATGTTGAACATGTTCCAGGCTGGGCAGAGGGCAGTGAAGGTTTTATTCATTCATTCATTCATTTATTTATTTATTTATTTATTTATTTTGGGCAGTTCTGATGACCCCCTGCAGTGCCTTCTTGTCCGCAGCTGTGGCTGACAGTAAGGCCTCTCCATAGAGGAATGATAGAAGTCCAGCAGCAGCTCCGTGTCCAGGTTGCTCATCCAGAGGACATGCAGTAAGTGTAGCCACACAGTCTTTTTCCCCGGGGCCTCAATGGTAAACATCCAGAAGCATTCAGCAGAAATGTGGGTGCCCATGAACCTGGAGGTGGTGACAGTTTCCACTCAATATCCATTTATAAGGAGGAGGTTGGTTCTGTCTGTTTTTCCTGAAGTCCATGGTAAGTCTTTTAGTCTTGTGGACATTCAGGGTCAGGTTGTCTTCTGAGCACCAGAGCAACAGTCTACCACGGCCCTGTATGCTGTCTCATCCTCTTCACAGATGAGTCCAACCACAGTGATGTCATCTGCATATTTTATGATGCGGTTAGTTGGGTGGGTCAGAGACCATTTGTAAGTATACAGGACACACTCAGTAGAGGGCTCAAAACACAGCCTTGAGAGGAACCAGTACTGAGTGTGAGTGTGGAGGATTGATGGAGGTTGAGCCTCAAAGACTGTGGGCCACTCGACAGAATATTTTTAATCCAAATCCAGGTGCTGATGGGGCTCTGTAATTTCAGCAGTTTGTTGAAAGGAATGTCTGGGATGATGGTGTTGATGCTGAGCTGCGGTCCATGAAGAGCATCCTCATGTAGCTCTTCTGGTGAGGGCAATGGCATCTTCCGCGGACCTGATTACACTGTAAGCGATATGGTGGGGGTTGAAGGATGGAGGGGGAGGGGGTCATGGAGGCAGTGTCTGATGTGCTGGGAGGCTGATTGCTCCAAGCCCTTGATGGTGGCGGGCGTCTATGGCTCTTTACTCATTGAGACTGTCTATGCTAGGGGATGGGGGCGATGGTGGAGGATCCCCGCACATGATTTGGTCACCGTCCCCCAGGATACAGTTAGGCTTTCCTGCTCTCGGGTTTGTCATCATCTCATGCTCCTTGAGAGACAGAGGGGTGAGGTTCTGCAGTTGGTTAGGGCCCGGATGTCCCTCCACATCTATCCCGGGTTGTTGTCTGTCAGGCTCCACTTTCCTCTTGTAGAGGCTTATATTACACCTCTCCTCAGGTCAACTCTGGTGGTGCTGCAAAGAATCCTGTCCTCCATCCTGAAGAGGACAGAGATGACTTCATTTGACTTCCTGTTTGGGCAGACCCAGATGCACCTTTTCCGCTGTGTCACAACACTTGATGTCTGTGCTGGTCCTGACCTTCAAAAATGCTCCACTCTGTGCAGGCAGAGCAGTCCCACAGCTAAAGGAGATCATCGAAAAAACACTGTGAGGGAGGGACTTCTGACCCCAGGAAAAGGAGAAATGAAAGAAAAGTGTGCTTGTGTCTGACCTACAGCGCCACCCACAAAACTTCATGCAGAGGTATTTTTCCAATTTGCAACTTATGGACACAGTTTTTTTTGTCTTGTGTTATGAATGGCATTCTGTAAAGATCTTTAACAGAGGGAACGGACCTGCGTGGACACTCACGCTTTCATAAAGCCAATTCTTCGGTTTTTGAAGTGCGTGATAGATCTCGGCTGTCATCACTTTGGTTACGTGTAATAAAACACTAAGTCATCCATGTGTGGCTGAGCTTTACTCCCATCTTCAGGGCTTATTATGGTCCCAATTACAACAGCAGTGGGAAATAATTCTGCCGAGGGGGCAGTGGCAATAAGGAATGACGGATTTTTCTCGCCAGCACAGCTCAATGAAGATCACAGGTTTTGTGGATAACTCATGGCAGGAAATTTACTGAACTGGACGAGAACAAAGGTTCAGTCTGTACTTGAGAAAACAGCATTGCCTTGTCAGCGAGTATGTGGTGTTAGGTGTGCCAGAAAAGGAGCTGGGTTACAGTTACTCAAACAAATCTGACAAGAAAACTATTTTTTCTCTTCTCAGTAAAGAGAGAGAGAGAGAGAGAGACAGACAATATGGTGCGTGCTCGTTTTATTAAAATCCTTCTGTCTTTTCTTCTACTGCAGCGTTTGCTCACAGTTCCAGTACTGTGGGCAGAATATCAGCAGCAATTTTCTCCATGATTAACCTGTTCTGCAGAGAAATATTTGCAAAAAAGAGTTTGTATTACGCTTACAACTTGCTAAACAGCTGTCAGTGTGGGATGGAGATTCTGTATTCCAGGTATTCATGGCAACCATTTCTCAGCATTGCATTACACAGAATATATGTAGGAGACAAACAATGCAAATGTATCATGGAAATGGTAATAAAACAAAATAGAGTCGATCCCCTGTGCTTCCTGAAACTGTCTGTTTACTCCCACACAGATGCTGACAAAGACCACCCAGGATTTATCCTATAAAATTCTCAAAGCAAATTAACTCTAAAGGAAGGATTGCAATCCTCTGTGAATTCCGCTCCGCCGTTAATGCCTTCTCCTCCCTCAGACACCCAGAATAACAAGTGCTCAATCACAATTCACACAGCAGCTATGGACTAACGGAGACACAAAGCAAAATAACAAGAGAAAAAAAAGACACGCCAGGGTCCCTGGTGTGCTCAGCGCGTCGACTGCATCATCTTTTCATACGCTTTCATTTAAAATAGTCCAACAATAACAAAAACAATGCCAGTGAGAGGATGTCTAGATAGATTTAACTGAACTAGTTGCTCAACAATCAGTATATTTATTATATTTAATGCTTGTTGTGATTAAGGACGCACAAATTAGACATCAGCGACCAGCCACTATGAAGACTCACATGTTTCATTGAGCAGGAAGACTCAGGACGCAAGTGAAACTGGACAGGACTGGATTTGATGGACTAAACAGCAAATCAGACTAAATCAGTGGAATTACAATGGCAGTGTTTGCAAAGGTACAAAGATAGGTAACAAATGTAATTGCATATATCTACAGTGAAGAACAAAAAGATTAAAATAATGAAATTAATTATATATACACATAAGTACATGTATTCATATATATAAAATAGTTGTCTTGGTTATCTGATCTAAATGTTGGATAAAAATTCTCAATTCAAGCCTCTTTGATTATTTATCATCTCTTATTGTTTTCCACGAGTCTCTAGCATGTTTTGTGAGGTTTTTAGGTTCTGAAAAGCACAAAACTTGTGTATTCCTGTTTCCACTAATCCACACAGGAGACTGAAGTACACAGAGACCCAAATAACACTAAAATATGCATGGGCCCTGGAGCTGTGCACACAAGGACTCGCTCTCCACTTTTGAGACAAAACTATCTTCATCCTCCCTCACAGAATTAGCAGAAGCCAAACCTTTTTGTCGCGCATTAAAAAGAGCAAACCCAGACAGTCCTCTGAAACAGGGTTCAGACTCTGCAAGCTTTTATCACACTGTCCTCTGTGTGACACGAGTTGACTGCAGAATCCTAAAATTTGCCATTACTAAGTAGTCCTTGTACAGACAAACTGGTAATTTTATACAGTGAGAAAAAAAGCAGGATAAGGGCGAGTCAATGTCATGAAAACAGCTAATGTGATCAAGTTCACGTAAGTCAGCTCCCTCTAGAGTAGTTGTGTGCTATGGATAGTTAATTGGATGTACCAAAATCTCACAAGCAAAGCAAGGACCCAAGGCACATCCACACCTATAGAAATGTTTAATTTTAGGAGAAAACCTTCGGTCACATAGGCTGATTCAGGCAGTAAATAAACCCCCACTCCTAATTAGAGCTGCCTCAGACATATGAAGTAAAATGAAAATCTCAAAAGCACACTGACTTTAAAATTCAATTTGTTTAAAAAGAGCCTGACACAAACAGAAGACATGAAAGACAAATGTGGTGCAGTCCAAACTAAAGCAGATTTATGTTTCCTCTGACATGCTGGAGCTTTGTGTTGAGGCTGAATCACAAACAGCTGCAATAACCCACATACAGAGCTGAATTTCCCCAAATTAATCAGGAGAGTAGTGGGGTGGGGGTGGGGGGGGTCTGGGGAGCCAGCTGAGGTTTTTCCATTAATTCTGCATCTAAAAAAATCTATAATTAAACAGGATCTTTTTTGTTTATTTATTTTAATTCTTCTGTCACACGTTAGTCAGTGATGCTAACGATCTCATCGTGCCCCATGTCGCACGTTCATCCAAATACTCATCTTCTCACCCAGATCAGTTAATGAATTTCAGAGTAAAACATCTTCAACTTGATGGCATGTGACCTGAATTTAACACACAGGTCATAGAAAAATGAAGAGCGTGGACTTGCAGGTTGCAGTCCTGCAGGGCCTGTATGGTCTGGAACACGGTGGGAACATGGCTGCACCTCTGATCCTTTATTATTATATCCTTTCTGAACAATGACAGTGGTATTGCATACGGTTGATTGACAACAATGGGGCCCAGGAATCAAAAGCATTCGCTGTCGACCCGTTTTATTGCCTTTTCTCACTGGTTTGACACTAAAAATAAAGGCATTTGACATCTTTTCCATTTCTTATTGCCTCACCTCCATTTCTCTTGCCTTCATCCCCTATTTTCTGTTGTCATTTTCTTCCCTGCTTTCTTCCTCCTGCTTCCTCTTCATTTCCACCTTCTTGTCCTGATGTCCTCCTCCCACCTCTCTCCCTCTCCCCCTCCTCCTCTTGTCCTCTTCCTCCTCCCCGCCTATTAAATCCCCCAGTGAGCAGCCACACTGACAGTTTTTTTCCCCAGACAGAAATCACCGCCTTTATTGTCAGGCTGCTGAAAGAAGACGCAGTGTGTGTGTGTGTGTGTGTGTGTGTGTGTGTGTGTGTGTGTGTGTGTGTGTGTGTGTATGTGTGTGTGTGTGTGTGTGTGTGTGTGTGGTGTGTGAATGTGCAGACAATCTGTGATTTTGAAGCGTGTTTGTGGCGTATGTGATTTTTTTTTTTTTTGGTACGTGAACGGCAGCCATCTTTTTTCTCCCATTTTCTCTCTCCAGTGCCTCTCATCTCTCTCTCCTTTTTTCACTCCTCACAAAATCACCCTGAGTATACACACACACACGCAGGCACGCACGCACACACACTCACTCACACGCGCGCACACACACACACACACAAACCACTTACCTTCCTGCTGAATGACATGCTTTAATGGCACAACATTACTCACCGCTGTAATAACTCCTGCTGCTGTGAAGCGTTTGAAAAACATCAATCGCTTTCGCTCCTTTGACACCTCCAACGCTGCACAATCAACCATTTCCAATAATTATGTTTGCTCAATTTGCCATAAATGAATCACACCTATTTTCTGCATCTGCAGCAACATTTTTATAATAATACTCAGTAAATATTATGTGACATCACAGGTCTGGTAGCTGTTTTAACATCAGATATTATTTTATTACAAGACAAGCAATCAGGTTACCAAAGAGAAGTATACAAAATTAGAAATGACACAGCTGGCTTGTGAAAAACCTGTTCCAGAACAGCATAAACAGCAGTGTGTGGGACCAATTATCTCCTCAAAAACAACTATATTTAGTAAGGTAAGATGAAGACTTAGAGTTCTCTACGAAAAAATTGATGTAAATTTGATACACTGTGAGTGTCTGAATAATGGATGCATGTTTCGCACAATCATATCCTTCCATGGTTCTGACTCTGCAGTAAGTTGAAATAAAGATTACACATTCTGATTTCAAGTAGATTTAGTCCAAGTCTTCATTATTTGTCCCCATGTGTGCACCATTATATTAGTTAACAATGCTATACTAAAAGCTTTAAAAAATACTTTCTACTTTTGCAAGACCTGAATCAAAAGAGTAATTAAAATAACATCTGCTCAGATATTGAAGCAAATATCTTACTTATCTTGTAGGTTTTCCAATGACATAAAGTCCATGTGAAAGGTGAATGTGCAGCCCCTGAATAATAGCAAAAATGACAAGCCTGCAGCAGATAAAAGATGTGAATGTGGAATTTCGCGGCGCTTTCTTCCCACACAACGTGTTCTCCAGTGGCAACTGTGCAGTTTCAGGGAGCTTTCATTGTTGGATATCAATCAGTGAAAGAAAAATCAAAAATGGAACATATTATAAAGAAGATATGTTGGTGTTTGGTGGAGCTTGTCTCAGCAAACAAAAACATCCTTCAGCACGATGATAGTTCAGCTTCATGAAAGTCACAACACTACAAATCCAGCCTTTTATTACAGCAGTTTGGTCACACTTTCAATTATAAGCCCATCTTGATGCCTGAAATATATGCAGAATATTCCTTTCTCACTGCTCCTGATTCTACAAAGAGGACAAAGCGGAGAAAAAATAGTAAGACCTTTTCAGTGTTGTTACATTTCAGAGCACAAATAAACACATCTCCACCTCTGTGTGACCCTGATTGTGTGTGACTGCAGCCAAAGAGCTGTTCTCAGAAGCTCATGCCTGCAGATCTGTTAACGCCACAAAAAGCAGCAGAAGCATAAAGCTACATTGCAGTTACCTCCCTGAAATACCACAACTACAGCAAAAGACTCCAGACAGAATCACAGCATTCAAAATGGTCGTGCCACTAACATTATATGATGTTTTTAAGCTGTCTGGAATGCAAGACTGATTCATTTTATAGATTTCTTTTCTAACTCAAATATCTTGCAAAACAGCTACAACAAGTCTATCGTTCATTTATGATTTGACTGTATGCAGATGACACTGTGTCATGCACAAGTGTGCCTTTAAAATGAACATAAGGGAACATAGCTGAACTGAAATCAATCACAGAAAACAAATCCAATGTATGTTTAATCTGTTTACATTTTAACCAGGTTCAGCTTTTACTAAAACACCGTATTTTATATTAGGAAAAGATGAGACATGTATAAATGTCAGCGTAGTGGGTGAAAATCTGGAGAAGTACAGCTGCACAGAGATATTCTGTGCAGTACTTAGTTATTAGCGGAGCCTGTAAGCCGATAAGGCCTTTGCTTAAAATTCAGACTGAGGATGAACTCCGACACTTTGAATATTTTATCCTCTTCCTACTCTAGTCAGTTACCATTTAACCCACAGATCCGAAAATATAAAAGTCACACAACTCAATTCACAAATTAATTTGACCCTATTGAGTTTCACTGACTGCATTAGATGAGAAAATCTTTAATCTAGTTGTAATTCCAGTCAGACAGTCAGCTGAATTAAAAAAATAAAAATAAAAACAGACTGAAAACGAATAAAATGTTGAGAAATCTTAAGGTAACTAAATCACAAAAGCAGAGAAGAGAAAACCCTCGAGTCAGATGCTGGGCAGTGATGAAGATGTACTCTCTTTATTTCTGCATCTCTTTCAGCCATCAAGGCTTTGCAGAGAGGATCTGCTGTGTGTGTGTGCGCGGGGGGGTGCGTGTGTGTGTGTGTGCATGCGTGTGTGTGTGTTTGCATGGAAGTCTTTTCACACTGCTTTCCTTTCATCTCTAATGGACTTCAAGCCCTTCACAAAAACGCTGAAAAATATATCTTTTTCCTTTGCGTCCTCCAATATAGCAGTTATCAAAATGTCAACATTCAGCAGATACTAACCCATACTATCACATTTCTGTTACAACACAAGATGGAAGCAGCACTAAATCTGTGCTAAATTTTAAAGAAAAGAAATGATACACAATAATGTTTATCAATCAGATGCTCTTTTCAAAGTCTTCTGATTCTGAGTCTCTGATTAAAAAGAACAAAAAACATCATTCAGTAATCCAGGTTCCATCAGCTGACACACCCAGATAATGCAGTTAGACGTCGAGCCACTCGTGCACGTACATAATACACTGAAAATCAGGCTCCATCTCCACAGTTTACTGCCTGCTCTTTGACACAGAAGGGCAACATTGCTAGTTTATTTATCCATGTCGAGGTTGTGTTTTCACGGTTCCGTTTGCGGGGGAGCAGGTCAACCAGAAATAGGCGTTTATTAAGTATCAGAAAGGACTGCTGCCACTGGGCAGGGTCAGACGTACCTCGGGCCATAATCCATTCCCTCCTGTGCTATACTGGGAAAAGTCCAGCAGTTCCGTGAAGCCGACGAGTCAGTCTATAACGAGTTTAATACATGTAAAGGTCCCAAGTCGTGAGACAGAAGAACATCTCTAAGATAAAATATGCACTATTTCCTCCCTTTGATCTGGAGTTTGGAGATTGAACTAGTCTGAACAGGACACCTGCTGTGTTAATAACTGGTCACGATGAAATTACTGAGGAGGAGACTTTTTTTTCTTTTATTGTGTCTGTCTAAGCACAGCTTTGGTTTTATTGAGCGATCCTTGCGTTGCGCAGAGGCCGTTGCAAGTCTTTCCTCGCTCTGTGTAAATGTTTTAAAGTCATCACAGATGTCAGCCCTGATGCCTGAAGCAGATGTGAGTCATCTCCCTGATGGTTCATCATCAACAGTCAGACATTTTGTGCCTTTAGAAAATTTTCCTCAGTGTTTGTGGGAAAACGGGCCGAGCGTTAGATAACAGTCTGACCGAGTGGCTGACGAAGCTTCTCGCTGGCTGAATTTCTTTGAAAATGAAAGCATAAACAACATCAAAGCGCTGACAGTTATCTGCTTCAGGCTCACGTATGCGAAGTGTGTTTGAATCCCACTGATTAGCATTGACCTTCTTCTTTTTTGATGAAAAAGGTGCTAAAAAAAAAACGATCCTCCGCTGATGTCAGCGGTGAGCGCAACTGCTGACCAGAACAAAGACACTTTATTTCATACTCTCTAAAATGAAGAAATGCTTCTGCACATGCTTCCACAGTCTGGGGCGGATATTTTGCTGGTTATTACAGAAAATATTGGAATGCCAATGCGCCGGCTTGACAGGTTTGAGTGCTAAAAACAGCCATGTTTGTATCTCCTAAAACTGATTTTACGGAACCGTAGGTGCAGCCCTGGATGATTTGTGTCTGCGCAACAGCCTGAGCGGGCTGAATTTTTAGGTCAATTACAGTCAGCATGGATAGATTTTGGACATTTTCTGGCACTGTTAAATGCAGACTGATTCTTATAGCCTATTCTAACAATGTCAACACTATCTACACATCATATCCAGGACGGTGCATGAAGCGACAACATCTCCTTCACGCGCAGGAGCAATCGTCTTTACCTTCACCGCATCTCTGCTATCATGCCTCCCCATCTCTCTCCATCTTAAAGCGCCCACGCTGGCCATCCACTGTTTGCATGTACTGTAATGTCAAGCGTCAGCGCTGTCGCATCTCACGGAACAAAAACCAACGCCATCAGTGTCGCTGCTGGAAAGCGAGCCTTGGCCAACCTGCGAAAACCCACCAGGTAACGACACAATGTGCCAACTTTAGGAGACCTCGGCGCCATGGTTACAGTAAGCAAGGCACAGTGTTTCCATACAAGAGCGCGACACCAATCAGAGGTCCAGGAGAATAGCCGAGCTATTGACAGACATGCTAATACTCCTGTGGTGCAAACAGAATCCAGGATAAATCAATAAAATCCAACAGGAGTAGGAAGTGTTTGTTGTCTCAGCCTTATCCAGCCTGCAGGGATCCAGACTGACAGCCAGAAAATGAGAGCAGAACAGTCGCTGTCATTGACAGACAGACTCTAGTGCATCTTATTGTCATGCAGAAGACAACTCAAGCCGATTTTATCTCGGCCGACAAGGCGGGATCAGATTAAAGAAGAAAGCCGCTTTGATTTTTCAGATGTGCCATTTGGGCTATAATAACTGGATGGTCAGCCAGTTAGATAAAAACTGGTTAATATCTCGAAGATTTCATGGACTTTATGATCCATCCATTTTCCAAACTTCTCTTTAATGGGCAGAAACCTTGTGCAGGGCCATGTACTATATTAGGCTACCATCTGTACCGGCTATAGACACATTCATTTTACCCTGAAACTAAGCCAAGCAGCATTTCCAGCATTTACTGCTGTTAAATATTTGATTTATCATAAGAGGACTTTGTAAGCTAATTAGAACAAACAACAAAGAGAACTGTGAATCCCACATTCAGGAGAACTGACTGTGTAGCACCCTACTTTCCACATTCACCTCTTTTATCACTGTTTTTTGCTGTGTTGTTGTGTGTTGCTGATATTTTACGGTCGTTACTAACGCGGTCCTTCGTACCTGACTGCCTCATCAGGGGCCCAAGTTTGAGGGGGCGGTAAACATTTCCTTAGTAACAGCATGCTCCACCAATGAGAGGCACGTGTGTCGTAAGTACTGCGGTTGTTCTGCCCAAGTCAGGAGCTTTACATGGTCACTTATGGCCAATAAATTCAAACACTGCAGAGAACACAAATATTATGTTTAATTACAGATCTGCATTAATGCACCCTAAAGAAGCAAGTTTCAGCAGAGAGGTAATGTATAAAATTACAAAAATAGAGTTATTTTCATTTCATTTATGGTAATTTATGCGGAATTTATAGTTTCTGTCCATTCCAGTTTGTAAGGATGTCAATAATGTCTCGTTTTACCATTTCCAAGTGTGTATTATACTGTAAAATGATTTGTAAATGATAGCCCTATGTGCAGAGGACATGATGATTAATGCTCTGACAGATTAATATGTGCACTCTAGCTGAATATGTTTTTTTATTAAAGCAGAAAATAGTATTAATTTACTGGATGTTCCCCTGCTCAGTGCTGCTTAGTGACAGCACACCAGTGTTGTCACTGTGGATACTGAGAATCCTGGCAGAAAAAGCTCCTGCAGGGAAGCTTTAAGGTATTAATGTAAACAAGTGAACGATATTCAATATACAGTGGAGTTCTTCTGTGATTAGAATGTTATTTCTAAGCTTTATCCAAATACTCCATGGTAATTGTAGACACACATATTTGTTCCAGGCAGCAGGGGTGTAACTATTTAATCCAATTTTCCTTCATTTGAAATGAAACACATCGCAAAATCTCTTATTCTGCTCATGATTTTAGCTGTTTTGTTTTTTGTTTTTTTTTTCCCTCTAAACCTTCAGCGAGTGGAAAGCAGATAGAATTTGGTGTTGTTTTACTGCTGCGATTCGCTCGTCACGCTCGGCTGTTTCAAAGTCAGAAGAGGAGGCTACAATGACAGCATAGCAAGAGGTGCGTTCAACCAATCAGGTGTGAGGAGCACCGGCGTTGACGTCTGAGCGAGAGCGCCGTCACGCTTTGAATATACATACAGCTGAATATAAAACTCCTCAAGGAAAAAAAAAAAAAACCCTTCCCTGCAGCAGTGCAACACTTTAATTTTATGAAACATATTCATATTATGTTACACACATCTTTCCAGGCTGTTGCTCGTACAGCATTTGCACAGGAACACCAAAAACGATCAGGGCTGCCGACGGAATCAGAGCGAAACCATCTCCAACATCTCCACAAAGGCCCTCCGCATAAAAACACAATATATTCCAAATTGGTGCAGCATTACTGTGCTCAGCGCAGATCGAATCAAGCTGTCTTAAACTGCACTGTTACGTCCACACATGTGAAACGCGCCTGAGCATTGCTGCCTTAACGGCTCAGATGTGCTGTCAACGTGAAGGCCTGATTAAAGTCACGCTAATGGAGATGCAGCTGATTATGGCACTGTGGTGAAGGCAGAGAGAGAGAGAGAGAAAGCTTTGCAGGGACTATATGAAGGACATGCTGCAGCACACCAGCAGAAAGTCATTAAAAATGTAATGTGCGATATTTGTTAATTATCAGGAGGATTAGATTGGATGCGGCGTGGCCCTGAGAAAACAGCACCCGAGAGAGGGCCTGGCTACAACTTAACACTCGCAACTAACAGATTTCCATCCATTTTTCAGTCAGCTGTCACGGCAGATGGAAATCCACTGCATGTGGGTGACAACAGATATGAATATAGAATAATTGGTAATTATATAGCTGCTGATATTTTGGTTTTTATCAACACATCGCATATTCAGCCAACTCCTGAATACTGAGTGTTTGCACAAAAGAGCATGTAAATATTTGATTGAGTGATTGTGATTGATGAAGGTATTTTAAGTAAACATGTTTTTAATATTTTCTGTACTCTGAAATGTCCTGATATTAGAGAGCAAGCGGCACATAATCACAAATAACCGACTAGAAAAGCCCTCAGAGAGGGCAGAACTCCGCCGAGCAGCTCATTTTCCCACATATTGTGGCTGTTTCGACCTATGACAGCGAGATAAAGGAAATGAGCTGCTTGGCCTTGATCCCTGGAAGACCAAGGGTCAAAGTCCCTCAGATCCTTAGATCTTCATATAGGCTGCATGACCCTGAAAATTCCTGGATCCAAATGGTAATCTGGAACATCATCGAAATGCAATAACCTGCCGCTCTTCCCATCAACATTTCCTGAACAATTCATTAAAATCTGTTTATAGCCTTTCAAGTTATTTTGCAGAGAGACAGAAAAACCTCAAAACCTCCTCAGCAGAGACAATAACACCAAGAAGTTTGATAAATCTGGGTTTATTTCTCCACTTGTCTAAAAGAATATAAAAATAAAAATAAATGTAGCAGCGTTAGACAGCATTAAGGCGTTGAAGCCACTGGATGACCATCAAAAGCTGAAAATCACTGTTAGTGAAGAGGCTGTGTGTGTGTGCGCGTGCGCGTGTGTGTGTGAATGGGAATCCTTCAGATCAACAAATAAACAAAGCAGCCGGGGCGAACCAGTGTTCCTCCTGTCAGCAGCTTCAGTTTTTCTAATCCAGCATCCACAAAGAAGAAACACCTCCTTCCAGACCTCCTCCATCTGCTTCTTTATTTCCTCTGTCTGCCTGACTCTTTCATCCCTCGTCCTCTGCTGTCACGTCCAATTCCTCCCTCTCTATCAGACATCTCTCTCCTCACTTCACCTCTCTCCACCCATCCCTCCATCTTCCTCTATCTTTGTCTCACGTAGGATGACTTATTTAAACCCCCCCACTCCCCAAAAAAAAAAAACGACATCCGGTAGAGAAAAAAACAGGCCGTCAAGAGTTTCTGTTAAACCTTGACGACACATCTTGTCATCCTGCAGTCTTATTCAAAGCGGATTTGATCCGACCTGACACCAGGTTCATTTTTTTTTCCCCTTCTTCCCACGGATGAAAAGAGCAAACAAAGCTGGTAGCGGTGCAACAGAAAAGAGGAGCAGTCTCACCTTTGTTGTGTTTCTCCTCTATCGTCTCCTCTAATCTCCAACTGAAATAAGCAGAGCTGGATTAAATGCTTCTGAAAGGAGGAGGATGGAGATGGAGGACACGCTGCTGCTGCCTCCCTCCTCTGCCCCCCCATCTCCCCTCCAAAAGCAAAAATCAAATCTCCTCTCTCTCTCTCTCTCTCCCTCTCTCTCTCTCTCTTCCTCCCTCTCTCCATCAACATGGTAAATATTAGATATTGACAGTGGAAACAAAGACTCCAGCTGAGCAACAACAATAGGAAATATTAACCATCATGCGCTGGCCAGGTGGTCACCCCTCCATCACATTATTCAAATAGTCCTGCTCTGGGCTTCTTTGTGGCCTTCACACCTGCATCTGGCTCAGCGTGTGCGCTGAATATCAAAAAAAGATATCCCACATCTTCCCTTTTGCATTGTTTTCTCACCTTTGAGCTGCATAAATAGCTCCTGTGGACGAGCTGCGTGCGTGACGCTCGCTTCTTAGTTGTTTTTTTTTTTGTTGTTGTTGTTGGTTTTGTTTTGTGATCCCAGTTTGTCTCTTGCAAGACAATAAAAATGCCCCTTACCTTCTCGGCTCCTCTGTGTTTCTTGGCCGCCGGCGTGTCGTCATGCTGCCGTCTGACAACAATAGCCCCTCCGCTTTTAACTCCACAGTCCAGCGTGCCTTTATTGGCCGCGTTACTCCCGCAGTTATTGTTGTTGTTGACGTTGCTGCTGTCGCCCATCATCCTGCAGTCCGGCGCGGCGCAGGGGCACAGTCCGGAGCCGTCGCGGCACGGCGGATGCTCGGGGAGGAAAACGGAGGGGGGAGGAGGAGACGCGCCATCCCCGGGCTTCTCCTTCCTCGTTCGGAGCGGCGGAGCTGCGGGGGCAGCCGCGTCCCTGTCCCTGTCCCTGTCCCTCTTCCAGCCCCGGATCACGTTTTTCCCCTTGCGCTCCTCTTTGATTTTGGGGCAGCCGCCGGGAGAAGCGTTTATTTCGGGGACGAGGCTGCTGTTACGCACGCTGCCGCAGCTCTCCGCGTCCCTGCTGACGGCTGAAATCATCTCCGGGCCGTCTCCGCGTCCTTGGACGTCTTGCAGGCGCTGGTGCTGGTGCCGGTGCTGGTGCTGTGGCTGCCGCTTCCCGAAGGCGCACACGTCCCCGCCGCCGCCGCCGCCGCCGCCGCTGCTGCAGCCGCGCACCGCGACGGCCGCCGCTGAGCGTTCCTCCGCTTCCCCTCGCCCCTCCCGGCCAGCTCGGCTGCGTTTGTGCGCGGATCTGCGCTGCTCCAGCCCGCAGCCGCCGCCGCCGCCGACAGGTCCCCGGGTCTGGAGCGAGGGCAGGGCCGCGTATCTGTCAGCGTCGCTGCAGGAGGATGAGGATGAGGATGAGGAGGATGAGGAGGAGGAGGAGGCGGAGGAGGAGGCGGCGTGGTTGGGTGACAGCTCCCCGCAGTCCGTCAGCAGCCCTCCATCCTCGCCGGCTCTCAGGAAACGGTTCATCTCCTCCTTCCCTTACGTGTCCTTTGTCGATCCTCACAATAATCAACATTCAAGTCATTGTCAGGCCGCCGCAGTGTGACACCACACTGAATCAGTGACAGCTGATTCCTGACCAGCCGGCACCAAATACATGACACAAATGAGCAAAATAAAAAATAAAAAAAATAGACAAAATGCCATCTGAAACAAATAGATGAATCACATTCCAGACATTCTAATGTAAAAATAGTACCAATACTACTTCTAATGTACATATAGAAAACAAATTATGGGCTATACATCAACTAGTAGAGGCCACATAGTTTACTCGAGTGTGCTGACAACTGAGGAATTCTTAAATGTGTTGTTTTGTGAAAGTAAATCACACGTTTCGTTTACACAAAAAGAGATCCTAATCTCATACCTGATATCGGCCAGCAGGGGGCACTGCAGCTTGGGCTCACTTAAAGCATTTTTAAAACTTTAGATTTTATCCACAAGAGGAAACTCAGTTTTCAACCAAGGTTAAATTGGCTGATTTGCATGAATCTGTCTCATTACATCTGATTTTCTTTTTTTTTTTACATTTGAAGGATGAAATGAGTGAAACTCGTTATTTCACTTTGCTTCTCAGACACATTTTTCTCTTTTTAATTCGGTGACCTAAAATTGAATAGGATTCAATATAAACAGAATTTACCATTTTGTCTTCAATGACAAAATTTGTAGAATGGGAGTGTAGAATGAGCGGGGGTGAATATTTTCTATAGGATTTAAGTACAATAACTGGCATGAAAAAGCCATTGGAATATGTTTTAAAGGAACAAGTGAAAGGACAAGATTCTATTTGATTTTTTTTCCCAAACATGTTAGAGGATAGTTAAAAAAAAAAAAGATGAAACACATTCACCATCAAGGTAATACAGGAAATTAGGAGCAGCAAATATTGTGGAAAAAAAGACAGCAAACAAGCACTATTTAGGTTTCAAAGTGCAGAGTGTGTGTGTGTATGTGTGTGTGGGTGGGTGTTTGCTCATGTACTTGCTACATGCTGATTATCAAAATAAAATCTGCATTCTACCATCAAAAAACCTTTTTGAGGACATTTTGGCTGATCCTCACATCTTCAGAAGACTGTTGGGTCGCTGAAGGTTAAAACCTGGTTTCAGGTTGAGGTTAGAGTTGGGTTAAATTCAGGATTAGGGTCAGGGGGTCAGTTGTGATTGTTATGGTTGGGGTGAGCAATTGGGTAATACAGTAAGTCTTACAAAGTCCTCAAAAAGATGGAAGTACAAGGACGTGTGTGTGTGTGTTTACGTGTCCTCTGAGGACATTTGAACTAATGAATATTTCATAAATAAGCCCGAATTTCCTTCAATCTGTGCATCATTTATCTAAAGTTTGTAGACTTTACATCAGACATAAAAAGAAGTACCGTAGTTACAAAACAGTCGTAAAAGACACACAAACGGTCAAAACCATAAAGTGGGAGAGTGAGAGAGTAATTAATTACCCTGTGATGCCAGAGATAAAGTCAGATTTCAAAGGTAAGACATACATCAAAAACACATCAGTGAGAGTTCTCCATAACCTTAAACTCCGATCTAATCTGAACTTGTGTTTGTCTGTATTCATGAGCACCTCAATAATGAAAAAAGCAAGAGACTAAAGTAAAAACAGGACAAACTTGTTGACTGCTAAAGTGCCCCAGTAACCCACAGCTGATATCAGTCAGGTCAGATTACACACACACACACGCACACACGCACACACACACTAGGCAGCCATTGGGGAGCTCACGTGTTTTCATGAATTTAACATACATGCATGAGTTCAAAAACCTCCAACAAAGCTTTTATCGGGATTATTTTCAGTGATTTTTTTTTTATTTTAATTTAAAAGATGAGGATATCTCTTTACTTCACTTTCATCTAATTACAGCCAGAGGAACCTGCTCTGTGTAACACGACAGCAGGTCTTTTCTGGGTGCACATGGGGAAATAAAAACTCAAAAACAAAGAGCAACGCGTCGGATTACGTCCTGATTGTTCCCGTGTAAACCGAGTCAGAGGGAGAACACGTTGTGTGTCCCTGATGTCAAACATGGAAATGTTTATGTCCTGACACATGTTCAAAAGTCTGCAAAAAGTATAGATTAGAGCAAAAGTTTCTTCTTCAAACAGACCTGTGCTACATGTCACTGATCAAAGGTTTAAACACACACACACACACAAACACACACAAATACACACAAATACACACAAACACACACGCCACCTAGCCTTCTAATCACTGGCATCCCTGATTGGCTGCGGAGCGTGAGACCTGGAGGCCCGCAGGCCACGCCCACCGGGCAGGTGCAGGGGCCGAGCAGCGGGCTGCAGGTCCAGCGCAGACACAGACGAAGCTGCTGGCGGTGATGACGGAGCAGTGCGGGACCCAGCAGACGTCGCAGGACGACGCCAGGAGGAGCCACAGAGGAAGTTCGAAACACGTGGAGAGAGATTATCAGTGAGTGCCGGGGCCGACGGGGCACATCTGGAGACACGGGCCCACGGCAGCTGTCAAAGGAGGGCTTGTTGGTGGTGAAACTTCACCCAAAGGGTTAAACCTTCTCTTTTTTTTTTAACTGCATCAACAGCTGGTTGCAGCTGGATCCAACAGGCAGTATTTCAGTGCTACTGACTGAATTAATTGCACAAAAACCTCAGAGAGAGCCAACAAAGGTCCTCATTTCTGTTGGGGATCGCTCATGACGGACGCTCATTAACGGGGAAATGAAAGAAGTTGTTGGAGAGCGCCGACGGGTCGACTCCAGCTCTGTGCGCGCACGCGCGCGTGTGTGTGTGTGTGATGTCTGACTGTTGTTTTGCTGCCGTCTGTAGTTCGGATGATGAAAACGTGGAGGAGCAGCACAGACGCGAGCGTCCGGGCAGTGATCCTCTGCAGCCCTTTGATTCAGAGCAACAGGAGAGTTCAGGCCGAAGGAAACCAGCGCTGGTCAGGTACCTGGCAGCCGCTAATTGGTGTTGTAACTATAGAAACCATGGTAATAACTCCACAAAGTCTCCTTTTCTTCTTATTAAAAGAAACGTGGAGCACTGTGGCTGGTTTTTAACGAGTGTCTGTGATGAAAAGTGAAATTGAAAATGTAGAAATATGTTTAGTTGGTGACTTGGAAATGTCTGTGTGAACAACAAATGCTCTGTTGTGATTTAGTTGCGCCGTCAGCTGAATTTGCTCCGTCTGCGTCCGTGTTTCCCGTGTTTACAGGTCAAAGACTTTCGATCACTCTATGTTGACTCAGATCCCGGCAGACTCGGACCCCAAGATAGAGAGGAAGAAGCCACCGTACAGCCAGGTTGGCCCAGCAAATTAACCTCTGAGCAGAATTTTATGGCGACCATAAACATCAGAGCAGGAAACTATCAGACGGAAAGAGCTGGGGAGGGATTCCTCCTGACTGTCGATATTACTCTGATGGGAATTTCAACTTAAATTTTTTTCTCTGAGTGTGTGTGTGTGTGTGTGTGTGTGTGTGTTTCAGCTCTCAAAGGGCAACAGCCAGTACCATAAAATATTTAAAGAAATCAGCAAAGAGGAGCAGCTCGTCCAGAGTGAGTCTGTAATGATCACGATCACACACACACACACACACACACACACACACACACACACACACACACACACACACTCACGCGCACACACACACACACACGCACTAAACGCCGCATGTGGGAGGAATAAAAAAGGATTTAACCTCCTCAGACCTGGCGTCCACATATGTGGACATTAGATGTTGGGTCACCTATCATATAAAAGCTAATTCTTCTTAGTACGGGGCCAAATGTCCACATACATGGACCCATAAACATTATATTATTACACATTTAGATTGATTGTCCCTGTATGTGGACGTCATTGTCCCCAAAAACCATTTGTTTCAAAATATTGTTAAAACCTGATTCTCAGTCTTTACACTTATCAGGTCCAATAATCCTAAACAGCAAAGACATTTTAAGAATGTATATCAAAAACGAGCTCGGGTCTCAGGAGGTCAAAGCGCCTCAGCTTGGACACCGGTTTGATTGTTCGGTGGGATGGTTCCATCTCTGGACAATGAAAGGCGTCCGCCTGTTTGGCAGGTTACACCTGCGCTCTGCAGAAAGACATCCTCTACCAGGGGCGGATGTTCGTCTCCGACCACTGGATCTGCTTCCACTCCAAAGTGTTCGGCAAAGACACCAAGGTGCCCACCTCCCGCGGCCTCCCACGGGACCCGGGTGTCCCGCGCGACACCGTCCCCTCGCTGACGACGTTGTCTTGTGCCAGATCGCCATCCCCGTGATGTCGGTCACCTACATCAAGAAGACCAAAACCGCCATCCTGGTGCCGAACGCTCTGGTGATCGCGACTGCAAACGATAAGGTCAGGAGGTCGGCTGGGGTCGGAGCGCAGGAACCTGGAAGCGGCGGGAGTGACCGAGCGCTCTCTTGCAGTACGTCTTCGTGTCCTTCCTGTCCCGAGACAACACCTACAAGATCCTGATGTCCATCTGCCCTCACCTGGAGGTAGGACAGACGTCCCCCGGGCAGATCCAAACACGCGGTTGAACGTACATTGGGACTCTCGCGCTCGTGTTCGGCCTCCCTTTTGGTTTCATCCTCCCCAGATGTGTTTTTGTCCCATCGCCACATGTGAACTGTGGGAGTGTGTGACCGTGACGATGCGTTCCAGGAGAAGAGCCCGTGCAGCAGCCCCATTCCCTCCTCGGCCGACAGCAGCTTCCGGGGTCAGAGGTCACCTCACTTCACTCTGGTAGGTAGGGCTGGGGGCTCGGCGCGTCGGCAGGCCGCCTGACTCCGCTGACCCTGGCTGGCCTGTGCGCCTCTGAAGAGGTTTCCAGGGGATTTCACTGATCTGGACGGAGCACTGAGGCAGAGGAAGCGGGAGCTGGAGGAGAGCAGCAGCTCGGACTCCCAGACGCCCGACTACGACAAGATAGCAGGTATCGTCCAAAAGCCTCCGCAGGAACCACGATCCCAAGCGCCCTCGTCAGCTCCGGGGCCTCTCCAGCCTTCTCACCTGTTCCCGTCTCTGCCTCCTCAATCCTGCAGAATTCCCAGTACCTCCATTTCTGGACGTGGTGAAACACACGACTTCCCCTGAAAGTCCAGAGCATCAACACAAAGTGAAGAAGAAGAACAAGCAGAGCTCAGAGAAGCAGCACGAGTCACGTCACTCCGGTCCGGGTTAAACCTTGAACGCATCACACGATAATGCTCTGAGCCCAGGAACGGGAGAAGCTCACTAATACTGAGGACTTGTTTCCTTTTTCCAGGTTCACAGCCGATGATAGACAAGAGAACTGTGAGAAGAGTTTCTATCAAGACAGTGCTGGCTGTCTACCTGTTTCTGTGAGATTCACTCATTCATTCATTCATTCATATAAATACCACAATATAAACACCACCCAATAACTTTACTTTAAGGTTTGGTTTGATACTTTCATGAACTCTTCATCCATTTGCCACCCTCTCTTTCGTGTGTGTGTGTGTGTGTTCACAGAGTGTGTGTCCTGCTCCTGTCTTCCTGCTACCTCGCCTTTAAGATCGTCCTACTGGAGCAGAAGCTGTCGACGCTCGGCTCGGTCCAGGTCTTCTCCCATCGGGAGTGAGTCTGACTGACGGATGATTATTTCCATACCTCAGAAATTCTGGATGATATTCTGACTTCTGTCTTCCTGCTTTGACTGTGTGTGTGTGTGTGCGTGCGTGCGTGCGTGCGTGCGTGTGCGCGTGTGTGCGTGTGTGTGTGTGTGTGTGTGTGCGTCTCCCAGTAAAGACCTCCTGCAGGACACTGGTGTGAATGCAGACCACTTCTCTGAACTCCTGACCCTGAACCTGATCAAGCTGGAGAAGGTCAGTTCATCTAAACGCCCGTCGATCTGGTCGATGTTTGAGATGTTCAGCTTGGTCCGTCAGACCTTAGTTAGGACGCAAGCTCACCTGGAACGCACACGCGCGTGTAACCGGACGCTTGTCTTTAATCATTGATGGCCAACAATCTGCTCAGACAGAAGAAGGTCATCTGTAAGAAGATCTTTGTTCTCGCGGGCGCGTCTGAGGCCCACACACGTGTCCGCTCAGGCGGCTGCAGCTGACCAACACATTTACCTGGAAAACTGTGACCACAAAGTGCAACCTCATCTGAACACACTAATTAAACCCTTTTGTTGTTTTCATTTTGCAACACAGTTCTATTCAAATAAAGCATTAACTAAATTAATTATGTTCAGTGGGCTCAGGATATTGGATCGTGTATACAAATAACATTATAGTTTGTCATTTATCAATATTATTATATCATTTCCATAATATGAACTGTCTCCTGGGTAGAAATAAGCCTGTTACAGTGAAACATTCAGTCGAATACAGCATTTTAATTTGAGTAATGCTTATTTACTCTGTTAGAAATTAAAATATTTCTATGAATTAATAAAACAATTCCAGTAAAAGGATAAATAGTATAAATAATAGTCAATTAACATTTTCCCTATTTCCAGTCAACTAAACTTGTCTAAAAGTTAATTGCATTTACAAAGTGTTGTGAAAATATTGAATTTCCTGAACGTGAATGGAGGGAAAATGGACCAAAGCACAAACCTGGCAACCCTGATACAGATTTGTTGTTTAGTTTGCCAGGAAATAACATTATCTCTTCAGCAGATTGGTTCCTGCTTAATATAATATTCATTACAATGTGTGTGCCACAGAGCAGTAACTTAATGTTTGTCTATTTAGGTGCAAAAGAGCCTGCAGAGACTTCTGGAAGAGTCTGCATGAATGTACTGAAGACCAGTGTGACCCTGTACACAAGCTGTAAATACAACGCTTATCATGAGGGATGTTACAACATGACGATACCAACAAAGACTCAAAGATTTATTGGAAAAATGGCTGAAAAAAGTGATCAAACAAGAGGTCGAACAATCAAAAGTGAACCATCTCGATGTCACCAAGTGTCTCAGGAGCAGAAGAACTTCTCTTTTAACGCACAAGAACTTCTTTAAAACTCCTTTTGTACCAACTGTACTGTACGATCATCTTTCCACAACAGAACATGCAAACATCAGCGTAGTTTAAACATGACTAAATCTTCAGGAATGTCCATTTATCTCAAAAGTAATAGTGAAGTCAGTACTAAACACAGCATTTTTTTGGTGATTCACTGGCCAATGCGTAGTTTTACTATTGCAAAAATGTTTAGCTATTGTGTTTATGTCACAGACTTTTACTTGTGTGAAAATTAAAAATAAAATAATACATACCTCAAAAGACAACATGGATGGAGAACTGTATCGGTTTCTATGCTGGTTTTCTAGATGTGAACGTTAATACATCTGTTCCTGGTCCCTCGGCAGCCTTCATCTGTGCCAAAAGATTACAATTGATACAAAAATCTCATTATCACTTCTGGATTTAAGACCACACCTGGAGCTTTAAAATAGTAGATAATAAGTGTTTTTACATTTTATTAAAACCTGTATTTTCCCTGACTTATCAGGGGCAAAACATTTTTCAGTATATCAAAACATGACAAACATGAGCATGTGTGAATGAGTTAGTGTTACAAAGTGAGTACAATAATGTAAATGACCAATTTTCATGGATCTAATCATGCAATTATGTTTCCTGAGTTGGTGGAACATATGTATGTTGAATTAAAATTTCATTTTTGCTGTTTTGCTTCCCTTAGTGTTTTTCTTTATGAGTGTGAATGTCATGGGGGTGAATGAGGTGTCTGGACCTGCAGTTCCAGATTTGACCACAGAGCGTCGCTGTTTGCACAGTTAATACGTCAGCGGCACCACGCAAGTGGACGAGAGATCAGCAGCGCTCACACCTGAATGAGGTAGCTATCAAATGTATTCAAAAACTATTTTATTCATGTTCATTGGTACGTACTATTGATTTATCATTTAAAAAATACAACTGAGTCTATATTAAATGAGTACATTTTAAATATAAAATTTAAGTGTACGAAGAATTATTTGAATGAAAGAAGAATTAAAGGTGTCAAAACAACGTGTGTGTATCGTTGGTAAATGGTCTGGCATAAAGGCAGCTGTTCACTGTATGCTAATCTCTCACACACGCTGTGCGCCAATGCGCGCACACACACACACACACACACACACACACACACACACACACACACACATACATACACACACTTTGCCATTCAGCATGAGTCTCGTCTGTGTGCGAACGTCTCAGTGCGTCACCGACAGCGAAGACAAATCTCTTTGTTTTATGCTCCCGCAGACACAAACGCACACGTTTGCTGGTGTATGTATACTTTCATGTTATTTGTCAACTGTAGTACATTTGAGGCCTTCCAAAAATATTGCTCTTAATAAGAGTTTTGTCAGTTAACGATCGGTTGGGAAGCAAATAATGTTTTAAAACGGTTGTTTATGAACCGAATAACGCATCGGGTGTTGTGAGAATGAACTTAAGCCCATAACCTTTTCTTCCTGTTTAGAGAATCTCTTTTATGCGTCCTCTCGGCAACAGTGGCCTTGGATGTGCCAGGGCGCAGGCCAGAGATCGGTGCGTAATTGACACCAGCTGGTCGTTCCTCGTTCTTCCTCTTCGCCGTGCGCGTCCTGGGATGTCTCGCAGAGAGGGAGAGAGAGGGAGGGAGGAGAGAAATAGGTTATGACAATAAACCTTTTGAGTCGCCATCTGAGGGGACGACACGTTCGCCAACTCGGGGAGGGATGGACAGATGGAGATTGACGCAGTCACACACAACTCGGTGGCGCATCCGGACAGAGCACCGATGAGGACCTGACGAGAACCTGAGGAGGACCTCTTCAAAAGAAGACTCCCTGCCTGTGTGCGCACCGGCTGCTCGCCGCTCAATGACCCACACTGCTGGCCGGACTCCCCGTGTTCCTGGAGCAGGTGTAACAGTTCGGCGCATTAGAGGCTCTCTGGAAGCGCTTCAACATGTCGGAGCAGAATGAGTCCCAGAGGAGTGACAGAAGCCGATTCCAGGTGGATGTGGTGTCAGAGGTTTCACCCGCAGCCCCGGGCTCCATCCCCGCGCAGGCTCCTGGGTCTCCCCCTGTTCCTCCCGGCCCTACGGACGCGTTCAAGCCGTCTGAGGAATCCAAAGGTCGCTTCAGGCTGGTGGGCTTCAGCGACCCGGGCGCGCTGGGCAGCGCCATGGACATCGGTCTGCCGCCTGATGTGTCCCATGAGCCGGACACGACGAGAAGCGACTCGGTCAGCCTCCACTCAACAGGCACGGGGCACACGCACATCTCCGACCACTCCAACACCTACTACATGCGGACGTTCGGACACAACACCATCGACGCGGTGCCCAACATCGACTTTTACCGGCAGACCGCTGCGTCATTCGGGGAGAAGCTGAGCAGACCGTCGCTGTCGGAGCTCCACGATGAACTTGAAAAAGTAAAGTAAAAACTTTTCTACACCAACTAAAGAAAAACTCCAACATATATAAAAGAAATGTCAACAGACAATCATGAGAAGCAAATGATGATCCGCCACATGTCGTTAATAGCAGCTAAACAAGTATATTCTAAACTTATCTTATATGTAATAAGTTTGATAAAAGTGTAGGCAAGGCAGTGTATATATGAATGAATGAATGAAACATAGCAACAGTGCATGCTCCTAACATTAATATACAGCTTTCTGTGACCCTGAGTGGGCTCAATGACATCATAACACACACGCGCACACACGAGCACACACACACGCACACACACAATGCTGCCTCTCATGTCGCTGCAGTCGTCCCCTGTCGTGCTCCCACTCCTCTGATACAACAAGGTACATAGACCCACATTGTTTGCTGCTGACGGGCTGTGAAGGACGTCAGATGAAGAACCGAGAAGTTCCCAATCTCCACCGTATCGTGGCACACACAGTAACTAAGGAAAGAGCTGACGTGATGGTGATGATGAGGCGGGTGTCTTCCTCGATCAGATCAAGCCCAAGCCGATTGCGGCTCATCCTGTCCTCAGTCGAGGACGTCCTGTACGGACTGCTCATGTGTTTATAGTGGAGGATGCTAGTGGAGGGCGGAGTCAGGAGCTCTGGGTTGCACCTGAGTTGTCTGGAGAGCTTTATCACTTGGCCTCCTGACCATCTGATTGAGCGCTAAGCGTTTGTCCGTCCATGTCGCGTTTGATTTCCAGGAACCCTTCGAGGACGGACTGGCGAATGGCGAGGAGCCATCAGCTGCAGAGGAAGCGGCCGCCTTGGCGGCGAAGGAGGGGAAAGGTGGAATGGTGAAGTTCGGCTGGGTCAAAGGGGTCTTGGTAAGTGAGACGTCCCTCTGAATGACGAGGCCGCGCTCTGAGACTGAACCCTTTAAACTGTGTCATAGGTCCGCTGCATGCTGAACATCTGGGGTGTGATGCTCTTTATCCGCATGTCCTGGATTGTGGGACAGGCTGGAATAGGTCAGTACGAACAAGTCCAGAGTCCTGGTCTCTTCCCAAGTACCGTAAAATCACCTGAAGTTCGGATTATACAAAGAGCAAGTTTTGTCTGTCAGATAAAATAAGCAGCTTGTGTGTATCCTGATATAACTCCTCCCACCACACATGAAGGAGTTCTTCTTCACGTCTTTTAAGTGTTGCTCCCCTCACTCTCATGGTCTGTCGCCTCTTTGTTTGTGCGACAGGACTCACCATTGGCATCATTCTGATGGCCACTGTGGTCACCACCATCACCGGCCTGTCCACCTCTGCCATAGCGACCAACGGCTTCGTCCGCGGAGGTGAGACCTCAACCCTTCGCGTGTGTTTCCTGACGTGCGATTAGAGGAACTGAACCGAGGGTCGGGGGGGGGTCGCAGGAGGGGCATATTATTTGATCTCCAGGAGCCTGGGGCCGGAGTTCGGAGGCTCCATCGGTCTTATCTTCGCCTTCGCCAACGCCGTGGCCGTCGCCATGTATGTGGTGGGCTTCGCCGAGACCGTCGTGGAGATGCTCAACGTGAGGATTCGTTTGATCCGAGCCTTCGCCCGCGCCTCATCCCGCCGTCCCGTTGGGTTTAACTTGTGTCCGTCTGCAGGACGTTGACGCTCTGATGACGGACGAGCTGAACGACATTCGCATCGTCGGGACTCTGACCATCATCCTTTTGCTGGGAATCTCTGTGGCTGGGATGGAATGGGAAGCCAAAGTATGTAGCGTTAACCCGCCGAACCAGAAAATGATGAATTGAGGACCTAACAATGATATCCAGGTTTCCATCGGGAAAAAGCTCCATAAACTTTGACAGAGATTTACCGAAACTACGATTTATCACGGCGTGGTCCCTACTAATTTATTTGGTTCCCTCTCTTCTTTAGGCTCAGATCGTCCTCCTGGTGATCCTGCTGGCGGCCATCGCCAACTATTTCATAGGGAGCTTCATGTCGATAGAAAGCAAAGAGCCCAAAGGATTCTTTGGTTACCACAGTCAGTCACCATTGAGCCACAGTCTAACGCCTCAGAGTGACAGACCTAAAACGCTGATCTGAAACCATCCGTCTGCAGCTTCCATCTTCTTGGAGAACCTGGGCCCGGATTTCCGAGACGAGGAGACGTTCTTCTCTGTGTTCGCCATCTTCTTCCCCGCAGCCACGGGGATCCTGGCCGGGGCCAACATCTCCGGGGACCTCAGCGTAAGTTAGTTGATGTTAGCAGCGCCTGGATTGAGACGGAGGTCAACGACCCTGAACTTGCTCGTGTCTCCAGGACCCTCAGTCAGCAATACCCAAAGGCACTCTGCTGGCCATCCTCATCACGGGCGTCACTTATGTCTTTGTTGCCATATCTGCAGGTAATACAAGTTTAATGAGGACCGGTCTTACACCTGGGAGTTAGATGAACACTAAACCGAGGCGGTTATTCATGTTCAGCGTTTGTAAGCTCATCTTGTGTCTCAGGCTCCTGCATGGTCAGAGACGCCACCGGGGACCACAACGACACGGTGAGCGACACGGTCAACTGCACCGACGCCGCCTGCATGCTGGGCTACGACTTCTCCATCTGCAAAGAGGGAGGCTGCCAGTACGGCCTGATGAACGACTTCCAGGTATCGCTGCTGCGCTCACACCTGGTTACAGGAAGAAGAAAAAACAACTCTACAAGTTAGTGTCTGTTAGTGCCTCTGTATCAATTCCAGATTAGGTTGTGGACATGTTGTAATCCTGTTTATTTAAAAAGAGGGAGAGAGAGGGAGAGAGACAGAGAGAGAGACAGAGAGTGAGAGGCAGAGAGAGAGAGAGAGAGAGACAGAGAGAAAGAGAACTGTTCCCAAACAAAGTGTAGCCGTGATAATGGTCACTGTTGTTTAGAGTCACAAGGTTCTTTGGCTGAGAGCTGAATGAAAGCATTGACAGCATCCACCTACATGCGTGCACACACACACACACAGACACACACACACACACACACACACACACACACAAACAGAGTTTTATCAGACCTCTGTTTATATTTTTCTTCTCTATATGTTTCTGATCCTCTTACAAGCTGACTGATGTCCTGTGATGCTGGTAGGTATCACTGATGTTAGCAGGAAACTGTCCTGAGCTCCAGCTTTGGGTTGACCCTTAGAAAGATCCTGGCAGCACAAAGATGTGGCAACCTTGACATTGTTGCCTTCTTGATGAGATAACCGGTTGAGCTGCTGCGTTGTTTTTGTGGAGGATCAGGCGTGAAGTTCAGCACCTTTAAGACTCTACAGTAAATGCACGCTCGTGGACGCGTGTGTCCTGCAGGTGATGAGTTTGGTGTCGGGCTTCGCACCTCTGATTTCTGCTGGGATATTTTCCGCCACTCTCTCCTCCGCGCTGGCATCGCTGGTCAGCGCACCCAAAGTCTTCCAGGTAGACAACCCAGAAGCAATGAAACAATGAAACATTTCAAGGGGGGGAAATCAGCTGCTAAGTCTCGCTGTTATTGCAGGCCCTGTGCAAGGACAACATCTATCCAGGACTAGGTGTCTTTGCAAAAGGCTATGGAAAGAACAATGAACCTCTCCGTGCTTATGTGCTGACCTTCTGCATCGGCCTCGCTTTCATTCTGATCGGTAGGCTCCACTCAGTCCATCCAAAAACAAAAGTTTTCATCTCGTGGCTCAATGCTGAAAACTCTGTCAATCCTGTCTTTCAGCGGAACTGAACATCATTGCACCCATCATCTCGAACTTTTTCTTGGCCTCGTATGCTCTGATAAATTTCTCTGTCTTCCACGCGTCCCTGGCCAACTCTCCAGGTAAAGTTTGCAAACCGAAGCTGGGACCAACTTCAGTGCTAGTCCTACTGACGCGTGTAGAAAGGAGAGCTCAGATAAAACAACTCTGGAAATGAGTTTGCTCATATTTCGCGTCGCCTTTGCACCTTTTTGTGGTCCTGCTCCCACCTCAGTACCGTTTCTCCCCACAGGGTGGCGCCCAAGCTTCAAGTACTACAACATGTGGGTGTCGCTTGCGGGGGCCGTCCTGTGCTGCGTGGTCATGTTCGTCATCAACTGGTGGGCCGCCCTGGTCACTCTGCTCATCGTCCTGGCCCTTTACATTTACGTCTGTTACAAGAAACCTGGTAAACAAAATTATAAAACTAGTCAATTGTACCAACAAGAAAAAGAGCACAAATAAAACCAGCTTGAAGCAAATAAAAAAAGAGCAGTTCCATTACAGACCACTACGGGCTGCTACTGGAGACACCTGGTGTTGACCTCATTTAACTCTATATTCGACCCTGTCCAGTCCTTCTAAAATTAAATCCGTTTAAATTTAAACGTCCACACATCCATAACCTGCGCCGCCACTGAGCTGTTGTTTTCTGATTGCTGCCTCCTCTGCAGACGTGAACTGGGGTTCGTCCACCCAGGCTCTGATCTACAACCAGGCCCTGACTCACTGCCTGAACCTCACCGGGGTCGAGGACCACGTGAAGAATTTCAGGTGCGCTCAGAGGTTCCAGACCTTGGTGGTGTCTCATAAGTAAATAATTACACAGATGCATTTGAAAAACAGTGACCGTGAAGGTGTGCGTGATTCACAGGCCTCAGTGTTTGGTTCTGACCGGGTATCCGAACTCTCGGCCAGCGTTGCTCCAGCTGGTTCATTCCTTCACCAAGAACGTCGGCCTCATGGTCTGCGGTCACGTCAGGACTGTGCGTACAGGAGCTTCACGAAGCCTTTTTTCCAGATAATCTCCTGAGAGTGTCCTGGTCCCCTGTCTTTACCCTTCGCCCCCCTCGTCTCTTTTCAGGTGTCCCGACGGCCCAACTTTAAGGAGCTGTACCAGGACCGCGCTCGCTGCCAGCGCTGGCTGAATAAAAAGCGCATGAAAGCCTTCTACTCCACTGTTTTTGCTGACAACCTGAGACACGGGACACAGTTCCTTCTGCAGGTGGGGACAACTTCCTATATGATGCAAAATATTGTGTGTGTACCAATGCCATAGTAGATCATGCACTTCATTTTAGTGTGCGATTTATTTTAAGCTTCATATTCTGAGATAAAAGAGGAAAAGCAAAAACAAAAGCCCAAACTACTTCTAACTTTCCAGACTCAAACTGACTGTTTTGTCTATTGAGAACGTATATGATCTTAATTAGCCCTTAGCCTACATCCTGTTCTCTGTCCAATGACCTTCAGGCTGTGGGTTTGGGTCGTCTAAAGCCCAACACCCTGGTCATGGGCTTCAAGAATGACTGGAGTGATGGAGACATGAGACATGTGGAGATTTACATCAACACCATACAGTAAGGCCTGAAGCCTCTGGTCAACAAATCAAATGTGGGTAAGGTTTAGAGTGAGGTGATGTCCTGTCTTCTAGTGATGCCTTTGACCTGCAGTTTGGGGTCGTGATCCTCCGACTGAAGGAAGGACTGGACATCTCTCACATCCAGGGACAAGGTATGTCTGCCTTTAACTGTATTTACAAGAGCTTCCACACCGCCTGTCTAAGGGAATGTGTCCATCTCCCAATTCACCCCCCCCCCCCCCCAGATGATCTAATGTCGTCCCAGGAGAAGCCACCAGTGAGCAGTAAGGAAGTCGTGATTTCGGTCAGTCTAGCCAAAGATTCCGACTCGGACTGCAGCCCTTCAAAAACCACCAACCAGAGCAGCCCGCTTATCATCAGAGGTGGAACCGGAGCTCATCCCTCCGACACCGAGGAGGAGGGGATAATTGGCGCTCCAGAGTTTGATGGCCTTATGCTGTGCCTGTGATGTCCTTTACAGACTCCAAGTCGCCCCTGAGTCCCGCTGACCAGCGTCTGCTGGAGAGCAGCCAGCAGTTCAAGAAGAAACAGGGCAAAGGGACCATCGACGTGTGGTGGCTGTTTGATGACGGAGGTTGGGTTCCATCAAACGCTTTGTTGCAGACGCGCCACCGAAGGGCAAATCTGATGGCGCGCGTGTCTGTCGTGGCAGGTCTGACTCTGCTCATCCCCTTCCTGCTGACCAACAGAGGCAAGTGGGGCGACTGTCGCATCCGCGTCTTCATCGGCGGCAAGATCAACCGGATTGACCACGACCGCCGCGCGTGCGTTGTGCCCCCCCGGTTGCGTTCTTTGCAAAGGTGAACAGACGTTGTAAGAATAACCTCTGCGTTTGTCCGTCACCCCAGGATGGCCACGCTGCTCAGCCGCTTCAGGATCGACTTCTCTGACATCATCGTCCTCGGAGACATCAACACCAAACCCAAGAAGCACAAGTGATGACCTCCATGACCTCGGCGGCAGTAGCTCACTGCCCTGGTTCGGCGTATTATGGCTGCAGACTGAACGTGCCCTGTCTTTTCAAAGCAAGCTGACGTTTAAGGAGCTGATCGAGCCGTACAGGCTGAAGGAGGACGACATGGAGCAGGAGGCGGCCGAGAGGCTGAAGGCCCAGGAGCCCTGGAGGATCACTGATAATGAACTGGAGCTCTACAAGGCCAAGGTTCGCTTACCGCCAACCAGCCAAACACTGATATGATAGAGCTGCACACTGAAGTGAACATGAACATACTGTGTGTGATGTTTCAGACCAACCGACAGATCAGGCTCAATGAGCTGCTGAAGGAACATTCCAGCACCGCAAAACTTATCGTCATGTAAGAACCTCAAGTTCCTTCTTCCAATAGTCTGTGCTTATCAACGTATTTATCTCTTGAGGTATTACCGAGAATGTCATCGCAGTTCTGTCAGGTTGGGTATCTTTAAAACAAATAAAAAAACATGTTACCATGACGTAAATGACTGAAACGTTGTTACAGTTAGCACAATTAGGACAGGAACCAAAAATAGCCAGCAGGAAACTGGGTCATTATAATGATATTACTATGGCATCAAAACACAATAACAACTGTCATTGAGACTATAAATATGTTTATTTAAATTATTTGTACTTGCTGAGTTAGTTACGCTCAAGGAAAGCTAATATATACTTTAATAGAAGTGGGAGTCTACCATGTGTTTGGATTCCCTTAATTTATAAATGAAATATTAGTGATGCATCAGGTGTACAAGTGAATTCTGTCTACCTGTCTCCATCTAGGAGCATGCCACTGGCCAGGAAGGGCACCGTGTCCAGTGCTCTCTATATGTGCTGGCTGGAAACTCTGACCAGAGACGTCCCTCCTCTGCTGCTGGTCCGAGGGAATCACCAGAGTGTCCTCACCTTCTACTCATAAAGCACACTCACAAATATGCAGCGCTCACGCAAATGTAGTGCCCATGATTATTTATTACAACTTGACAGCAGCTGCACAAACATCCTTAAACCAGTAATGATCGAATCTCTTTGTTAACTTTGGTAACAGTAACATTTTGTATAGTCTGCAAAAAAATTTTGTATGCATAAGTAAGAGTAAATCAAGTAATTAACTTATTTTGTCTGACTTTATGTATTTATATGATGAAATGAAAATTGCGAAATGTATGTTGCCATGACATTTGTATTCCCTTTAACGTTTATTTTTTGAAAAAGGTTTTATTAAAGTATTAACAAAACCGCATTTCTGTTTCTGTAAATGAAATGAAAACGGATCAGGGTTTTTAAAGCTACGATGGTGAACTGGTGAGGCAACATGAAACGCAAAGAAGGGTTGAAAAGTCTGCAGCTGAAGGCAGCACGGGGTCTAGATTTCGCTCTGATGTTCGTGAACGCATCACGGAGCATCAAACTGCTTCCTGTTCAGACGGAAACACTTCTTTGTCTACAAAGGTCAGACTCTCTTCTTTTTAACCCGAAATTGAACATCAAAATCAATATGACATGCTCTGATCTGGTAACTGTCACACGTTTTCAGCTACGAGATTTCTCTCTAAGTTAATTAAGGTAAGCGTGACAAGTACAAAGTTGCTAAACGAGCGAGAAGTATGTTGTAATTATCCGTATAAGAGCCTAGAACTCACCCGCAGCTTTCAAACAAAATATTTTAACCCCAAATCATAATGGTGTAGACAGCAGTGCTTAGGGAAAGTTACTTTTGTTCAATTTGAAGATCGTTTTATAATGACTTGATGTTTGATTGATAGCGGGCTGCACCAATCAGAGGTGGTGACGTCACAAGAGAAGCTGGTAGAAAAGAACTAGACAATAAATGGAATCCAGAGCTTTTACAGGATTCTTTTAAATACAATGTTTTGTTGCAAACATAAAGGTGGTATTGTCGCTCAAGAAGAAGAAGACACCGTTCAATAGGATTTGGTATGTGTAATAAAGAACCCTGTCAGTGTCAGGATGGTGCTGCATAACAAACTCCACCACCAACCTGTCACTCATGTAATGGTCTAAAATAGAGAATAAAACTATTACTGCTGACAGAGAGTTTGCTGAAAGGTGTTCCTGGCTGCTTAGTGTAGACTATACAATAGTTTCAAATGAGCATGGTGTGTGTCAGCTCTGGATGTTGAGACGTTTCAAATAAAATGAGCAGAGGTATGGATTTATGATATATACAGCATTAATGAATCCACAAGTAGTCGTTCTTAAAAGCGCGTTGTGTTGTACAGCTGTGGATGTTCGTGTCATCCACTTTAGTTTTGATATCTAACATTGTGACATAATTTATTGGTTTTGTGTGCGGCGGCAGTGCAGAGGAAAGAAGATAACCATCACCTTTCTGTAGCTGCAGAATGACGAGCTTCCAGCTGAGCGCTAAAGAGGAGATGGTGGAAAGGTTTCTGGACGCTGCAGCCCGAGGAGACCTACCCCAGCTGACCCTGCTGCTGTCCCGTACCCCATCGCTCATCAACCAGGCAGGTCACAGCGGCTGGACCCCGCTGATGCTCGCTGCTCGCAACGGACACTACAATGTTGTGGAGGCACTGCTGTCTCATGGGTAGAATAAGCTAAATGTTTCTTTCAATACGAGAAAGGCTGTTGCTATACTACATGTAAAATGCTGAATTGTCAAGTAATAAGTGATTATATTTCACCTTGCACCACTCCTAACTGCATTACTTTATCACACCTTGCAGCTATACGTCATTTGATAAACCAGTTTTAGCTCTAAAATTAATTTTTATGAGCTTGTTTTCAAATATTAATTGATACATTTACTGCTTTTTCCCCTTTTTAAAAGCTGTGATAAGTTGTCAGTGAACAGTTCCTCGCAGACCGCCTACGACGTCGCCAAGTTCTGGGGCCACAAACACATCTCCAACCTCCTGGCCCGGACAGACGATGGCTGCAACGGTGTCCTGCCGGGGTCCGATCGCGTCCAGCCGGAGCTTTATTTCAGCAGGGACACGCTGGACCGGCAGAGTGGGAAGAGGACAGACAAGGCCTGGCTGGAAGCCAAACGGAGTGACCCGAGCACCGTCTATCTGCTCTTCTCCAACATCGCCCCAATGGTCAGCACTTCTCAGGAGGTTTGTAGCCCATGCCTACTTAAGGTAGTACTTCTTGTTTAGTCCGCTGATTTCAGCAGACTACACACTGTCCTGCTGGATGTTTAAGGCCCTGCGCTGTGTGTTTGTACCCAGAATAATACGGACAGTAAACATGATACTTTTTGGTACCATTATCAACTTCTGACAGGGGCCAAGCCAAAACAATGGTCCGATGAAAGTGAACCACTAAGCTGCATCAAACGGTGTGGAGCAGTGTGACGACCCCGCTTCTCATTCAGCACATTTTTTTAAAACTTTGACGAATTAATTTTACTGTCATAAAAATAAAAAAATATTATTGCGTTGAACTGATGGCGACCGTTTCTCTGCCAGGGTCTCACCCAACTGTGCCGGTTCAGGTACGACGCGGTCAAAGACCTCGTTCACAGACCCACGACCAAGCTCATCTTCCTGGGAGTGGAAAAGAAGAAAGCGCCTTCCTCGTCTCCCTCTCAGACCGAGGAGGGCTCCTGGGAGCCTCCCGCGTGGTTTGCCATCGGGACGGACGAGGACGCCGCCGAACTTCTGCAGCGCTGCCGAGAGAAGAGCCCTTCCTTCCCGAAGTCGCCCAACAGAGACCTGCTGAAATTCAACGAGGAAGAGGCCGGTGAGAAATAAACCCGTCCTGTTCCATGTCGCCCGTTCGACTCGCCTTAAGGTCACGTGCGGTTTGTGGTCGTGCGGTCGTCCTCCAGGGGTCGTGGCTCAGGCTCGATCCGTGCTGGCGTGGCACGACCGCTACAGCTTCTGCCCGACGTGCGGCCGCGGCACCAGCCTGGAGGAGGGAGGCTACAAGAGGAGCTGCCTGGACCCGGACTGCAGGAGCCTGAAGGGAGTCCACAACACGTGCTACCCACGAGTCGGTAGGAGATCTCTGGATGCTCGATTCAGACAAAGAGGTCACGGGATGACGGTTCAGCTCTTAATCAAGCTCTGGGTTAGATTAGATTGAGACGTGACTGGAGGCTGAAGAGTACAACCTGTGGTAGGGATGCTCTTTCATGGCTTTATGTCTTTCTAGACCCAGTCGTGATCATGCTGGTGGTCCACCCTGATGGAAACCAGTGTTTACTGGGAAGGAAGAAGGTCTTTCCTGCTGGCATGTTCTCCTGTCTTGCTGGATTCATAGAACCAGGTACTGAAAGCACACACACCCTGAAGCTCAGTTAGTGGATCCTGATCTGCCCCCCCCCGCAGGAGAGGCCATCGAGGATGCGGTGAGGAGGGAGGTGGAGGAAGAGAGCGGAGTGAAGGTCGGGCCGGTCCAGTACGTCTGCTGTCAGCCCTGGCCGATGCCCTCCAACCTTATGATCGGCTGCCTCGCTGTCGCCGTGTCAACCGACATCAGAGTGGACCAGAATGAGATCGAGGAAGCCCGGTGGTTCACACGGCAGCAGGTGCGCGCGTCCGAAGCCCCCGTAGCGTTCTTTATCGATCCATCTCTATCCAAAGGGAGATCCTTCTGAAGATGAGATGAAAATGTGTTTTTTTTCCAGGCTGTTGAGTCCTTGCACAGAGGAGCCCACCCAGCCTTGACGGTGCCTCCCAGTCAGACCATTGCCCACCAGCTGATCAGATACTGGATTGGCATGAACGCTAACCTTTAGCACCAGTGACCTGTGGACGTTTGAGCTGCGTGTTTCTCAACACACGACTGGTAGTGCGGTTATTTCAGATTTCAAGTTTGAACCACCGTTCAAAGGTGAAACCGGAGTCACTGGACAAATTATGTAAAAAGTACAGTTTAAAGGCTCATGTGTTAATAAACGTTCATTTGAAGCAGCAGTGTTTTAATAGAATGTGCTTTAACAAAATTAAACAGTACACAAGTAGTTTAAGGTTAATTATTTTGTATCAGTGAACCTAATGCTACAAATGTATATTAAATATATTTAAATGACATTAAATGAAATGCTGTGGAGATGATAAATGTCTTACTGTCCACCTGCCATCCTCACTCTTTCAAAGCTGATGAAATTTGTTCTACAAATATGTACTCTGTCTCACAGGTCATGTGAGTGCTCTGGTTAGTCAACAGCTCATGAAAATCCGGGTCGGGACACGACTCTTCCAGAAACGGGCTCAGAGAGTTCTCCTTGAGTTTGCAAAGAAAGCCGCTGTGATCGTTGTTCTCCCGCAGGACAAGTTCAGAAACACAAACGGAGTCCAGTTTGACGGTGTGCATCAGCGGGGAGGCGTCTTCACGTAGGTCCTCTGTGGAGGAGCGCTTCGGCCTCGGGCCCACCAGGAGGAGGCCTTTGTCTCCCAGCACATCCACGACCCGGAAATCTTCGATATTCAAGACCTTTCTGTCCAGGGGTTTCTGTTGGCGTCAATAGTATTTATTTAACCACCGCCTTTTCCACAAACTTGGGGAATTTTTACGTAAATGGACTGTAAATTCAAGTGAATGGGATGACCTGGGGGGGCGGGTTCTTCAGCCAGTGTGCCGTTTTGCTGCTCCAAGGGCTGGAGATGGTCGGGAAGAATTGTGACTTGCATCTGCACGTCGAAGCAATGACAGGCATCAATTAACTCGCTGGAATGGAAAAAAGGGAAGGAGGGAAGAAAGACATGATCCCACAAACTCACACAGTCCTGGAGAGGAGGGAGAGGACCAAGACACCGGCAGCCAGCAGCAGCAGAGGAGTGGCTGCAGCCACCACAGGAACCTCGTCTGAAAGACCGTATATATTCCTTTTTTTCCCCCATTAGTTGGCAGTACGAAAGAGGGATTCTACTCACCGAAACCTGTCTTCACAAATGCGGTGTGTCTGGAAACATTGTCGGCCAATAGGAGGAGGTAATACTCAGCGTTGGGCTTCAGGTCATAGAACGTGTGCTGCTGTTGATCAGGCTTCAAAGACATAGCTGGAAAGAAACAGGACAAAAAAATGACTTTCTTGCTTTAAAACATACATCAATAAAAGTAATTTAAATGTGCCATTTTTATTTATTTTGTCACATTTCCTAACCAGAAAGCACTCGGAGAGCACAGACCTCCAACAAGTTTATATAAATTGCAATAAAATCCGTCTTCTGGATCAGATCCGGATCAGCCTTTGGCATATGATAGAGGATCCCATTGTCCATCCTTGAGTCAAATTTCATGGGGTTTGGTCGATAATTAACAGATGTTGAGAAACAACATTTAATAAAACTGCCAAAACCCACTTTGTGTCTCTGAGCCTCTCCTCAGCATCAGTTGGTATCCCTTCACTTTGGTAGGCGTGGATTTCCTTTGCCACACCCAGCCCACCGTCACCGTCGTCTTCGTCACGCCCAGCAGCTTCATTTGGACCGCCTCCATCAAAGCTGACAAACGTAAAACCATTTTAAACAAGTATTTCTCCCCAAACTGCGGCCCCCCCTCTGAAGGAGCCCCGTGGCAGACCTCCGCGCGACAGACTGGCGGGTAGCGTCCTCGAGGGGCCGCACCGCTGGCCGTAGACGGGGGTCACGCTGATCAGGTACGCTCCGCCGTCGACATCTGCAAACATCTGTATGCTAGACACATACGATCGCTTTCTTAAAAAGACATGGTCGGGATGTGTTCACCGACCTCCTATGAGAGCGGAGCTGTTCCGGCTGTCCGCTGTGATCCAGCAGCCGGCGGACGGACGGGTCTCGGGGTACCACTGGACGTACAAATGACTGACGGGAGGGCCGGAAGGATCCTGCCAGCGGACCCGGAACGCATTCGTGATGGGGAAGTCGCTGGAAACCCAGAGGTTCCTGACCGGGGGGAGGGCTGCACAGGAAGGCATTATGACAAACTCAGATGTGTACCATCAGCAGCATTAAAAACATCCTGTTTTATGTACACCAAACCGCTGCCATTTGAGCAGGTGAAGGAGGGGAAGTGCAGCTGTGCGAACATTTTATCTGATAAACATGCTGCTTATCTGCTTCCTTCTTTAGATGGTCACAGAGAAGGAAACACACACAGGCGCGCTCAGCTATGATTATCTGTTAAACTGCCACGATTGCCACATTCTGTATCTTCCTGTGTTTGTGGCATCACCTTAAATCATTTATGTCTCATTAATGAAGAGTAAAATGTCCGTATACAACTCATACGCTGTGCCAACGGGAGCGATACCCAACGTTTTCGGGGAATGAATGCTGACTGTCTCACTCACGATTCTGTGTGTGTGCGTCAATGTGGAGTTGTGCAGCAGGGCCGTAGCCAGCCGTGTTGAAGGCTCTGACGGTGATGCTGTAGTTCCCCTCGCTCGCATCCAGGAGCACTGCCACATTCGTCACATTCCTTTTCAAAGTCTCCTCTCGCTGCTTCTCCCTGTCCGGCCTGTAGCTCACCTCATATCCAAGGACGTGACCTCCAGGGTCGCAGAGGTTACTGTCCTGTGGGAAACAGGAAGAAAAACAGATGCACGTTCCCTTTCTTCTGAAAGAGTAACACAGTTTCCCTAAACAACAGGGTGTGTTCCACGCAGACTTATGTAAGCTTACCCTAAATACATACCTGCCACATGAGATGAAGATAAAAAGATCCACCGGCCTCGGTTTTCTCCACCGTGTAACAAACTTCAACAGGCCTGGATGGAGCTGCAAAAATAAAGCATGTTAAAGCTGCAAAGCTCGTCCCCCTGTGAAGCACCCTGGCATAGCTGAGCCCTGAACCCTGTGTTCCTCTGAAGGAATATCTGGTTGCTTCTTCTGCTTCTACACCATTCCTTTCCTTCATGGCTTGTAAAATAAGATAATGAACCAAATGTCAAATAGCTCAAGTCACTGACTGGATGGAAAAAAAAAAATCATAAATGAGACCCTTGGTGTGTTAGTGACTCTCAGCTGAAGGAAACACTAACTTCCTGACTCTCCCTGACTGTCAGGGTTTAAAAGTTGGGTTAGGGGTTACGGAGACAGTTTATTTTATTTTAATGTTACACTGTAGAAAATTAATTATAATTTTGCACGGTTTCATATGATTATATATATTTTATACATTATCTATCCATAACTATCATGGAATTATTTAATAAAATTATTAATCAAATGTATTTATTTTATATTTGTATTGGCTTCAGTTCAAGTAGAATAGTGTGAAGTTTCAGATCGACCAGGATTTGAAATCAGCGTAATTGGAACGGAGTCTAGTACTGGTAATTGGAACGGTTTTCTAGCAGTTGGTCATCAACACCCTCAGAAAACGGGTAGGATGAAAGCCTTGTTACCCATTTCTGGCGTCGTAACGGTGACCTGGAAGCTCCACTCACTCCAGATGGAGACTCCTCTGCAGGCCGCAGCAGCCTCGTAACGGGTGAAGGGCAGCAGACCTCTGATGCTGTAGGTCAGGACCTGGTTTTCATGTTTGGGAAGCATGTCTGCAGACTGGGGACGATCCAGGGAGTTCCTTTCAGGTGTGATGTCAGTCTTCCACACTAACCAGGCAGATGCCCTCCCCTCTACCACTCAACCATTTCTCCAGGGGAATGTGGGGTTTCTCTTAGCTTATTAACATCTAACAACCAATTTGACATGCACTCATGTATCGGACCACAGCTGAGTGTTGGTGAACCAACCTGCGTCCACGTGTGAGTGCCGCTGGCTCGGTAGCGAAGCTGGCAGCCGCCGTCACCGGTGCTGGTCCAGGTCACGTTAAAGGAGTTGGCGGTGGAGCCGAGGACTTTTAACACGGGCCGAGGGGGTTTGACTGGGAGGAGACACACGCTTGAGCACCTGGAGGCACCCACTGTGGCTGTAGATGATGGACACACACCTGCATTGTAGAGGAACAGTTCAAGGGGCCGAGACCAGGTCTCCTCGCCCGTCATGGAGCTTATCATCCTGGCTGTGATGTTGACGGTGGCTGCTGGGTTAAGGATTCCCGGACAGTAAATTAATCCATTCCTGAAGGAGAAGAAAGGTTAACCTTTGGGGCCCGGGAGTCCTCCACTGCGTCGCGCCTCAGTATGTGCGTTCTTTACTTCCTGAAGAAGAGGGAGATTTGGGGCTTCACGGAGCTCCTGGAGCTCTCGTTCCACGCACAGGTCACAGATTTCTCAACCACCTTGAAGTAGCAGGTTATGTTCGGGCTCTCTGCAGGAAAAGAGCACCAGGATGACGAGATAGATTTAGGCTATGTGTTTAAACATTCGGTGTGTATGTGTGTGTGTGTGAGCGAGTGTGTGTATACCCTGATTAGGTGGAGGGGGTCGAGTCTCACAGTCTTGGCGGTCAACGACACACACTTTTATGCCATTTTTACATAGCGTCAGGTTTGAGCTATTCACTGTCACTTCTGACACAGAGAAAAACATCAGAATAATTTAACAAAAGAGGCTCGGTTAATTAATAAATAAAAAGTAAGACGCTTACACCTGTAACAGGTAATTGTAACGTTAATCTAGACTTTAGATTGTACACCTAGTCAACCTGTCACAAATCAACAAATGACATGACAGCTGCTCATATCCTTCCCTATATGGATACCATGTAGGTATCTATGGTAACATAATATCAAGATCCGTGGTGTTTGTTCACATCAAGAAGTAGAAGCAGAATCTGGATGCTTCGTAGGACAGAGACAGTCCTGGAAAGGTGTAAAGTGGACCGATGCAGGTCTCTGATGTTTGAAAGGTTAACATGAATCCAAACAAGAGGATTTTTTGCCTACTCACCAAGAGCACCCGCACAGAGAAGGTTCAACATCACGCAGGTCGCAAAAGACCAAACATCCATTTTAACAGAGGGAAAAACTAAAGTGAAAAAAGATCAGGACACTCGCAGCCTCAATGCACAGGAAACCTCTTTGCGCAGGAAATCACTCTGTCACACCCGCAAATGCGTACACAGTGGTGAAACCTTGCCAACCGCTCGTTAGAACAGAAATAGTTACCGTGGCAATAAAATTCATGCTCACTTCCACATATTTTGGATGCCCTAGAACATGAATGATTTCTGCAGCTTTCATTCACAGATATGCTGGACAAACTCTTTTGCATTGTTTATTATTTTCCTTTCATCAAAAACAAAGTTTAAGCTCATCTCATTTTCTTCTTCACCTCATAGAAAATGAAAAACAAAATTGGCCTTGTACAAACATTTGTTTAAAAAAATGACAGCAAAATAAAAGGAAAAGCTGTACAGATTAGTAAAGAAAAGTTCCACTCTTCCTCGGGACTCGTCTGTGCAGTGAATTACAGCAACTTCCTAAACTCACACTATTTATTTACACACATTAAATTGGCAGAATAGTGCATTACACCTGCTGTGGACAAAAAACAAACAAAAAAAAGAAGTAAAACGATACACAACACACTTTTCTTGAAGCTCACAGGAGGTTGAGAGTGTTTGTGATGCTTGTGAAGCCTGTTAAAAGGTCCAGTGTGTAGGATTTAAAGTCATCTACTGGCAGGAAAATGAATAATCATGACTAAGTTCACTTGGCTGTAATCTGCCACCGTAGGACGGCACCAAATCCTACACCGTGGATCAGAAAAAAGTCCTGAAACTTTCAAGGTCGGGACAGAAAAGGAAATCGGGTTATTTACAAAAAGAGACGCGTTGTGAACAAGCCCGGGAGCGGGGAAGCCTGCAGGAAAAACATTTACATGATTTCAAAGAGCGGAGACTGACGTCGACTCGGCAGAATCCCAAAACAACTGTTGATTTTCACAATTTAAAAATAAAAGAATAATCACCAGCTAGTGTTAATAGATTACCGAGTAGTTTGTTAAAGGCCTGTGTGATACAATTTATTAAAACATTTCGGGTGAAAACAAAAACGGAGGACCTGAAATCCACAAGGGCCGACAGCACGACACGCCGTTAGAATGCAACAGTTATCCACTTGGATTTGATTGGAGCAAGTTTTAACTGCACATCTCAACTCAAACATCCGGGATTTGTGTCATACTTCCTCTTTGCTGAAGCAAATTAAGACAGTTACTCTTTTCCCACATTTTTTTTTTCCCCAGTATAAAAAAATTAATCCAAAATGTGCAAGTGCTACCAAACGCTAGTCCATTGCATCACAGGGAGTACCAAAAACACAGCGAGCCTTTTAGAAAAATAAACATGTGTATAAACCTCAGGACAAAATTCATTTTTGAAGAAAATTCAGTGAAAATAAAACTTCCTTAGATCGGAACTATCGGAATTAGAACCTGGGTCCATTCTGGATAAAGGGGCAGAACAAGGAACTGAAATGTAGACCGTTTTGGGGCCATCATGACGCTTTGACTGCCATTTGTAATCACTGATTCAGACACTCAGGCAGACGACAAAAAGAAAAAAAATCGGACAAATAAATAGAACGTCATCATATAACCATGACCGCACGCGCTGGCTACTTCCTGCCTGGCAAAACTGTTTTACACTTTAGCTGAGCCGATTGCTGGACCTCCTTTCTCTTGCTCTAAAACGTGAAGCATATCCACTGATGCTAAACGAGCTGAAGCTCAAATGCTGGTCGTCTGCACTGCACTGAAAGAGAAGTCACTACACTGAGATGGGAATCACACTATACACCACATGATCTGTCCTTTTATAATTTATATTACAATATAAAATAGCTGCTGTGCTTCCTGTTATGTTTTCCAAGCAGTCCTAAGTGCTGTTCAAATAACAGGAGAACTCTTTATGGGCTAAATTAGCCGGCACTGATTCATTGTCTCTGCTCCCTTCAGCCTCTTTCCAAACATCCACTCTGCAAATTAAATTTCAAGTTAATCTAAATCTTCCTTTTCGGGGGGACAGGTTGAGAAATATTGCTGTTAGACCTTTAAAAAAAACTCGGTGAACCTTCCAGAGTGTTCCCTCATCTCCGTCAAAGTGCGCACAGAAGCGTGAGGGCGCCTCTGCGGATAAGGGCGTGACTTTGGTACAAGCGCTTTGCTCCTTCGGGTCTGCTCTCGGTCAGATCGTTCTCAGTCGAGCTCTTCGCCGCCGCTGACCACGAATGAACGGGGACGCGCGGCTTCCGCGTGAAGTAGAAGACAAACCTGCAACGTTTCTATCAGAGGGCAGAGGACAGGTGCATAGGACAGAGAACAAAACACGCGTCCAAAGCAAACGAAGAAGACAGCACCCTCTTCTTCCCGGTGAGCAGCCACAATGAAAAGGCTCTTCAGGTTCTCGCAGTCGGTTCAAGGAGCTTTCAAATGAGATGAGGAAAGGGTTGAACGGGTCTGGGAGAGTCTCGGACAGACCGGACTGGATTGAGGATGACTCCAAGCGTGTTTGTGTCAGTGTGTGTGTGTGCGCAGAGCACTGAGTTATTTATTGCGCAGCAGCTCCAGCTGGTCCTGGTATTCCGTGAACAGTCTCTGGAATCGCAGGTTCTCGCCAATGACCGGCAGAACCTCGCGCAGCAGATCTCGCTTCCGAAGACCCTGAAAACAAACATTTTGTTTCACCAACAAGGAGTAAATAAATGCCGTGCTTTGGACATTTGTGCAAATGGCAATTCTTTAAAATCCCATTGGACGATGGTATTTTGTTAATATGTAAAGGCACTTTGAGTAGACTTCTTTTCCTTTGAACTCTTTCCCCAGTTTGAGAATACCTGTCCATAAATGTTAAATAAGGATTTAGTAGATTCAGTCGTACCAGTGTGGTGGGCTCCCACGATGTAGTAGCTGATTTGTGGACGGGACCCAACAGCTCTTTACAGAGTTCTCGGAGACGATACTCTGAGCCTGGATGACAAGTGGAAAGTTGAAATGAGTGAGTGAACGACGACACTGAAATGAGTGAGTGAACGACGTCAACGCGAGTGAGGAAGGGGTGATCACCTTCATTGACCAGGAAACGTGCGTAGATGAGCAGCCAGTAACGATACTCCTGCATTGACTGCAGCGTGAGAGCAGAAGCTAACTGATTCTCCAGGAAGGCCAGCGTCATGCTCTGCTGAAGGTGGTGAGGCGTGGAGGAGAGGCGCGAGGCCAGGCGACCAGCACTGCCCAGACCAGAGAGATGATTTACACTCCAATTTTCATTACAATAGAGTATTCTGGTGTTTAGAGAGAGGCTGAGAAAGAGGAGGGAAAGGTCGCTGTCGTACTTGAAGTTGTGTCCCTGCATGACAGCCAGAGGCCCCGAGGACATGGGTGTGTCTTGATTAGGTAGGCAATTCCTGAAATCAGCACACTGGACCAAAGAGTCTGCTGTGTCTGCGATCAGCGTCCTGAGAATGGGACAATCACAAAAATTAAGACCAGAAACAAAACCAGGTTCGGACCAATGACATGTTGATCAATAATGTATTATTTATTAAGAGTACTGAATCAATGTCACTTTTGAGTTTAGTGTTGAGAATACGTCTCAGCGGTTTCTCACCATGTCTCCAGTGACAAACTGAAGCAGTACGACTTCCCATTGGACAACCCAATGACTGGGACACCCTGCTGAGTCAGCAGAGACTGAGAGACTGTGACATCAGCACCTGCACACAAAGACACATATGCTGAATGTCATTTCAAGGAAACAACCTCATTGTATTACTCTTTACAAATAGTTCAAAAGTCCATGTCGGGAGATGAACTGAAGTTACACCAAAATATAGCCTTTTAACTGTTAATAATTCTGTGCTAGGATACACTGCAGTGTCTCACCGGATAAAATGGTCATCAGAGACTCGTTCTTCACCAAAGCTTTCTGTTTATGAACGTCCCTGCAAACAACCGAGTAAGCAATAAATGTTATTAACATATAACCTACTGTTCATGTTCAATACTGCAACTCTCCATCTGTAGTTCAACCATATGACATTTCTAATAGAACACGAGGCCACTGACCAGACGAAGACCACCGCTCCAGCAGTCAGAACCATCACAAAGTGTGCGGAGCAATGGAGAGCTGACACGGGGGTGGCCAGCTGGATGGCTGGGAGCAGACGTCGCCCGCAGGATGAGAACACTGACAAAATCCTGTCCTGACTGGCCACGGCAAGAACGTCGCTGAAGAGGAAGGAACAGGCAAAGCACCATAGGTTTCCAGCTGATCAGCTGACCCACCGTAAAGACCCGGTCCAGTCCTACCTGCTCCCAGCAGCTGTGACCACCGAGCTGGGCAGCAGCGTGTTCCAGTCCCGCCCATCTCTCGAGCATCGCAGCTGGCTGAGTCTTGATCCTGCGACCACAGATACCTCGTTCTCCACCTCCAGAATGACAGAGGGCTCCATGCTGACCTAAGCACAGTCCAACATCTCCATTTATAACCAACAAGTTGGTAGGTCTGACTATTTTGAAGCTAAATTGTTCAATTTGATTCTGCTGTAGCAGTCTGGTTAACAGAAGGAGAAAAGAGCAAACAGATGTAAACAGACGTTAAGGGTTCTGTAGAACCATCCAAATTTGAAAACGGTCATGTCGAGATATAACGCCGCCAGTCGCACCTCTGCTGCGGCTTAAAAGGAAGTGAGCCCAGGACATAAACCATGTCCGGTGTTACCTGTAGGGTGAAAGCCTTCTTTATGCTTGGCGTTGAGAGTTTGAGAGCAGCTGGAGCAGCAGCAGCAGCAGCAGCTCTGCTGGGCTCCCGCTCTGGTGGGGGAGATATCTACCAGGAGAAAACGGGATGAAAACACTCATTTTGTCTGGAGCTTCGCAATTGTGTCCCAAGGTCATGTATACAAAGGTATCTTTTTACTAGATCTGCTAGATAATTTAATTGAATTTCAAAGCCTTTTCAAAAGATATTCAGAGTAGAACACTTCCGTTTTAAAACATTTGAGTTCAAAAATATATTTTACAACGTATATGCCCCCTTCCCTCTACCTGAGTAAGGGTTTGAGCAACAGGGGCAGGCATCTTGTCTTTCCGAGGCCGTCCTTTCTTCCTTTTCTCCACCACCTCCCCTCCATCCATCAGCAGATCTTGTTTCCTCTTATTAAAAGCCAGGTTTTTGTTGATGGTGGCCATCTTGTCCTCACTGTCACTGCTGGTGTCTTCTTTGGACTTCACATCCTTCAGTATGGGGGTGCTCTCTTTTAGTCTGCCGAAGAAACGGACATAAGAAAGCGTCTGATTTAGATGCAGTTTTTTTTGGTAAAGCTGGTGCACTTTCGCCACTTTGCGTGTCGTGAGTAAATCACCGCTCTAAAGGCGTGAGCCCTGTGGAGGAAGCGATGGCAGCTGTGGCCCCGGGCGTGGCCTTGGATCTCTCAGTGAACCGAGAGTCCAAGGCTTTCATTGGCTCAATCTTGGAGGCAGAAGTTAGCAGCAGGCACGACTTCACCCTGGAACATTTCAAACAGAAAGTGTGTGAGAACAGGATGAAATCGATGCAGACATGAAAAAGACAAAAGCTCGAGAAGCATGAGGAGAAAATATAATTTATGTGCAAACAGATTAAAAAAATAAACAAATAAAATGACAGCTTGCTGTCTGTTTGTACCCATCCTTATTGTCCTCCAGGACTTTGGCGGCACTGCTGGGGGGAGGTGAGGTGAGCATGGGGTCTTGGCTTGGCCTAAGCCCCAGAGGAGGAGCCTGCCCTGGGCTGGAGTCAGAGCTAAGCTGGGAGGTGAGCTGGTTAGACATGGAGGAGCCTGAAGGCAGGATGGGAGCGCTGTTGAACAGCGCCGGTGAGAAATCCCTGCACAGAAAGAGGAAGTGATTGAGTATTGTTTCTATGGCTACCGCTGCCAGTTTATTATCAATACTGCAGCAGCTCAAGCCATGAACATGAGCCGAGGGTAATATTAGATTAAATTTTTAATTCCTCCTATGCTGTAAAAAAATGTTTCGAAATAAAGGAACTACCGATGTTTTGCTTCTCCTGCTCAGGTTATTCTTGATGGCAATGATTGCGTTCTCTCTTGTTGCTTTAAGCTGAACTAAACATTATAAACATGCTTTACTTGAATAACCTTCAGATCTCCCTCATTATTATATTCAGTGGTTTTCTCTGAATTTATGAACGGAGCGAGCTTTGCCATCCATTTAATGAGATGGCTTGTTTTGATAGATATTATTCAGCCAACCCCACAATGTGTTTGAACATTCACACAAAACGAGCTGCTCGATGACTGAATGAGTCATGGATAAACTCTGCAAGGACGCGTGCCTGGCTCGACAGACTCAGACTGCTCTGCACAGCTTTCAGCAAAATGAAAATTTCTGCAACAGGCTGTGAATACTGAATCTGACTATGTGCATTTACGAAACATCCACACATCCATCTTGGATAACAGCGACAGGAATTTTTTTTTAAAACCTTGAAGTTGCCCAACGCACTGCTTCCTGATAAAAGGACATCTTATACAATAGAAGAATAATATAGCATGAGAAGAAAAGCTTTGACCATGATTGAAATGTAGTTTTCTTTCATTGCGTTTCCTGATTTCCTACCCTGTGTCAAGTTGAGCGATGCACAGCGGGGTGATTCTTCTTCTGCCATCAGCAGTTCTTGTCTCCACCTGCTTTTTTAGAAGATTCTAAAGAAGAAGAGGAAAAATTCAACTTCTATAGAATATAATAGAATGCAACACAACACTGCCTTGCAAATTGATTGTAATGTATCTATATTGAGTCTGAAATGTATCTTTACGTTTATTAACTATTAACAGACAAAAGTTTTGCCCTTTGTTGGAAGTTACCTTCCTGATGTCTTCAAGTGACTCTCCGTTCATCACGCTGTTGAGTTTGGGAGCGGAGGATTCGGCCCCTGTGCCCCCAGGTCCTGAGTTGGCCTGAGCCGAGTTCTGTCGCTCCTGCTGATATTTGAGCATCTCGGGGTTCTCGATGATGGTGGTGGAGAGCTGTGGCTCTGTGTTGGTTATGGCTAGACTTTTACCGTAGATGTTCTGGTGGATGCTGTTCTGTAGGTCAGAGAAAGGGAGAGAAGTTAGATCCACATTCTTGTTGCATTCTTCTTGAACCAAAAAGAAAAGACTTTTGCTAAGTAACATGTCATCATAAATTGGGCTTTTGTAAAACATTTATTATCAGAAAAGCAGATTTTTCTGGCTTTTCGGGTAAATAGACGATTTATTTCACATCTGATGATCTAACCTTCTCCTCCTCGCTCAATGGGTCTCCCAGTTCATCGAGTGAAAAGTCTAAGTAGGCTACAGTACCGTCCATGGAACACACCAACATCCCCAGTCCTGTCAGTGTCCTGACACACACACACACACACACACACACACACACACACACACACACACACACACAACACACACACACACAACTCAATAAATGTGTATCAAAGAGAACTGTGTATGATTCACACTTCTTTCAGTGCTGCAGACAAAACACACAGAGAAGCCAAAGAGACCCTTTAAAGAATAGACTTAAACAAGCGTTGTCTCAACTCACCAGGAAATGTCCATTATTGACTTGTCAAACAGATCATGGATGACTACCAGGGGACGCTTCAGGGAGGTCAGCTGAGAAGCAGAAAATATTCATGTGTAACCGTTTGAAACATTATTACAATAGAACTGGGTTTAGTAAAGCAAAAGTCAATCTTGTTGACTGACCCAGACGGAGAGTGATCGGTCTTTGCTCCCCACTGCGCAGCAGCAGTAGGGACAACTGGGTTTTGGGGAGCCGCCATTTTTCTGTTTCTTCTTGAAGATCTTTGGGTTGAATTTCTGCCATAAAATAGAGATTGACTCACACATGGGTTTTGGGTGATGCGTGTTTGAGTGTACCCAAATGTCAAGCACACAGGTGTATCAGGATGTGTCAGATTTGAACACTTTTCTTACCACTACTGTGACAGCTTTACGGTGGCCCACAAAGTCCATATTCGTCTTCCAGCCATCTCGCTCCACAATTTGTGCAGTGGGACCAGAGTTGTTCATGGCATGAGCTGACACCAGGTACTGACCATCCGGAGACCAGGACAGACGCAGGACATGAGTCGTCCCGCCACACTGAGACAAAAACAGAGAAATGCTTTAGACTTTTCACAGAGCAGTTGACACGTGAACTATGACACATGAAGCAAACTGGTCCAATAGGAAACACACCTACACCCTCACACCCAGGGTGCTTTTATTTACCTCGCTGAAGGGTTTGGTGATGTTGGCTTCCATCTGCCAGTCCACCGTCCTCCACACTCTGAGGCTGTGGTCATCGGCCTGGGATGCGATGTACTTCCCCACTGGATCCCACGTGAGTCCTTTTACCAAACCAGTGTGTCCTCGCAGACAGGTCACCATTTCTGGAAAATCAAGTTTGATGAATGATGACAACTCTCCTTCTGTATGAAAAGCAACTGACTTATTGAGCCAGTGTTGGTAGAAGTAATCTACCTGGGAATTTGCGAGCATTCCAAATGACAATGGTGTTGTCCACACTACAGGAGGCCAGCCAGACATCATGGGGAGACCATGACACGTCCATCACATCTGTAAACAACAAAAAGTCACGTCAGTCACGTCACTCTTTTTCTATTCATGTTCATTTTTTGCAGGTATCTTACCGCCAGTGTGGTTCCTCAGGATAGTGACACACCTCCACTGTTCCACATTAGCCAACTTATTGCTGGATCCAAACACTGTACTTGGACCAATTAGTCTATACACAGTAGAGGGAAAATATTGAGGTAAATGCTTTGCTGCTATATGACAATGGATTTGATTTACTGTGAAAGATGTGTAAATCTACAGTATGGACATTAACCATAACTATATGAAGCATATTTTCATATATTTTTTTGTGTGTGTACGTACGCAGCTCTCTTCCACACCATGACCAGCTTGTCGTCTCCTCCTGATGCCAGGTACAGCCCGTTGTTGGACCAACGTACACAGTTTACGCATGCTGCAGAGACACACGGAAGTCAAAAGTGAAAGTATTTCAATTGCATAAACTTGATTTCCTAAAGCCGTCAGAAGCTGTTTAAGCATGTGAGTGTATGCAATAAATCTAACTATCAACACAAAAAAAGCGACAACAAGTGGTTACCTAGGTGATTGTCCATTTGACAAAGCATTTTGGGAATATTTTCATTCTTCTCATCCTCCTCTTTCAGAACTGGTGCCATGTTCCAGATCATCACCTTACCGGAGTCCTCCCCTTGAAAAAGTGGCATGATGTTTTACACAAGTGACCCAAAGCTTCCAGAAGTCCTTGCGCTTTAGCACACAAAAGCAAAGATCTGGAAACAATGCACAATACCTTGTCCACCAGTGGCAAACTTTGTTCCATCTGGATGGATGTCCACTGAAAATATGGGTTTGCCTGCAAAACACAAAGTTTCTGGGTTCACCCGAACTCTGCTCACTTATGATCTGGCTTGACTACTCACCATGCAATATACTAATAACTAGACCTGTTTAATTACACCAAACACCAAATGTTTCACATGTATCAGGCTACCGTCCCAGTAAGGTTTTCTATTCCCCTTGAGAGAGTCCCAAGACCACAAGTGCAACTTCCTTTTTCAGTGGCAAATGCAAAGGCTAGAAATGCAAATGGAGTAAAGAGTTGGAAAGGACTTCTGGGGTGATCGGGATGGTCGCGGTGCTCCTCTGGAGAAGGCCAGCGCAACTATGACCGTCACTAAAGTCAACAGTCGGCAACTTCGCCCCGAAACTGGACGCGTTTCCCAACGCCCGACAAACCGGCGCGTTTAAACACCCACCCCCCCAACGAAAACCGAGGCTTTGTGCCCCCAAAACGGCGCACGGGCTGTCATTCGGGTGTTTTTAGGACATCATCTGACAGCAGCGTGAACATTTGTGGAGGCTAGCCGAGTAGTGTGAGTGTTGGGGGGGGGGGCTAGCTGGCTAGGCTAGCTATGTTAGCGAATATTTGCAGCTCCCGGAGCAGCAGAAGGTGGCGGTGATTCCGCCGCCTCCGCCTCCGTTTATCCACCCCGTTCGCTCCCTCCACTCATCGGGGGACTATTCGGTGTCGGCCAAGTCAGCCAAGTTTGTCCGGGCGGCAGCACGCCTGCTGCTTTCGCCCCCCCCCCCACATCCCCTCCTCACTCCTCCTCACCCGACAACAAAAGAGCAACTTGGTCCCCCCGCAGATTCCTGCACAAGCTTACCGTTGTGGCTCACCCAGCTCGGCTTCAGCAGCTTCATTCTTCACCCGCTATCGGCTCCCCCTCCTCCTACCTCGCTTTGAGCGCACAGTCCATCCACAGCGAGTCCCGGGGTGGGGTGTTTGTGTGTCCGCGCGTGCGTGTGCGTGTGCGGGAGGTGGGTCTGCCGGCGCCGGGAGCCCCGGGCTTTGTCTCAAACTCTGGCCGCCCGAGAGTCGTCCTGGCGGCTCAACTCCATCCCAGCGGACTCATCCCGGCCCGGGAGTCTATCAGCGGCCGGGGGCAGCCCGGACGACAGGCGAGGTGACACCGAGCGCCGCAGGAAGTGCTCCGCTCGTTTTGACCGCGGACCGGAAAAGCGAGAACGCCGACTTTCGCACTGAAATAACAACACTTAGTTTTCAATAAAAAAAATAATTAAAACAAACACCCGCCAACTCGTAAATTAATGTCACACTTTTTTTGTTTTCTATGCAGAGCAAAATGCGCTATATAGTTGTCAATTGTAATTTTCCATTGTGCCGGCTTTTATTTTGAAAGGTAATTGAACGATGAATAAACTTAGAATTTAAATAAACCTACACGTGAAAATGGGTGGGGGCTAAGTCAGAATTCAAAAATGTTGTCATTGCAGAGGCACATTTGTCGTGTGTACACATTGCAAGTGTAATTTATTATGCATTGAATGGATGCTGAAAGTTGCACTTAAATATACACTGTCAATAAACGTTAGATTGTCTCTTTTACAGCAGCACAGATTGTTACAAATTATTTTCAAAATTAATTCAATGGTAAGTGTATAATATAATATGTGGATTTGTTTGTACTAAATCAGTACTGGAATCATGTGGCGTGTCTGTGTGTTGATAAAACAATTTCAGTGACGGGACACAAAGGTTGTTTTTTCCCAAATCAGGTTGAACTTAAGTGTTTAATCAATCAGATTAATACACGATGAAGAACTTAATAAAACATTAATTCACCAGTTGTCTTACAAAAAACATAAATAAAAAGATCCCAACATAAAGAAATACTTTCCTTGCCTCAGTATAAATTTGAAGATAATAGTGTAATTACCATCCCCCTCTTAAAGATTATGCCAGAATCCCAAAATAATAACACCAATTGTAATAGTATTTCTCCTTCTATTTGATATCACCACATTCATTGTCGATCAATCTGCTATTCTCTCATTTAGTTATTGTATACTTAAAACACCAGGTTTAGTAGTGACAGCCCTGAATAATAAAAATGTAATCCAGGTAATTTTAAAAAACTCATAACTATTTACACGATTTTCAGTTTCCTGCTTCCTTTTTAATTCGAAGTGACAGAACTACAGCTGAGCTGTTGCAGAAGCACCAGCAGGGGGCAGTGTGCGCTTCATTCTGGAGGTAGTCCAGAGTCTCAACCCCACCATCTCTGATGTCAGTCTCACATTTCCAACAAATATTTGTTCTAATATTCTAACTATTTTAACGACAGATCATCTGTTTCCTGAAGAGATGATCATATTCTGACCTACAGAAATAGATCTGACCTCTTTGTTTACATATAATCAGACCTCAGATATGAGTCAAAAAACTAGAAGAAGCATCATGTACCCATACTATAAAGACCTGCAGAATATTTTGAATAAAGACTGGCCAGTAAACACTTTATAACACTTATACAGTCATTGTGTTTATTGGCTTAGCCTAAAATTTAAAGTTAAAAAATTTTTTTGGTATAAAAAAACCCCTTCATTCTCACAGTGTCCTGTAAATTAGTTTGTTCAGAGACACAAAGCCTGAGATTATTTTTGTGTCAGAAAGCGGATGAGTTGGGAGGTTGTGGTTTCACGGGCCTGATGTTCCCCTGAAAGTTGCTTCGATCTGTTCCAGGGTTTTGCCTTTTGTCTCTGGGATGAACGCTATGGTGAACATGACGTTGAAGATGCACATAAAAGCGAACATCCAGAAGGTTCCAGCGCTGGTCAGAACATTCTGAAAGAGATTCCAGTTCAAGGCGTTAAAGTTATTCGGACCGCAGTAATTACGGTCTTTCCTACTGGGAGAAACTGCCAAATGTCTGTTTTAATGTAACCAGAAGTGCTCACCATCATATCCTGGAAGGTTTTGGTGACGACAAAGGCCATGCCCCAGTTGGTAAGTACACACACAGCGCTGGCAAACCCTCTCGCTTTGACTGGGAAAATTTCTGACATGACCAGCCACGGGATTGGACCCCAACCAAGAGCAAAACCTGAAGCACAGCAACCATTTATTCACGCATTACCCAGATGTGTTGACGCTAAGGTCTGAATTCAAGCACAAATCGCTTAATTGAGAGAGCGACTTTGGGTTCAAATACCTGCGATGAACACAGCCATGCTGGCTAGGGCCAACCACGACAGGTCCGGGTGGGCCTCCGTCACGCTGCTGCCGCGATGTATCGACATGATGTAGAAATAAACCCCAAACGACGCAGTGCTGATCGTCATGGCAATACCTCGATTAGGGGGAACAATGGCGTCAAGCTCCGGTTGCGTACGGAAAGAAGGCAGGACAACAAAAGCATCGGCAGTGGCTAAAGATACCTGAGATGATAAGAAGAACCTTCCTTCCAGCTTTGTCCATGATGATTGCAGCGATTCCTGTAAAGATGACCTGGATCAGACCCACGAGCACTGAGGCAAGGTCACTGTTCTAAAAACAACAAAAAAGCACATCAAATATATATATATAATGTAAAATACAAGTCTGATCTCCCAGCATCAGTCCAACACTCCTAACTTCGACACACAAAACTGAAAGATCTCTCACCTCAAAATGTGCCTGTTCAAAAATGTTCTCGGCGTAGAACATGACGTCGTTGATGCCCGTCATCTGCTGGAATACCATCAGCATGACGCCGATAATCAGCGGCTTGTAGACACCAGGGTCCTTCAGATCTAATAAGTGGAAGCTGGATCCCTGCAGGTGCACACCAGACAGTTCCTCATCTCAGACCAAATCGGGAGCAGGCTTTGACCCCGCGGACCCACCTGTTCGTCACACGCGTCCTCAATGCGGGCGCACTCCCACTCGATGGGAGCGTCTGGCCCGCGCAGGAACCGCAGCGCCTCCTCTGCCTCGCGCCTCTTCCCCTTTGACAGAAGGAAGCGGGGCGTCTCCGGCATGAAGCACATGAGGAGCATCAGCAGTGTGGGTGGGATGGAGGAGATGATGGCTAGCCAGCGCCAGTCCACGAACAGACCTGCAGGAGGAGTTCACGCCGATCAGAATCCTTCTTAGGCCTTTACTCCCGCCCACTGCGAGCCAATAAAGATGAAGTAGTTAAGTGAATAAGCATGGAAGCGACAGGAAAGTGAGCAGCTGGTTTTCTTCACGTGCTGCCAGGCGCCGAGCCATCATCTCAAACTAAATGGAGCTTTGTCAAGTTAGTTTCCTCATTCCTTCATTCCATGTGCAGCTAAAAATACTCTTTTCTGCAACTGTTCCACTGCATTTCTAACAAATATCAAACACTTGAACAAGAACATATATGTTTGTATGTATGTAACCGTTTACACATTAAAAGAGCCCTTTGACTCAAATAGCATAATTGCATCTTGACACTGATCTTTAACACACAGGAAACCACCTCATGTGACACACCAGCCTCTATTAATGTGAAGGACATGCAGATAATAAGATTATGGGGAAGCAGCAACATTCACACAGGACAGGAATCTCAAAAAGGCAGCACAGGACTAAGGCAGATCACATCACATGATGGCTTCATACTGTAGGTTACAATGGCCAAATGCAGTTTATATGAACTTTTACATGTTTCTGAGCTTGTTTTCTGCAACACGTCAACTGTAGAACAAACTAAGACAAACAGGCATGACAGCAGAGGACCCACAGACCTGGACGGCACTCTCTGGATTTTACTCTCCCAGAAGACAAAGCTTTAAAGTTCAGCATAGATACCTGCAAGATACACGCCCATGATGCCCAGCACGACCATCAGCTGCACACAGGAGCCTAACGTGCCTCGTACTCGCTCGTGTGACATCTCAGAGATGTATAACTGTATGGGGAGGGGAAGAAACATTTAATTTAAGATAAAATAGTACTTTAATAAGCCAGAAATCATTTACGAAGAAATTCCTTTTATTGTTTTTCGTGAAAGTTTCCAGTTTCAGTTTCAAATGTTAAAGGTGAAGTGGTGAACTTTTATAAAAATCATGTATGCAAATGTAAAATCAATAAAAAGCAGCAACATTGCTCCAGTACAGACCAGAGAGATGAACTGGGACTGCAGCGTTTCTTACCGGGACGACCAATGACGTGACTCCGCTGGCGAGGCCGGTGAGCAACCTGCCGACGTAGAGCATCCACACGTTCTGGGCCGCAATGATGATGGTGAAACCAAAGACAAACGGTAGCGAACAGAACATCAGGCTGAGCTTCCTCCCAATCTTCTCCACCATCCAGCCCCCGAGCAGGCCCCCGACGGCTGCTCCCACAGTCACTATGGACTGAACAACAAAACCTCTTAGCCTTCACAGAACCATTACCAAGTGTCAACCCCGAAGACGATGTCATACCCCGAACCAGGAGGCCTGGTTAGCATCCAGCTGCAATCGAGGGTCGGCAATGGTGGTGAGTTCAGGGATGACGGGAGAGCTGTACCCCAGGACAAAGCCGAAACTCATGGGACCAAGAACTGACGCGAAAGTGGCCAGGTACAGCTTCTTGTTCTTCACTTTACTGAGATGAGAAAATGGAAAAGAGATGGTTGTAAAAAGCAACAGTCAGGTCAGCTCAGGTCATGATAAAGTCTTTACATTCACACTTTTACATATCTGACTTTGCTTGAGTAAAGTTGCAGGTCAAATGTTGATTAAATTGTACACTGAGGGCAGGTATTTTGGGGCAGCAATTCAAGACATTTAGCTCTTTAAACTCATCTGAAAGTATAAGGCGAGTTACAATTTGCTGATCAGTCAAGAAGTAGCACGTTAGATCATTTCAGCTTAAGTCACCAGTCTGTTGACTCAATTCAGTGGAAACGATGGAACACAGTTCAAACTGTAGCGATAATTGAAGTCTTGTAAAAACACACGAGGATCAATTTGGGATTTCCACAGAGGGCTACAAAATAGTGAGTGTTTGGCTGGATTCCATACTAATCATTGAGTTATCAAACTCAAACAAAAAAAATCCTATTTTGGTTTGGTGAACAATCAAAAGGCGATTGGCAGATCTGAATGCCACTGTTAATCAATAATGCGTGAATAAACTGAGAATTAATTTTGCAAAAGGCGATGTGTTATTGCTAAATGGGTCAGTGAACGCCTCTGGCACACCCTTTAAAACAACCTTTAACAACAACACTGTCGAGATCATCCGTGAGTTGCTGGAGGAGCAGCTCAGTCAGGTGCTTTTTAGGAGCCGCAAGCGCCAGTGTTGGGCTTGCAACCAGACAAAAGTGCGTGTTGCGAGTGTGAGCTCACCTCAGGTAGGCATCCTGCTCGGACAGGAGCCCGGTGGGATCGTGGCCGTCCTCCGAATCCAGCAGCCTCCTCCTCTCCGCCTGGATGTCCATGCTCGCGGTGCCTCCTCTGGCTCCCGGCTCCCCGGGGGTCGCGGTCGAAGGGGAGCTGTCTGGAAGGACGGACGCGAAAAAATCGGTGCCGGCGGTGGAGTATTTGGACGAGGACCACGGCCGACTCACATTATGTCGACGGAGATCTCGTTCCGTCAAAGGTCGCTCGCTCGACGCCGGCGTCCAACTTGCTTTGTCAACATTTCAGTCAGCTGACCACAGGGGCCGACGTCACTTCCTATGTTTTCAAAACAAGAGTTTGATTTAATAACACAAACCCTCTTGGTGCGCAAATCTATTTTAAATCCTGTTTGTACATATATTTTTTTAATATGTTTAGGACGAATAATATTATCCGATTGGCTAATATCGTCATAAAAGTATAATTACGATGTTGGATTATATTTCGGTGGGATCAAAACCACGCCGAAGTCTCGTGCTCCTCTAGCGGCGGTTTCCATGACAACACCTAGATTTAAAACTATTGCTAATAATATGCGGACGTGTAAAAGTAATAATAACCACCTGCGTCTGTTAAACAAAAGAATCGATAAGATGCATAATATAACCGTCCTGGTTGAGCTATATCGAGTGTTTTAAGCATAAACTTAATCTCTAACTCCATAACAATAATCCTTAATTCTGACAAGTTATTGTTTCTTTTGATACTGTCTTAATTATTAAGAAACGAGTTAAATGTTTAATAAAGAGTTAAATGTTAATGTAACATTGCTCAGCATCTCTGTTGAACAATCAGTTTTTCATAATGGCAAGAGTTCAATGCAAAGTGGCAATTAGAATTACTTTTTAAGTATAATTAACTGTTCTTAATATGTTGACTTAATCAAGGGAGCTGAGTCAGGCACCAACACACTAAGATTTGAATCAGAAATAGGTTTGACATGGAGTACTCATGGGACATAATATGTATTTTGTGTATCTAGCAAGGCCTGTTTTTTTTTTTTTTTACTGCTGCAGGTCAACACAGACATACAGCACAAACCACACAAGGTTATACCAGTTCTGTTCCAGTCAGGGAAGTTCTCTGTTCATTAGAGGGATTCTCTGCTCTTCTGACTTTTTCCAAATACTGAAATCCTATCTGGATCTTAACGCGTGTCTTTCTTTTTTACATTAGGTTTCAATACGTGTGCTAATTTTCAAATATCAGTGAACATGTCAGACAGGTGGAACAGGAGAGTCCTGACTGACAAGTTGATTCTGCAGTGTATACGGTGGCTGTTCTCTGTGTAACAACATGAAAAACAATGAGGCTTCAAATGTATTTATTTCCTCATTTAAAAATTCTTAGCACACTCATCATGTAATAAGTTTTTTTTTAATTCATTCATTTATTATTTTTTTTAAAAGGTGGATACCAGCACCTTGCCAGATTCATAATTTAAGCCTAAGTAATATATATATATGCATATACATTTATATATATTTTAAATGCCCACATTTAAAAATGTGTAACCATAAACAACACAAAATGTAAATTCCTTTCAGTAGAAGAGGATGGGAGGCCCACGATACATTAATATTTTTATCCAGTAGGTGACAGCAGAAGCGCAATTTTAGATTCAAATCGTTTCTTAGTACATTCTTTAGAAGGTTTCGCCTTAATTTCTTTTGACATCATAATGAAATGCCATACTCAATCCTGCCTTCATTCAGGCATCTTAATATCATTACCTTTTTTTTGATTTACTTGATTTGCAGTCTATTTGCCCATCCCCTCCTGTCCACCCTCGTCTTTCCCGCCACCGTTTCACTCCTGAATGATAAATTAGAAATAAACCTCAATAAGTGATGATTAAACCCCACTCTCTTTCCATGACTATGCCCTGACAGAGTTACTTTGGCCCAATACCAGCATCATAATATCAGGCAGCTGTGGCACGGGCAACTGCTTTTAGCTGAGCAGTCTTTTTTGATTACCCGATTTTCCTTCCAGTAAAGTAGTGAAATCTGATGGGCAGCTGACATGTCATAAGTTAATGAGTTTCAGCGGTGACGATGTGTTATGCTTGCATCTCCTCCGTGACAGGCAGCTGACCTCACAGCATTTCCAACAGCTGTGGTAACAGCTGACACCCAGAGCGAGGACCTGTGGCACACTGGCTGCCGTCTCATCACATAAAACACCCACGCCGCATCGGTAAGAGCACAAACATACCAAACATAGCACGCCCCGCCGTGCCCGCTCTATGTAGAAAATGGAAAGAACATATTTTCTCAAAGACCACTACTGGTGCAAAGTGACGACCCTCATCACATCAGCGAGCTTGAACTTGGTTTCACTTTATGGGACTGGATTGGTATTAATTTCTCACTTCAAGGTTTTGCCCAGTGAAACAGACGCAAATGTGTGTGGGCTTCCTCCCACCAGCGGAGGGGTGCGGGATAGATGGTGGTCATGAAGGAGCTGAGAAGCGTGTGTAACAAAAAAAAAAAAAAATTGGATCAAGTTACGAGGCTGACAGGGCCAGGAGGCACAGCTACCCGGGTGGTGCCAGTGGCCCAGACAAAACCACCTTTCTCTGGGCACAGGGTGCGTGCTGGGTGGCTTGGCCTCAGCTCAAGTAAAGAGGGATATTCACATTTTTGCCGTAGTCTGTTGTGTCTAGGATATACAGGATGTGTTTGTAGTCTCTGGGCGTGCAACTCCATGTCCTGAAGTGAAAGCGGATGGAGAATTGTGGGTTTAAAATTGGATTAGTATCGTTAGACGAGGAACAGGTCTTGAAGTACTCTATGTGCCAGCCAGGAATTTGTTGGCATCTGCTTTACCGTAAGTACAATATATACCGTATCCCTGCGTTATGTCAATAGATGGTTGAGGCTTTTGGAATGAGCTTTTTTTTTCTTCACATTGGTGCTTTTATTTAATTACAAAATTAACAAAGGAAAAAAGAAAGAAAAAAACAATGAATGTGCACGCTAACATACTGCAATAAATTAGTTCACAAAAAAATTACACCCTCTATAAAATGTGCATTAGAGACAAAGGGTAGTGCTCAGACATGATTCACTAATCCACCTGTTAATTCCAAAAGTTGATGATACACAAAGAACACTAAAACCTTCTTTATGGTCCTGTAATTCTGACAAATTCGGCCACCTGGTTCCTTTCTCCAAGACACAGGAAAGACAAAAAGGAGGAGGGGGAACTGACAGACAGAAGCGAGCAGACAAAGACTCTCCCCTGAGGAACATTTCTTTAGACAATTTATATATTTTGGAGAGATAAAACATCTGCCTATTGGTTCGTCCCATAAATTTTCCAGTCAGTTTACTGGCTTGTCTGAACCGCCGTCTCCCAGTTCATGCTGTGTGTGTTCTTTTGTAGCATGCTGCCTGTCCTCTGCGTTGGACAAGTGTTTTAAACAGCTGTGCTCATACTGGACCTTTGAAGGCACTGGATGCTGTTTATTTTTGTACCATGTCGGGGTGTTTTGTCCCTTTGCATGTCAGCTAGGGTTTATAAATACAGTTTTCATCACAGAAATCCTACCAGCCGCCCTTTACAGAGCAGAGAGGAGCTTGCACTTGATGGTCGGTTTCCTGCTGATTTGCCAGTCTCATAAATCAGTATTTAGCAGACATGTTAGGCCTGCAGGTTTTTTTTTTCCCTCTTCACTTCCAGCCGTTCATCTCTTTAAGCTTGCTGATGCTGGTCCCTTTGATAGGCGTGGAGGGCGGGGGATTGTACAGAGGTAAGGTGGTGGTGCTGCTCCCTCGTTTCCACAGCTTCTCAGTGGGAACCATCCACACGGTCCGAGAAGACTTCTTAGAGGACTTCTTCAGGTTGTCTTTATTCTCTTTGGAGCTTCCAGGAGACATGGACTAAAGAGGGAACGATAAAAAGGAAACAAGATCAGTGCCAAAAAAAACGAGGATCAACCTTAGTCCAGCCCCTTTCATCAGCATTTCTTATGAAATATGGTAAATGTAGCATACACAGCAGCAGAGGGTAAAGCAGGTGAGCTTTGCGACGTTTTGTCCCGTCCCTGCGTAGCGATTCTTCTTTGGCAGCAGCAGGATAAATGACACGGCCAGGGACAGATGGTAGAAGCTGTGGACGTAGGCATAGTCCCACTCCTGTAGTGACCAAAGCAGAGCACAGTGGGGGGGGGGTCCATACCCTTAACAAATGCAAATCATTCCATGATGATATAAAAAAAAAAAAGGAGAACTGCTTATGAGAAAGAAGAAGACTTTTATTTTGACACTACCTCAAAATAGAAACGCAGCATCAGAGCCAGAGCACCGAAGCAGCAGCCTGGGCCAACCTGCTGCGTGTACACCGTCTTCTCTGGATACACCGCTCTCAACTGTTTCATCTTCTGAAGCTGATACAGCAGTAATATCCACAGGCACGTTCAGAACAGGGTGACCGCCTTGATAGTTGGAATAAAGACCAGCCCTTACCCATTTGACAGTGATTATAAAGACAGCCGATCCAATGGGTCCTGAGTAGATCCCATAGCCCCAGCGGTCCTGGTAGATCCTCACAGCGATAGTCAACACTCCAAACATGGTTAAACTTGACCTCTGGGGTTCGTCAAAGTCCCCTAGCGCTGGAATAACATTCGTATTCATATTAAAAAAGCTGAACTACATTAAAAATAGCTTTATCTTATCGGATGAGGTCTGCCTGCCAGTTTGACACTGCTAGTGTCAAGTTGAAATTATGAATCAGTATAGAGATAATCTGCCAAGTAACGGGATCACTGATGCCCCTGGCACGAGCGCCGCCCATCATTTGCATGAATAATTTACATGCTGAACCTGGATTTGATATTGACTCAGTGGTTTTTTTGAACTCCTCCGATGCCAAAGAGAACCATCAGTGAGGACAGCTGTCAAAGAGTTCCAGCGTGTGATTGAAAACACTCGCTGGAAAACCTCAGGAGCTTAGATTGGAAGGGAGCGAGGCCAACAGCAAGCATGTCTGAACAGATGTGAGGTGAAGTCACAGACACAACATTTGCTGTTAACAACTGCTGTGGCCAGAGCGGATTAACTCTACTGTCATATTATAGCCCCTCATAATAAATCACAAAAATGAAACACTGTTTTTAAAACAATCGCATAGTAGGTTAATTGGCTGTAAATCTATTATAGACAAAAAAATCTCCAGCTAATGATTTTGACCGAGCAGCTCAGATTAGGGACACTAACGTGTCAGGCCTGGAAATTGAGATTTAAATGCTGTCAGCGGCATCAAAACCCATCTGTTTTGTCATTGTCGTTGTTTAGCAATACAAGTGGAGCTACACACGCTCTACAGCCGCTGAGAAGTCAAAGTGATGTGGACTTACCGATCAGTGTGACCCACATCGACAGAGCGGTCCCATAAACGCTGAAGTACTCCAGAACATCGTATCTCATGAAACAAAGGATGGAGAGGCCTGGTCCATCACACGCATGGTAGATCTAGAGTCAGACAGTTATGAGCCGATGAAGAAATACGGACCCGTCTAAACAGAACCAGAAATGACGCACAAGGGATTTCTCACCGCAGCAAAGAACATGGTGAAAAAGTAGACCATTGCCTCCATGTGGAAGCCCCTCTTGGCAGCCACACTGGCTGTAGGCAGGAACACCAGGCTGCTGACTGTGGGAAGCAGCATCTTGGCGATGAAGGCACCCATGGCGGAGACGAGGTGTGCAGGCGAAGATCCCCGTGAAGTTCCTCAGGTTCGAAAAGGCTCAACAGTGATGCTGGGGTGGTCGCTTTGTAGGTGCTTGGGAAGTCCAACAGTCAGTGAATGAGCCACGCGATACACGGGCGAGCACATGTAGGCTTCAGCGAAAAAACACCCCCAGCTGTCCAGTTGGGCCATTTAAAGTTTAAATGTCCGGCTGGCTGGTCCACAGAGGCCCGTACGTGCAGCGTCATGGTTCAACAGTTGTCTGCATACCAGTGTGATATGGGAGGGGCGAGGCAGGGGTTAAAACGCAATATTACTGCATGTTTATGAACAATGATTTTGCTATTATATTGTTTTATAAAATCATTTGAGAAGTAGGAAGACTGCATCTCAACTGTTTAGTTCAGGTTGGTACCACTAAATGATTTTGTTGCAATGTTAAACCAGGAAACAGGTAGCCCAGCACACACTGGGCTTGGGTGTTCTTGGTCCATGATTAGCAGCAAAAGTCACAGGTTTTGCTGTGCTAGGCTGAGGAAGGTGCTCTTCTCCTCATTGTTTGAGTGGAAGTATGAAAGTCGTTGATGATCCACCATTGCTAAGGCAGCAGTTGGCCTCCTGCTTTCTCCTCTCAGCTGTTACACCTGCTCAAATTCTCAGTGCTGTCGCACAAAGGGTGCAGTATCTCCGAGGGCTTTCACCCCATGTTTCAGATTCTCTGAGTGTTTGGGTAACACCAGCCGCCAGGGCCAGGGCTTTAAACAAACTCTCGGGCGGACGCTTAACCATTCTCGGAAGATTTGTGTCCAAAATAGTTTCAAATCCTCTCTCGGAGTATGGAGCATAGAGACATAATGTGAAAGGAAATATATGCCTAAACCGGCCTGCCCGTTGGGGGACATGTTCTTTGCCACCTGCTGGTGAAAAGTAATTTGTAAAGTGCACAGTTAGTAAAGTGGTCTTCATCAGTGTCACTGTCAAACCCACACGGCCCTGGTAAATCTGGTCCATTACTCAGTGAGTGGTGGCATTATACATTATATATACTGGCCTTTGCTTCTTGAATGCAACCTCAATAAGAACTTGTAGTTGCACTCTTTGGCTCTTGTGTATTTGTGTGTCAGTGAAATGTCAGGACCCTCGGTTCCTCTTGTCCAGGAGAGTTTGTGGGCTGGACTTTCATCTTAGGACCCCTCAGTCTAAACACGGCGGGTTAGTGTGGGAACGTAGAAGCGACTTCCTGAACGCATCTGAAAAAACACCAGGCTTCCTTTTGATTTGGTAATAAATAGCTGTGACATCTGAACCTCAGGCTTTCTTTCATAAATAAGTGGAGGACAGCACTCATATGTTTGACCCGTTCACACTGGACAGATCACTCTGGATAGAACTTTTTCTTTCTATTCATCTTAATGGATATCTTTCTTGCTCCCTAAAATTAATCGGATAATTTATTTGTCATACTTTGCTTGGGATTAGATTACAGTAATTCCCCTATTTGTTATCTTAATCACATGAAATAACCAAATAAACAGGAAATTGTATTTGTATTTGGGTTTCTTACAGAGACTTTGGACTGTTCTCATCCCTCATCAAACTTTAATTAAAAACTAAGCCTTGATTTTTGATTCCGTCTTTTGAAGAATTTTTTTTTTAAGACTAAAAACAGCTGTAGAGTTTATCTGACATGCATTTGATGAACAGTGGGCGATCTAATCTGAGAAAGATATTGAAATGTGGTGTAGGCATACAGAATCAGAACTGGGTTTTAGTTAACTGTGTGTGATCCTCCAGGGGACATTAACTTCACCAACCTAAACCTCTGGTTAGCAAATTAGTTGCCATGCTCAATATTCTAATTCTGTTTGACAATGGCGATGACTCAAAGATTGTAATGAAGGAAAAAAAAAAGTTTCATTGACGGCCAATCACCAGTTCATGATGTCTTCCAAATGTCTTGGAACGGGTTCCCGTTTCCCAGGAACATTTCTGAGCTGTTCAGGAATGGTTGCATTTCATCTTTCCAGCTGAAAAAACCCTGCTGGGTGTTTGGATAAAATCTTAAACTAATAAAAAATATAACCAACCAGAATATATATTTTTTTGTTAGTGCCAATGTGTGTGTGTGTGTGTGTGTGCGTGTGTGTGTGTGTGTACTGTCAAAGGATTGGATCCCTCCTTTGTGAAGAGCTACCTCATAAATGAAAGCATGGTGTCTCATAATACCAGTATATCAGCAGTGTGTACACACACAGAAGACATTAGAGACCAACTTTTAGGTTCCAGCTTAACAGAAAACAACAAAACAACTAATGACACCATGGCACCAGGCACCATTTAAGGACAAAGTTAACGTCTTTATCTGCATTTTTAGGATTTACAGCACTCTGTTTTTATTTCATTTTTTTCTCTTTCTGTGGTAATATTTACAACACCTTAAATTGCTCTTTTGTCTGCATGCACCGATGCTAATGAGGCCATCCTGGCATCCTGCAAATGAGCACACACAAATAAACCCAGGAGCGTTGTAAACTGTTCTGCTGCATATTTTCAGTATTGCTGTTCTTTTTATGTGTGTGTGTGTGCGTGTGTGTATGTGTGCGTGTGTGTGCATGTGTGGTGTGGTAGTAGGACTGTATAGATGTGAGTATGCACTGATTAATTCACATAAGGAAGGAAAATGATTTACAAATGGGAGCGAAAAGAACAAGTGCAAAGCTACAAAGAGACAGCTGTAGAAACAGAAAAATGAGTAAAGGTGTGTTGACTGCAAGTGGAAAGAAAGAAACATAAGGAGGAAGAGAGGGAGTGGTGAGAAATAACAACAGGGAGAAAAAAGAATGAAGATGAGAGCAGGGAGAAATCTGAATAGAGCCAGAGAAGAGAAAGTAGAGAGACAGACAGACAGATGAGGAAATGGAGAGGAAGACAGCATGGTGGGCAGACATGGTGGTCCGCAGACATCTGCTTGTCTTTCTGTCATCATTCACTCTTCTCTCTTTCATTCCTCTGTCTGAATTTCTGTCCTTCCAGCTTTTTTCCCCCTTTGGCTCTATTTCCCAACTGTGATTCAGGAAAGGATGAATGCTTAAAGGAGATTTCCTCTTAAAGATGATGTATTTCATCATTTAAAAGTTCAACATCTGACAAAGATAATTGATTTGCCATTAAATTAGCATTTAAAATAAGCTAAAGGGAAGTCATGGTCATTATAGGGACATGTACAGCAAATCTGAGCTTTCATAAATCTCTGCCTGCGTTGTTTTATGCACTCTGACACGTCTGTGACTTGATAAGAGGTCAATGTGACGGTTAAAGAGTTTTCTTTTTCAACAATCCATCAATGACAGTCTCGGAAAGGCGAGTTTAAACAGACTGAATAGACGATATCCAGATACTGTATGGTGGAACCACTGCTGGAAACTTACAGGGTAATGATTAATATAGTAAGAAACAAGCCAAAAAAAAGAAGTAAAACATACCATTCTGATGCATCAATGCGAACAATTAGCTCTTCTCTTTCCTTCATTCATGTCTGAGTAAATACGTGGCTGAAACACTACCATGCACAGATTCACCTTGTTTTTGCGGTTATTGTCACTATAGAATAACATCTATGTCATTTCAAGAAATATAAGTATTTAAAAAAGGGAATAAAAAAAAACAAGAAAATGTCTCGTGTAGAGTTTTGCCAGTGACTGGACTTTAGTATTAGTGAGTAATTAGTACGTAGTGATATTGACAAATCACTAGTTACTGTAGGCACATTTGAAGCTTATTCCTTGTAATTATCTTTAAAATGATACCCCAAACTACAGATAGCAATGTGCAAATGTGTGCATCAGTTGTTCTTCTCTTCCCTCAGTCAAAACATTGTGGACTTAAAGTCACAACCTGGAGCTGATCAAGAGAAGGTTACGGGAATTATGAAGTAATTCGTCACATCGCGTCTGTGTGTCCGCATGTCTGTCTGTCTAGTTCCTCTCATGATGCTTTTCATCCCTACAACAGGTTCATGAAGAAAGATGGATGACAGACATGTTTAAAGGGGATAAAGATACCATCATGCAGAGTTTATATTTCCACAGAACTCCTATAAGAATATCAGGGTAATGGACCCACGCAGCCAGGGTTCCTCCTGTCCAAACATCCCACCTTCTCCCTCTGCTGCTCCTGCCGGCTGAGGTGGAGGAGGAGGAGAAGGAGGAGGAGGAAGAGGGATGCAGGGAGAGCACACCTTACCTCCCTCCCTTTCTTTTTCCTCCCTCTGTCTGTCTCTCGCTCCTTTCTCACTCCACAGCGACAGCAGCACTCACCAACACAACACCACTGGTTGCTGGCACGGTAACACACACGTTCTGTCACACACATATACACACACACACACACATGCATACACTTTGAGAGGCATCCTCACAACAGACAGAGACGCCCTTGGACTGCTGAAGGCGAGGTGAGCGGGTAAATTTTTGTGTGTGTGTGTGCGTGCGTGTATATGTGTGTGTGTGTCTCTGTGAGTGTATTGGTGTGTGTGTTTGTGTGTGCCTGCCTGCCTGCCTGTCTGTCTGTCAGAGGTTGTGTAAGTTTTTTTTGTAATATGTTTCAGAATTTAGGATTTGTGGAGGGGTTTGTGTGTGCCTGTATTTCTGTTGACTATTTGTAGGATTGCATATCCATGTGTGGTTTTCATTTGCACTGTGTGTGTGTGTGTGTGTGTATGTGTCTTTTATGAGCTACACTCATGCCAATGAGACTTGTGATTTGCACCAGACCAAAACAAGTTCACAAAATAATGCTGACTCCCTTTCAGAAATGTGTGTGTGTGTGTGTGTGTGTGTGTGTGTGTGTGTGTGTGTGTGTGTGTGTGTGTGTGCGCGCACGCACACGCGCATGTGCGTGTGCGTTTGTGTGAGTGTGTGAGTCTGAGAGGGCCGTCTGGAAACTTGTCAGCTGTTGGGAGGTTTGTGTGTGCTTATGTGAAAGTGTGTGCATGTGTAAAGAGAGAGAGAGAGAGTGAGAGAGAGAGCAATAGAGGGCGAGGGAGAGAGAGGGAGAGAGGGGGTAGTGGTGTGGTAGAAGCTGCTGCCAGTGCTAGTTGTCAAACTGTAGTTCTTGGTTGGTGTGGCTCTAAACTGTTGCAGAACCTTTACAGGATAAAATCTCTGCACACTTTAGTTGCTGCACACACTCTGAAAATACCTTCTCACACTAAAGCGTTGGCTCAATAATGGGAACATATTCTTTTTTGTTACAGTAATTGCATTAAAGAAATTTAACTTGACTAGTAGCCATGAGGTTGTCACTTTATTATATTTATATTATTATTATTAAGTTAAAACACTTGTTACACACAAGCTGCAAAGCCAAAACCATAAAGTTGAAGGTCTCATACACTGCGCTGCACATCACTAACAGACTCCTTTACATTTGAAAACTCTGCATGGGACTGTTCAATCACTTTATTTCCATTTCATTGAGGGGATTGTAACATGAATGAAGTGATTCTGGTTTTCCTGCGTGAGCTTGCATTGAAGAGCGGGTCCATAAATCGGTCAGAGTTGAGTGCAAGCGCTCTCTCCTGGCTCCTGTTTGCATATGGGCCATTAAACTCTCTTGACCTCTCTTCAACTTCTCTTCAGACTTCTCTGTTTATTCGTCTCAGTCTTGCGTAATCTTTCGTCATGATCATCCACTTTCTCTGTCTGCGTTCCCATCGAAGTGTCATGTCTATCTGCATTCATTCAAAAGTCTGTGGAGGATATGATCTAATTTCTCACATTGCTTTCACATATGAGAAGGGACCAGGAGATGTAACATCTACAACAACCATGCAGTCCTGTGCTTTTTGAGTGAGATTCTTTATCACTCTAGATTAAGCTGCATTTTCCCTCAGGAAACCACTCACTGTTACTGGACTGCATCTACACGGTAACGTTCAAAAGAACGAGAGCGTGATAATGTCCTACATTTAGTGTCAAAGAGAGTAAAGCACAAACTGTCAGAGGTGATGTTTTAATATTGTCCTTTTTATCGTCATGATTTATGTGCACCACATCCACCCAGCAGATGATTGACTCATTACTACATTATTATTTTAGTGTAAACACAAAAATGTTTTCATTGTCATAAAGAAGAATGATCACGTTGGCCAACCATGCCTGGCTAATATCTATTAGATAATAAACCTCTAGCTCTACAAAAACAGTCCAGAAACGCCAGGGGCCCCAGTAACCTGTCAGGGTAGGGATGGCATAACCTGCTTATTTTAATTACTGTGAATGGGAAATGATAGTCAAGGTGAAAAGTAGGGGAAATGCTGTTTGGACAAGAGTTTGTGTATGTATGATGAACAAGTGAAAAGCCTGGGAAGTAGAAGATTCATCCAAGAAGGAGAAATAAGGATGCTTGTAAGTTTTACCTGGGGTACGTGAGCTTTACAAAGCAAGTTGTGTTTGTTTGGGTTTTTAGGAGCACATTTAGGTAGGGGAGAGAGAATAAAGGAGAGGAAAAAGGGATGGTCTGGTGTAAAAAAAATTGGTTCCAAAGCCCAGTTCTGGTCCTGAGCTCACACAAAACGAGGATGCCGTATGTAAAGGAAAAAGACATTTTGACAAAATGAAGGAAGAAAATGTGGTAGCAGTAGAGCCAAACACACGAGGTTAATGAAGGCACATCGTGTGTTGACGTGAGTGTGTTGCAGAAGACTGAGAAGATGGACGGGACACTTTCCAACAGTCTCGGGCTGCAACTGCTGTTGCAAGCAGGGGTCTGGACATGCCATCCAGCTTGGGACCAGCCTCAAAATTACGAGAAAGTGTTTGGCTGACCGCGGTTCGGAACGCAACCCTTCGTGACTTGCATGTTGTACGTTCGCATGCTCACAGTGAAGCGTGAGCGTGGCCGGTGGGCAACCTGTTAGTCTCAGTGTCTGCGTACTCAGTCACGCCACCGGCTGAGTGTATACACACGGGCAGCTGTGTCTGAATGTCCGTCTCCAGTCTCCATGTGTGTTTGGCAGCTGGCTGAGCTCCAGCTGTGTCTGGTGGGATAATGAAGTCCAGGTGCTGCTGCGCCGGCTCTAAGGCACCTGTCACCAATATTTAGCGCCAGAGAAATCCAGACTGCAAACAGGGCGAGACGAGATGTTTGCTTATTTTAACAAGGCTGCCTAACTGGACATGAGGACACGGGATGAAGGCTTTTGTAGCAGCCCTGTGAGTTGCACACGTCCAGATATCATCTCCTCTCCTCAGGTATTTGCTGACTGAGACATTGCAGACAATCCTTGAGATTCAGTTGTGTTTTAAAATTTCTCCAAGTCAGAGCTATCCTGATGAATATCTATATCAAAACGGGCTGCAGAGGAATCGGAAGGTCATTTGTTTGTGATGAAACAGTGACATTATCTGCTTTGCCTCAGCTGTCGTTTCTGCACGCACATCAGATGTTGACGATGTTGTTAACAGAAAACATCCAACTACTAATAGTAGCTGAATGCTTTGTGAGGTTTGCAGTATACAAAACTACAAAAGGAATCTAAAGCAAGGATGTTGGAGAAGTAGTGTGCAGACCACTGGGATAAGTGTTACTCTACACCTATAGGCTTTGGGTCCATGATACATGGAATCAAAGGCTTCATTGAACTAAATTGGTGCATAGAACTACCCTCCACAGGAAAAGGAGGGTACTTAAAGGTGCCCTCCTTTTCCTGTGAGTCTGCGCCTGTTCATATGAGCCTTTACATACAGACATCTACATTTCCTTTATAGTCTGAAGAGCCAAACAAAGGCCTACCTGTGCACAGTTCTGGGAAACCTACCTTGGTCCTTCCAGCACACCGGGGCATGTTTAACTTGCATGAGCCCCATTCACTGTCCAACTCGCGTCTCTAACACTTGTGCTTCTGAACTGGCTGTCTGTGTCACCCCTCAAAAGCCCATGCCAGGCCTCGTCATGCTGCCAGCGCCTTTAACTACATGCAGCAGACACCCTCTGTTCAGACCTACATTGTCTTGCTTCCATTGTGCCTTTTTTTACACTTGTCATTTTTTTTCCCGTTTGTCCTGCCTTTTGCTGACGTATTCGGAAACCTGAAAGTGCGTAAGAAGTTAGATTTGAAGCCCAGTTCACCTGATGCTTTATATGCACTTGTAAGGTTCAGCTCTAATTGAATTAAGGCAATGATGTGAGTCAGAGAGGAGCTTTATAAACACTGTTTTAATAGGTGCAGTTATAGTGCTGTTCGACAGTGGAAGAATGTCTTAGCCTCAGTACAAGAGAAGCAGCATCAGGCTCCAGGACAAATTGACCTCATTCATAGTTTAAACTGTCGGTAGTTGATCCACGTTCATCTCTGTTTCCAGCACACCTTCTTACAAGTAAAAAGGTTTTGCGTGTCTTATAATCTGCATTTCACTTTCACTTGTTTTCTGATTCATTAGGCTCAGGATGCGGTCATGGGAAGTAGTTGGAGAGAGCTGCGTGGTTCTACTGGGTTTCCTGACACTGGTTGTGTCTCTAGGGAACCTGTCCGCCAGAGGGCTGCAGGTATGCTGCGCACCACAGTACAGCAATCTGCAAGTGCTCTGGGACCGCTGGGTGTCCAGTTCCATTTGAAATATCACACCTTAATGTCACCCTGCTGAATCTTTTCAGACAGTCTAGTTCAAATGCCAAAACTGAAATTAAATTCTAAGTGATATTTTCCTCTCTGCTTTAGTTTTCTCCCTTTGCCTCTCTGCAGCCATCTCTGCATCTCTCTCTCTCTGTTTCTCTCTCACTTACGCTCCCTGTCTGGTATTTCCAGTGTCTCTCACCCTTTCTCACGTCTGCTCTCTCTCACACCTTTACAAGGAGCTCAGTGCACATTCCAGCGGTCACTCTGATGAATCTGTGTGAATAAAGGGACACAGCCATCGGCCTAAATTATTGATGTTCCTGCACATCAGGAATGCGTGAAATGCTGACCGTCTTTACACACTGGATTACAGGACAACACTGACGCTTATTTACTGTCATTCTGCTTGGTTCTGACACACTTTGTTATGACAGTCCAAACATTTGTGCAGCTGTTTTCCTCAATGGAGTTGAAATCCTGCTAAAACTATTACATATACTGGGGTGATGCTCATGTAACCGGTTCAGTAACTGGTACCGCACTGCTGTTGCTTTCCCAGTGACCTGTGCAGAGCTCTCTTAATGACCTGACATTAACAGAACATTAATAAAACAACATTATATTGAGACCAATTTGCCCTGATATTCCTTGGGATAGCTCTTTTTTTCTTACGAGCCTCTAAATAAACATAAGCTTTTACATAAAGAATCAGGTAAGTGAATTAAACATTATTCACGTTCTCACATATATATGTATGTTGAAACGCTTGAGTGCTGTCAACACATCAACACCCTCTGAAAAAAAAAATCATCTACAACTCTTCCAAAGACGATATTAAAAAAACGTGTCCTCTGGTGGCATGCAGTAGTAAAGCAATGCTGCTAAAATCTTTTCCAAAGGTGATTGCTGTCATCAAACCCAGCTGTTTTTCCACTCACGCATGTGCAAGTCCAGATACAGATCACCAAGCTGGGTTGGTCTTCATGCCCGTCCGCACCCATTTCCATTGGGTTTCACAAAAGGAGGAAGCTGCAGTGTTCCATCCACCTTAATTTTATGTCATTTGCTGTATCTAACTTAATTTCAGGGTTTGTACAGTTGACCACAGGAGGACAATGAGGTCCAGCCAACAGAACTGAAAGTTACCAAAGAGCCATTATCAGCGTTAAAACAGACATATGACTCCTTCTGGTTACCTTTTTTGGCTTAATAACCCAGTATTTTCTTTGTAAAGAACAATAGAAGGTGCGCAACTATACGGAGACTGTAAGATTTATTGCTGGCTGTTTGAGATGTAAATCACGGCTGCTTTTTCATTCCTGACTCTCAAAACGTTTGTATGATTAATCGAGCCGCAAAATGCGTGCCTGCATGTGCGTATTCAGGAGGATGGCGTGGCATCCAACAGTCTGGAGGAAGAACTGGAGGTGACCACATACTGGTGGGGTGAGTGGGCCAAGTGGACAGCCTGCACTCGCACGTGTGGAGGAGGAGTGATGACACAGGAGAGACACTGCCTCAAACAGAGGTCAGTCTGTCTGAGCACACGCACGCATGCACACATCACCTCGAAATTATAAGCTCATTTTCTCACTCCAATTCCAAATGTATGTGCTGTTGTACCTTTCATATATTATTCCTCCAAATGTTTGTCTTTCATGTCTAGAAAGAAAGTTGTTGCTGGGAAGGACAATATGACCTGCACAGGAACTGCCAAGAAATATCATCTTTGCAATACGAAGGTGAGTCACAGACTTCCAGTTAATTTCTCATCACTTTGTTTGACATTTTTATTAAAACAAACGCCTTCCCTCTGACTACTCTGCTGACAGTACAGGACTGTGGTTGGGACAGGCAACCTCCATGACTGTCTGTAGTTCTTTTGAAAACGAAGCCAGTCAAGGTTTAGAGCTGTTATGCATTCTCACAAACCTTTCCCGGCACAAATAAACACTCAGAAAGACTTTATTTGTACAACAGACTGTAAAACTGAGTCTTAACAAGTGTGGAAACAAACCTCTGTTAATGGCCTGTGCTGTTTCTCTGAACTGTAGGAATGCCCTGCCACTGGGAGGAGCTTCAGAGAGGAGCAGTGCTGGTCCTTCAACTCCCAGCTTTACAATGGAAGGAGTTACCAGTGGAAATCTCTGTATCCTGGTAATAACACCCATAGAGCTTTGCCTCTGACTACTTGTTAGGACATGTAGAGTAAGGGTGACTGAGGTCACTGCAGAGTATCTGAGCTTCACCTAAATATTCAATAAGCAGATGGGCCTTTAATCATTTGATATTTGGAGATAATCATATATTGACCTCCTTTTCACCTTCTAGTTTTGGTGACATGGCACATTCATAACAGATGTTTATACATTATAAGCTCCAAACTTTGGACAAGGAATAAGCGGAAAATTCAATTTTATGCCGTTATTGGGAGATATTTAGGTGGAGGAAATTCATATTAATAAATTGTATCAATATAAATACAATGAAACAACTCCACTAAAACATCTCACCCATGCTCTTCTGAAGATGACTACGTCCACATCTCAAGTAACCCCTGTGACCTTCACTGCACCACCACTGATGGCCAGAGGCAGCTAATGGTCAAGGCTCGAGATGGCACTTCCTGCAAATACAGCAGTTATCGCGGCGTCTGCGTGGACAGCAAGTGTGAGGTGCGTCCTGTATATCTCCCTTACTTTTTCCCTCTTCCTCTTCCCCTACTTTCACAAGAATCCTCCATGGACCCCAAAATGGATGCTCTTACAGTAGTGTCAGTTCATGACGAGTTAAGACTTTATTTCCTCTCCCCTTAGCCAATCGGTTGTGATGGAGTTTTGTTTTCCTCCAACACCCTTGATAAGTGTGGGGTCTGCCAGGGAGACGGAAGCAGCTGTAGCAGAGTTGCTGGAAACTTCCGTCGTGTTGCTATGACTCTGGGTAAGCCCTAAGAGAACGTTTTAAAAAGTTATCCGCTGCAATTCTCTCTGACACACATCCTGAAATCTGCTGCTTTACTTTCACCTTTCCTGTTGCCAAGGTTACTCTTTTATAACTCAAATTCCCGAAGGAGCATGGGATATCCAAATTATTGAGAGGAAGAAGTCAACTGATGTTCTAGGTGAGTCCTCACTGTCTGCATGACTGATTTTGATGCCCTTCAAGGCAGAACAGCATTTATGTTCTGGCCTCTCTTTCTTTTTTCAGCGGTGACTGACCAGGCAGGCAACTTCTTTTTCAACGGAGCCTATAAATTAGACAGCCCCCAGAACTTTCACGCAGCAGGAACTGTATTCAAGTACCGCCGGCCCATGGACGTGTATGAGACTGGGATCGAATACATTGTTGCCAAAGGCCCCATTGACCAGGCCATCAATATACTGGTATATTCTATATCATCTATCACAGGGTTATCACCGATAAATGTGCTTAAATTTGCTTCATGTTTTTGCTCAATCGGAAATTATAAATGATGTTGTGATGGAATTCTTAGAATCAAGAAAAAGTTAAAACTAAGTTATTCAAGGCTGGGGCTGAAATTAATAACATATATCAGTATATACAGAATATAAAGCTCTAAAGGTTCCCATGGCTCTCTCTTTGTCCATCACCCAGGTGTGGAACCAGAATGGACGTACCCCATACATTACTTTTGAATACACTGTCCTACGAGACTCCCTCCCGCCTGTTCCACCACCTCCCGTCTATACTGGTTCAGACACCTCCGCTGGAGAGGTTTCTGTGGAGGTGGTGGGTGTGCTGGCCCCTAACAGCAGCATCTATGATCAGGCGGCTCCAGAGGGCCACCTGGACTCCGGAGCTGAAGTGCAGAAGGGCCAAGAGACCAATGAGGTATATGACGAGTCAGCAGCCATAGACTGTGACCAGGATGGAGCAGCTGCCCCAAAATATTCAGGTAGAGTGCAAAGAGATCACAGTGAGCTCTCATTAGCCTCTGGGTCTTCAGAAGCTGATGTCATCCAGGGAGTGATTCTTTGGGTTTACCTATTTTTCACGTATGAAACATTTTGCAAAAATGTCAGCAGTGATAGGCTTTCAGCAGAAAAGTACAGACACTGAATCATCTGGTTACAGAGAAGGCCAATAACTGAGGTTTCCTAAATCTGTTTGAGTACAGTATATTTTTCCAGAGCATGACTAACAACATAATAGTTAAAGACTGTTGTAGTTGATTGCTTTGAATGACAGAGGCATGACACTTAAGAACCGAATTCATTGTGTTCCTTCCCACAGTACGTAGGACGAGGATGCAGCTGCAAAGAGTCTCAGTCCAAGTTGAATATTAAATTACACTCTCAAGTGACCAATGAATAAGACCTACATTACAGATAGAACTTAAATAAATCAGTTTTCTCTCCAGGAAAACATTTTTTTTACACTTTTTCCCCATCAGAGAGCAACAGCAGTCACACAGGCAGCACTGCTAAGCCTGTACCTGCTGGCGGGTCTCTGGATATGAGGCCAGACGCCCCAAATCTCATCTGGAGGGTCCTGCTGGGCGACCGGATTGGCCCAGAAGAGCTGCTCATCAACATCTCCACCAATCAGCTGCTGACCGAGGGAGACAGTCTGTTCTCAGCAGAGGTGGGACCTGTGGAGCCTGGCCTGAGCAGTATGGAGGTAGACGGGCCATTTGGGGTGAACGAAACACTAGAGTTTACCCTGGGTCGTAAACGCAACGACAGCGGGGATGGTTCCTACCAGAACAAAACGGTGCAGAGTGGGGGTAGGCCCTCCAGCCGCTCCAACAGAACCAGGTAAGCAGAAAAAAGGTTGCGAGGTTGTTTTCTCTGCTCCATTTACATTTGGAGTGATGAAAAGCAGCTTTCCTTCAGGCTGGATTAAGTCTGGACTGAATGTCTTCAGGTTAGTGTCACTCTGGGCCTGAATGTTCAGACATTGCGAAGCCCCTGGGTCTCTGCCGCTGGCTGAGACAAATATGCTGCTGGCAGTCAGCAGACTGGATGGCTTCAGCACCTTTCTTTTCAAAACTTTCTCAGTGAGACAAACAATTGAAATATGGAGGGATAGAAAGCCAAATTGTAAAGTTAGCCAAGTAGCTATACAAGTAGGTGTACTGACAGGCAATAAAGTAGCAAGACAAGCCTATGGAATGGTCATAAAGTACTGAGCACATCAGTACCAGACTGCAGACTGCTGTGCAGTAAACACCACATCACTTTTGGTGCATCAGTTTCACTTCACGAGCACTCAGAGAGCATAGGTCATGGTATCTAAGTTACTTAGTGACATGCAGGCAGTCAGTGCATGTGTTGAGAAGAAATCAGCTGTGTATGTACATAATAAAGTAACAAAAATGTCAGTTTTTTGCATTAACACACTGTAACTTCCACCTCAGCTTCTCTTTGATGGAACTAAGAACTAAACCAGCTGCTGACAGAGGTCATCCTTAATGGTGTTTGACTAAAAGACGCCAATTTGCTTTCAACAATTATTGCTCAAGACTACCCAGTTACGCATAATTTTTTGTCCATTGATGACAATGTGGAGGGCAACAAGCTGTTGCAGAATCTGCTAGAAATTGCAAATCTGATTAAATGAGCTGCAGGTGATAGTGTCTCAGTATGCCTCTGAAATAGCATCATAAACAACGTTGTGGAATAGATTTGATGCTAGATTCCTAGGTAGATTAAACATAAACATTTAACCTAAGAAACATACATTTTAGACAGAGTTGTAGGAACTTAATATAGGTGGGTAACTGGATAGTACAGCAGACAGGTGGACCTGACTCATATGTATAATGTATGTTAGTCTTCACATCCAAAAAAACAGGTTCAAAAGTTTTGGAGCCAGGAGCCATAAAACAGACCATCACACACATTTTCTCTCTCTATCTCTCTCACACACACACAGACAGACAGACACACACAGACACACACACACACACGCCCTTTCCTTTGAGAGACAGGGAGGAGTGGAAATGAGCAGAGCACAGGTCACTGCCACACATTGAAACAAATAATTCAAAGTTATTCACAAGCAAAGTGAAAAAATATGATACAAAGGGGGAAAGTGTGCTGTCAGACTGTAGTCTCCTCTGGGGAGAGTAATAATGTGCAGGAATCATTCTGGCTTTATATGGATGGATGCTGGCGAGGTATAACTCGAGGTGCCTGTGATTTTCAAATAAATGTCTGGCAGAGGGAATGAGGAGCATTATGATAAGAATGTGCACATGATTTTTATGTGATGTGAAATAAATGCCTATCTGCCAGGTCTGTGAATCAGCTGTGTGGCTTTTAGGGGTTTTATCTACTGTATGAGTGTCTCTAAAAGAATTTTACTGAGAATCGATGTACTGTACACTGATTATTATTATTATTATTATTATTATTATTATTATTATTATTATTATTATTAGACCATTTTTGGCAGCTTAATAGTGTTAAATGTTGTTGCTGCAGTATATTGTACTATATGTTGTGTGTGTGTGTGTGTTTGGTAACAGGGGTAATCAAAGATTGAACCAAAAGAACCTGAAACTGAGTGCTGCTGACATGTACCGCTGGAAACTTTCCTCTCAAGAGCCTTGTAGCATGACCTGCTCTATAGGTACGCACAAACACGCACATGCACATCCCCATACTTCTATCTTTGTGAGGACTTTCATCGACATAATGCATTACCCAGTCCCTAACTATGCCAACTTACTCCCTCACCCTGACCCTAACCCAACAAAAATCCAACTCTAACCTAAACCCCCTTTTAGTGTTCCAATTTAAAAAAGTAATATAAAGCAATAAAAAGGATATATTTTATATCTTAACAAATGTCTGTTTGCTGCTCACTCTCCAGGAATTTCAAAGTCCTTTGTCACATGTATTCGCTATGACGGTGTGGAGGTCCACGACATGTACTGTGATGCACTGACCCGGCCTGAGCCAGTCCACGACTTCTGCATTGGGAGAGAGTGTCAGCCCAGGTAGAGTCCACTGGGAACCAGCACATCCCATGAACAGTGCTTGTGAGCTAACGACTGGGCTTGTGCTCAGGTGGGAGGCGAGCAGCTGGAGCGAGTGCTCAAGAACCTGCGGGGAGGGTTTCCAGTTCCGGCAGGTTCGCTGTTGGAAGATGCTGTCACCAGGCCTGGACAGCTCGGTCTACAGTGAGCTCTGCACCATGGCCGACCTGGAGAGGCCCATAGAGAGGCGGCCTTGCAAGAGCCCCGCCTGTGGCCCGCAGTGGGAGGTGGCAGAGTGGAGCGAGGTACGAACCACGTCCCAACATCAACGCTGCAGAAAAGAAATCCTGTGAACCCTTTGCCCCCCCAGTGCACCGCCAAATGTGGCCGCAAGGCCCAGGTGAGCCGCGACGTGCGCTGCTCTGATGAGACCAGGCCGTGTGACCCAATGACCAAACCACCAAACGTCAAAAACTGCACCGGTCCGCCCTGCGAGCGCCACTGGACCATGTCTGAGTGGGGGCCTGTGAGTGTGTTCATACCTCATCTCATACCTCCTGTTGATAAAGATAAACAACCCTGGTGTTTATGCAGGTCCTGTTTCTATTTCCATGCATATTCCCGAGCAAATCTGATATGATTGTTTCCATGGTAATGTGACATTTATGGGTGAGATTAGTGACATAGTTGCTGGAGGCTGGATGATCGGGAATGTCCATTCCCAGTCCTCCAGGACCGTAATCCAGGTTTTCAACCAAAAGGCTTTCAACCAAGGCGAGCGAGATCCCGAGTGAATGCCCTGAGTTTGACCTTTGACCTGTGTTGTTGCAGTGCTCTGGGTCATGTGGCCAGGGAAAGATGATGCGCCATGTGTACTGTAAGACTCCAGAGGGCCGCGTTGTTCCCGACAACCAATGTTCTGTTGAAAACAAGCCCCTGGCCATCCACCCCCTGCGGGGGAGAGACTGTGCTCCGACCTGGCTGAGCCAGGACTGGGAGAGGGTAACGCGCATTCATGTTTTTTCACCTCTGTGTATGGATGTTGAGCAGAAAAGCCCAGCCTGATTTCTTGTAAGAAGAAGCGTATAATAAAATGTGTTACATATGCAGTGCAACACCACCTGTGGGCGTGGCGTGAAGCGCCGGGTCGTCCTGTGTGTGGGCATCAGCGGAGGAAAGTTCCAGATGTTTGACGAGGAGGCGTGTGGAGGCAGCTTGACTAAACCCGAAGGGGAGACCACCTGCTTTGAGAGGCCGTGCTTCAAATGGTACACGACGCCCTGGTCTGAGGTGAGGTCGGCGCGCTCGCTCGCTCCACGTCCCCATTTCCCCCGGACCGCGCGTTGAGTTTGTGCGCCCCGTTGGCCCCCCAGTGCACCAAGACGTGCGGCGTGGGCGTGAGGATGAGAGACGTGAAGTGCTACCAGGGCAGGGAGCTGGTCCGAGGCTGCGACCCCCTCACCAAGCCGGTGTCCAAGCAGACCTGCACCCTGCAGCCCTGCCCTACCGAGCCACCAGGTAAACGCCAACTTTCCTCAAATAAATCCAAAGTGGGAGTCCAGACATCCTCTATCACGTGGTATCTGTGTCCCAGATGAGAGCTGCCAGGATCGTCCCTCCACCAACTGTCTGCTGGCACTGAAGGTCAACCTGTGCAGCCACTGGTACTACAGCAAAGCCTGCTGCCACTCGTGCCGCGCCGTACGACCTCCGGCCTCCTAACGCAGGGCTGCACAGCCTCTCCCTCCACCCTGACTCCTACTAACTTAAGCTCCAGCAAAGAAGCGTGTGCATTTATGGACATGAACTGTGTCTACACGTCAAGTCAACTTGAAGCTTTATGGCCCTCTGACAGATGCGGAGGTTATTCCAGTTCATTATTTGTTTCGACCATATCTTCATATCTATCTTAGCTCCTCGTGAAGCCGCAGCCACGTGCGCGCCTTCGCATCCCCACAGAGCTCCCGGCATTGGATAAAAAAGTTGAGCTAACACTGACATGAACCGTCACCTACATTTGCGAGCTGCTGTTGGGTTGAATAACGTAAAGAAGGAGAGTTTTAAGTACTTTTCCCACCGAATATACTGCATGACAAGAATATTTAAAACAAGTACTGTTTCTGAAATGTTATTTAAGTGCATTTTGAGTTGGTTTCTGGCATGTTAGCAGCTTGGTGCCACGCCAGTCACCCTGCAGGACACAGAACCATATTTATTAGTCATATTTACATTTATTGCGACGCTCCTGATGCCAGTTGATACTTATTCATCGGGTAACCTGATGCCAGCTCTAGTCTGTGTGTGCGACGGAGGAAGAAAAGTGTGCAAACACAGAACGAAACATTCCTGACACTTGAAGTATGTTTTGTATTCAGACTTGTACATGTATGTCTCATCTGCAACGATTTGTGTACTTTTTTTTATACAACTGATCAGCCCACCTGTCACAATAGAAGGTCAGCGTTGTACAGATCTGCAAGCCATAAACACGGCGCGTTTGCATGTCTCACATGCGCGCGTCACAGCTGTACGCACTAGCTCTGGAGGGGAAGCGAAACCTCGACATGCTCCAAAACCACTTTAGCTGACTGTAAACCGGGTGTTTTTGTGGCTATTTTCTTTTTTTTTTTTTTTTTTTTTTTTTTTTACCAGGTGGAAATCTGACCAGAGCAGAAGTGTGACGCTGCACCGTTTATGAAAATGTAAAGTTTGAGCATATCTGTGACGTGCGAACCCAACCGGGCTGAACTGATACCTCTTTGTACAAAACTAAATGAGGGAATTTTGTACTGATGATAATACCGACTTCTATTACTATTAAATTACAGTAGAAATGAAATTTGTCCGTTGGTTGTCGTCATTACATTGATTATTTTGTGCAGGTTGACATGGCAGTGCAGTGATGTAGCACGGGTCTGGGGTTTGATCTCTGCGGAGTTTGCATGTACCTGTGTGTGTGTGTGTGTGTGTGTGTGTGTGTGTGTGTGTGTGTGTGTGTGTGTGTGTGTGTGTGTTTCTCTGTGTCCTCCCACGGTCTAAAATAAAGTACATTAGGTGGAAGCTGAACATGGTGAGAACCTGGTTCTCTCAACTGCCAGCTCAAGGAATGCTGGATTTGGGAATCAATTTACTTTTTTTTCCTCCAGAATTGGCCAGCACCGAAGCTGTTTGATGTAACAGAAAAGGGTCTTTGCCAGTTTGCAGATCGAACAGTTGATTCGTTCCAGAAATGCGTCCTTTATCGGTAAAATCTGTGAAGTTGTAGGTTAAATTCAATGAGGGCAGATGCTGCTTGGCGGTTGTCTCCCCCTACTGGCGAAAAGAAGACAAAATCGTTAAGTCACAGTTCACCGTATGAGTCATTTTCCACCTTTACAAGCACTTCATGGTTTTTTACTGTTAGGATTCCCACTCAGTTTGTCGCCTAAAATGATCAGTGAGAAAGGTCATGATGTCACACATAGAAAGAAAATATAAATAACAAAACATGAAAAAAAGTCATTAGAACTTTAGTCTATTTTTAGCAGCAGTTTATTGTACATAAATTGTACTTTGTTGCAACGCTAAACTGGTTTCACAGTATCATAGAATTCATCATGTATGTATCACGTACATTTCCTTGTATTTCTCCTCCAAGGTTTAACAGTATTTTATCTAATTTCATTACTCGAAAAACATATTTTTTGTTTAAATCTGAAAATAAGACTTTAGTATTAACAGATAAAGTTTAAGCCGATTCGCCATTTGACTTTGATATTTGATTTTTAAGCCATTAAACACCAGCAGCATAATTTTTACAGAACAAATAACAGAAGTCACAGTCATTGGTTCATTGAACGCCTCAGAAAAGCCCTTTAAAATTAGATTTCCTGCATCACAGTATCAAAACCTGCAAATGTCTCCACTGCCTGAGCCGCACATTTTTTAAATCAATTTCTTTAAACAAAGACAAGTCTGCTATTTCAAGGAGCTATCAGTTTATGGGTTTTTTTTCCTAAAACAGAGAATTTAACCTAATATGGCTGAAGACATGTATTGTCATTAACACATCTTTCAGTGGGATTAAACAGAGTTTCTGATTTCAAACAACTCCTCCTGTGTCCAAAGTTAAAAATAAACCAGTCAAGGCAACACTAAACAGTGTGTACCTGAGATTTTAGTTTTCTCAGCTAAATCATAAAGGTTGAAATACATTCTTTTATATACTTCAGACCCTTTTAGACCTTTAAATTAATATTTACAGCCACTTAGCTCACTAGACAATAATATGTAGACAGTAATTGGCTCCTGGAAGTGATGGAAATAACTGTGAAGAACTAAAGATAGAGTTGTTAAATGAGAAAACACATTTCAGGTATATTTTTCCATTAAGAAGTAGTACAGTAAATGCTCACAGTCCAGTGGTAAAGGGAGTGTAATTAGGTTCTGTGAATGCTTGTTGTCCAACAAAAGCTTTATTTCCTCCAAAACTCGTGAGTTGGTGAAAGATTTACTGTATATCTTGAGCCAATCCAATGACGAGACTAATACCCATGGTTACAGAACACCATAAAAAAATCTTTAGTCACACCCAAAACTCAAGCCAAATGTCTTCCAAATCTGTCCACAGTATTTTGAGTTATGTTTGGAATACATACAATATGTACAAATTTCTGGTATTGCAACTAGAATTCCACGAATGTGTGTAAAACTGTTGATAGACACCTGAAATGAGTAATTACAGGTAGCGTTCTGGAGCTTTTTCTAATCAATGAAGTTTTAATTGCTCAGATTTCAGGAATCTAGCACAGTGATGATGGGCCCCGCAGAAGCTCATAGACAGCCTCAGGAGCCCAACAACAGATGAATGGACTCACGCCAGCCCCAGTATCTCGTCAGCCAGTCTCCCCAGTTAACAATCAGCAGGAGATGTTCAGGTGCTCGGTACAAGAAACAGAGCTTTTTTTCCTTCTTTGAAGTGCATTTAAACAAACATAATGTGTGCTACATTTAACCTACCGACGGACCATGAAATGATACCATAATCTAAAACACATACAGGACATTATTACTAGTTAATTGGTAAAGTAGCTATTCTCCTAATAATTGTCACAAGATGATCAATTTGAAGTCAGAATCAACAAAGTCATTTCCGGGTGTTTGCAGGAACTGCTGTGCAGACGCAGACCCCCCCCCCGCCCCTGCAGCCATCGCCACTGCAGTATCGCAGCAGGCCGGAGCAGTGGTGATATCGTATGGCGTCTGCAGGCTCCACGCCGGCGCTCCTACACGTCTGTGCTGATGCTGTTGTTGACCACCCCCCTCGCGCCGGCGGAGCGGATGAGGTTGAGCTTGTGGTACAAGCTGGCCAGGTCCATGGGCAGTTCCAGGTCCTCCTGATGCACAGTCCTGTAGCTGATCCTGCGGCCGCCATTGCACAGGCGCTCCGGGTGCTGCAGGTAGAAGGGCAGCGAGCAGCGGGCGCACGACGGGCAGAAGGCGTGCGAGCGCTGGCACCGGCGAGGCGGCGGCGTGGGAGAGAAGCTGGCCGGCCCGTTGGCCTCGGTGAGGAAGGTTGGGGGGTAGGTCTCCGCTTCGTCGCTGTACTGGTCCGGCGTCGGGGGCGTTGGGGGAGCTGACAGAGCCAGGGGGCGGGTCGGCGACATGGCGGCAAACTCTGGTTCCTCCTCTTCCCCCTTTTCAGACTCCTCCCTCTTACAGCAGTAATACTGCAGTTGAGTGAGAGACGTGCATGTCAGTTGGGCCCGGTTGGCTTTTGACGACGTACAGAAACCAGTTTATGAGCTAGCGTTCTGAAAACGGCACAACTTTGGACTAAACACAAAGATGCAACGTTTCATCCGAACGGAAACGGCTGAAAGTCAGCACCAGGAGGAAGACGGCCGTACCTGCAACCTACATAAACACAGCACAGCGACGATGGTCAGTAAGATGACGGTAGCCAGAATTCCCCCTGCAATGACCACTGTCCCGGCTGACATTCGAAATCCTCTCCATCAACAGCCTGCGGGAGGGGGGGCAGACACAAACAGTTACACACACGCCTGTCTCTTTCTCACTGACGCTGGGTGCTACTGCTCCGTCATCAAGTTGCACCTCCTGAGTAACTCAGACTCTTTGCAGACGACACGACTCTCTGTGTCACAGTCTGTCCCCGTCCCGCTGCCTCACCTCCCCCTGAGCTGCAGAAGGTGAGAAAAACTACAGACACACCTGATTATCTCTTTCTCCACTGAAGACGTACCAGGGTCTCTGGAGAGTTTTAAGTAAGTCCTGCTACCTGGAGTCCATTAGCTGTTAGCACATTGACGCCTGAGCGCTCTCAAATTCACCTGCGCGCTGCAGCCTGATGAGGGTGGACATGTCATCCTGCTTTAATAAATCAGATCCGCATCAGGAATTCTGATTGATGATGTCAATTTCTTTTACAAACCATGGGCAAAGAGGAGGGACATTGCTAGAGAGCTAGAAGAATGGGAGCAGGAATGAGCCCTTAGATAATCCATTTAAGCAAAAGAGAAGATTTTATATAATACATGTACACACAACCAGACCTCAACAAATGGAAAGAAAATTCAAGACCCAAGAAAGGACAAGGACACACATTCAACACTGAAGGAAATGACAGATGGAATTTAAACAGTTCCCCTGTAGCCTTCTGCAGTAAAACATCCTGTTCTACATAAATACATCAGGAACGAATAGTCCAGATTCTCTTTCTTTTTTCTTTTTTTTTTGGTGGTTGCACCAGCGGCTGTCAAAGGATGTGAAGAAGTGCAAACGTAGAAGTTGTGCTGATCTTCAGCTTGTAGTTGGAGAGTTCAGCAATGTCAGACTAGTGAGCATCAAGTGAGGCTGAGTGGAAGGGACAGAAAGTGTGGTGTCTGGCATGTATGAGAGTGCAGCTAACATCGTTCCTGAAGGAGGCGTGTGTGACTGAGAGGGTCCACCCCGTCGCGTCAGGTGACTCGGAGACAGAGACCAGAATAGTTTCTTTTATAGTTTGCTTGATCGCATGATGGGGATGAAGTGAGACATGCATTTACTCATCAATAGAGTCAATGCACCAAATTTCAGTGACACAACATGCAGGCAAATCACTGGGCAGGGCATCGCATCCAGAGGTCAAGATGTCTCTGTCCATAACACATCTTTACTTCTGTAAAGAGGCCCAGTGTATTTGAAACTACTGTTTCATTGAATGTAACCATGTGAAACAGGAAATTTCATGTCCTCAGGCTCATTGAAGAAGAGAACGGCCTTCAAACAAGCAGGTTTATTCTGTCTGGAAGTCTCAAGTCCAACCTCGAAATGTTTTTACAGTCTTGGTTGCTGGTGATATGCTGCATAAATGTAGGATCCCAGTATGTTAATGATAAGAATCACAGATGGAAAGTTGCTTTTCTTTGTCTGTTTGGAAGTTTGGGTCATCCAAAAAAATCCATTAAAGGGTGGAGAGGTCAAATAGACTCTTATGTGATCACGTCAGCAGCATATTTTTAAGTCAAGCTTTATTTGTGAGGTAATAGTTGAATAGGTAAATATTTCAAGTCAGTCTTTTTGTCCAGTCATTTTGATAAAAGAAAAAAACAATAACCGATTAATCTGCCTGTTTGCACAGACGGTGTGCGGCGAGACGTTTTTTGTGGGCAAAATTACGCATCAAGTCGGCGTCGAAAACCATCGATTTTCGCCCGGTATTCACCGGTGTCGTGTGGACTCACACACCTGCACCTCAGCTTTAATTGCAGCGTTTTATCTGATATCTAAACCGATGTTTTATTCATGTCTCGATGACTGTATCTGTGATATCGACAAAAAAGACGCAGGTTGCGTATAACTTAAAAACCAAAATCGAATTTTAATTGAAATGTCTTGCTGTTTTATAAACTTTTCACCGGTCTTCGGACACCTGCCATCTTACCCATCACATGAGGTGCTGGATCGTTCCGTGGCGGCACCTCCGGATCGAGGCGCGCCGTGGTTTGAGCGCAGAGGTGGATCCCGTTCGGATTTGGGGAGCTGACTTTCAGTTCGGAGAGGTGTGACCAAATCTGTCACTCAAGAAAAATAGTGATTACATCCAGACGTGCTGACGGCCCAAAAAAAAAAGAAAAAAGAAAAACGCAGGGATCTTGACTGGGGAAGGAGCAAATCGATTGGATAAATTCCTCCCTGTGTCGCCCAGGTGATAGAGTTGTCTCTCCCGGGACAGGTTGCAGTTCTTCTACTTGTCCAGACAAATAAAATCCCAAATCTTGGTATATTTCCTCTGTTGCTGAGTCTGTGAAGGGAACAGATCTGATCCAAAGCTCTGATCCTGTAGGTGATTAATTGGAGGACGCGTGTGCGCTCCCCGGTTCCGCTTTCAGCGCCAGCGTCTGTGGAAGAGCGCCTGCACGACGATGACTTCACTGGATGTGGCCGCGCGTCATGGCAGCACGCGAGGGGAAATGAATACATTAAAATGATGCCAGAGGTCGCACAAACACACAGATTTACTCTTCACCTATCTAGCAGATTTCATCCAGTTCATTTCATTCAATTTACGCGACTGGAAATGACTTGTGTTTTTTTATGCTTTCAATCACGTTTTTATGGAGATGTGAGGCTATTCAACTGAAATAAAAGTGGAATTTAGATAACATTTTACAGGGCAATATGAAGGTGATGGTTTGAAAACTAAATAAGAAATGAGATTTTAATTTTCTGTGTAAAAATTTCATATATAAACAGAGTAAAGGGAACCGTACGGCAAAGCCCATTTTGCCCATTGAAAAGGGCAAAAATATTTATGTCCTTGTAGTTATGATTGCTCCTTGTTGATATTTTTTCCTTTTATTTTGATTTTTGAACACTTTAAATTGCCATGACATCAGCAAGACACCCAGTTTGCTCCTAATCTGGAGCTAAAGTTTATTTCAGTTTAAAACAGTGAGGTAGCTGAGGTCAAAGTGAATTGGTTGGAAGAAAGGGTCACCAAAAGTCGTTCAAACTGTGTGCTCACCCATCAAGATCAGCTGGAGCTGGAGCTGGTTCTCAACCAAATGCTTTTTCATTTTCAGTAATTGTTAGTCAATGCACACATTTAGAGACATGGATGAAATAGTCTGTTTTGTTAAGAAAAAAAAAACAAAAACTTTTCCAGTGTGAAGTAAAAGTCATTGCTGTATTGGTTTCTTCTCTCTTTGCTTGCATCAGGAAAATCAGAGTCTTGTGGAGGCAGTGAAAGAAAAGATTTTATTGTGTGAATTATTTAAAGGATAAAGCAGGCTGAGATTCCACCATATTGTACAGAGAAGAGTGTGTAATATTAATGATGCTGGGTTATTTCCTTTCATATCCACCACAGCAGTGATTCCACATACTGCGTCCACCTTTATTTTCCTCTGCAATCAAGCAATATGACGTGACTTTATTTAATCTAAAGGGGTATTTTATGGGATTTAAAGTTACCACATGGTCAGTATTGCTGTTGAAGAGTTCCGTTTCTCTTTGTTGCTACAACTTTGGTGAGGATGTTCTTGTCTGATCTTTGTTTAACCCCTCATCTGTGATCACGAATATTGAGATGTATGTTGATTGTGAATGTTGTGATTGAAATGAGTTGAGGAAGGATGGAGGGGGAAGTGTTCCAGGCCTGTGCAGCAGGAAGGAGACCCTGCGGCAGACCAAAGACGTGTGTTCGTGGGGAGAGGATGCACAGAACTTCTCTTATAATGTCATCTACAGCCCCCGGTTTACAAGCTGTCTTATAAATGTTAAGATGATGTGAGAATAGCCTGAATAGTGTGTTTTATTGGTGTTAAAGAGCTGAGGTTAAGAAGATCTTCCAAAAATCAATCTCCAATCAATCAAACAAAGGGCCTTGGAATGATCTAACACCGTTCAGGGTCCGTACGTATTTACAGCAGAGACACAGTCATCAGTGTTAAGTTGACAGGTGCAATAAAACAGCCGAACACTGGGCTCTTCCAGCAACGTTTATTATCAATCTCTTTCGTAGGTTTTACTCGTCTCCCCTCGTCTTTTTTCAGCCAAATGTAACACACAGCCTGCAGGCTCGTTATACCACCACCTGCTGGCATAACAGGGTGCAGTTTAACCACACACACGTTAGAGAACACCGCAGCCAGATGTGTTTATCTACTGTACATCAGTGTCACTGAGATCATTTTTCACTTCTCCAGCAGGTCCTTTATAGAGAATCATCACAGCGTCGTACATCAGGGAGAGAATCGGCGACCCTCAGCTGTCTATGTTAGCGCACCGCATCTCCTTAATATGACTCAATAAGACCGACTGGGTCTCAGCGTAAGTCACCCACTTACAATCGATCCCACACCAGGCGGATGGATTGGTCGAGGAAGGTCACGCAGCAGGTCAGCAGTGATGAGGCTCAGTGGGGGGGGGGGGCTCATTCAGCAGCAGAGGACCTGCAGCCCGTCACAGTAACAGAGAGAACAACAAGATGAGGAGCATCAGAAGATCTCCAGCGTGAGAGGCTTGTTCCACTCTGGTTCACAGGCCCGATGGGAGCAGGGGACACGTGTCTCTCCCCTCAGCTTTGGCACACTCCCACCCATCTCCCGTTGGATCTGTCACAACATCATCCAACCTGCATGTTGACACCTCCCCCTGGACCCCAAGACAAACTTGAGCGTCAAGCCGATGAGAATCACCGACTGATCCCTGCTTCCTTACTTATAAATGACACGTGTACATGTGTTTAGCAGACATCCTCTCCATCTTTTATGTCTGACGTGCTAAACCTTTCACGGTGCAAAGCCGTGTCTGGGTTCAGGGAAGGGCTGGTGCACTGTGGCCTTGTTCCTGACTATTGTAACCTATCCCACAGACTGACGTGATAACGCTGTTTCCCACGCGCAGCATTCATTGAGGCAGTGAGCCACATGACGGACAGCAGACTAAACACGCCAGGTTCAGGCAGAGCGGCGCAAAGATGCGTCCGCAGCAGCTCAGATGTTCGTTAGGACAGGCTTGTTTTAGTGCACAGTATGCTCTTGGTGAATTAAAAACAGAGCTCAAGGCAAAGTAAGAGCACTTGTTTGGCAAAATGGCTCCTTAAATTGTTAATTTATGGCCGAGGGACCTTTTAGGTTGTGAGCGCACATGTCTGTCTGGACTCTACACGGTCTATTTCAGAGGCAGATACCCCCTGCTGCTAAATCGGTCCCCTTTAGCCAGACTATTTTCAGGGAAAAGCTCCTTTGGTGCAGAGAGAAACAGTGGCCACGCTGTGTTTTTCCTGTCACTGGTTGGAACCGGTTGCGCAGAAATCAATGGAGACGGTGATAAATGTCCTCCCCTGCTTGAACTTTAGCGTTTACACACAAGGGGAATCTTTGGGTTGAGCCACTTGGTTACAAAGTTTATGCTTTATCAAGCATGAGACCTGAATCGGCGCGTTTCTGAGACAGTTTCCACAGTCTTTATGTTCACTGACATTAACCCCTGACGGGACAGAGTCGGTAGGCAAACGCAGGTTGCGTCTGCCGATGCCCTCAGACGGTGTCTGAACTTTTCTCACCGCTTTCTGGGCGTCGCCTCCTCCAGCTGTGCGAAAGTGGAGCCGACTTCCTCACCGAGCTGGCCTGTCAGCTTCCAAGTGTCTCCTGTTTCTTCTATTATTTAGTCTAGGGATTCCAGTGTGAGAGCAGCCTCCATTTGTCTGCGGGAGCCTGTAGCACCCAGCAGCTTTATTATCATTTCATCAGAATTCAGGTTCGCTGCGAAAAAAAAAAAAAAAAAAGCTTCATCTGGAGCGAGGCTCCTCGCTGTTGTCGTGGGCCGCTCAAAATGAGGCAAAGTGGGAAGGAGCGGGGTTAGAATGATATGCTGAATTAACCCTCCGTAGCTTTCCCACCAAACCCAAATGTTTGTCAAATATATAGACTCCTGCTCGTGTTACAGCTCGTGATGTCGGCCGTGGCGCTCCGCGCCGTGTCCCTGCGTCACTCGCCGGTCTGGGCAGCCGCGATCCCAGTCTGGAACCGTCCGATGGGGAACGCTGTGCAAACAGGCCCTCGTCTCCAGACAAAACAGAGGAAAGAATTTGTGTTGTTACGGTTGTCAAACGCGGGCTTCTGTCCTGAGGTTCGCTCCCATTGGTTGAGGTCTGTAATGCAATTTTCAAGGGATCAATTACCTCCCCTCAGGGTGTGAGCTTTGCAGACGCACAGCTGACAAGTCGGCCTTTAAAGCCATTCCAAGAGCTGGCGAGACTTTATTAAATATGTGTGTAGGGTAGCCGCAGTCATCCATCCGTGCTGGAGTGACCAGCTCTCGGGGACTTCACAGGTTCAGGGAAAAGTGCAAACGCTGGGAACCAGAAGCAGCTGACGCCACCGGTGGGTCAGGATTTAAGAAGAAAGAGGCTGATTAGTTGATCGTCATCAGGCGTGCAGGAGCTGCATCTCCCTCCACCTGCAGCTCGTCCTGCGATCAGCCCCACCCTCCCTGCCGGGCCCACGTCGTCAGGCTTAAAAAGGTCCCAGCTTGCTCAGATGACCTTTCACGCCTTTTCCTCTGGCTCTTCTGACGCACGTCCTCCTTCTGCCTCTGGTCTCTGTCTCTGCAGCCGTTCTGAGAAACTCCCTTCAACCGACCTTTTGATTGAGCGACCTACCTTTGACTGCTGATATTGGAATGACTTGATGTGCCATCAGCTCACTGGGCTGGTTGGACTGTCAGGTAATTAGTTTAGTATTGGTTACTAATTTGGCTGTGCACTCTCCTGAGGTCAGTGTGGTTTTAATCTGAATTAAACATCTCTCACTGCAGAGTTCTTTTTGCCAAGAACGCAAAAAAAAGTAAAAGCCTGGGCTCTGTGATTCCTGGGTGAGTGAGAATTTAAAGTAAATGCTAACATTAGGGAGCAGATTAAGTGGTTCTTCATGTATCTTTCAGAGCATAAACATGAGAAACATTTTAAAAATTAGGGACCCTCTCCAAGAATCACTGAACGGAGCAAAATCAACCAAACAGAACCACACTCTGGTCCTATCTGGCGCTTCCCTTCAAAAATGTCTGGGAAGTTGCAGCAAACGATCACTGCCACATATCATGCCAAATTAAAAGTTGCTCTTCAGATTTACTGGCCCGTGGTCGCTCCTGCGCTCTGACGCCGGTGGGCTTCGACATGTCCATTGAACATATCACATCCAAGACACCCTCCCCTTGCTCCTTTAGTGCCAACAGCATTATTAATAATGAAACACAAAGGTTTCTATTTGATGGGTTGTGTCCTCTTTAGTGCTCTGACCCCACTTTCATAGAAAGGGGGGGAAAAATGGCTTTTTCAGAAAAGACTGCGGCGCATCTCCACTGAAGCGCGTGGAGAACATCTCTGTCTGCAGAAGCTTTTATTGGATAAGAGCACACGACCTTCACCGTCCCCTCATAAAGCATCCGAGCTGCTGCTGCTCGGACATCCAGCCTTGAAAAACACTTTAAAATCAATATAGCTATTGATTTATTGCGCTTTATTGGAGTGGTGAAGTAAGCGGTGGTTTTGTGAAAGACGCGCCTCGACGATCCCCCGCTGTCGCCGTGTGGACGTGCCTCGGGCCGGCTGACGTGCCTCTGGGCGCCGGGACGGTGCGAGGTGTGACGGCGCTGAATCTGCGAGGAAGGTTAAAAACTTTGTTGGAGACGCGCAAGGTCGGGCTGTTAAGTGATGCAGATGAGGCGCAGGTGGGAGAGAACCAAGTGCTCGTGCAGAACGATGGTGGGGGCTGCGTCACAAATGAAGGTCAGAGACGAGCGCTCAAGCGGTCTCGTACCGTTCTGCACATTCACAATGTTTCCAGATCACAAACGTGAGTTCTTTTTAAGGTTTCCTCATGATGACTCACTTCCTGTGAGACGCAGACCTGCAGCGAGCCTCCTGGTAAACGAGGCTGAGCCCTGTTGTCAACATCCATCTTCTATCGGCCTGAAAATGGGATCGTTTGTTTTGTCCTTGCGAGCGCTGGGTCGCACACTTGACTGCATCATTTGTTGGTCGCCCCGTGATACCGATCTGGCTGAATCACAATGGAAAACGCGGTCGTGTTCAACTGGATACGCGCCAGCGCAGCACTGGTCTTGCTGGTGTCTCTCCTGGTGAGTCACGGAAAAGAAGTTTGGAAGGAGGAAAGTTCCTCCAATGACACCGAGTCCAAGCTCCCAGCTGTCACCCTGAATGTAGTCCTATAGGGGGATGAATATTCATGAACTCCTATTAGCATATTGTTCAGGATATTAGCATACCCGTGACATCAACATCAGGGGAGCGGATGAATCAGAGGGCACCAGAGAGAGAGTGGGCAGACTGGGCCTGGGGGGACAGCAGGTTAGCATTCATTATTCCATGAGCCGGGTCACCGAAGACGGGGGCGGGCCTGACAGGGTCCGGGCCAGGCAGGTTTAGAGGAGGCCGTCGTCACATGAAGAGCGTGTGGAGCACTTTGGGCTTCAGCTGCAGATTGAGAAGCTGCTTCTTTACCTGATGTGCTCCAGGATGAGAAGATGCACAGGACTTGATGATGATGATGATGATGATGATGCAGAAAGCACTTACGGCCCTCCAGTCAGTTATCACACACACTCGCACACACACACACGGGGGGGGTGGGGGCATCATACTGCCTGGAGATGCCGGGTAAGATGAGCCTCCGAAATGCGCTCACAGAAAAAGTGGATGCATTTTTCATGGCAAACACAGCAGCGTGGCGGCGTGCTGCCACGTGCTCCGCTGGGTCCGCAACGCGCATTTGGCTCTGCAGCGCAGGAAATGTAAACATTCTAACTTTTTTCCTTTTTTTTCTCTCGGTGCTGCTTCTACAGGAAGACACGCTGAGATGAAAGTGGAATCCAGCCAAGGCGCTCAGAACCAAACGATATGTGAGCAGAGGCACGAACCCTGCATGACTCCTCCCGATCAACACAGAGGCACAGAATAAGACGATCCAAGAGGATGTTTCTGCATTAAACCCTGAGTTTACCCCACACACACACACACACGCAACCCTCAGCTACTACTGACCCAAGACTGAGGCCACGTGATAGACAACATACTGACTAATATCTGATCGCTTTGCTTAACAGCAAAAAAAGACACAAGGATTTCATGTTAATGAAGCAGTTTAAATGTGAACTGTTTACAGAAATCTGGGGGATATTTGACTTTGTTATGAATTCACAGAGGATGACGGCGTCCCGAGTGATTTGTCAGAAAAACGAGTGAGCTCACAGGAAGGTGGCTTCAGGCGCAGCGTTAATGTCAGTGTGCCATTAAAACAGCCACAGCCTGGTAACTCAGCTGCCTTTTAATGAGCTTTTCAGCCTGATCGTCATCACCCTGAGCACAGGCAGACATCTATTCAACGCCCCCAGAGCAGCCCGCTCTGACAGGAGCCTTCGAGGGCACACCCAAGCCCCGGCTGGCCCAAAACTCGTGTCTGACCTTCAACCGTCTGCAAAATCCCTCAAAAAAACCTTCAACAAAAATACCCAATTCAAAGCCAATGTATTTTGTTAAATAAGCACCTTAAAATCAAGACTTCATGCACCAAAATCTTATTTAATAAGTTCTGAAAGCAACAGAGAGAGCAGCGCTGCATCACTCAGTTTTATAGAAGCATCCTGACTGAGTGCATATGTGTGCGAAACAAAGAGACAGAGATATAGATAGATAAATGGAAAGAGAAGGTAAAGATGGAGTCTATGTTTTATTTATCTCTGGTAAAAAGCCAGAAAGAGATGCAGTAAAACTGCTGGGCAAGAGAATCCTGCTTCCCTAAATGTATCTCTCATCGCTCTGATTATTTTATTTAAATCAGTCAATACCATTTTCTTTTTAAACTAATTCCTTCTAAATTTACTGGACAGCGAAATAATAAAAAAAGACGTTAGATATTATAAAAGTTGTAACCCACAAATTTTTTATTTAAGTCAGACTTCTTGTAACAGCTCAGCTTTGTCCCACTTTGACAGTTTGCCTCAACTAACTGTCTAATAAGAATTTACATTAAAAATTTACATCAGGCGATGTATTTTCCTCAATGTGTTAGCGCCCTCTGCTGGCTTAATGTGTGAACCGCTGCCTGATCGCATGTAGACAATAAGTTCAGACAGTGAGTTCAACCTACCAATAAAGTTGGGGGGAAATGTTTAAGGTGGATCTAAAGATATTTAAGATTATATTTTTTTTCAACAATTACGTTTTGATGTAGGCTGGCAGAATAATCAGTCCAAATAAAATCACCTACTTCATGCAAAAATGGAATAATAAGATTAAGAATAAGAATTCGAAGCAAAGGCTTAAGGTATGACGTGGCAAAGTTGTCTCCTGTCGTGACCGATCCAACTTGATGTAGTACCAGTGGTGACCAGAGGGTGTCAGTAAATATTATCAGATAAATTCCTCCATCACCCTGCAGAGAATTTGGTTGTTTGTAACACCCTGACGATGGCTGACCCTAGTAAAGCTCTCTCAGAATACTGCAGCATTTTCTTTTTTATTGATATCAGATTTACTTGAAACATTGGTGTGCAAGATGTGTGTATTTTCTTAAAAATATTATTGCGAATAAATCACTCATAAATGCCTTACACATAAACTGACCTGTGACGCAACCTGAAATCCATCTGACAGCTCCAGATAATCATCAATCTGTAAATTTAGCTGACTTTTGCTTTTTGGCACCTTGATTGAGTCCAATTTTAGGTCGTTGTTAAGAGCCTGATTGAAGTGTTGCAACAAAGGCACAAGGCCAATGATATCTGAGTCAGAAGGACAAATACTGATAACCTAAACAACCCAAATGATTACTCGTAATCTTTAATCTTATCCATATTTATCTATCCACTCTTTATAAAGGTGAGACTATCCACATTATTCTCACTTATGCAGTCTCATAACAGCCAGAGAAAAAGCATTAAAAATGCCCTGAAAAGGCATTAAAATTGTCATTTGTTTTCCAATCAGGATGGAATTCATTATCAGCCCATCAGCGCCTGAAAAACAGGTCCAAAATAATGAGTATCTATAAACGTTTGATCAGTTTAAAAGTTTTACCAGTAACGAATGAAGCCAGTCTGAAATGTGATTTAACTTTAGTGGGGAAGTTGAGGCAGGAATATTGTGCTTTCCCCTGCAAGAGCCGCTATTTCTGACAGAAAGTGCACCGTCAACTTTATGGTTCCGTCATAAACCTGTGTATATAAACCACGAGGCGAGAGGCTGCAGACTCAGCTGGGAGCAACTGTGACGGTGAGTGTTGTTCTTCAATCAATCAACCTGGAACGATCAATTTAATGTCGGCTATCTGACTGTTATTAAGCCGCAGTCGTATTGATTAAAGTGTTGTTGTAGAGCGTTGCGTATGGATGCACAAGTCTTAAACACAGTCTGTGTGTCCAGATGAAGCTGACGGCGGTGGTGCTGCTGGCCCTCCTGGCTCTGTCCTCAGCCAGTCTACGGGACATCATGAAGAAGACGAACCGAAAAGGTAAAGCTTCCCACTTTCCGCTACCATCTGACGGAGTGTTGTGATTTAACATCCTTTCTCCCTGTGGGGCCAGTCTCCATCCTGAACCCTGAGCTGATGGACGTGGTTCCTAAGCCGGGTGACGCCGCGGTCTGGGCCCCCCTGACCCCCGTTCATCTGAAGAGGCAGGAGGACTCGATTTCCTCCGCTATATTCGGTGATAACGTTAACCTGGAATGGCTGACGTGGAACGGCACTCTGCCCAACGGCGCCGTGTCCATCTACAACAGCTACACCGAACGCACCGACTACGTCTGCAAGTACAAGTGCGAGGCCGGTTTCTACAACCCCAAGCTGGGCCCGTACTGCCGCTACCCCTACGGGGACCGCGAGTACTACGCGCCCGAGTTTGAGATCCTGGCCAACAAGGACAACTTTGAGTTCTTGGAATGGAAGGAAGGTTCCTACGGGTCAGTGCCGCAGTATTCAGTCAGGACCTGTCCAGGCGTCGGCATCTACGTCGGGAAGAACAAGTACGGGCTGGGGAAGGTCGTTCCTCAGTTTGAAGCTTTCTTCCTCCCCTGGGAAGGCGATGAGTACTGGTACAAGAAGTACCAGGTCCTCTCCATCAACAGGGACGCCTACACCCAGCACATCAGCGACGTCAAGTACGCCATCGATGAGGCCGCCATCTTCCAGTATCCCCCCGAGACCATGCGCATCTCCGGCATCACCAACAACGAGTGCCAGGCCGTGGTGAAGACGGTCACCATCACAAAGACCACAGAGGTGGAGACCACTTGGAACATCGGCCGAGCCACCATGCTGGGCATCATGGGCAGCATCACGGCGAAGATCCCGCTCCTCGGCTCAGGCGGCATTGAGCTGAGCGGCGAGAAGACCCTCCAGTTCTCCAGAGGAACCACCATGGTGGAGGAGCTCAGCCACTCCGTGTCGGTGGAGCTCACCGTCCCGCCCAACCACACCTGCAAGGTCCGCATGGAGGGACGCAAGATGAAGGCGGACATCCCCTACACGGCTCGCCTCAGCCGCACCTACCGCAACGGAGAGACCCAGTGGACCACCATCACCGGCACCTACGACGGGGTCCAGATCGGAGAGGTGCGGGCCGTGGTGGACCGCTGCGAACCTGTGGTGGACGCCAAGCCTTGCCCCTGACAAATAGACCTGAACATCTGACGTTTATCACAGCAAATAAAAGATTTACCACCAATGTCATGTGTTGAAACTTTGTCCTGGTCGGAGGGGGTCCAACTGAAAACATTAAAAATGATTTCAGCCATATGACGTAAAATGAATAAAATAAAATAAAAACATATAGATAACATAGTTTACTTACTTCTGTCAAGATGAGATAAAATAGATTGAAATGCCCCAAATGCAACCAAATGAATGAATATCCTTAAAACCCAGGGAAGGAGGGGCGATGGGACCATAATTTGCATGAAGTTGCCCTGGCAACACTGTTTTTTTTTCTTTAAATAATTATAAACCCAAGCAATCGTCCTATCGTACCACCCTAACCCTAACCCTCCTGTCTCTTCCTATCAGAGCCTTGTTAGTCCATAAATAAATATATCACCCTGAACCCGACAACGGAGGGCACTGGTCTCCTCCCAGTGAACCCAGTCGAATGATTTCGGTTCAGACCTGTTGTGGATGATTTTCACCTCTTGTTATATCACTTTGGGAGATGTTTGATGCCATTTGTTTATGTTGCCTGGCAACAATGTTAACAGGCCGAGGGGGAAGGTCACGACCCTGGGGGGTCTGAGCCACACCCCTCTTAGACAGGACAGGGACCCAGAGGAGATACACTGATGCTAGATTTTGATCTTCACTGGGAATGCCGTGGACTCCACGTTTAACGTGAGATTTGGATTTTGGGGATTTGTGACTTCTGCTCACATGTCTGACAGCAGATGGACGGGTTCACAAACAGGACCTCTTGTCCGCTTCCACGCACCCTGTAAACTTTCACAGAGTCAGAGTTCATAATCAGCCTGTAAATCAGGATGAATCGCTTTTTGTCGCCCCCCGGCTGCGTTTACAGGGAGAAAATAACAAAGATCACTAACTGCTGCCGTGACAGCAAAAGTTTCACAGTGTGAAAGCAGAAGCAGCTGCGGGCTGTGACAGCACAGTTCCAGTGTAAATGACCTTTACTCAGCCATGTTTCACAGAGTCCTCATTCAATATGAAATAAATAAATCGATAACAAGGGTCGGTCTGTCTCAAGGACGCACGCACACAGATGGCCGTGACATCAGCGAATCTCAGTGACAGGTCTGTGTGTCTTCTTCGTCTGGTTTAATCTCAGCAGAAGGCAATATTACACAACTGAGCCCTTCCAAATCAATGGCCCACTATTGCAGGAGATCTAATCACCATGTTCCAGGCGGATCTTATCTGCAGTATCTTGTCTCCTGTGGAGAAAGAGCAGCGCGGCACTTTGGACATCATGCAGTCCTCTATCAGCCCGCAGATACAGGATGAATCCAAACAAATTCATTTATGAAGCACAAAAAAAACAGTGTCAATAAATGGGTTCAATAAAGAGTGTTATCGCTATCTGAGTGGACATTTTACACTCATCCAGAGCTGCAGGAGGACATCTCACTGTCAAGGACAAAGTCGGTGGGAGCTCTTAACTAACACTTGAACCAAATCCAGAGGAATTGATTTTAAAAAGTCTGACCTAAAGGAGTTCCCCTGACGTCTTAAAGATGTTTAGAAAGAAGGAAAGAAAAAATGTGTCTCCCCAGTTACGCCACACCGAATTGAATGAATGTTGACCATCCGTTCATCCATCCATTCCTCTCTATATTAGCTGTGTTAAACACTTTTACATACTCCTGCCTGGACATGACATCATTCAGGCTCCAGGTGATCATTTCAATGAAACTAGGAAGAAGTGTTCATACCGGTCCATTTACAGAAATAATGAATTTACCTCGGATGAGCCTTATCATTCTATTTGCACTGATTTATCATATTTGGGTTTTAGGGGTTTTTTTTTAAATCAAGCAACAAGACGACTGGAGCGTTGGGTCAACGGGCGAGACACAGTTGCAGCTTCTTTCTGTGTTTATTGCGGGCAATAATTCAGGAGGGAGGTTTTAAAACTCAGCCCTCCTGTGCAGACAGCGTCACTGCTGGAGGAACCTGTCGAGGTAAAAACGTTGTCTTCTGAGGAACTGACATTGATTCTGATCATCATTACGTGTTACCTATAAAGCCACTAATTCATGAGTTACTCTGTAATGTAATTGTTATTAAGTGGAGATCATTGTCTTGTTTTTTTGTCCATCATTAACCGAACACCGTCAAGTCTGTTTCATTGGTGGCTCTGACTTTGCTGCCGCACTCTTCTGCGTGCTTCATGTGTTGTCTTCTGTCAGGATGATGTGGCGCGTGGCTGTCGTGGTAGCGGTGCTGCACCTCTGTAACGCAGCACCGCAGGCTGGACCGCCAGTCGTCAACCAGCCGCAGGACATCCAAGACAAAGCCAGTGAGTTTCCTTGTCCCCCTGCAAACCGGTCAGAGAAACAGATCACAAACTAGAAAGCACTCAGAGAGAACAGACCTCCAACAAGTTTATATAAATTGCAATAAAATCCGTCTTCTGGATCAGATCCGGATCAGCCTTTGGAATATGATAGAGGATCCCATTGTCCATCCTTGAGCCATCAAAATTGGTCCATAACTTTTTGAGTTATGTTGCTAAAAGACAGACAGACAGACAGACAGACAGGCAAACACCGGCAAAAACATAACCTCCTTGGCGGAGGTAACAAAGAGGTGATACAACAGAGGGCTATGGAGAGCCAGGCTGATCCCTCCATGCTGTTACTTGTTTGTTTGTTTGTTATCCACGCAGTAATGTTTTAGTTTGTCCTTTTTCTGCCCTGTCCTCTGCAGAGCCGTTGCTCAACCCCAGTCTGAAGGACGTGGTCCCCTCCAGGGAGGTCAGCAAGCCTCCCCTGACGGGCCAGACCCCAGAGGGTGATGTGGGCTCGCACTCGCTGCCGATGTTCAGTGAGCACACTAACCTCAAGTGGGTCACGTGGAATGGGTCCCTCCCTAATGGCGCCGTGGCCATCTTCAATGGCTACACCGAACGCACCGACTACGTTTGCAAGGTCAATTGCGAGGCCGGTTTCTACACCCCCAGCAAAGGGAACTTCTGCAGGTACCCGTACGCTGACAACGAGTACAAATCCTCCAAGTTTGAAATGCTGGTCAACGTGGACCACTTTGAGTTCCTGATGTGGGTTGAAGATTCGTACGGTTCAGTCCCGAGTTACGCGGTCAAAACCTGCCCCGACTTGGACATCTACGTGGGCAAGAACAAGTATGGTCTCGGCAAAGTGGTCACTCGACACGAGGCCTTCTTCCTTCCCTGGGAGGGCGATGAGTACTGGTACAAAAGTTATCAAGTTCTGGCCATCAACAGGGACACCTACACCCAGCATATCTCCCATGTGGAGTACGCCATTGACCAGATGAAGCTCTTCCACCATCCTCCAGAGGCCCTGAAGCTCGCCAAAGTCACCAACCTGGAGTGCAGCACCGTGGAGAAGACCGTCACGCTGGAGAAGATGAGCACAGTGGAGAAAACCTGGGACATCGGCAGAGAGACTCGCAACGGCTCAGTCTCCACCATGACAGCCAAGGTGCCCATCCTCGGCCCGGGGACGGTGGACTTCACCAAGGAGCACACAGTGACCTTCTCAGAGGGGACCAAGATGGTGGAGTCCCTGAGCCACGCGGTGGCTGTGGAGCTGAAGGTCCCCCCCAACCATTCCTGCGCTGTGAGGATGGAGGGCAGAAAGATGACGGCGGACATTCCATTCACGGGGAGGCTGAGCAGGACCAACCACAATGGAGACACCCACTGGACATATATCACAGGCACCTACGATGGCGTGAACGTTGGCGAGATCAACGCCGTGGTGGAGCGATGTCAGCCAGTGACTGACGCTGCTCCCTGTCCAGCAACTGAGAATTGAAAATAACAAAGTATCTCCAAATAAAACCTAAATCTACCTAAAAGTTTTGTGTTTTTACTTTTCTAACCACGCTTAAAATATGTTTCTGATAGTAACTAAGACTGAGTCCATTTATTTTCAGTTACCAACTTTATTATTAAACTATTAGGATAAAGTAACATAATTCTTTACAATTTTGTGTTTCTATTTTTGCCAAAAGTTCTAAAATCTGCGTGAGATCTATTTTGATATTATTTCATATGTGCCAATTACTATTTATTTGTGGGTTTATTTGTAGATATATTTATTAGAAGATATTATTATCAAAAAAATGATAAATTCGTAAATATAGGGTAAAAACAGCCAATAATATGTTGAATAAATAAAATGTAATTTATACTCCTCTCAAAAGCGAATATATAAAATAAAATAAAATAAAAGATAAAATGCAGGTGTGTTTCCCCTCCCCGCCGCTCAGCGTCGCTGTGGTGTCACAGAGCAGGAAGTGAATTTCCTGGCTTTTTCTCTGCGCCCATTCACTGAAATGTCAACAAAAGTGCTAGCTTGTGTGAGTCTCCCATGAAACCAGCTTTAATTTAATCTATTAACTAATTAATTTAGTGTTTTTGGGTCCGTGGATGGGGTTGAGTGTCTGCACCGTTGTTGTGTTTCGTGTCCTTGGCTCAAGTTCGTTCCGTTGACAGACCTGATCCGGCTTGTTTGTTACACTCTTCGATGGCGACTATTTAATATTATTATGTTAATTTATATAAATGAAGACTGAACAAACCTTTCTTGAAACGCCATGCCTCATACTTAAACCCCGTCCAGTGACACGGTGACACAAACACCACCCTCCCTGACTCCATGTGAAATAACTCTGATGAGCCCATTGACTAAAGTAGCGATATTAAGTAGGCTGCGTCAGTTCTTCTCTCTATTTTGTAAGAAGCTCTTCAACTTCGTCGCGATGAGAAGACTTTTAAACCGAGTATTGAACCGGGTTTTGCTGAGGGAGGCGCTGACTGTGATGGACTGTGGAGGCCGAAGCAGCCTGGTGAGACTGTTCAGCTCACATTTACACGACGGGACTCGTCCTTGATATTCATCTATCAAGGGGATTTAGGATCTGCACAGCAGGCAGTGTCACTTTTTCTAGATGACATGATTGGTTAAATGGACTACTTGTCTTTATTTGAAAGTTTAGGCTCAGTTCTGTGGGTCTCTAAACTGTTCTTGTCTTGTTCACCTCTTTTCACCACCCATCCATCCATCATCTTCTACCTCTTAGTCCTCCTCGGAGGGTCGTGGGGGGACTGGAGCCTGTCCCCGTTGACGTTGGGAGAAGGCGGGGTCCACCCTGGACTGGACACCAGTCAGTCACAGGGCTCACACACACACAGGCAAAAAACCATTCACTCACACACTTACTCCTAAGGACAATTTAGAGTGATCAATCAACTTAATCCCCAGTTGTTCATGTCTGTGGAGTGAGGGATGAAGCCAGAGTACCCAGAGAGAACCCACACAGGCACTGGGAGAACATGCAAACAGACAGAAAGACCCCAGCCTCCATCCCAACCACCCTGCCACCCCTCTTTTCACCCCATCCCTCATAAAATAAGCTCAGTCTGTGACGCTCCACACAATGTTTGCAGTGTCAGCAGGAAAAGCCGTTTTACTGTCACCAGTGGGATTCCTGTAACAGAGCATCTCTCACCAGTACACCAGTACCATCCGTACTGGGCAGGAACTGCTGATGTCACGTTCACTAGTGACCTATAGAACAGTCCAACCACGTTGGTGCGCGCTGTTGTATCATGTAAATGTGCTTGCTGTGGTGTGCTAGGTGGTGGGACTGGGTAACCCGGGGATGGAGGGTACCAGGCACAGCGTCGGCATGGCGGTGCTCGGCGCGCTCGCCGCTCGTCTCGGCGTGGCGGACCGTTGGCGGGGAGACAGGCACGTGTCCGGTGAGGTCATCGTGTCCGAAGAACACGCGGGCGTGGTGCTGCTCCGTCCCAGGCTCCTGATGAACGTCAACGGAGTGTCGGTGGCCAAAGCCGGTGAGCTCACGTCCACGTGTGTGCGCTTTACTGCGTTTCCTTTAGGGGTTCTGAACTTCTCTTGTAAGGCAGTTGATAAAAGTAACTTTTGTTTTCCAGCAAGCAAATACGGCATCAAGCCAGAAAATATTCTGCTGGTACACGATGAGCTGGACAAACCTCTGGGGAAGATCGCCATCAAACATGGAGGAAGTCCAAGGTTACTTTCCTTACATTTTAATTATCTCCACTTTATTTCAAATGTGTCAGGGCAGTTTTTTTCTTGGTAAATCTATTAATTTACAACTTTAAAGTACATATATATATATATATATATATATATATATATATATATATATATATATATATATAGCATGGAAAATCTTCTGTCATAAAATAAATACATTACTGTGTTTACAGAGGTCATAATGGAGTCCGCTCCTGTATTGACTGTCTCCAGACTGATGTAAGTGACAATTAACACTGTAGCACATTGATTTATGAATTAGATTACAGGAAGAAATATTCTGAGGAACATTCACAAATCCATTTCAAATGATTTAGGCAGCGAAATGAACCGCAGATAAGCCAAATTGTGTTTCAAAAGACAGAGGGTAGCTGACACAAATGTGAATTGGCAGGTGATGCCCAGACTCCGGGTTGGGATCGGACGGCCGGCCGGGAAGACGTCAGTGGAACGTTACGTTCTGGGTCGCTTCTCATCTGAAGAGAAGAAGGTCCTGGATTCCGTCCTGGTTCAGAGCGTGGACCTCCTCCTCTCTCAACTCTCCCTGCTGGGGTCCCAGAAGGAGCCCCCGTCGTCGCCAGCAGGGGGCAGAGCTGCGGCACAGAGCGGGAAAGAGAGGGCGCGCTCGGCCTCCCCGGCTGCACCCTCTGCTGCTGCTGCTGATCAGAGATGAAGCTTCTCAGGCTGACATGCATGAGTGGAGACCGAGAAGAGAACTTTCATTCAGACTCTATTTATCCTCCTCTGGGATACGAGGTGATGAAAGTGATGCGTCTTTAGTGAACCTGATCAAAACCCAATAAACTGTGACAGATTTGTGCTTTATTTTACCAACGAGCTGCTGATCTGAGAAAACACCAAGTTTGGGCACGTGGTTATTCAGATTGATGAGCAATCTGGAGGCTGTGCTTTCTAAATGGCATGACCAGCATTACTAGCTCAGTTTAATGAGTTCTTTCAAGTCTATGATCAGTAATTCCTTTTGAAAATAAACCGTAAATTCCAGGAACATGCAGATAATTTACTGTAAAAAAAATACAAAATCCCATCAGTGTTCCCATCAATGATGAAAGGCCAAAATCTGCATTTACGAAAAGCATTTTAGTAAAGAGAAAGAATCCTCATTAGACATGAAATGGAACTGAAACATTTGTATAAATGTTTGAAAAATCTAAAAGATACTGTGTAATGGTGTGGAGGTGGCACTTATGATCCAAACTGTGATGGATATGACTGCACTTGAAAACCTCTAAACACTGCTGAGAAGGCTCTGTAGAGTATAGTGGAGCGTCTTTGTACTTCTGATGCTGTGCAGCATGTTAAAGAAGAGGAAAAAGCATTTAAAAATAGGCGTAGAACCTGACCGTCATCCAACATCCAACCAGGCTCCCCATATTAGAATAGATCGTAATTGGCCACTTTAAGTGCCTCTTTGCAAATTTCCTGGTAGCAGTAGCTGCATAAAATAGCAAATGTTCAATCTAAATTGGGCTTTTATTCCCACCCAACATTGTTTTATTGTGAGTGGTGTATTTTCCCCCACGTATGATTAAAGTGAAAAGCTAATTTCTTCTGTTTTTGAAAAAAAAGGCTTATCTAAATAAGCTAGATAAAAACCATCCAGTCCGATGCACTTCTAATCTGATTTGTCACAAACATTTACTTGGACGTGAGCTATCTGGACGTTCTAAAGTGTGACAAAAATATTGAACCCTCTTTTTTTTAAAAACCTTAAATGCTCTGAGAGTGAGTTGACTTTATGATGGTTTGTCCCAGCCCTTGGTCTCCTTGCTGGGAAGAAGACAGTTCTCCTTTTTTAAACCCTCCACAGCCCAACTGGGTCATGATTTCCAAAACTGTTGCGTTCTGCTGTGAGCGCTGCAAACACCGGACTGTCCTTGAAGGCCACTTTCCTCACTTCTGAGCCTGAAAGGAGAAAGCGAGCCTCCATCTGCTGCTGTCACCAGAACCGACGGTCGTCCTCACACGCTGCTCTCTTCCGTCTTGCGCCCGGCATTCTGGCTCTTTTAGCTAAAAACATATTGATTTCCCCTTACGATTGTCACACTAATTACACTCTTCATCAATTAGGCGTCTTTAATGGGCTGCATCCAGTCAAGAGGCGCGCTGCATTCTCACACTACAGAGAATGCCAGAGGAGTGTACAGCGGGGGAGGTGGCGGGGATACAAAAAAGCCAGAAAAGAGCATATAAAACAGCGGAAAGAGGCTGACGAGCCGCTGAATGAGAGAAATCAATACAAAGGAGGCCAGTAGATTGCGATGGAGGACCGCAGAAGAAAGGCAGGGGAGAAACAAAAGGGGCCAAACATTGTTTAGAGCCGGTTTGTTTGAGGCCTTCTGTCCTGCTGTAGCTCAGAGTCACAATAGCTGCAGGGACACACTTGTGGACATGAGGAGGAGGAGGAGGGGGCTGCTCAAAGGAAACTTCTTCACTCCGTGACACCCCCTTTCCACACACACACACACCGTGAACACCCCTCACCCCCCCTAAAGCCCCGCGTTTCTTAGCTGTGACCCCGTTAGGCCACCCTTTCCCTCCATCAGGCCACTTTCCCAGCCCCTTCTTGATGGTCAGCTTTAGGGGGCTTCAGCAGTGGCTTCAATGACTTCTTCAGCAGGGGTCAGAGGTCACCAGTGGGCTTGGACACCTGGGTCTTTAGAGGAGAACTTAAATTTATTCAGGAATGGGACCCCCAACCTCTCCATGTGGTCTGCAGCGCGGCCTAGCTGGACTCACTCCGGCCTGGTGGGGGGTCTTTCCTCCTAAGTGCTCAGTGTGCACAAACAGCACAAACTCTCCTCAACTTGCTGCAGCAAACGCATCACGAACCACAATGAATGAGAATTAAGATCCTTCACGTCCTAGTTTCAGGTGGGAAACACGAGCACCTGCTCCAGCTGCACAACCCCTCAAGAGCCACCTCATAACATCATCATAAGACTAATAATAATAACCCCCCCCCTTAAATATTCCTGTGGTTTAAATTCTCTGCCACTGATGCACTCTCAGGTCAGAAACAGAATTCTGCAGCGAGCGTTTGATGGGAATAACCCCGGCAGTGTGACTCAGGACTGAGGCTGTGGCTCTGGTGGGACCCTCTTAAACGCACCGACCTGTGCACGTGAGCTCCTCCTCACCGGGGTCGCACGTTTAAGCGAAATACCAGGAGGGCAAACTAAAACACACGCCCATGCTTGGAATGAATATGGACATAAATATCTACAACATCGAAACGAAAGATTATGTGTGCCTTATTTGAGACTGTTTTTTTTATGATGCTATTTTAAAGTTTATCCCATAAAGTGTAGCTTCTAATGCTTTTGGGTTCTCCTGGTCTCATCCTGATGACGTGCTCCTGCATTCCTCGCTGGGCACCTGTGTCTTGTTGCAACTGTTTTTCCCGGTTCCATGTGCCACTGGCTTCTGGAGGCACAGTTACCAGTCCGGTTGCCGTGGCAACCGGCTGCATTAATGAGCTGTTGCAGAGGCATGTGGCGTCCCGGGTCTCAGGGGACCGAGGCGGCGGCGGACAGTGATCAGGCCCGTGACTTGTCCTGGTGGGTCCTGCACCGCCACTCCATCTGCTTGTTGATGACGCTCTCCTCTCCTCTTTTCTTTTTTTTTTTGGGGGGGATGGGGGTAGATTACTGGATAGCTTTAATGAAGGGGGGCTCAAGAAGAGAGCTTCCTGAACAACAGTGCACAGGACAGCGCCACCCACTGGTGTGGAGAGTCAGGGTTCCTCTGAGTTTGGATCTAACTTGGAGTCTTTCCTGACTTCCAACTTTTAATATTACGGCCCTTTTTCCCTCTGAAACAAGTAAAATATTTATCAGCCCTTTCGTTCAATGATATAATTTTGAAAAAAAGCAAAAACTTGGGTTACTGCTGTATCCTGGTTTCCCACAGTCATCTCTTACCGTGAGTCTGACCCACTGGGAATCTCCCTAGCACGTCTCTCAGCGATGATCGGGCATTAATAACGCGTCCTTCTCCCCTTTCATAGTCATAATCTCCAGTGATCTCGGGCCTCCCACACTAAATTATTCTTACAGGGCCATGAAAAGGCAGCGGCGAGGCCTTTTAAGAGGCAAATGAGCATCCAGCGTGCAAAGATGTTCCCAGCAACGGAAATGTTAGCTCACCATACAGAACAGAGAGGAACAGAGAGCCCACATGACACGTCTGATGAGAGAGCGAGGAAAGGTCCACCATCACTCTGCGGGCAAAGCCTGCTGGGTAATTTATTCCTTAACCCCTTGTCTAACTGTTTACATTTGGCTTTAAGTTGATGGTTCTGCACAAAAGGGGCTCACGGAGTGCAACAGTAAGGACTGACATGTTGGATTATCATGCCTGGGATCCGTGATGTAGGTCCAAGAATCCGGCAAAGAGACCACAATTTGATTTTTCTGTATCACGAATTCAGGAAGAAAGGCTGCAAATACAGGAGCCGTTCATGGACGATTTTATAATTAGGGAGAGAAGAAATAATGATGAGCCATTTCAATCAGGGCTCCAGTTAGAGATTAGCAGATTAAATCCACCTGCCATGTGTGGCGAAGCTCGCTGGAGTTTGGGAGCTGATATTGATGACAACAATCTTCCAATATTGTGACGCGGATCCTGATTTCAGGGTTCGGGTTTGAGGTTTGGGTTAGAGTTGTTAAGGTGGTGTCATTTCTACTGGAAACAGAATGTCAGGGAGATCTCCCCTCGCACATACTTTACCTTTACATCCCCCAAAAGTCAAGAAATCTTCCATTAATCAAAGATTAATTCATACCTTTCAGGATATACAAATTACGCCTTTTTTTTAGCTTTGAGAAACTTGGAATTGGATAATAAATGAAGCAAATAAATATTGTTGCAGCTGCAGCAATTTTTTTTGGATGATTTGGGGGATTTTCTTTTAAAAGTTTTTCCTGTTTTCTTTTTATCTTTAATTCAATAATTTTAAGCTTTAATCATTTCCTATTTTTATGAATCCCAGTCAAACATTTGCATATATTTGCATGACATCATACTATTCTCCATTATTTCATTAAATAAGCTTCAATAAGCTTCACTTTAATAAAAAACTTCTCCATCATATCTTTGGTCAGAGTCCATAAAAACCTGCACAAATCTTGATGAAATTGAAACAAATCAAATATCTCATTAACACACTTGTATTCCTCCACTGATTAGAGTGTTTGAATACGTTTATTTGGTTTTAAAATAATTTATTACGTACTTTATTACGTAATAATGTTTTATTTAATTTATGGGATGATGACTGACATAAACTTGTAAAAAAAAATCGTATTTATTTAATTTTTAAAATACCTGGTGTTCAATGCTCAGTATTTTTTTATTTTACCAGTCCGAGCTGCGGCTGGTCGCTGCGCGCGTTCTAATAATCGAATCGCATTTTCTGAAATGTTTAGTGAACTTTGTGCACATTCTGGTTTGAGGGAAAGCGTCCATCAGCGGCCAAAGAGAAGGAAGCGTCAGCGATCGTGCGTGTGCGTGAGCGTGCGTGTGCACGGGGGGGGTAACAGCGTGAGCATTGTACATTGAAACTGGAGGGAGGAAGAAAAAAAAGCGATGGAGAGAAAAATAAAAATAAAACTGTTGTATTTCTTTAAGAGGTTTTCTGCTCGACCATCCTCTCTCTCTCTCTCCCTCCCTCTCTCTCTCCCTCTCTCTCTCCGTCTTTCTCTCTTTCCCTCTCTCTCATTAGTTCTCCTCCTCCTCCTCCGGCCACAATGGGCATTTATCATCACCCCCGCGGTGCGTGTGTGTGCGTGTGTGTGCGCGCGTCTATGGATCTGTGTGTTTATTCAAATCTCAGTACCATGAGCGCAGCGGCCCCACTCCCGAGCTCTCTCTCGGTGACACGGACGCACTATTGTTGAGGGAGCCCCAGAAAAAGCCCCCCAGACCACAGCGAGCCAAACTGGAGCCGCCGGCGGCGGCGGCGGCGGCGGCGCCGGCTGCGATCCTGCAGACCTTCCTGGAGGAGGGGTGGTGGGTGGTGGTGGTGGTGGTGGTGGTGGTGGGGGGGTCCTCCAGCCGTCCCTGGCCGCCTCCTTCCTGCCACCGTCGGGTCGTTTCTGCCGCTGGAGTAGCCTGATTCTACCCTGGAACTACACACGGAGGAGCAGGTGCATCACCCTGCGAGGTGCGCACCCCCACCAACCAACCAACCCCCCCCCCCACACACCGACATTTTCACCCTTTTCTTCTATTTTATCTCAAGGTGAAACGCTGTGCAGCGGGGGAAAGGCACACGTTGCAGCTTAATTGTACCTTTTTATAGCTTTTTTTTTTTTTTTTTTTTTGGAGGGAGGAGGGAGGAAGGATGGAGGAGAAAGATGCGTCCTAACAGGTGCAGATATGGCGGAGAGGACTTTTGGTCCAAACCTCGGGATTTCTCTCCTCCTCCCTCAGATCTCCAACTTGCCGTGTGTCTGTGTGGTGTTTGTGAAGGGACTCCTGCGTTTGTTTGTTTTTTTGTTTTGTTTTTTTTCCCGGGGCCCTGGTTTGGTGCTGGGATCGTCTCATCTCGATAAATTCGGAAGGTGCTAATGAGCAGCAGTAATTGGATAACGTGGCCTGCTGCTGGTGTGAGAACACGCTGCTGCTGCTGCTTCACTTTGAGCTGGAGGTTGGATGGAGCCGGACGTGTGAACCACCGTGTTTCCTCAGTTTATTTCCATTTTTTCCCCGAGCTCTAGCAGCTGATTGTCCAAACGCAATTCTTGTGAAAATTCAAATCCTACCCGAGAATTGTGCCTGGACATCTGTTGCTGGACGCTCCTGCTCTTCTCTTTTTTTTAGAAAAATGCAATAATAATGTTTTTTTAAGCCCTCGTAGTTATCAATTATCTGTGCGGTTGTTATTTTGCATTGCGACTCGTTTAATCAACTTAAATAAAACGATTTTGGGGGCTCCTTCAGCTGATGAACCGAAGCAGAAAAGTTGTGCAGATTTGGTTGCAGATTTGGAGAAACAGGCCAACCACAAAATAATAAAGAGAGATAATGAAGTATTTTACAAGGTGGGACATTTTTCCCAAGTTGTTGGAGTGAAACTAATATTTCCCAGGCAGGCCCAGCTCCGCAGCTCCTCTCTTTCTTCGCACTTTTCCTCGCAGGGAAGGTTTATTGTCGCTCCACTGGTGAGCTTTTGTTGCCGCCTTTTGTTGGCGTTTTGGGGATTATAATTTGCATAATTCTTCAGGAATGTATCATTTTAATTTTGTTTAACAAACCGTGACCTTTTCCAAGCCCTTTCATCCCTTTGATAAAGGATGCCATTACAAGCCAATAAAGACGGAATTCGTTTGTTGCTGATTCTTCTGTTGGTGAATAATAAAGAACTAATGACCATTAAGAGAATCAGGATTTATTTAATTAATTGTTTCTTTTGTCGATTTTATTTTTTTTCTATCATTTGATATTATTTTCACGATATGTATTAATTTTTCTGTATTTTAAACTCGCAAAATAATCACAAGGGCTTGAAACGATTTTTTTTTTTTTTAGTTACTTAATGTTTTGATTCTTTTGGGCCCTTTTGGTTCCTGAATCAAGTTTTCGTCATGTGACTTCTGGTAAACTGATATTATTCATAAGAACTCAAAAATATCGATTGAAAACTCCCAATGATCTCTAAAACAAAAGAAAAAAATCAGTAAATGCCATGCTAGTATAAAATCATTGAAACTTCAAATTGTTGCCATATTGGCCTCAACTTTCCCCCCCTGGTTTTACTTGTAACGTTTCCCGTTTTTGTATAAGTAGGACGACTGTGACATAAGAGGAATGTGAAAAGCTGTCAGCAGCAGGATAAATCAGTCCTCAGTTTGACTTTGGCCTCTTTAGTGTTTTGGGACAGGGGTCTGTTTGATTTTCACACCACAGCATCACCTCAGCTCGGATGCTTCAGGTCTCCTCAGACTAATTTGCTGCTGTAATCCTCTCCCAGCATGTTGCCAGAGGAGCCGAGCGGTTCTGGCATGGAACTCACAACAGTGGATTAAAAAATGCGGGGAGGTGTGTGTGTGTGTGTGTGTGTGTGTGTTGTCTGTATCTATGTGTGTTGTCTGTGTGTGTGTGTGTGTGTGTTGAGTCCAAACACCACCACCCAAGTTGGAGGGAAAAACACACAGGTTGAGCTGGAACACACACTCATTCTTGGAGTAGAAAGGGTTAAAAATGCTTGTAGGGTCAAAGTTCATGAAAGAATAAATAATGTCTGTTAGAGTAAATAATATCTGCAAATATTTCTTCCTTTATTATTATTTAAAGAAAGAGAATGGTATTTTTACAGACAGGGAAAGTAATAAATCAATCAATTTTCCATTATTTTTAAGAAATAATCAAAGTGAATTCAACAAATCGTAAAAATTCAAAATTGAACTTTAAAATGAAATCAATTAAATCGTATTGATGCCCATATTTTATATATTTGAGTGTAATAATGTTACTGTAATAATAATCTATAATTGTCTGTTTATAGAAAATGTAATTTTCATCATTCTAAGTTTATCATTTTAGGTTTAAAAAACGTATTAAAAATGCTACAATCGCACTTGATTTATTCACAAATATTGTTTCTGATGAAATTAATCTCAATCTATATTTTGAAGAAGCTATTTTTGAAAAAAAAGTGTGCAAAAAGTGAGATATAACTACAATTTAATTTTCGTTTTTGTAACAAACCAAACCTTTCTCTGCCTTTTCTGTGTCTATTTGCTCAAACATGGCTGAAAAGTGGTCCAGCAGAAAGGTTGGCTCTGTCACCGAGGGTTACCGAGGTGCCTGAACGGAGAATTGATCAGTATTGACAGTGATATTGATGACAAAGATATCTAGAGGAAACAATTAGTGGAGCAGCGTAATGATTAGTGAGATCATTACAGCCATTTAGCCTCGGTGGCATCTGCTGATGACTGATCACTGGGATTTTCGTCTGCTTGTTCCTTCCCGTAGAAGGTGAATTTCCTTATCTGATGGAGGCTTCTTCGAACCCTCTGCATCAGCACAAACACGCTTAAAATCAGCCTCCTGCTCTCGCTGCTAAAGAGCCTGAGACGGCTAACAAACGTTGTTTCTCCTGCCTGTCAACCTTACCCTCTGTTTCCAGCAGGTGTTTTTTTAGCACATTTTTTTCAGATCACGGAGCTGTTTCAGCCGTGTCTCCGTCGCTGGATCAGCGTGTAAGGTCAGGGCGCTGAGGACAAAGGCGATTTTCAAACGCTGACCCAGGATTCCTCTCCTGCTCTCGGCCTCCATGTTGGACGGCATTGAGCAGCTCTCTTCCTGCTGTGCTCTGCTCCAGGTCAGTCACTTCCTCCTTCATGTCCTCCTCCTCCTCCTCCAACGCCATCAACCCTCAACAGTCACGTGACCAGAGCTGTGTCATCGCTGTCACACACACACACACACACACACACACACACACACGGATGCAAAGTAAAATGCAGGGAGGTTGGAGAAATAATGAAGGGAGGGGACCGGATGTGGGCGGAGAAGATGCCGGAGCATCACAGGGGTGACGTCACATCACGACCTTTTTCCCTATCCTGTCTTTCTCTTTACATACACAGGCGCGCGCGCACACGCTCCCGCATTAACACACACACACGTACAGACACATGTGAGGAATGCGTGTATTAAATCCACCGTTGTGCAGACCTCATGTTCATCTGCATCATTTGCTCGCTCACTGGAGGAGAACCACCACTGCCTGCGCTATAAGCCAACGTTGGGGTTTTTTTTGTTTGGGGAAAAAAAAAAGGGGGGGGCTGCAGATGCCTATATGATGTTGGACCCGCCTTCTTCGCTCTCCTACTCCGTTTCATCCTCCCGCTCAGGCACAAATGATGCTGGATCACCAACGGGGACCCATAACCGGCAAAGGGCGCCCGAACGGCGCCCTCGCCGCACAGGGACATTCCCACGGCTGATTGTTGATTTTGGGATCGTCTCCACGTTTCAGTCGCGCCGGGAGATGACAGACGTCGCCACCATCGCCCCCCACCCCCAACCCCCCCCCACCCCAACCGTCACCCCTTTTATCAGCATCAGGCAGCAGCCCGTCCTCCCCATACTGCACCACTGTTCAGCCCCATGCAGCTGCAGATGCACAGCTGCAGTTCGGTAGGGGCGCGGTGACATCACCGCCGCCTCCCGGCCAATCGCATCCTTTGATTATTTTAAGCAACACTTACTGTTTGCGCACAGGAGGACATTTTGGCTGTTCCTTCCTGAAAGTCCTCGTCGCCGCACGCGCTTCCTGTAACGCCGCGATGAGTCGCTCGGACCTGGAGTCAGACGTCTCCACCAGCAGCTGTGGACGGACATTTTGACAAATTGTTCAGAACGTTCTGGAATCACAGTGTCCAAGAGCCAAGAAGTGTGTAAAGAGAGAGAAAGGTGGAAGAAAGCAGGGAAAATGGATGAATTATCTGCTTTAATATCATTTTTTTAAGTAACTGTAGTTAGGGTTTGACTTTAATATGTCTAATCTTTCATCTTAAAGAATTCAATTATCTTAAATTTAGACTCCACTCCAAGCTGCCAGATGGGAGAACCCACTTCAAACTATATCTGCTGCTGAGCTGCCCTTGTTGTGTGGGATCAGGGAGCTGTGCCGAGCAGCTGCGGACCCGCGCACCTCACCGCTCACCGCGTTATTACCATAATTTGCGGTGGGAAAGGAATCACTCATCAATCAGAGGCGTTGGGAAAGTGACCACGCCAAAGACGGCGCTGCCGCCGTTTGAGCGGAGGGCTCGCAGGGGTCAGCTGGCGTGCCTTGAGCGCCTGTGCGTTTTGTCATTAATCACCGCGGGGTTGAAGAGAACGGGAGGCGGCGCAGGCCTTTATCCCTGCCCACCCCCCGACCCTCCCTCACGGCCGGTGGCCTTCGCACCCCATCTGACCAGCACACAGAGGCCAAGGTCAGCCCCCCAACCCCCCCCCCCTAACCTCGACACCCACCAGCGCTCCTCTCATCTGCCATCAGCGGTCTCCAGGAGTCACCCTTCACCCCACCTCCACCCAGACACCCTCCTTCCCTCGCCTGACATTCCCCCCGCCGCGTCCCCTTTGTCCACCTGTTGTCCTGGAGACTCAATTGCCGCTGAGACCACCCTTCAGCTGTGCGCTGCGGCTGTGCACATGTGTGTGAATGTGTGCCGGGGCGGCAGAGGTCAGAGCAGAAGCTAAAATAACAGATAATCCCAGAGAACACTGGTCAGGCCATGACACCATGGGGGCCACTCGGGGGCCGTCATGGAGCCGTGGCCCCAGGCAGCACGCAGCTCATCAGCTCTGTGGTGCGAGCGTTCCCCACATGGACGGTGGGGTTCTCCCCTCTGCTGTCTAAAAGCGTTATTTATCCCTCTCACACATGCAGCAGAGGCCCGGGTGTCCCCAGAGGAACACAATGGTGGTCTTTTTCCCAACAAACCATTTTAGAAACCTGAAAATGGGCGAGGACTCCCCTTGGAGTTGCAGATTTGGCTTTGCTGGTTGCCACCACCTCCACCAGCACCAGCACCTCCACCAGCACCAGCACCAGCACCTCCACCAGCACCAGCACACCACCTCCACCAGTACCACCACTACCTCCACCTCCACCACCTCCACCAGCACCAGCACCACCACCTCCACCAGCACCACCAACACCTCCACCTCCACCACCTCCACCAGCACCACCACCACCACCACCAGCACCTCCACCTCCACCACCTCCACCAGCACCAGCACCACCAACACCTCCACCTCTACCTCTACCACCACCACCACCAACACCACCACAAGCACCACCTCTACCACCACCAGTACCATCACCACCAGCACCACCAATACCACCTCCACCACTATCACCACCTCCACCACCATCACCACCTCCACCAGCACCACCACCTCCACCACCACCAATACCACCTCCACCAGCACCACCACCACCAGCACCTCCACCTCCACCACCTCCACCACCACCACCACCAACACCTCCACCTCTACCTCAACCACCACCTCCATTACCAGCACCTCCACCACCACCAGTACCATCACCTCCACCACCACCACCAAAACCACCTCCACCAGTACCACCAGCACCACCAATACCACCTCCAGCTGCGATGGCAGCGCTGGTTCCCATCTAGAGGGTGGCTGCCCACAGAAGCTGCTGCTGGAGGCACCAACATCTCTTGCCTTCTCCTCTAACGTTTAAGTTTACAAATGACTAGAACTGGCCCTTTTCCACGTTTCTCAGTGAGTTGAGTTGACACAGCGTTTTAAAAATGGAGGTTGCTGGTGTTTTGCTAATGTGTTTGACCGATCAATATATATTATATCACTGGCACGTTCTTCTGTGGACACTAAAACTATGTAGGAGCTAAGATGGAATTCTTATAAATGAAGAATGGAACAGGAGCACGAGAGCACCACATACAGCAATGATTCCACAGAAAACCACCAACTCTAAAGTCTCTTTTACGCATTTTGCAAAATGTCTTAAACACTGGGAGGAAAACCCCCCGGAGCACTTTCCATCCATCATCTGTCCAAATATCTGTGGAAATCATTTCATGTCGCTAATCTTCAGGCTTCATCTATACGGAGCTCATAGGTGATCGACAGGGGGCCAAACTGGTGGCTACGGTTTTCCTTTTTTTTTTTGCTTTCCCATTGAGTTAAAAGTCATGTACCAGAGCCATGGTGCAGTTATGTTCGGTAATATCTAACCATTTTAACACTCTCTCTGGGCATTTCAGAGTGACCACCAAATTACTCTGCCCAGTGAAATAGTAGCTTTGTGACCGGTCATGAACATTAACACTGGTGTAAACAGAAAAGGTCACGAGAAAAGAGGTTAAATCGTTGAAGGATAAATCACGAGACTCATTGGTGTTTGCCATCAGTTGGTGTTTGTTTCTGCCCTTGGTAAAGCCATCCGGTGTTTCCAGGTCTGTTTGTGGTCCCAACACTCAGATAAATTGATCACTTACAGTAAAAAGAACTAGTTTGGATTTCAGGTCACTCTAGGAGGAAAAGAAAATACAAAAAGAACCGAGTTTTCCTTTAATTATTTTGAGCGTGATGTATTCACACACCGCTCAAACGAATGGGCAAAACAATTACGGGAACGCTTCATTTATATTTTTGTGGCCCGGTGCCAGAATGGCTTCTGCAAATGAAAATTGCTGCATAAATTAGCTCATTTTTAAGCAGCGGTCGATGCTTATTGAATGCATTATTGCACATTACATAAGCACGCACCAGTCTGCAGTGGCGCGCGCTGAGGCACTCAAGTGCCTTCTCTGACACTTTTGAAGGGGGGCACATCGGGGTCGGCCCAGGTCCATTTATGATGCACCCATTTCAGTGGTGCAGGTTTTGCATTAAAAACTCATTCAAAGTTTGAAATATTATTTCAGGCATGGCTCATTGTAAGGGCAAAAAAACCAAAACATAATTTGCGTTTTTTCTCTCCATCTCTAACGTATGGAGTGATCCACTAAGCGACAACTGGCTGTAATTGTTAAATAAATGTAGTGAAATGTGTAACATTTGTGTATTTAGAAGCAAAAGAAACAGAAAGAGGGAGTAAAGCCACATTCTGCCCACACACTGATCACTTTTCAGATATGACGCCTCCTCCTCGTGGGCACCAGTGAACCATTTCTAACTGTTGAGCTTTCACCCGGGTCGCCGCTCCATCAGGACCCTCCGGCTGCAGGAATTTGAGAGCTGGGCCCGTTCCAACTGTCCCAAATGACTGCGTCCACAAAAAAGGATTTAACTCTTTGTCACGATTGTCCCCCTCACACTCTGGTCTGCAGGGGGAGAAAAAAAAAAAAAAATCACAAGGCTCCCTAAAACAACCGCGGCCCTCCTTTGCCACCCTCTACCCTGACCCACCCCCTCATTGTGTACACCCTCCCTCCTCTCCTGCCCCTACCTCTCTGCTGACCCCGGCCGCGTGCATAAAAGACCCATCAGAAGTATCGCTGGCCACATTTACAAGTGAAAGAGGCCCAATAATGGAGCGGTTAGAGAGAAGAATGAGGAGACAGAGGGGCACTCACAGATGTGGAGGTGGGTGGGGGGGTGGGGTGGGGGAAGGAAGGAGCAACGTCCCATTGTTACCAAACACCCCCCGATGGAGGGGAGGAAGAAGACAGGGCTGAGAGGGGGGGGGGCGAGGAGGCCATGGTGGCTTTCTACGCACGAACACTGATAGAAGAAGAGAAGAAGAGGAGACAGGGAAGAGGAAGAGGAGAGTCAACCGTGCTTCTGCAACCGAACTCTGCATTGACAGAAAGAGGTCCGTCCAGCTGTTCTGCAGGGAGCGTGTGAAAACAGGCCCCAAGGTCAACCCAGGCGAGGGCTGCATGTGTGCGCATATGCACGTGCGCACGCACGTGCGCCAATGCATTATTAGGTATGCATATGCGCGTCCCATTGTTCAGATGACGATACAGCAGCTGGGCCCAGGAGGCCTTTAAGCTGACCTTCGAACCCCTCCTCTTCCTCCGACTGCCTCTGTGGTTGTGCGCATGTGTGCGCGTGCGTGTGCGTGTGTGCGGGAGGGTGTTAATGAAGTCATCATGGCTGGATCATGGTGAGATGTGGCATATATGGGAGGCAGCAAATCAGAGGTCAGCGAAACTTTGGGATACTTCCACTTCAAGGTATTTAAGTATAAGCGTGTAAATGTAACGAAAAAAGAAAATTCACACAGATACTGACACTTGAAGCCGGGAAACAAAACATTGTGTTTTAGTATTACACCATGTGTGCACAAATTAAACTGTGTTTGAGAGGAAGCTCCAGTCACCAACATCCAGGCACTTGAGTGGCCGAAAGGAGAAATCTGGTGAACAAAGCATCCGGTGCATGTGTATATATATATAAATATACATATAAATATCACATGTGGACGGAAAAATAATGAAGCTTATTTTCTACTTCAGTTCCAGAGATCATTCCATTATGAACACATATCGGCTTAAAAAAAAAAAAAAAGAAAAATCACATAATACTGATGCATCTGCATTATTGTGTCTGCTTGCTCTGCTGAAATTCTTCGATTGAAACTTTTATTGAATGAAATACTGTCAGGTTTATGTTTTCCTACGATTAACAATTAATGCAACAAATAAATACCATTTTAGTAATTGGTTGGATAGTGGAAGAACTATTAGTAGGAGTTTACCTTCCGACAAACACAGACGATCCGTGTCAGGGCCGTTTTATCCATTGCATTTATAAAGTGCAGTTTACATTCATGTAAAAACGGACAAAATAGCGGGTTTTTTTTAAAGTAATAAACTATATCGATTTTGGAGAACTAAAGTCTCAAACTTAACAAGTCTGAGTTGCCGCTTCCTTCTGTTCACGCATGGATATTAAGTCTGTACTGCCACCTGCTGGTAGAAACCTCGATGTGCTCCAAGTTGGGCCCAGCTGAACAGCAGCAGAGTGCTTTCGAGTAAAAATCCAACTCTTCTGAGGTGACAGGATGTGGAACCCCCTTCTGCACCGAAGCTTTAAGGAAAAAATGACATCCCGAAACCACAACGAACGCCGCATCCTTTGAGTTTTCCTCGACTGGAACTACGGGAGGTCTTTGACTCCGATGCGACTGCTCTGGGGTACCTCTGAGCTCCAACACGCGGACTAGGTTGTCACAGACGCAGACACCTTTCTCTCTTCAGGAACTGGTTCCTCATTTCTCTTTAAAAACCAGCCGCTGCTCCACTCACAGGAAGAGGTTGATTTTCGCCGGGACAGCCTTACAGCCGGTGGAAGAGAAGTAGTTTCCCTGGTCGGGAGTGTAGGTCATGGCCTCCCCGACTGCTTCCACCACATCGCTGCGGGAGCACATGCCGCGCAAGCAGAGCTGCGAGCGGACGCAGCGCTCCACGTGGCGTCGGCTCAGCGGCAGGAACGGCACGACGCTGGTGATGAGCTTCTGCTGAATGATGCTGGAGTTGAAGAAGCCACCTGCAGACAAAAAGACGACAGACAGACGGACCCTCAGTTACCTTCGTGTGACGTGAGTGGAACTTACAGCAAATCGGGCTGCACTGCAATTAGCTGGCAAATTGGCTTATTGGATTGATCAAATCAACTGGTGATCCTACCAGCAAAAGCCAATTTAGAGCTTTTCCCATTCGCGTTTGCAGGATGGGTTTGGTTCTTTTTGGCCCTGTTCAAATGACTCCTAAATTACTGGGAATGCAATCAGCACCACTTACTTGTGGTAGCATTGTAGACTGTTTGTGCGAGGGTTTCCTGCAGGTCGTCTAACTCGATCTCCTCTCTGTCCCGTCCAGCCTGACGGTTCTCCAATGCAACTCTGGTAATCACCTCCTCTCCTGCGGTGCTGTGGGAACAAGTGAGAAAACTGTGGGTTACGGCGTTAAAACTCACAGAAACAAAACCTGGTTTCATAATCCAGATTCGTTAGAAACGTCGGTTGTTGAGTCAGAGCATTCGGTTTGTAGGTTGAAGTACCCAATAAAGATATAGATGGCTTTGCGGTAATTAGTGCGAAATACAATGTGAGACGGCCCCAGGAAAGGCTCCAAGACGTCGACGAGACCCGGAGGCATGTTTTCCATCTCGTCAAAAATGAAGACGGAGCGAGCACATTCTGTCAGGTTGCCCTGCACCCAGCTCTTTAAGTCCTCCTGGCAACAAACAAAGAGGGAAAGTCAGTCCTGGAAGCCACGCAAAAGCTCAAGTGTGCAGCACAACCACGCCAATCCCCAACTTACCCTGTACTCTTTTACCCGGTCGGGTAAAGGGAAGTGCAACGTAGGAACAAACTGATGGACGTACGGGCTGCTCATTGCTGATCCATACAGATGATTTCCCACCATGTCGCTGACCAGCGTCTTCCCTGTTCCCGAAGGGCCGTGGAAAGACAAAACCAGGGGCCGGTCTGGGTTTTTATTCTGCAGGAACTTTGCCACCCGCTCTGAAACAATATCCTGGACCAGATGCTGTCCATAAAGGTTTTTGTACAGGTCCCACTCCAGGTCTGCTCAGGAAATACAAATAACATTGTTATTAATATCGAGAGGTATTCTGAAAAAAACATGACAACATCTTCCTTTAACTACTGACTCCTGCTGTAATGTAATGGAGGCTAAAGCCAACAGATGGCACTACTATACTTTGATCAGGCATCTACAAAGTATCGGATAACTACGTGAGTTAACATAAATGCATCATTTCACTGTCCATTGACTCAAATGTGAGTTTGGGTTGCCAGTTGATTAAGTAACCACCTGGTAACACCACATTTACAGTAACAACAAGAAGCTGGTTAACGTTTTGTTCTACACAACAGACTAAAACACCTGTCAACAAAAGAAAGGAAATACATAACCTTGGTGTGAATTAGTGGCGCTTTGAGCCCAGCCTGCTTGACAACAGGAAGCTACATTAGCATAGGCTAGCTGCGAAAGCTTGTGGCCTTACCTTTAATATTCGGTTTAAAATCGCAGTTACAGCTGTCCGATATAGCACAGTAGAGTTGCTGTAAAACGCAGCAGACTGGACTGAAAAGAAATAAAAGCTGTATAAACAGGATGGTCAACATTTTAGCTGCCTGTTGGCAGAGACTCGTCCGAGCCGACCATTTCCGGGGCATTCAAGTTGTAGTTCTTCTGCTCTACCTTCGACATAGAATCGCGGTTAATGAAGCGAGTAAGAAACTACATTTCCCAGAAAAAGGAACGCGCGACGTGAAGTCGGTGTTTTGTGTTTCCTGTACAGTCAACTTCCACGTTGTAGGATGACTGCGGTCAGAGTCCAGAAAAAGATCAAACCTGCAGGAAAATAGATGTGTGTATATAGGAATATTTCTACAAAGTATATCTACAAAGTATATCCTATATCTGCAATTTAATATTTCTACAAATTATATCTACAAAGTATATCCAATATCTGCAATTTTAAGAAAAAAAAAATTATGTATTGATTTAACATCTTTAAATTGCAATGCTTACATATATATATATATATATATATATATATATATATATATATATATATATATATATATATATATATATATAAAAATATGCTGTTTTTGGCTTTTCAAAATTATTTTAAAAACTGCAGTAGATAGTGATAATTTCTGTACAGTAATTTCTAATATACCAAAATAGTAACTATTATTATTACTATTATTATTATTATTACTATTAGTAGTAGTAGTAGTAGTAGTAGTAGTAGTAGTAGCAGTACAATTAGCAGCCACATGCAATTGTACACACGAGCTGTGTCCCTTGGGTGATGCTCAGCAGTTTGTTGTCAGGAGCTCTTGTTCACATTCCAGGTTAATGATACTGTACATGTGTTTACCACAAATCCCCCTCTGGGCTGCTGTGAAACACTCATTGTGAGGTTTTATGGATGTGTTTGGAACCCTGTTCAGTTTCATGAAGCATTTAGAATGAATTTGAGAACTATGCCATGACGGGAGGAGTAGGTCACAGGACATAGCTACATTTAGTTCAAATTGACAACAAAAGAAACATAAGAAAAGGCAAAGTTAGGCTGCAACACACTGGAAAGAGATGGTTTAAAATAAGTTTTAATAGAAAGTTAAAAAAAAAATGCACCATTTCTACATTTCAATGACAAGAATATAGGTTACACATGAGTAAAAAAAAGACATGTACAACAAACTGTTGTTTGGTCATAAATAGTTTTTCAAAGTTGAGTTCACCGATTAAAGAGACTGTAAAGAAATAAAGACTGAGTGATTACAAACTCATCAGTGTCCTGCACTGAAAAACTAACATGACAAACACAAGCATCTTGCACCTTGAACCTTCACATTTCAAGTGCGGCAACCAATCATGGTCAAGGCAGAGGAAGTGTCAAATCAGCGTGTCTCAACGTGAACCAACGGCCCAGACTGAGGTCATGACAAGGGTTGTTCTGGGTCCAAGTACTATCCGTGAGTGGAAGAAGTACTCTCATCCTTTAGTAAAAAATACTGCAGTTCATCTAAAAACCCAACTGAAATCAAAAGTTAAAGCATATATGTCAGACAGGTTGTTAATACTGATGCATGAAACATTGATTATGTCACTACACTATAAATATTGAATAATTTGAGCCTGAAAATAATAATTTAAATAACATTTTCCCTTGAGGTCACAAACCAAGTGTTAGTTCAGTGTGTAAGAGGACAAAACAGTTTGTAAAAAACTCACATCAACAGAGTTTCGGGTTCATAGAAACACAGTGCTGGTTTCAGATTTAGCACACTGATCTTTGTTTTAATGTTTCATACTCAAATGTCAGGTGAGTTTTAACCACTGACTGTCAAACGAATGTAGTAGAAATACAAGCAGCCTGCCTGAAATGGCAGCGGAAATGGAGTTGAGTGACTCAAAACTGCTGCTGAACAACCGAACTTTCCGCCAGCGTCATCCGTCACAATTCCAACAATTCAACAAAAATGGCCTGAGCAGCAGAGAAAGAACCAAAAGCTTGTTCCGATGCCCGCGGCGGCTGCTGTCCCTGAACGTGTCACAGAGAGTAAAGCACCAGAGTAAAGCACCAGGTTCGAACCTCCTGCAGGGAGACAGTAACACTCCAGATGGCGTCCTGGAGTTTTTATTGGCCTCAGCATTCTTCACACTGATTCTTTTTTTTTTTTTTTTGCCAAACTTCCTCAAACAGTCTTTAATTTAGCCTTTGTGGCAGTATCTACACTATAATAAACAGAAAATATGTTACACTGTGGTGAACCAACACTTCAAATATATTTTACACCAAAGCTTTTGCTAGATTTTAAGAGTTTTTTTTTTTTTTTTCCGGGGAAAGCAATTTTATACTTGGCTGAGGTGAAACGGTTGATTAATAAAATAAAGCAAAACAGCACCAGAAACAGTAAAAGAAGATTAAAATTAATAACATTAATCCGTGTGAATAACTGCTGGTTGCACCGCACTGTAGGAACATAGATTTGTTGCTAGCACCTCTGCACAGCTTTGATAACATCAGAGTTTTCGTTCATTCACCCCATCACATCTGCTGTCTACCGTTCATTCACCTGCTGCAGTCTTTTTGGAGCAACTAATCTGTTCATCTCAATGCAACCAACTTTGAACATGTGCACAGCAGCAGCAGATGGAGCTGTGCCTTCACATCTTCAAGATTGCACATTTGTTTTGATGGATACAGACAATTGGGGGCTCAGCGTCGGAATAAACACTGCCTGACTGGAGGGCTCAGCAGGACATTTCCACTGCCACAGAGCAGGACCACCCATCCCAACCAACAACTACTGCTTAAATGGAATGTTTTCAGAAAAAAATAGTTCTAATTTAAGGTAAATGTGTCAAATTCCAAGGTAACTGGATGATTTAAAAACGTCTAAAATATCATAAATGTCAGTTAAGGTATCATATTATATCAAACGTTAGCTCTTCCAGCCTTATAAAACAGCTGATAGAGAAATTTGCCTTCTTGCAGGCTGATGCCTCTCTTCAAAGACCGCTAGGAGGACCAGCGAGGACATGGAGGAGGGTGGAAAACCTAAGAGCTGCGGTGAGTGATGAACTCACGCTGGTTCTGTTTATCAGTCAAAACATCTCAACTTTGGGCGTGCGCAATTAACCCTGGGCCCAGATCTCACTCATACCGGGGAGAAATGTGCAAAATAAATATGAATATAGCTGCACAGGAGGTGCCGAGTCTGAGGAAACATACCTTAATTTTCCTGAGAAGATGCTGAAACTGATGAGTATTAATAAAACAAGTAAAAGTTAAAGAGATCGTTTCATCGCTGTGAAAAAGTCTGATCCAAGATTTTCCTCTTCAATGCCAAAAAAAGGTGGTGGTGGTGGTGGTGGTAGTGGTAGTGGTAGTGGTGGTGGTGGTGGTGGTGGTGGTGGGGGAGTGGGTGTGGGGGGTTTCTGATTCTCCACGGGTCAACTCACGCGTTTCTACAGCCAAAAAAATCCATGCCGACGTAGCGAGGGTAGCCCTCCAGCGAGTTCATGCCGACTGGATCGAATTTCCAATACTGTCGTCCTCGGATAAAGTGGGCGTAGCCTGAAAGACGATAAGTAAAAGTGGTGTTTGCTGTCACAGTGATGATACGATCCGATGTGAAATGTGGCGACAAGTGCCGATATAACTGATAAATGCTGCGTCGCACCATAAATGTCCCTGAAAGAGGCGTCCACGTCGTTGGGGATGCCGCTCCAGTCCTGCATGCTCCGCGGGTAGGCAGTCTCCACGCGGTTTTGGTGGGGGCTGAACCTCCAGTAGCTGCCCGACTTGAAGAAGTAGGTGTCGTAGGTGGAGTCGTGGCCCCAGCGCAGGGCCGCCTGGATCCCCGACACCGACAGGCCCAAGGTCCTGATGGACTCCGGCCCTCGGATCTGCCTCTCAGCGTCAAACACCCAGTAGTCCTCACCTACACAGACAAACAAAAAAAAAATGTGGGTTGATATGGTCTGGAGTTTTAGCCATTCTGGATGAGTCCAGGGCACTTCTGGAAGATGTGTAGAAATGACAGGAGCTTCTGCTACAGCAGCGACAGGTTTCCCGAGCAAACCAAGATGGTGTGAGTTGTTCAGATCATAGCCTAGAGCACATGCCCATGTGTGACAGTGGCCTCTGACAGACCATAGAGGGTAAAATACAACCTATACCTGGTTGAAACATGCAGCTTAAAGTGGCTTAAGCAAATCATTTTAAGATGCAAGTGCTCCCTCCTATCAGCCCAGCGTCCAAATTCCCAGATGTGTCCGTGCTTTACTCCCTATAAAACACATCAAGTATTAACGCGAACGACATTTATTCCTCGCTGCTAAAACCAGATCAAGTGCACGCAGCATGGCAGATATAACACACACAAGCCATAAACTCATCCAGATGTATCAGTAATTCAGATTCCATGTTCGCCTCAGCGTGATCAAACGGAGCAAACATGGCTGATGGTGATTTATGGCTCAAGCTTCACCCCTGTGTCAAATTAAGTGCTTCCTGTAACATTTAAGTCTCGTCCCAAAGCTCTTTGTGTCGTGTCTGATTTGATTGATCAGTCGGGGCTACAGCGTCGATGACAGATAAAGAAGCCCCGCAGCCTCCGTGCTCCGTCTTCCAGCGTCTTTGAAGGTGCAAAATCAGGTCAGACACGCCGAGAGGAACGCACCGATGATGAAAAGAAACGTGATCAGGATGTGAAATATTTTCAACGTTTGGGTGAAGAGGGCTGATGTTTGTGCACACCAGCATAGCGCACATAACAGGAGTGTTTTGCAGCATTCCGATAATTTCACAACTGTAATTTCATTATCCATCGCACCAGTTTCAACTCGCCTGACAGCTCGAGACGCTTCCCGAGAAACCCTACGCTGCACAACAGCGAAATCAAAAACCCCTCCTGCATCACCTTGGAAGAACCAAATATTCCCCGTCTTGTCTTCAAACGCGGCATCGATGTTGCTGGGAATCCCGCGCCAGTGACGAGACGCCAGGGCCGGGTAGCCGCTCTCCAGCTGGCCGTCCCTGATCCGCCAGACGTAGCCCGACTTGAAGAAGAACAGCTCTCCCCGGATCATGGAGACGGCGTCAAAGTCTGTCTGGCAGGCGTCAGGCTGGAGGAGACAGAGTAGTCGTGCATCTGTTACCTTTCGAACAATATTTCTTCTGCTGAAGGGTGAAATGTGTAGAAACCATTCATTCTCTATATTTTTGCACAATTATTGGTTCAAACAAAAACATTCATCACTGGTTATAATGGTGCGTGTGCTCTGCCTACATTGGCGACAATCTCATTGGTTTCTGGGTTCGCCGGAGGCGGAGGTGGGGGCGGTGATGTTGGCGGGACTCGGGGGTGAGCGCCGTACAGATACTGGATGCCTTGCTTGTCATCCTCGCTCAGCTTCAGCGGGTACGAGAAGGAGTAGTACGCGGACATGATGGCCCCCGGCTCGCGGGAGTGCTGCAGGCCCAGGACGTGCCCGAACTCATGGGCAGCGACCTGGAGGAGGTCCGTGCCTGCAGGGGATGGAGAGAAAACGAATACCTCAGCTGGATAAGACAGTGGTCTGGCTTTGGTCTGGAAACGGTGATGGATTTTGCTTCATCACCTCCGCCCCCCCAACCCCTCCCCCACGTCTGCTCCAAACTGTCTGCTTCAGGTGCATACTCAAGCTGACCTTGTCAACTTTCCCACAAACAGGCCAAGTTGAAAGGCTGTGCTCCTCGACGTTTCTGTCTCAGCCAAACACTCACCCATGTGGTTTCCAAGGGTCCATGACTCATCATAGTCAAAGTGGATGTCCCCCTGTCGGTGTGTTTTTGGGAAGAAGGCGTGAGCAAGAATCCCACCTGGGCCATCAAAGGGGAGGTTGTCTCCGTGCCAATACCTGTGGGCGTGTAAATCAAACACACATTCAAACAACTCTGAGGCAACGATGGAGGAAAAAAAACAGAAACACCTTTAAAATGTATTAATGATGAACTGGGAAACAAAGTAACCACGAAGTTCTCTGTTTCATTTTTATGACTTGCTTATTTCAAGAAATGCACACGTCTCTGAACATATGAATTTAGTCAGATGCTGTTTTTAACCGCAATCATTTCCTGGGGTTCACTGATGCCGCAATTCAAAAAGTTGCAAAAAAGAATAATAAAAGGAGAAATGAACCGCTGTAAAATGAATCTATATAAGATGAAAGAGTGCGAGTCATTTCAATGACACAGATCCTCCATAAATCTCCAGCTTCGTATATCTATTTTTAACTAGCATCTGTTGTTTCTCAGGGCTTTTTGAAGTCCTCTGTGCTGTTGAAAGATCCTCATCAACGGCTGAAACATTTCACTTGACTCATCATCTCGAGCAGCTTTGAAGCTCTTCATCTCCACACACACACACGCACACACCTTGTGAAGTCGATGCGAATGTCGGCCTTCCCACTGTGGACCTCGGTGAAGGTGAGCGGGGTGACGTCACTCCAGATTTTCAGTGCCTCTCGAAAGACACGGCGGACCTTCTCCTCGCCCAGCTGCCAGGGGAAACGCACGATCCTGCCGGGGAGGAACCGCAGGTGTCAAAACAGGGCAGCAGAGGGGGACCACCAGGACGGCGGGCCTCCCTCTAATCTTATATCTGCAGTCATGGCCTCAGCAGAGGTGGGCTGTTAGTGATGCCCTCAGGCCCGCCAACAAAGCATCACATCATGCTCTCCTCTTTGTTTCTCTTTGATTAAAAAAACCACCTTGCGGGATAATTCAGGAAAATCTTATCTTACAAACCGGATATACAACAGTGCGTGCAGCGATATCAGGTGAAGGCATTGTGTGGATCAGAAAGGATACATTTGCTTGGAAGACATTCAGGAATAACAACCAAGCGTGGCCGATGTAATCAGCTGGACAGATGTTGCTAAAGATGGCAGAACCTCAAATACGGACCACTTTCTTTTTTCGAGGCAACCAACACGACTGATACAATCTTAATGTCTGGGGGTTAACAGTGGCTTTGACATCCCTCCATCCATCCCTCCATCCACGCATCCATCCCTCCATCCAGCTCTGTGTTCCTTTGGCTTTGTTTTGTCTTCATCAGCATCACTCGTTACATCTTTTTGATGATATTAAATGTTCTTAGTTGTATTTTGAAGGCTGATGTTGACAGCCTGATGAGGAACAAACACACCATATTACTTTGTTAGCTAGGCAAATTTCAGTGGTTTCTCCTTTGTGTATATAATCAGAAATTGGCAGCGGGAAACAAAATTCAACTTGTATGATTCAGACCGTGTCATGTCGTGTCACGAACACAAGAGGTTGTGTTCAGATTTGTCTGTTCTTTCCTGACATCTGCAGGAACATTCTAGCACACGCGGAGGTCAGGACCTGCGTCAATATTTATAGAAATATTACACACTGACCTTTAACCCTGTCTGTTTACTCTATCCCAGCAGCCAGAGGTGCAAGTGTCCCTTCATGTCTTCAGGAAAATGCTGCACATGTGCAAACGTCCATAAATTCACCAGGTTACCCTTGAATTTTATTACAGCAGATGGTCCAGGGTTGTTTTTTTTTTTCTTTTTGTCATGAAATGTGAGTGGAACATTAACACAGCAAAAAAAAATGATCAATTAGCTCGGGCTAAACTTTATTGCGTTAAATTATTGACGGCGGTAACTGCAACACGTTGAAGTTTGTTCTTCTAAACCCAGTTGTACTGAAAATAAACACGTCTTCACTGAAACATGAAGAGCAAACACTCTGCAAAGGAGGTGCAAACACTTGTGCTGGCTGTATTATGTTGGCACAAAGGGGTTTTTCTAAGTGCAGGGTTCACATACTGTAGTGGAAAAACAATCACGAGTAGCTCAATTATAGTTATACACTTACATCACAGTTGTCATCAGGGAGCTTCGAGCAGCTTTTTCTGCAGAGGCGGAGGCTCTCAGGCTGAGTCGCCAGTTAATTGCTGCACATCACATTACTTCTGTCTTTCTCCTTGTCACGGGATTCCCATATGAATGCCAGGTCTTTGACTCTGGATGACACGCAACACTGGCTGCAACTGGACGTGAAGCTCGATGGTTTTGGGATTTGCAAGCCCGAGAGCTTCGTTTCAGCGCTTAAGGCCTTTAAAGCGGCTCTGCCGTCGGCTCACCCGACATGACTTTGGACGTCATGCCGGGGCTTGCCCCGGAGCTGCATGCTCTAAATAAAATGTAAGGCGCAGGCACTCGTTAACCCGGCTCCATTCTGTCAGCACTCACATTGTCCACTCAGAGTTATACGCCGACTTTCCGGACCGTTGATCCCGGCTGACCACGTCGCTCCGTGAGGTGTACCCTCGAGGAGCGATTCATTAGCCTGTGGCCAATACTGATATTAAAACAACCATTTCCCTCCCCGCTTTTCTGTGTTGACATAATTTTTTGACTTAAACAATGTGTACAGTGAAAAGGGCCCCAGGAGGCCCAGACAGAGAGGCAGCAGCCGGCAGAAGCCGGCCAGACATCGAGTGGTGCCAAGACTGCAGATGAAAGGAAATGGCCCCAAAAAAGGCTTAATTTTCCACAAAGACTCATCTGCAGTTATCCCTTTTTTTTTTTTTTTTGCATTCACTCCCTGTAGTAATAATGAGCTATCGTATAAAAACATGTTTTTCTCTAAACCTGAACTCGCTGATTACTGTTTATGGCTGTGTTTGGGTTGGTGCGGCACAGATGCATCATTGTTGTCTCACAGAGACAAACACGATCGTTTATCTGGGGTCATGTTTGCATGCTCAGCTCACCGTCTGTCTGCTGTTGATGCAGAAGGGGGTATTTTAGGGAGCTGCTGACAGTGGCAATAAAAAAATGAGATGCTCTGAGAGTGACCAGTGAAACAGTGGGAAATCCGTCAGGCCCCTCGACGTGCTTTCAGCCAAATTCCTTTTTTGAAGCTTAAAATTTTATGATCCCAACTTCTCGTGAGGACAAATTTCCACTCAAGGGATCGTAAATTTGCAAAGTGCGTTCACAAGATTATAGCCCCAAATAACCCTGATGCAATGCAGGCAAGAGGAAATATATGGAAACTTCTAACACGGAGATCACCTGACCATCTGAACGCCACCTGGTGGACAGACTTGATGTCAAGACTTGTTGAATATCCAACAACTTTCTGAGATGAGCCAAAATGGAGATTTGGTCTCCAACATTTATTAGAGGACTGATGAGTCCTGCACTTTATGTACCTGTAGGTGAGGTCAGTCCTGTCCAAACGTCCTCCATACAGGACAAAGCGCCTCTGGCGGTTTCGCACGCGATAATGGACCTCCTTCTGCGCTGGGTAGTCCGGAACACCACAGCGGGGTCGGTTCCACGTGTTGGAGCTGTTGGCTGGCAAACTCACCTCCTTCACAGAACTCTGAGCACGAGGAGCCTTTCCAGTCTTCTTCAGGTCTGGGGACTTCTCAGACACCTGGAACAGGGGGTCAGTTTCTGTTAAACATTCATCAGGAGGACAAAACAAAGAGAGCGCGTCAAATACTGTCACAAAAAGGTCATTAAGAGGAGGAAATTACAGGATTAAAGGTTGACGGATTAGGAGAAAACCACAGAGGAGGACAAGAATTAAACAGAAACTCTGGTGCTACAACACGTTCATAATCAGGTCAATGAGCCATGTGGTGTCCCAGTTAAAGGACACACTAACTGCCAGGGTGTTCCATTTTCCCTGATATCCCTCAGAGGAAACGAGTTTGCTCATTTCCACGGAGCAAATTACAGAGCACCATTTGACAGGCCTCCACCTCTCCATTCATGCCAGGGAACACCAGGGTGTTCTCCTCCCATCAGCCAAATTATATGCATTTCCTTTTCCGCCACCGCTTTTGAAAAATCTCTGGGAAAAAGACACTATCAATATGTATCACCTTGAGATTAAACTACCCAGATCAGATCTCACAAATCTTCCCACCAGTTACTTCTATAATCCTTAACTGGGTGGAAAAAGAGAAAAGAAAATGGTCTCATCTTTTTAAAGAGAAACAGTCTGATCTACGTTTCATGGGCCAGCTGGAGCATTTCGAGTGTTTTGTTATTGTTTCACCTTTACTGATCCAGGAAATGCTGCTAGTGTTTGTTTTAGCTGTAAAGCTCCTGAAATGTTGTGATTACATATTTATTTTTGGTGATTGGTCTAAATGGGCTATTATGCTCTTACCCAGTTTTGAATGGGTGTGTCTCTTCAGTGGGGACCCAACTGTAAGAATGTTTATTTATTCATTCATTTATACTGAATAATGTGTTTTATAGTCACGAGTGCTTGTATCTCATCATGAAAAACTATTTATACATTAAAAAGACCAAAAAAAATGAAAAAAAATAAGAAAAACTCTAATCTCTCTTCTGTTATTTTAGTTCATATCATAATCTATGTTTTGTACTTTGTCTCCGATTACTTAATTTTAATCAGTTGTGTGAAATACGTTGGCTCACACAGACAAGAGGACCCATAAAAATTAAACTCAACTAGAAACTCAACTAAAAACAAATTAAAGGCCCAATTCCATCAAACCCCTTAAAAATATTAACAGATTATTGTCAAAATTATTATGTGCATCAGAGTCTGTCTGAAGTTACCTAAAAAGCTTGAATTGAAATGAGACTGCCTCGCCCAGCTCTGCAAGACTCAATCTAAGTTAAGGGGAACAAAACCCAGCAGGACTTGTGGAATGTGCCCCAGACTGCAGAAACACAGTGACTGATGGGTCTGGATCTCAGAAGAGTACATCCCCCTCTGAAAGTCATGTTTCACTTTGTTTAAAGGGGATTTTAGTGCTTTATTTTGCACAGACTTCCCATTCTCCAAGAGGGATTTTTCTCTCTTACTAAGCAGGTTCCTTTGAATGCACTTATTTAAAAAAAAAAAAATACAAATAAAGACTCCTACACTGAAAAGAGCTTGTTGTTCAGCTTGTTTATGGAAGTTGCTACATGATGAGTCATATCTGAGGTTTGTCTGTTATCTGCCATCCTGCAGAGTGACAACCAAAAACTTCAGATAAACAACAAAAGCCTTATCGCAGGGTAAAGCCAGTCTGCAGTGTGTTGATGACTCGAAACTGGAGGAAATCGTAATGGAATTCAGTCCCTGTTGGTCTTTCCTTGTGAACATTTACTTGCAAAAAAATTGAGTTAGTCAGTTACTGTTTACAGGAAGTTGAGGATAGGACTGACCTGAGTTGGCAGCTGGACACCGAGGAAGAAGAGGAGGTTGTTATAGAACATTTTTATTCATTTTTCCTGCTGCAATACTTAAAAACGTGCATGAAACGGTGGCAGAAACAAGCTTGTGTCCTCTGACCACCCGCTCTGTAGACGACTGTGTCCCCAAATAAGAACCAGGTTAGACTGAAACTGCCCGATCCCCATGGGCGAGGTGACGTTAAGGGAGTGTTGGCTTTCAGGGCCGTTAACCTTTTGGCTAAAGTGGTGGGTGCACAAGGAGTCATTTCAATTAGGGAAAAGAAAAGGTAAAATATGTGGTTAAAGAGGGTAACCCAGCCCTGACACACTGACACCCCTCCCGTGGACCGCCTGACCTATCTGCCCCCACAGCCCAGTAAAACCCTGAGTAGATCCAAACAAGAGTTCAAGGTCACATCCAAACAAACCAGACATCAGCTCTGCCTGGAATAACTTGTGTAAATTATCATTATTATCATTCTTAGACTTTCTGGATCAAGAGGATAAATTGCATCGACATGGTCTCTTTCTTTTCAATGATTTGAAAAATGATAATAGAAGAAATTTAACCTTCAGGTTTAACCCACATAGACAGCACTGATATTTAAGGATTTAATGTAATTCTTATTAAGATAATCCTATTTTGTAAAATTTACTAAAAAGGCATTAAAGGATTTATGAAACAGTGACCCCATTTTTACCATTCCACTTTATGTCAGCAAAAGTTGTTACAGAGTTTATTTCTCGGATTCTTTTGTTGTTACAGCCAAAGATTCCAAGACTAAATGAATAAAGAAGATTTTGTGTTTCAAGCAGTGGAGTTGAGCTAAAATAATCCAGCCTGACTTCCCAAATGAAGAAAGCTCCTCAGTCCTCAAATTGAAATGGTCACGAGGCAAACAGCTGAATCACTTCATGAGGTGTTATACCTGCAACACACGTGCACTTTAATAGCCAACACAGGGCTTTGTCAGAATAGCACTTTAATGCTTGACAGTATTGGAATGTGAAGTTTTGCAGATAATTCACTAGATTAAGACTTACTTCTATACCAGAAACACAGAAAATGCTGCCTAATTTTGCAACGTGAATATTGTAATTCATCTCTCTTATTCCACTTGCGCCATAAACCTGTACACATGCTGCATCCCAGCAAATGTGCCATTAATCAATCAGGTATTTGCCCAAAGTTCCATAAAAAGTGAATGCTAAAATGAACTTTTGGTCAATTCAACTTAAATTGATCCAGCCAAAAAATAATCCAATTAACTGCATTAATAACCTGAGATTAGAATATAATCTCACTTCTCTGACCACTTGTCAGATCTAAATGAACATCACCTGCATTAAACAGGCTTAGCCATCTTCGGTATGTTCAATTTATTATTAACAATTTGGCCTAAAGATGACATAAACCTGCCGAAGACATTCCCGCTCCGCAGGTCAGAGCAGCTAGGAAGTGCCAGCATTCCTGCTGAACTTAGTTCGTTTATGATACCTCTTCATGTAAAGTCTCTGCTTTCGAGTTGCTCTTTCCTGTTGACATGTTCCTTCTGTGCAATGCCGTCTACAGAAGACCTAATAAGGCCCCAGCTTTCTCGTTCCTCCCGATAAACAGATGCAATGTGGTCAAAAATGGCCAAAGAACACAGAGACCTCACCTATTTGGTGGAAGGTGGAAACATTGTTTTTTTTTTTATTTTATATTGCTGCGATGAAACAATAACAACATTTAGTCCCTTTTGACTTCTCTTGGTGAATACTCTAAACTCGCTAAACCAAAATTGGGAGGGGGATGCTCTGAATGTGAAACTAATGGACCAATTTACAGAAAATTGCTACCTTAACCGGCTTTTAGCTCTGTTGGTTTTCTGCGCTAACGTGCAATTGAAGGCTTGGCGGCTCAGAACTGAACTGGATGGGAGATTTTAGCGCTTTATCCCCTTTTCCAGTAGATCCCATCCCTCCATTCTGAAGCAAAAGCCACAATTACTGTAGCATCAACAACTTTTAACTGGCTCTCTGAGGGCTTGAGGCTGGAAAACGAAATTGCTCAGGTTTGTTTTGCAGTCGATCCCCAACGACGGCCGCTGAGACAGAACCATTGTGACCCTGCCTGCGTGTTTGCGTGCAATTTCGGCGCAGACGACGATGAGTCCCGTCTGGTGGGACTCTGTCAAGGCGCTTGAGAAAGGGGCAAGAGAACGGGGGGCAATTAGTCCGTCACTTTCTGCTGACGGTGGGAGAACCTCTACGATGACACGCCAAACTCGCGCGGCGCCCGGAGGTGTCACGTCTTCGTGCCTGGATGCACGTGAGTCGATTAGCGATGGCGGCGGTGGAGCGGGCGGGGGCCGTCCGTTACAAGTGCGGACATATCTGGCTTCTGGTTACAGTGATGACAAGACGTGTGGTGCAGGGAATCTGACAGTGGTATTCAGACTGGAGCAGAGCGTGTCTGGACACGGACTCTGAGCAGCAGCCTCACAACAAAACCCCGCCATCATCACTCCGTTGGGTCACCCCTGCTTTAGCCTGACGCGAGCCGACACCTGCGGGGGGGGCGGGCGAGATGACTCGGGAGATTTTGCTCGTGAGAAAACCTTCCGGTCTTCTTTCGGGGGCCTTTCGGGCTCTTCGGCGTTTCAAATGCGGGTGTGCTACTGATATGAGGCTGAAACCTGCAGCCGGGTCCAGCAGCTGTGGTGGAGACAGAATAATGTTCAGGAATGTTCGGGGGGAACCTCGGGATGATTCCTCAAATCTTTGCCTTCACCTGCCAACGCTGACAGCCAGAAACTTGTCAGAGTTTGCCTGCATGTGAGCGGCGGCAGCGGCTCGTGGGCTGTTTTCAGAACATTTGCTTACGGTGGCGGAGGATATGTAGCACCAGATTTTATCAGCCCTCACACACAACAACCAGCGGCTGAAGGTGATATAAACCTTCTGCTTATATGCGCTCCCATCTCTTATCTCGGCGCGCGGGGAAACCTCTCGCGGCGAGGCTTCAGGTGCAGATTTTCTGTCTGCCTGTCTGTCTGTCTGTCTGTCTGTCCGTCTGTCTGTCTGCAGGATGCCTGGAGGGCCGGTTCAGCGCAGATCACTGTGGACTGACAGCCAGTCACGTTACTACCGTTAACTCAAAGATGGCAGCTTCGGATAAGGATAATAACAGGAGTCAAGACGTCATGGGTGAAGTAGAGGCATGATGATTGGCCTGATCCAACGTCAGCTACAGCAGAAGTGTTAGTCTTGTCTAGAGCAGCAGCTAATGATGCTAGAGAGTTGATATTGTGAGTTTTCTGCCAGAATTATCTCTGACTAGAAAGGCCGACTGCTATGGAAGTGAATGTAGTTTGGGAAGACAATATGATCCGAATTAGTCGGCCTTTGTAACCTTCAGAGTGGTTAGCGATGTGCTGCTTATATTTCAGATGTGCAGCAGTTAGAACATCTGTGTTTAATAAAATCATTGTAATCTTCATGCAGCTTCACCATGAATGAGACTCACAACTTTCTGGCTCTTTGGTCACAGGAGACGTCTCGGTTTTACCTGGAGATCATCTTTGTGTTGCACAAAAAAAACCAAAAAAAAATCCTTAAGACCATACAGAGGCTGGTTGCTATAGAAACATGCTGATATATATTTGATAATTGGTGTGTAATGTTGTGGCCTCCTGATGTCACAGTAACTCCTCTAGGGAAGTGTTACTTTAAGCTTTCAGCTTCCTCTGAAGAATCCATGAACCTGGAGAAACTTCCACCTTTGTTTGAAGCAAGAATCTGCAGAATCAACAAGTTTATGGTTCAATCCAGAAATGGACTGAACCACCCGTTCTTTCAGAGGGAACATTCTCCCTTTTCTCCGCTCAGTTTGTTAATAACAGACTCACAATGCGGCTAGTTCACTGACTGAGCGATGCCTTTTAACTGCATCCCCCCGTTGTTTCCCATCAGCCCCTCGCAGGCTGGTGCAGCTGTGACCTAGATCCGCTCAATGGGAACCCAGCCCGGCACAAATGTCACCTTTGCTCTCACGGTTCCTCCACCAATCGTCTCTCTCTCATCGACACCATGAGCCAAAACAGCGAGGAGAGCCGAAGCTCGCCGAGTTTTATTGACAAAAGCAGCATCGGAGCAGCGAGCTGCTGGCTCCTCCTCTTCCTCCTGAGAGAAAACAGGCACATTTTGAATCCTGCTGCCACGAATGCCACAGACACAGAGGCCTGCCCGGGCCTGTGAAATCACTCACTCTTATGTCAACAACAAGAGAACAAATTGACAAAACTGCAGATTAGGCCTTTCAGTGAAATGACCTGCAGACAAAACAGAAGTGTCACTGCAGGTGCAATGCAGTTCTGATAACGCTGCTTGTGTGTTTAAACCTCGACACAAAATAAATCGTCCCAACAATGAGCTTCAAATGTGCACAATCGATATATATCATCGTACGCAAGCCTCCCCTTGAACCCCCTGTGCAGATTAAACAGCACGAGTGCCTCCTCTAGCTTGACTCACTTTTGGACATCAGAACGCTTGTAATTGAGTGTGTTTCACTGTGATTACACACACACACGTTCAATGTCTCTGGGCTGAATACCTTTGAATTTCGGTGCTTGGTGATAACCAGCTTGATATTTAGAGCCTTTTGAGTGTGTTTTCTGTAGTCAGTCAGGTGCTGAGGCCAGTTCAAGTCCAACTAGACTTTAATTCTACTTTATTTATGCAGCAACTGTTGCATTCAGGAAGCCTTGAGCGGGACTGATGCAACGTTGACATTGTTACAGTACAAAACATATCATAAACAACAAATGAGAAGAAAAAAAAAACAACTTGTAATTTCATAGTTCCACTGGCGAAGAATTCTGGAGGAGTCGACATGGAATGTTTGCTTTGGGCACAGACAGACTCGCTTCCACTCAGGTAAAAAATGTTATTCTAAGGCTCTTAGCAAAACATGGCTCACTGATTCTCTTATTTTCTTAGTGTTCAGTTTGATGCTGTAATTATTTTCTTATAAATCTCTGGCCAGCTTTTGCTCTGTCACCACTGGCTGACTGATGCCTCGGTAACAAACATCAGCCAGAGTCTGGCTTCGCTACATTCTTCCCTCCGTCTGCATGTCAGCTGTTTGTTTGGAGAAATTATGTATTTTTCTGTCTACCTATAAACAGGACATTCCTGCGAGGAGGCATGCATGTTTCACCGTCCTACCCTGAGTAAATAATGGCCGAGAGCTCTGGGAAGTAGTAATAGGAAACAGAAAACGAGGAGATACAAACAGAAGGTGCACGAATTGGCCGTGGTAAATCTAATGGAATTTCAAAACGGCCAGACTCCAGTATATGAAATACTTGAGAAGAGCGTTTGCAGAAAACATTATGAAATTATTATCCAGGGAACAGCAGCGTGCCTCGCACATGGGGAACCCTCTCCTTTATGGTGTTGTTGACAAAATGCCTGTGAGACCCGTTATTAGTGTTTCCTGTCCCTCATACGGGGGAACTCGACAACCTTTCCATTTTTCATGCCTCCTTTTCCCTCCTTCCTTCTCCCCAGAGCTCAGACCTGCAGCTGGAATGAGGGCAAGACCAAAACACTCTGCTGTCATCGTGTACGCATGCAGGGCTAAAGACGTCAGGTTTATTTGGCTGCTAAGTCATGCCCGCATGCTTTCTGTTCCGCTGAGCAGGCAGAAAAAAAAATAAAGGGTGATGATAGTTGTCGGAGTGAGCAGACTATCCAGGGTTAATTACAGTTACAGGTCAGCTGTCTGCGCGTAAAACACTTAATTTAATTATATCTTAAGCGTCTTTTGACAGGGTGCAATCACTGCATACGTATTATTATTGGGAGAAAAAACGCACAAAAACAACGCGTAAAATTGTGAACGTGTGTGTGTGTGTGTGTGTGTGTCTGTGATGGAGGGGGTGGGGGGGGTGTTCAGGACAAAGAATGGAGAGAATAGAACTTTCTTTAAAGTTTATCCCTCATACATTCGCACGACAGCTGAAACGCGCTCAAACATCCCAAGCGTCTCCAAGAGTGGAGAACAACGAGCGGCGGTTAAAAAAGCATCCTCCGACTCACCGGTGCCACCTTGTACCTGCTGGGTCCCCTCACCGGAAAGCACAGCGTGCTCGGGAAGCAGTGCAGCGCAAGAGCGCAGCAGCACATGAAGAGAGAAGCCCGCATCCTGTGCGCCGTCGGGAGCCGCGGCTGTTCCAGGCGGAGGCTGCTTTGGTGCTGTGTGCGCGGCGGAGTCACACGGCTGCGGGATCCGGGCTGCTGCTCTTTAAATACACTCTGATTTCTTTGTTCTCCTAAGGATTTTTTTCCTCCACATACACTCTTTTTTTTTTTTTTTTTTACAGCCCAGGGCTGATAATACCACCCGCTACCATGTGACTCTTAACCCTTTCCTTGCCGTGTGCCCTTTAAGTGATGGTTCGCTACTTTCCTCTCACCTGTTGCTCTGGATTCCATTACAATACCAACGACAACACGGGGGAAAGGCGCAATAATTGCTTTTAATATGCACGCGTTTGCAATTAATTGAAGTTTGGAGTATTGATGTGCCAACAAAATAAAGTTAACAATAAAATTAAATCCCAAAACGCAGATTTGAGTCAAAGATGGACACAACAAACGTAGTGCACACCTGAGGGTTGCGTTTATAGACTGTGAACGGATTATTTCGAAATAAGGAGGGCATTATCCTGATTTCCGACATTAACTTTAATTCAAGGGCTCCAGGGAGACTAAAGGCAACAGTATGTGTGTAAAAAGTGATTTTCTGTGGCGTCTGGCCACTGGGATCAAACGCTCGCACGGACTGAGCCTCGAAAATAGGCTAACTGCAACCAGCCTCCCGGATCATTAAAAGAAACCATGAAAGAAAACACGTTTGCATAAGCAGGACACCTCCACAAGTTTAAAGGCAATGAGGAGCCTCCAGGAGCCAACAGGTAGGGGTGAACCGCGGGCGGGCTCTCACACTTGAGGAGCTGATGGCGCTCAGGTGAGGCCAGCTGATTACACACCGAACACCTGTCGACACGTGTTTGTTTTCTGCTCGTCTACCCTCCAGGTTTCAGCACGATGACCCTCCACGTGACCCCGGTCCTGCTCGCGGTTAGGGTTAGGGCCTTGCTCTGCCGCTGCTGCCTGAAACCAGTGCTCTGGGGGTCAGGGTCAGGTTTATGGTGGGACACCAGGGTTTCCCCTCAGTCCTGACGCGACAGCAGGTGAGTGTGTGTTGCTGGTAAACGGGAACCTGGAAGCAGTGGAAATGATGCAATTTCCTCTGCAGAACACTCGAATGTTGTTCCAGAAATAAGAATTGTTGACATCTGTTGGCAAACTGGTTTGTTTGGATGCAGTCATTTGTTTGATTCCATCTCTTCCATCTCTCGTCTCACGCGGTTTTAACAACCAATCAGAGTTCAAGATCCGCCTGGGGCATCGGTGGCAGCTGAACATGTGACTGACAGTCCATGTCAACGGGACACACATATGTCGCATACCTTTGCCCGTGATGGGAAATTACCATCATCTAATGTTGAATCCATATCCAAAACAGGGCGTTGAAGTGGCCATTTGTGGTTTTGGGAGAGGCTGATGGGTCATTAACCAGAAGTTGAGAAACTGTTTGTCAAACACTTGACCTCCACTAGAACCACAATTTCTAAAGCTAAATAGACGGATCGCATCTGCTCTCCTCCTGTTTACCGCACAAAATCCAGATGAATAATCTAAAGAGGAACCACTGCATTGCAACAGGGGCAGGACATTTTTTATGCGATGGAAAACCCCTCTTGAATAATCCCTCCCTCCCTCATCACAGTCAAGAACATAGCAGAGTTTTCTGGTGTAATGACTGTTTCTAACATTCATTTGGACATAAAAAAAAGTTGTAATAAGCTCTGATTAGCTCGTGTCGAGCCTGTTATCTTTTGAACGTAATGAAAGAGAAAGAGGCAGAAAAGGGAAAGGCTTTATAAGAAAGCAACACCATCAATTTCTGGACAAGAAGCTGTAATTAAGCTTACTGGATGCAGATGTGTGCTGGCCAATTAGAGTTCAAGCTGCATTTGGATTTTTGACCCACTACCCTGCTGACACGGTAACATTCAGGGTCTGCTTGGGTCCCGTTATCAGATCATTTTGTCACGACACCTCACATCTCATTAAGATCTTCTACCCAGCTCAGGGTTGATGGAGTCCACACATCTGCTCTAAAGATCTGTAATGTCTGAATTATTGAAGTTATGGCCAAACGTTAAGCTCATTTACCTTTTATGTTGGTATCTGACAAGGATTTCTAATGCAATTTAACACCAACTCGCACACTAATGAGGTTTTCGTTTGAAGGTCGGCAGCCCCTTCTGACTCTAAATCAACAATGGGACGGCTCAGCATTGTGGTCGCATGGATGATAAACAAGGCGTCTCGTGTTACCCACACATGTTCTCAATACGTTTCACTCCCCAAGACTCTTTTACAAGAGGTGGCAGGGCTCCAGGGCATGACAGCAGCCCCCTCGCAAGAGAATTATGCGCGACCAAATTGCACCCTGCGGAGAGTGATGGCAGTAAAGGCGTCACTGAACGTGACAGAGAGAATGATGCTCGGACGACTTCAAGGTCATAAATATCTGCCAGTCATCTTTTAAAACATGTTTTGAGAGGGTTGGTTTGGGGAGCGGGACTACACTGCACACATCAGTCAACGCACACACCCACTCTCACACACACACACACACACACAAGCAGTCAACCTAATGGCCATGTTTTTGGAGGACCAAAGGAGGCACGAGGAGGGCGCGCAGACACACGGACATGCACTCAACGTTCATTTTCCCTCTTTGTCGGTTTGAGGAAAGATGTTTTTTTTAAACTGAGAGGATGTTTTGGTTTACATGTAAGCTTCCTGCAGCTGTTATTGGATATGAAAAAGATCTTTCGCCTGTTTAATTCGTCTGCTCCGAGAGGAGCTTGGCGCGTCATTCGTGGTGAAATTGCAAAAAAATTGGGAAGAGATCAACAACAGGGCTCATATGGGCATTCCAGTGCTGAGCATGTGTTTGCAAGTGTGAAAACAAGTAATCGCCTCGGTATTTATGCTTGTATATTACATGGCCAGTTAACTTAGCTGGGCAGAGAGAGAGGAAATTGATCCACTTGTTTTGAAAATTCATACAAGAAATGTTACAATAAAACAAATAAAAAAGTGAAAGCAGTTTGGGACACTATAACTCAAATCTGAGCCATGTACAATTTGAAATGCTCTGAATATCTTGACCCCGCGTGACCTTTTGTCCTCTGTCTGTCCATGCTTCCTGAAGCTCAGTCAGCTGAAAGAAAGGGTTTTCTTGGTTGGTTTCAGGTGACTGACAGGAAGCCGAGTGTGACACGACGCATCAGTGACAGGAAATTATTCTTAGCTTTGTAAAAATTTTCCATTCTGTGTGTTATCTCGTTTTATGGAACACGCTAACCGTTGCTTTAAAGAACAACTTACAGCATCAATTACTCCACGGCACGAAAACGGACTTCAGTAGCAGCCTCATAGACAAAAAATAACCCGTAGAAAGACAAACCTACACTGCTTTTTATACCATTTTATTTAGATTTTCCCATAACATTCATTGTAAAACGCATACAATTTTTCAGTGGACAGATGAAGGCTGCAGCAGACCCATGTGAGATCATCTTCCTGTTTTCTGGACTTCCTCATCGAATAAAGGCTTCAGCTATAACGTCTAACGTCCGTGAGCTGGGCAGCAGATTCACGTCGGATCACCTGGCGCTCATACAAATTCCCTCCACGATCCACCGCCCCACTTCCTTAATGAAGGTCTTGAATCAAATCATATGCTTCCTGCCATTATAATCCTTCTGTTTAAAGCGAAACACTGGCCCTGAACAAAGTTTGGCCAGAACCTGCTGTCTGAGAAACCCATTTTCATCTGGCTGGTTATGGGTTCATGCCAGCCGCACTCCTCCAAACAAAGACCACATGTGTCTCTTTAATGTGAACCAGGCGTGGATGGAAGTCACCGAGCAGCTGCCCTGAGCGCCGCGTCCGAGCGCGCGGAGGCCTGAGTGAACTCGGAGGGGGCGCGGTGGGGCTGTTAGAGGCTTTCAGGGCATTAGCCCTGATTCTCCTAATTTTTTGCGTGACCCCGGCTGACCTGTGGCGGGCCTGGCCACAACAAAACAAAAAAAAAGGGTCCAAGCGGTGGGGGTAAGGCGGAAGAGTGGGAGATCAAAACAGAGCGAGAAGCGCGTGCTCCTGCGGCTAATCACAGGTTTTCTTTTGAGGGTGCTAGGCCTCAGCGTCCTCCGCAATCAAATCACCATATTTCCTGATTACGTCAGCTAATGGCAAGAACTCGCCACGCTTCCTGTGCGTTTGATGCTGCCTCGATTTTTGATGTCTTCTTCCCGACGCAAGCATATTTTAGCATTAATTCAGCTACAAAGTCCCGGGAACCCCAGGAACAAAGGCATGATGAAAGTCCCGTTCTTTCGTTCATTTTCAATTTGCATCTTCTATCTGCTGCAGCTAATGTGATGTAAAGCTGAAGATCTTGTTTTACATCATATAGCAAACTTAAATAAACTCAATTTTCTCGTTGGGAAGTCCCGTCTGGTCAGACCAGACATCTGTATCACTCCAAGGAGCAGCACTTAAGTTTACATATCCAGCCTCCTGAGCATGGGCCCTGTCCTGCTCTGCTCCCTCTGGTTTTGGTTTGTGAAACCAAATCTTCTGCAGAGACCAACCTCTTATGTGGCAGATATGAGCTCAGGCCACTTGCCTCCTACAACCAGCAAGCTTGGACTTCAAATTTTACTAGGCTGTTAAATGGAGGGACTCTCCTGGTAATCTGGCTGCCATTAAAAAACAGATTCCAAAATAAAAGAGGCTCAGACATCACCAAGACTCCCCTTTTTAAGTCTCCTGGTCAACATCAAGGCAGCCTCCAGCCTGTTCTCTTGAGCTGCCACCTAGACGCCCTCCTCCTCTGGCTAATCACCAAAAATCCCAACTTTCTTGCTGAGACATCCTGGTCGTCAGTCCAGTTCGGACCAGGCAGCAGCTTTGCTTATTTACTTAACAGTCTGGCTAACATCTTCCCTGCTTCCGACTTTTTGGCCCTCACTGAAATTTGGACAGACCCCAAGTTGCTTCCTGCTCTGGTGCTGAGCCGTCATCACTTCCTGAACTGTGTAAACCCAGAGTTCATTCATAGGTTTCTGCACAGTTGCACTCTTTGTTTCAGGGTCCCTTGTTCTGTGAAGTAGATGTGGACAGATAGAAGATGTGATCATTTGCTTCCTTCTTATCTGACTTTTTGATTGATTGATTGATTGATTGATTTCTTGGTGAACTTTTTAACACCAAGGGCTTATTTTATTTTATTTTTTTGCTACTTTATGATTCATTCTTTACATTTCTGTTAATATAACTACGATGACTTCCATGAGAAACAACAACACGTCACATTCACATATAAACAAACAAACAGATGATTCAGGAAAAACTGCCGTCACTTATTTACATTTCAAGTGGAGGTTTATAAAATGTTGTTTTTTTTCCCCAGAGAGCCCATACAACCACCTTAGAGCAGCACTGACTTCTGCAGCAGAAGCAGATATCCAGGAGGTGATGGTCTCTAGCTCCCTCTGTTGGTGACAAGATAGAGCTGCAAAAGCACTGAACAGACGTCTAAAAACTACAATACACATTATAATATATGAATACATTTAATATGAATGTGATCATTCCTGCACACATTATTTAACATTTCTAAATCACTACAAGAGGGAAAACTCTCGATTTAAACTTTCATAAATGCTGTCCAGTCAAGGTAACGTTGATGGTTCCTTGACCCTAAATGCCCCTGAACTACTTTTATGTGAAACATGCTTCATAAACAAGCTACTGCTTGCAAACTCAGTGCAAAGGTGAGATTCCACTGCCAATATTTGAGTATTTAAGGTCTGTAAGACAGACCGGATTCTCCTTTATGACTTCAGCAAAACACTTCAGTTCAGTAAACATGTTCCAAATGAAAAAGAATCTGTTCTGGTTCACTAGGCCAACAGAACCCCTCACACGGGCTCAGTCACACGTTGGCTGCTAGTCCACTCTCTTCTGCAGTTACTGCTTTTGCACACTTTCTCCTGCAGAGCAATGCTCTCATCTTCTCTCTCAGGTGTTTGTTGGAGCAGCTGAGGAGCGCCGCACAAGCCACGCAATAAAAGGACAGGCTGAGGAAGAGCACGTGTGCGCTCAGCCCCGACGCGAAGAGCGCGTGGAAGTAGTAGAGCGAGATGATGAGCAGCGTCGCGAGGTACACCCACACCAGAGCGACGGTCACCCCGCAGATGAGCAGGTAGGACTCGGCTGAGCTGCTCCTCTGCTTCCTGGCAGTGTGTCTGCAGAGGTAGGCCACCAGGCTCAGAGAGGTGGGGAGCATGACGGCGGAGGGCACCAGCGTGAGGTAGCAGATGAACGTGACCACGTAGGTGTTGGTGTCCACCCAGGCTGGCAGCAGAGGCTTCCTAAAGACACAAGCGCCCATTCCTGTCACGTTCGGAGGCTGGCCCTGGAAGTGGAGGCTGAAGAAAGGGGCGAACATCGCGCAGGAGGTCAGGAGCATTATCGCCATGGCAACGTTCTGGACGCTGGAGATGTTTTCCTCGAGGGCTCTGCAGAGGCTCCAGGAGGACCTACGGACCCTCGCGCAGTAGAAGACGTTCAGCCAGGCGACGGACCAGATGCTGACGGAGCTGCTGATGAACCAGACGTACAGAAGCGCGCTGAAGAAGAGCGGCAAGTGGGGGCGGCACAGCACCCCGGCCCTGATGGAGGCCGCGAGCACGAAGGTGGAGGTCTGGAGCAGGACGTTGCCCAGCGAGATGGAGCAAATGATGGCGGCCACAGTTCTCCCCCCGGCGGAGGCCTGCCGCCACCACAGCATCACCCCCAGGTTGAAAGCGTTGGCGAGGACCCCCAGGACGAGCAGCAGGGCCATTCCGTACAGCTTCAGATCGCCTGAGTCGAGCATGGCTGCAGAGCCGCTGCACTCATTCCAGCTCTGGGTGGGAAATCACACCTCCGCCGTGCTTCTGAAGGTAATTAAAGCTCACAGCATGCAAATCTGTTTCCCAAGAGTCACCGGCGAGTGTCAGTGCATCGTAAAAAAGAAATTAACCGTCAGTTAGTTGTGACACCCGACCACTTTACTGAGTTATAAACCTGAGCCTGACTACAAATGGAGCAATTAGATGTACTCCAGTTAACCTGATGTAAATTTGTACAATATTTAGGCTGTTCTTCTGAACTGGGTCTACTCCTCTCACTGTTATTCCTTTTCTTCCTGCCACTGTCCTAGTGCATCACAACTGTGTTGGTTTATCCTGATCACATTGAGCTTTACATACAACGATTCTGCTTTGATTTCGCTAACCCATCTGTCCAGTGTAAGACATGTTGTGCACTAATTTTATTTTTCTTCTTGTTCACCTTTGCCTCTTCCTTCTTTGGGTACGTTGACATTTCTTCAGCTGCATGTTCGAACATTTGCTTTGTGACTATAAGCTGTGACTATAAGAATCGTGCAGACATTCAGCTCAACAACGCCCCTTTTGTGTCTCTACTATCAGTCAAATGCTTATCTCTCTGTAAAACAGAAGGGATTTACACTTCCCCGTTTTTTCTGATGCTAAGAATTGAAGAATTACCATCAAATGAGTTTAAGAGTTTTTTTTTATGAGTCAAAAATGTTAATGTTCCAGCCTTCTTCCTACTGCTTGGATTATTTATGTTTTTGGTTTTATAATTATATTTTATATTATAAATTAAGTGCAAATATGGTGAGTAAATGTAATCACTCACTGTTCAGTCAGCCTTCACAGTCAATTTGGATAGAAATGTCAATGATCATAGATTATTTGTCAAGAACCATGTGAAATCAGTGTCCACTATAGAACCCAGCTGGAAAATAAATCCGTGATAATCTCAGCAAATGTTGGACTCAGCTCAGCCAAGTGTCAGGCTGCTCAACACTGACATCCTGTTACCTTTGAACTGTCACCACCGTTTAAAGGCTGCACAGCCTCACAGTTGAGAGGCGGGGTTTCTGGGAAGACAGCGCATAGCAGGCGCAGTGGGAGACGACCGGACAGCTCAGAGGGAACCAGAGGACGCGTCTGCAGCCTTCAGACATGATGGAACTCTATCTCGACCTGTACTCCCAGCCCTGCCGCTCCGTCTTCCTGTTTGCCAAACTGGCCGGGATTCCTTTTGAGTTCAAGCATGTCGACCTCACCACTGGTAAGCCCCAAACTGCTGAGCGGAGAGGACAGGAGCGTTGAGATGTGACTTCATACTTGGCCGATTCGCGCACGTCTGTGGGCGTTTAGCTCAGCCTCTAGTTTCAGTAAGTGCAACAGAGCACGTCCACGGCTGTTTTGATCGCCGATTTATTGTCTTGGACCTTTTCAGAACTAATTTCAGCCCCTAAATGATCTCTTCGGACCCAAAGTTAGGTGACCTGAACTTTCCTGTTATTGATGCAAGAAGCTTGACGCACATTTGCAGGAGGGGAGGGTTAAAGATTTGCTCACTGAGCCTGTCATGCAGGCTGTAACCATAAAACAATTTTCACAGGATATTATAGAAGAGTTCACATGGGGAGAGGAGCAGTTAACCCTTAGCGCAGATTACATAACAGCAACAACACAGCTGGAGGTCAGAGGTCAGCTCATGCCAATCAGGAATAAAAGAATGTGCTGGAACAAAGGAACCTGTGAGGTTACCACAAGCACGACTCCGCGTCGCGCTTTTCCCCCCAGACAAACCACGTTGGGCTGAGCTGTCCGAGTGTTTCTTTAAGGTCAGCAGTACAGCGAGGAGTTTGGGAAAATCAGCAGCGTGAAGAAAGTCCCCGTCATGAAGGACGGCGACTTCATCTTGACTGAAAGGTAGAAGAGCGTTCATGCTGAAACGATCGGGGAGGAGAAGGTGGTGACCCCCCCCCCCCTCCCCCGTTCTGTTGCAGCGTGGCCATCCTGATGTACATGGCGCAGAAACACAGGTCCTCCGTGGCGGACCACTGGTATCCGGCCGACCTGCAGCTGCAGGCCCGCGTGAACGAGTACCTGTCCTGGCAGCACATGAACCTCAGGAGTCACGGCTCAAAGGTCTTCCTGCTCAAGGTACATCCCACACCGCTGACCCCCTCCACATCTGAAAGGGTGGACTTTCCCTCTTGTCCCAGTTTGTCTAATCGAATCCAGTTCGTGAATCTAGTAGGGTGGGCTCGCCACAGTTGGGAAAGTTCTGCAAGCTCGATCCAAATCCGGCAGCGAGGACGGCTCTCAGGGTCGAATCCAAAGGTTCAATTTACTAAACGATGAACTCAGATACAGAGGTCAGAGGTCATGTGTCTAAGTTGTGTTTGAGCCACGAGCCGTTGTAGTTTCCCCGGAACATCCTAGACACCAGACTGTGCAGGAACCTTTTCTTTGTGAGCAGTGTCTGTGCTGTGGAAGGACACACCGTAGCGTATGGGACCGGTGGGTTTATGTTCGGGGGTGAAGTGTCTGACATCAGAGATGAGGTTCAACCAGATCACGAAAGCCGTCACTCCCGAACAGACCCTGTTTCCTGCCGTCATGGACTCCGAGGTGCCGAAGGAGAAGATGGACGCCGCCATGGGGGACCTGAAGGGGTCTCTCAAGTTGCTGGAGGAAAAGTTCCTGCAGGACAAACCATTCATCGTGGGCAGCAAAATCTCCCTGGCTGACCTGGTGGCCATCGTTGAGATCATGCAGGTAGGGACCATGACGAGAGACCTGCTGAGGGAGCCGGGGATAAATGAAACAGCCCCACAAAGGAGACTGAAAATGGGCAAAAATAACCAGTTTAACTCTCATCCTGTTCCACAGCCTGTTGGAACTGGTGTGGATGTGTTTGAGGGCTACCCGAAGCTGAGTGCCTGGAGAGCCCGGGTGAAGAAGGAGATCGGCGAGAAGCTGTTTGACGAGGCTCACGACATGATCCTGAACCCCAAGGGACTTTCGCAGAAGTTGCAGGGCGATCACATGAAGTTGCTCAAACCCATGTTTCAGAAGCTGTTCAGCTGAAGGGAGGGCGGGACCGTGAAGACACCGCCTCCTCCAAACATCTGGAACGACCCGCGCAGCTGTGTGTCCACTGTACGCAAGCAATAAAGCAGCAGTGTCGCATCACCTATCCAAATCTCCTCTCCCTTTTGTTCGCGCACACGACCAACAGCTCTGCAACGCCGCAGCAGTGGAGCAGCTGTATCACATTCCAGCTGTGCACACTCAACTGTGGCACCATTGTTCCCTTGTGGGGCAGCCTGTCCACACTGCTCACTTTGCCCTGTGCTCTGCTGGGAACTGAGAAAGAGTCTTTATCTCAAGGTTAAAGGAAATACCTCAAAATGTTGCACACTCTGGTTCCCATGCTGTCCAACAGCCATTTCAGGATCGGTCTGTACACTAAGATCTATATAGTGAAATCATATTTATGCCGAAAAAGGCAGAAAAAAAAAGGGAGGAAAATCTTTTGAGCATCAAATTAATTAGATGTTTTAAGTATGTTAAACTGCTGGACAAGTAAATGTGCTTGGGTGAGTCAGGAGGACGGGAAAAACAAAGCAACACGACTCGGTTCTCAGTTCGGGTGCGTGGGAGTCCAAAGTTCGGGGCTGCTTCGGCAACCATGTGACCGTCCAAACAGGAAGGAGGAACCGCTGGTGTGAGTCAGAGGCTCGTCTGAGGATCCGACGAGCGCCTTCGCGGCCATGGGGTGCTGTGCCCGCAGCCTGTGCCTGTACGAAACCAACAAGCTGGTCCGGATCCAGAGCGTCCGGCTGGGCTCCCTGAGATGGAGCCTGAACGGATTCATCCTGCTGTTCATCTGGTGAGCGCTGCGCCCGGGCCCGCACACGGATGGCGCACAGCTGCGCTGGAAGCCGACGTGCGTCCATGAGCAGTGCGCAACCCGGAGCGACCCCCCCGAAACCTACTGGAATAAGTCCGAATGTCGGGCCAGTTTTCAATTTCGCCCATCGGTTCTATCACCTGCATATTTCCTGTTGTTTTGGGTTTTTTTTTTTCATTTAATCTTGTTTTTCTTTGATGAATTGCGGAAGGGGGACTTTGACTTTTACTTTCACTGGTGTTAATAGCTTTCAGCCCACTCCTTCAACCATTAAAACCAGCAGCCTTACAATTGAACCGGCCAACCCATTATGCGTAGTCCATCAGCAGTGTTAAGGTAACGAAACCATTTAAAGTTGATCATTTAAAAAAACTACATGTGTAAAACCACAAAAGTGTTATTATGTGAGTAGTGTTGCAATGTGGAAATGGGAAGCGACTCGTCCTTGTACACTACTGAATTTCCACATGAAACATTATAAGCAGGAAGATGAAATACGGATGTGAGTGTGGTCTGACAGAACATCAAGCGTCTCCGTTATGCAGATTTGGTGGTTTGTTTGGGTTTGTTTTTTGTTTTTTTCTCTGTGCTCCATTTGTAAGTCACACGTTCTTTGTCTGTGTCCTTGGCCAGTGTCATGATGCTGTGGAACAGGAAGTACCAGGAGTTTGACCTGGTGGTGAGCTCTGTCACCACCAAGGTGAAGGGTGTGGCCCAGACCAACGTGCCAGGGACCGGAGAGGTGGTCTGGGACGTGGTGGACTACAGTGGACCAGCAGCCCAGGTAGGAGCTCAGGCCTCGTGCTCGGGGATTCCAGGCTATTTGGGGTTTTTAATCCTTCTGGTTTATCGTTTCAGAGCAAGAACTCCTTTTTTGTGATGACCAATGTCGTCGTGACGAGGAATCAGAAGCAGGGAAAATGCCCGGAGGTGATCTCCCATCGTGTTTGATGACGTTTGTTGTCTCGCTCTCATTTTAAGTTTGCAAACATGTCTTATTTTGATGCATTGTTCATATTCCAGCTTCCCCAAAACGGCAGATTGTGTCGCACTGATCGGGATTGTGAGAAAGGAGCCTCGGACCTGCACAGTCACGGTACAGGAACCTCTGCCTCAGCAGGCAGATGTCCTCACAGCAGCCTGCCATTTATTGATCATGCTTGATCATTTAAAATAAATCACTCAAGTACTCCGTAATTGCAAACCCTCTTATTCCACTGTTACAGTAGGATCTATTTTAAACACTTGAACTAAAAAAACAAATAAAAAACAGCCTGTTCAAACTTGTGTTTCTACTGCAGGAATTCAGACGGGATCATGCGTGAGGTTCGACGCGCTGAAGAAAACCTGTGAGGTGTCCGCGTGGTGTCCAATAGAAACCAAGGCCAAACCTCCCCGGTAACAAAAACTAACCTCCAAGTATTATCCTGCTAAGAGCCTGTGCGTCTGCTGCACCAAACAGGCCTTCAAAGTGCTCATTACTCATGCATGCTGTGTATGAATATTGATTTTATTGGTGTCCTAATTTTAAGCTGTTGTTGAAATGTATTTGCGTGTGCTTAATTCCGCAATGCAGACCTGCTCTGTTGGCAGCAGCAGCGAACTTCACAGTCCTCATTAAGAACAACATCAGATTTCCTGCGTTCAACTACACCAGGTGAGTCCACCTTCCCATCAACGCCAGCGTGGAGCCAGGCCGCCACACGAGGCTCAGGCATGCAGCACGGTTTCGGGCTTATGAAGCGGAGCTGCTTTGAAAGCTGCTGAGTGTTGTGTTCGTTACTCAGCAGGAACATCCTCCCGAAGATGAGCGCCACCTACCTGAGGAACTGTCGCAGGGTGAATGACTCGCTGTGTCCCATCTTCAGACTGGGAGACATGGTTCGAGAGGCCGGGGAAAACTTCCAAGAAATGGCAGTGGAGGTGAGGTCACCTGTATTTAAATGACGTTTCCACAGGATCAAGGAAATACCCGTCTTTTGACATGAATAAAAAAAGGTTTTGACAATGAGTTGTTCCTGGAACAACCACAGGGGGGCGTCATAGGCATTCAGATCAAGTGGGACTGTAACCTGGATCTGTTAATGCGCCACTGTCTTCCCAAATATTCCTTCAGACGGCTGGATGAGAAGGAGAGTAACAGGACGCTCTACCCTGGTCTGAATTTCAGGTGTGTGAAGGTCAAAAGTCATATTTTCACATATTGATGCTGCTGCGGGGGCTGTTAATGCACAATTATAGATTTATCTCTCCAATTTTGATGACAAAGCTCCAGGTTCAGTAAAGCAGAAGCTCTTTTATGAATAAATACGGTTCCAGGCCTTATTAAAAGAAATGCTATCAAGACTGCAAGCCACTTTCATAAATTAAAGAAGCTTTTTTTCCTCTTTCACTTTGCAGGTATGCAAAGTACAACACAGTGAACGGAGTGGAGGAGCGAACGCTGTACAAGGCTTTTGGCATCAGGTTTGACGTTATGGTGTTTGGACAGGTACTTTGTAGTAATTAAAATTTACATTACATTGGTGATATACTGCATTAACAGCTAGCTTTCCAACCCTTGTTTCTGTTTGGCCTTAAAATTGTAATAAAAGTCACCATCAATCAGCACATTAGCAATAAAGTGCATACGTGCCCCCTCACTAATTGCACAGAGGGATGGAGCTCAGCAGTTTTAACAGTCTGATGCTATTTTCCAGGCCGGGAGGTTCGGATTCATCCAGCTAATCATTTACATCGGATCAACGCTGTCATACTACGCTCTAGTAAGGCACACAGGCTGACGCCGCCATCACGGTGATCGGGGCTATCAGGGGCTGCAAATGGATGATTTCAGGGAAAAGATTAACTTGTCAGAATATTTAAGCAGATTCTCCGATATGCTTGTAAGACTGGTTCTGTAAAGTGAACCCACGTGGTCTTCATTATGGGAAGAGTTGTACAATTTAAGCCCCGCCCACACGCCTTTAAAATGATGTTCAAAGATCAACGGGTGCATAAAGCTGTTCTGAACCACACTTGCTTGACGTGTGTGTGTGTGCGCGTGTGTGTGTGTGCGCGTGTGTGTGAGACATAAACAGCTGCTGACAGTGTGTGCGTGTGTGTGTTGGCTTTTGCCCAGACGACCATACTGATCGACTGGCTCATTGGGACCAGCTGCTACTCGGCGGAGGTGGGACAGGACTACTCCAAGAAGAAAGTGGAGTCGGTTCAGGACAAGCAGAAGGTGACGGCGTGTCTTTCACGAGATGTTCGACTCCAAATCTGCCCTGCGTCTCCAATAAGAAGGCCTTTCGATGTGACGGTTGCAGTGCGTCCTCAGCGTGTCCTACGTTGACGAGAAGGACATCTGGCTGAAGAAGAAATCGCAGAAGAAGAGTTTGCAGGACAGCAAAGTGTTAAGAGTTCAGCCGCGAAAGGTAAACGCGCCGCAGCGCCTGTCTGTGCTTAACTGGTCCAGCTAACACTTCCCCCACTATAACCAGTCCATCAAGGTGGACGTTCAGTCTCAAACTGTCTCAAAAAAACAAAAAAGAAAGGTTTGTTTTTTCACTTTTAGCCTTTATTTTACTTACAGGAGGACGTACGCCACCTGAGTGCAGCCTTGTCTCTGCTCCAGTCCGGCGCCGCCTCGGACTGTCCTCCTGACAACAAGCCCCGCCCACAGACCGGACCCGCCTGGTGCAAGTGCGCCCGCTGCGCTCCCGCCGTCGCCACCCACGAGGAGCTGTGCTGCCGGAGGAGCGCCGGCGCCTGCATCGCCTCCTCACCTCTGTTCGAGCTGCTGGTGCTGCGGCGCGCCGCGCTCGAGGCCGCCCTCCTGTACCGGGACCCCCTGGCCCCGCCCGCGGCGCCGGCCCAGACCACCGCCCTGCGCCACGCCGCCTACAGGCAGTACATCTGCTGGAGGTTCGGGGACCGGGCCGACGGCAGTCACCCGGTCATCCCCAGCTGCTGCGTGCAGAGGATCAGGGAGGAGTACCCGAGCCCGGACGGCCGGTACAGCGGCTTCAGACCAGACAGAACCGCCACCGTCCAGGTCATCAGCAACGGCGAGCTGTGAGGACCAATGCCGTTAATGTCGTTTATCACAAGCGGAGTGAAAAACGAGTGAATAAATACACCACGGCATTTTCTAAGATCACTTCTGCTGTGTAAAAATATCCACAAAGCATTTTTGTCCCACCACGCCGCCCTTTAAACGCTACACTTTGCCTTTATTGGGCAGAAATAGCGCTTTGCTAACATGTTTACACAAAGGCGTCCCCCTGCCAGCAAACTCTTCACATCCGTCATGTTGCACAAAGGCGGCATTTAAAGAAAAGTGCGAGCGTTCGGGGCACTGTGTGAAGACTACACTAATATGTTTCTGTGTTTCAACCGCACTCAGATTTGTGTTTGTTGGAAGCGATTTCCGACGATGAGCCACGCTTTCTGGGAACGACGTGGGTAATCGTGATTTAGTGATGCACTGAGGCTATGATGGGACTTTAGTAGGTTAGGAAATGTAGGTTATTTGAATAGAATAATATTACTGCATGTCAATTCTTAAAAGACCAAATCACAAAACCGTTCTTTGTCAAAACTGTTGTTTTGGCTTTTGCATCTTGTCTTTTGTAACCATTAAACAGACATTAGCTACACTGTTTAGTGTCTACACTCATTTCCTTTATATTCTTAATATTGACTTTAGATAATATCAATATTGCACTTAACACAGTTCTTCCCATAACTGTTCACTGGTTGCTTGAGCTGGGATCCTGTTGCTTGTGTGTTCGCTGAGGTTTTGTGGATTATATAGCTGTCATCAACTTTTTTTTCAAACGGCTGCTCTGGCTGACAAGAGAGAAAACAGTGCATGATCCAAGATAAGTATATATAAGATAAAAGATGCCGTTCTTCATATTAGAGCATGGCGGGAGGTGTCAGTCGTACATCAGCCATAATCCCTGCTGTGACAGCCCACCTTTGAGTTACGGTCCGACACAAGATAGTCCAGAGGTAATGAAAAGCAGATTTCATGTGGCCCAACTGTGGAATTAATGTGTATTTCCTGATAAAATATGCACCCAAGTGCAAAAATACCAAAGTTTTTTGTTACCTTTAATGGTCTCTTCTGTAAACTGCGGCGTGAAAAGGTGCATTCCGCCTTTTTAATACAGATCCTCTGTATAATCTGATGCTCCTGCGATCTCAAATTGATCCCATCAGCAAGCCTAAATGAGCTTTCCTGCAGTTATATTGAATTCATGGCAATGCAGTGAATATAGACCATAAAAATGTCAAGTTCATTTTAAACCAACTGCCCCTCTTTTTCCACCACGCCACTATTCAGGTGCATAATTTATGACGTTCGCCAGCACTTTTAACCCTCCACATCCTCAAGATGGAACCTCGACCATTGTCTGTATGAAAAGTCCTTTGGAAGAAAATAAGTAAACAGCTCCAGGGCAGGCGTCCCTGCTTCCTCCCATAACTCATCCATTGCTGCTGCTTTTGTTCGCAGGAGTCTGACCGTGACCCCAAGTACGAGGACTTGGCCTGCCTATTAGATTAGCATCTGTTTACCCTCAAGGCCTCGGAGAGCGGTGCGGTTCAACGTATGTGCTTCTGTAAGTCGGGCAACTCAGGTCACTAACACTGGGAACAAAACGCATCACATAAGACAGCTGCGAGAGAACGTTTACTCCGGCGAGATCACGCAGTTGAAACACGTGACAAAGTGCCTGAAATGACCTTTAACTCGATGGCTGAACTGAACGTCCACGCCAGAAAGTCCTGCAACGCCGCGTCGCCTTCCTTCGGTTTTTATCTTTATGGAAAGGATGTGTGGTGTAACATAAAATATTTCCATTCTAATTATCAGTTTCCCCTCGCCCATCTTTCCTATCACTTTTACAACGTGTGTAACAAGACGTGATGAGATTTTAAAATCAATCGATAAATGAGCGTTTACAGTCAGTAGTCCATACCCTAGACGTCAAATTTTTAATTTATTGGATGTTGTGCGTGTTTTTGATTTGATGCGCATAGATGCGTCATGGAAGCGTAGTCGCTGAAAAAAAAACACCAAACCTGAACGTCACCAAAATATAATTATCTGTTCCTTGTTCCATTATCAACATTTCTTGAAAATTTCATTAAAATCTGTTTATAACATTTTTAGTTATTTTGCAAATAGAGAGAGACAACCAGATCAATGCTGGCGAAATGTAACCTCTTCGGCGGGGGCATTAAAAACAAAAAAGGGGGAAAAAAAATCTCACATACTACCAAAGTATTGTCCCCGCCGTGGTGAAGGGGGAAGCGGCAAACGAGGGGGCGGCGACAGGCTGATGAGAAGGAGCGACACCTGCGTCAGACCCTCTGGTCTGCAGGCCCAGGGAGCTGCTGGAGGTAGGCTTCACCGCTTCTTTCTGCTCTTTTGGCTGCTTTTCATGGTGTTTTTGTGAATTTCTGACCTTGTCGTGGCCAACTGAATGTTCCCCTGCAGTTTTACCAAGATGTGTTTTATTTGCTGTTTTATTTGCTCCTTTACAGATGGCCTTTTCTGTACCTTGATTTTTTTTTTTTTAAATGTGTTGTGTATATATTCCCTCTTTACGAACTTGTAAGCCTAGTCATATAGTTTGTGGCACCAGTAGATGCTTGTTTAAGCCTCGATTTGGTTACATATAATTAATAAAACATATGTGTTCTTTAAACATGTTCCCGTAACATGGCTTAGGGCTCAGGAGGCCCTCATACGCAATAGCGCAATGAGCTGCACCCTATAGTCGTCTTCACTGTCATCATATAAATCCGTTATCAGGGCTGTAAATGTCCTGTTGCTCTCGCAACCAGTCCAAAAACACTGGTGCAGAAGTTATTTATTACGGAGAATTTGGCTCAAGTCCGGGTGGTGGCCAACATACCGGCTGTGACGTGTTTCCATACGTGTCCACGTGAGTGAACGTGGATGAGCACCGTGCTGAAATGCTACTCTTATCTATGCTCTTTGTCTCGTGGGATGCTTTAACAGCAAGCAAATCAATTTCTGCTGAAATGAACTGCACACCAGTCCTAATTTATTAATGTTTTAATCCAAAGTGAAGCGTTCGGGGTAGTTGAGAGGGAATTTTAAGCGGATAGCAGTAACGGATAATTACCTGCTCCTGGTAGTTGAATTTGTTTTATTTATCCAATAGTTAAGTATGACGCATCAATAGAAACGGCATCTTTTGACTTGACAAAGCCGCTGCATGTTTGTTGTAGGCATACAGTAGAAAAGTAGGACACATGATTACTACACACCCTCTGAAAAGGTCACAATATTAAGGTCTGGACATGCACATCAGCCTCTCTCTCACACACACACACACACACCCTCTACTCTCCCAGCACACTTCATCCATGCTAATTAAGAAAATAACTCTGTGTGTGGAAATGGCGCCTCTGATCTCCCATCCGTCCGTTCTCTAAGCTGCGAAAAGCTGCCGCACAATGAGATCCTGCAGCACGTTCTCCATTTCCCATCAGCACCGGGCAGGATTGTCTTTAATTACAACTCTGAGATGAATTCATGAGGCCCTGAATTTAATTACCGGCTAAAATTAGCAGCCGTCTGCCAGCTGTGGGCTGTGCGGTTGATTCTGTGTGTTTCTTCTGTTGTCAGTGGAGCCGCGAACTACAAACAAACCTACCAGGAACCAGATAATCCATGTACGGTACATCAAACCCACGGTGGCATCACCAGAGGACATTTAAATGCTAAAAATTATTTATGAGCACAGCAAAAGTGACAGTTGTAAAGTTGATCAGAACGTTCTCTCGCGGCTGTCTTATGTGATGCGTTTTGTAAAGTTGATCAGTCAATTAAACTTGTTTTTTTAAAAAAATCAGTAACTTTAATTGTCATTTTCCAAGAAATTATTATTTTTTTAAAGTCCATGTGAGGTAGTATGTTCTGTCTTGACTGAAACCTCATGTTTGGGGTGAATCCTGCATAACCTGTATGTATGTATGTGTGTGTATATATATATCTATATATATAGATATAGATATATAGATATATATATAGATATATAGATATGTATGTGTATATATATAGATAGATAGAATGCCCTTTATTGTCGTTGAACATCAAGTGTAAAACGAAATTGGAGCATCTCATCAGTGCACAAGAGGAAGTACAATATAATAAATACAAGGCACAGTGATATATAAAGAATATGTAAAGAAAAAGAGAAACAAAAAGAAATATATATATTACATGTATAAATTTTTGATGACGCAAAGTACTTGTATAGTTTTGTGAGACAAGCGATCAGCTCCAGATTTACCTTCACAGATGAAGCTTTTAGGGGAGATGCACGGTGAAAACTGTCCTCCTTTCAGGCAGGAACCTTTTTATTCTCTTTTTCTCGCAGACAGAATGCACCGTCGCTGTAAATGCTGCTAACGCAAGCAGATTCGGTGCGTCCGCATCGACCTGCTGCCATAAGCATGCTGACGTGAACGTATTGACCCCCCCCCCCAACCCAGCCTTGACCTCGGCCCCGCTGCTGTCTTCTAATGAGGCAGACCGGTGCACGGAAAAGTGATAACCTCGACAGGTTGTGTAACTGCTTGTGTTGATTGCCCTGGAATCTCACAATTTAACACGTATTTGTCCAATTTCCCATCCCGGGTCACTACGAAATTGGAGGGTTTTTTTGGGTTTTTTTGGGTCATTGACGTCAGACTCCCAGCAGCTGATGCAACTGTGGTGTACCACCATATATAAATAACCGATTTCACAAGAGTTCAATTGTTATCGTGATCTTTTATCCTTTTGCTACTATGTCGTAAATGTGCTCTCACCAATAATTGGGTTGCTGCGTGTCCGTGGGCTTTATTAACTTGTGTTGACGGCGAAGATGCAAACGGAGTGTGTCCGCAAAAGCCTAATTGGCCGTGGCACCAGGCTGGCCCTCCTTTAATGAACCATGTCCTGAGGTTTAAATTAGATTGTGACGACAGAGTTGGGAGCCTGGAGAAAACATTGCACAGAGTGAATTTCTGAATTATAAATAAGTTGATGAATTATAAATGAGGCTTGTGTGACCTGCAGAGAAAAATGGTCGACCAGCAGTTTGTATGATTTTTTTTTTTCCTTTTACCTGCCCAAGTTTTCTTCCTTTTTAAACCTCAAATTTACAGATTTGTATGCGCTGAGTAGAAGTGAAGATGCAGAGCCTAGAGCGTGTCAGCTGTTTAAATCTCATTTTAGGCCTTGATAAAAGTGGAATTGGCTAATTATCTTCAAACCTGCTCTGAAACTTTATTTAGCTAAAATGACCAGTTCCTCAGAAAAATCACCCTTCAGTTATTTTCCTTTAGTGTTTTTTGTTGTTTTTTGAGAACAAAACTAATATTGAAATACTTGGAACAGAACATCAGTCAGCCCATTCTCAGAATCTGCTCCAGGGCCAAGCCACAGCTTTCTCCTGCCGGCCCACGCTGACATTTGGTCATGTGTGCTGCGTCTGCTTGTTAACATGCTGCCTGTTTTTGTCCTTTCTCCCTGCTCCTTCAGTGTTTTAACACTGACAGATGTGATGCTTCTGACCTTTGCCCCTACAAACAGGCACAGAAAAGATGGGGTTCCTGCCCACCTCAGCGATCTCCATATGTTCTCGTGAGTGTGTGTGTGTGTGTGTGTGTGTGTGTGTGTGTGTGTGTGTTTGTGTTCTCATCTGATGCAGAAAGATCAGCAGACAGCCCAGTGACTCCACTGCTGACTTTTGTGTGTGTGTGTGTGTGAGATATTGTAATGCAACAATACGTTTCATTAAGCCCGAGATATGGTTTTATAAAACATCTTGCAGCCCCATGACAGTCACAGTTGCGGTTTAATTTTCTAGGAAGTGAACATTTAACAGTCCCAAGAATCTTGTCAGTTGCTCCTCTCAGCTTTGGAGATGAAGGAAGGAAGACAAGTGGTCTGCACAAATGAGAATGGAAGACGGAGAAGAGACAGAAGCGACTCTTTGTGCCTTTTTTAGTACAGTGACAACACATTTTGGTGCGCGTTGGTGTGAATCGAATTTTGGTTTGAGTGTAATGCAGAGACCGTCCTCAGAGCGGCGCTGAGGCGCCGGGTGACGTTTGGATTGAAGTGAAGCTTGTCAATCATGGCAGCAAAAGACAAATTAACAATATCTGCTCTTGTCACCAGAGGTTCCTGCGTTCCGACATGCCTACTAGTCATCTCTGCTGTGGCTTGTAAAAGTGCAGCGTTGCAATGATTCAGCACGACATATTTGGAACAGACATTTGGTCCCAAGACAAAAAGCAAACCGAGCAGGTTGATTCAGTGGGGATCTTAAACACCCGCCCTTTTCATCTGGGTGCATGGACACTTCCTTGGTAGATGTTTGACCCCACATTCTTTGGCTGTTGCTGCTGGGCTTCACCGGAGCAGAAATCCTGGGCCTGTCAGCCTCACGTTGGTTGTTGGTTTTGGCTGCGAGGGGGGGGGGGGGTCTATTAGTATTCCTAATGATCCTGCTGCAGTATGCAGGGCATGCATGTGCTGTCCCAGATCCAGGGGACAGAGATGCACAAGTGCATCTCTGTCAGTGTGATCGGCTCAGCATCTCTTCCATGTTTCATCCTCTCCCCTTTGCACTGTGGGAATTCTCTCCTAATCAGAAGATTATAAATGTGCATGAACACCCCCCCAACCCCCCCCCAACTGTGTCTCTTGGCACGTGTGTGCATGTGTTGCCAAGTTCTCTCTTCTGCAAGGATTCTCTTTGTGCATGAGGGAAGCCTGCTGGGGAGGGTGTGTGTACATGTGCACGTGGGTGGGCGTGAACAGTATCTGAGGAAAAGAGAACCTGCTTGCTGCTTATTGGCTAAGACATGTTGGGGGCGGTCCCTGCTGTCTGTCCTGGAGAGACAAAGATGGAGGGATACAGGGACATCTCTCAAACTTAAAAACAAATGCATAATATCACTTTACGCTATATGGTTTATACTGACAGTAAAAAAAAAAAGCAGCCAAACGGGGGCAGAAAACATGGGAGGCACCTCGGCAAGGAAAGGGAAAAAGGAAGAGATGCTGCACAAAAGAGCAAGGTAAGAGGAAAAGGAGGGAAACTGGATTTAAGAGGGGAGGAGGAACCTTGGCGTGAGAGAGGGAGAGAAAGTGAGCGAGCAGGGGGAGGAGAGGCAGCAGTGGCAGCACTGCATCATCACTACTGCCACCACAGCAGAGAGGAGAGGCTGCCTCCCCCCCATCTGTCGCTCCCTCGCGCAGGCATTCCTGCACTCTCTCTCTCTCACTCTCTCTCTAGTTGCGAGCTGGGCAGGATGCACCCGAGCTGGAGGTCTGCCGGTCACCTGTGAGCGGCCGAAGCTTCAGAATGAGCACGCGGTGACATCGTTCATCCTCCTACGGATGCTCCGTTTCCCTCAGATGGAGTGAGCGCGTGTTCGTCCCCCCCCTGTCACCGGACCATGGGCGAGGCAGAAGCTTCAAGATCTGGTCTCATTTGGAGTCTTTTCCTCTTCTTCATTGAGAGAATTATCCCCGTCAGCATGGAGGAGTGTTAACACTGGACCGGCCAGGAATCTTTGGACATTGTTTTTCCCCCTTGCTTTAATTTTTTTTTTCCCCCCTGGCAAGAGTCTACGCCTGGGTCATTAGAAGGCTGCTTGCTGTAGCAGAGTGCTTACCTCAGGAGTTGCAGAGAGGAGGATATGATGCATGACTGCACAACAAGCAGCAGCCCCGGCGGTCTGACTGCGCTCTGCGTGCACCGGCACTCTTGAGCTCCATGACGTTCTCCTGGACACTGAGGTGAAAAGATGCAAAGATGAGGGGCGCGATTTGCAGCCTTGGATCCGAGCGCGTACAGAGCGACAACGGGGTCGAAGCCACGAGTTTCACATGAGAAGATGTTGGCCGAGTACTGAAACTGCCCCCCCCGTGTCTCCATCTCCCTCCAGTCCAAACATGAACTCTTCCTTCAATGTGAACCAAAGTGGTTCTCCCCCATTCTGCCTGCTGGGTGCGGTGGGTTACTCCTACAGCCTGAACACATGCATGCTGGAGGTGGTCATCATCTTCTTCCTCACCGTGCTCATCATCGCCGGCAACCTGGTGGTGATATTTGTCTTCCACTGCGCCCCGCTGCTGCACCACCACACCACCAGCCACTTCATCCAGACCATGGCCTACGCCGACCTCTTGGTGGGGGTCAGCTGCCTGGTGCCCTCGCTCTCCCTCCTCCACTATCTCAGAGCCTTCAACGAGGAGCTCACGTGCAAGGGATTCGGCTACGTGGTTTCGGTGCTGAAGAGCGTCTCCATGGCGTCGCTGGCGTGCATCAGCGTGGACCGCTACATCGCCATCACCCGCCCGCTCTCCTACGCCACGCTGGTGACGCCGTGCCGGCTGAGGGCGTGCATCGTCCTTATCTGGGCGTACTCGGCTGTGATCTTCCTGCCTTCCTTCTTCGGCTGGGGGAAGCCGGGATACCACGGCGACATCTTCAAGTGGTGCTCCGACTCCTGGAAGACCAACTCGGGCTTCAGCACGTTCATCGTGGGGCTGCTGTACGCCCCGGCGGCGCTCACCGTCTGCTTCACCTACGGCAGCATCTTCAAGATCTGCCGGCAGCACACGCGGGAGATCACGCAGCGGCACGCTCGCTTCAGCTCGCAGGCGGAGGGCGACAAAGGCGAGCGAGGGGAGCGCTGCGAAGGGTGCCCCGACAAGCGCTACGCCATGGTGCTGTTCCGCATCACCAGCGTCTTCTACGTGCTGTGGATGCCCTACATCCTCTACTTTGTCCTGGAGAGCGCGAGGCTGTACCATCACCAGGTGGCCTCCTTCCTCACGACGTGGCTGGCCATCAGCAACAGCTTCTGTAACTGTCTCATCTACAGCCTGTCCAACAGCGTCTTCAGGAAGGGCCTCAGCCGTCTCTTCGGCCGGCTGCTCCCCCCGTGCCTCAGCTGCACCGATACCAAAAAGGTCTCGACTCCAGTCGGCCCGCGGCCAGACTCCCGGTGCCAAGTGTGACTCGCGGAGGAGATGCATTCTGGTCGGCTACTTTGGCGTCAGCCCCGTGGCGGCGGTTCTGCTCTCAGCTGCATAGTGAGACCCCCCCACCCCACCCCCCATCCGCCCCCCCTCTTAGTCCCACAGTGAAAACGGTTGAGGTCCGCCCGCGTGGAAGCAACGAGGCTTCTGTGAATATGCTGGGTGTTGACAAATTTCTCCTGGGTCTTACTTGAATGCTTTTCACTGTATTGCTGCTTTTTTCAAAGATGACAGCGTGGCGTCGGTGTTACAATTTGCTGTTGGTTTAATATCGATGGAGAAAGTAGAGACTCAAATGCGTCAGCTCTAAAGCCTTCCGGCTGTTTCAGAACTCCCAAAAGCAAAAAAAAAAAGGACAACTTGTGCAAATAATTGTTGGGTCTTCCAGGGTAGAATTAGGTGATGCAAAAAATAATACACTTGAAACAGATCTCTGATCTATTTTTGTGGGGGGGATAAAAATGTTTGCCAAGGAATCATGTGATAATCAGCCTCCGTGTATTAAAAAAAATATGCATTACAGGACGTAATTTCCCAGAGAGAAGATGGAGGTACATTTATGCACTCACATGTTTGACCTCTGCGTTGAAGCTGATTGCTGGTAGGAATCTGTTTACAGTCTTGTGTTCTCTGCAACAGTGTTGATTTAAGAATTAGCTTTATTTTCAAAGATGGCCACGTGATCGTGATGCTTTTTTTTTTTTTTTTCCTCTTTAGCTGTGGTGTCTTCATCAGAGATTTAAAGTGTTTATTTGGAGAGTTTTATTCTCTGTCTGCGTTTCCTCCTCAGGTTGATCAGCAGTTCTTTAGGTCTCTGAGTTCAGCTGAGACAGTACATGACTCTTAAAATCACAAGCCACGTTAAACTGTTGGATTGTCACCTGATCGCTGTGCGGCACTGGTAATCTGCTGTATGCTATAATCTAACTGGCCTCACTATAAAGACATCTTATAAACCTGTCACTTAAACACTCGTGTTGCTCTTTAGCCGTGCAGCAACAATGTCCCTTTTTTTTTTTTTTGTACTGTGGAAGTCAAACCTCGGAGGGCAAGAGGGTCTCTGACCTCTTTTAAAAGCCACAACTTGTGGCTTTTTTAACGTTGTATAAATACCCTTGGGAGTTTAACACAGTGGCTCCTTTGGGAGATTTTCTTGGCTGCCTTTTAATGCAAAATCTTCTTGGATTACAAATTATGCTGTGCTTAAAGTGATGTGATTTTGTTTGGTAGATCATGTTGCACGTGAGATTAAAGTTGAGGGGTAGAGAGCAGTTTCTTTCTTTAGCGCTTTCAGAAGTTTAGATAAAGGATTTTTGGATTTAAAGTCACGATAATGTGGCATTTCTGAGAGCGATTTGCTCCTGAAACTACCATGCACTTATCTGAGATGTTTTGGCGTTAATTTAGGCATCCAAAAAGTACCAAAATGGCTCAATCATATCACCATATTGCTACAGTTTGGTGTATGTACATGTTTGTTCAACGTAAGTCAGATTCACAGACACTACTGTAAACATGCACAATCGATTTGCTTGACTCTAAAATGGCCAATAAGATAATTTGAGCTACGAGACATCGGATTTAAATAAGCTAGTCTCAGGTAGGAGCCCCCCCCTTCCATTGTTAAAAAAAAAAAAAAAAAGCCCATATCTTTAATGACTTATCTTTAAATGTGAAAGACCAGGTTGAACCAGACTAAAGTGTTGGCTCTAGCTTTGCACTAGTGCTTGAGGTTTATATTTATTGTGGTTACCTCCTGGTTACGTGTTTTTAAATGTATTAAATATATACATTTACCAGTTTCCTATGTCGTTAAATATTAAGTCCTTGGCATATTGTCACATCCAGTGCACAGACGACCTTGTCTGATGGTGACTCCACACACAGCTGAGGAGGATTTCTCTGACGGAACCAGGTTTCTCCACAGGAGGCAGGGGTCAGAGTTCATTCAACGTTCTCGGTGCAAAGTCGCAACCCAAATCTGCTCCACCTTTTTATATAGCTCATCAAAACTCTTCCAGCTCCTCTCTGCCACTGTGTGTGTGTGTGTGTGTGTGCTGTGATAATGTGTCTTCCTGCAGTGTCGGCACTATTGCCAAAAGTCTGTTAGCTGCATGATGCTGGATCAGTTGCACTCCTCAAAGCAGTTTATTCTTTGTTAGCATCCTGACTGCTGTTGTGCAACACAGTTGGCTCAAGTCTTTAAAGAGTTCCTCTTTGCAATTCATGTGGAAAAACAAGAAACCACAGAAAGCCCTGCAGCATGCCTTCTATTTTCCCCTGGTTCTGTTGTCTGGACATATGATGCAAATATGCGACAGTACTTTGTTTTTAATTATATTTTTGAGTTTAAAAAACAAGCCAAAAAAACTCAATGTTATGCAATCCAATTGCATCAAAGTTTTAATTGTGGCACAGATTATAATTGGAGTTTTGCCAAGCAGTGAGATGCCCTTTAACACTGGAGCGCAATACGGTTTACTGGTGATTTCCCATTGAGTCACAAAAGATCACTTGTGCTAGACGAACAAAAAAAAATGGCAAAGGGCTTTAAACGTGGTTGGTCCGGTTCATCTTCCATGTTCAGAAGTTTGTGGGTTGAAAATATGCTTAACGCTGTAAATGATGAGTTGTCTGTTATCAAAGTGATTCTTGTCCCATCTTCTACAAAGCAAGGCCAATCGCTCGAAATAAACTCTTGCCCCTGCGTTAGTTGGTACCGAGTTTGAGGCGGCAGCCTCCTCGAGGTGCCAGGACTTCACCTGAGCAGAGCGCTGACGGCCCCGGAGGCTGCAGGGGGGAGGAGGACGGTGTCAAAGGTCATGCAAAACTAAAGAGCGCGTCTGAAAACTTTGAGATTATTGGAAGAACATGGCGTCTATCAAAATCGGTTTGTCGTGCCCACATGTTCTGCGACACGGACTGTTAATTCATTCACTCTGCCATGGTATAGATTTGTCCTTCTGTGAGATCGAACCGGTCGGGTCATGGGTTCGAGGGCCAGACTGCTGGGAAATGTTTCCTCCTGCACACGGGTCAGAAATCCACACCAACCTTCTTTGTCAGCTCTGAAGGATAGAAGAGTGAGCGAAGAAGCTGCAGCATCCGTGCTGACTTGTTGTTGAATTTCTATGCACAGATGTTTAAAACGAACATATCCAAGTTGGCAGTTTGATAAATTGATGTAAACCTGTGAACATTAAGATATTTTAGGTGTAATGAGATCTAAACGATGTCTAAGGTGCAAACCCTACAGACTCGGCTCTTGTTTGTTACACTGTTTTTTTTTTTTTTCTTGTTTTCTCTCTCCCAACCTTTTGATTTGGCTCTCATGACTGCGTCTGTCGGCCTGCTGCGAGGCTTCTGTTCACATGACTTTTGTTTGATGCAATTGATTGGACTCACGGGAAAGTTATTAATTAAGAGAATGTATACAATGTCCCAATGGGAGTTTTTTTTTTTTTTTCCTCCCCGTCTGTAAGACACTTTTTTTTCAGGCTCTCCACTGGACTCATCGCCATGGCGATGGAACTGTTCACCAAACAGTATTTCTGAACTGAACTTTTTTTCGTCACTGAGACGGCACCAAATTCGTCCATTACTGGGTCTTAAGCTTCTCCATCGTGTCTTTTGCTCAAAGACAGACACTTTTCTTTCAACTGTGTCGGGTAATTGCGTGTGACTTTCCACAGTCGGGTCTCTTGTTACTTGATTCTGCACTGTTTCAAATTGATGGCACTTTATGTCCTGAGTGTGTGATGACTTTCGAACCTTGATGAATGTTGCTTCCTGCGTTACGCTGGCTTTGTTGTGTGGCACAGACGGATCCCACGGGCCCTGGGCTTTCACATCTTTGATCCTCTGATGTAAAAACATGCCATGTCAGAGCTTGTGTTTTTATTTTCTTGTGGGAAAATCATTACGTCGTCAAACTGGGACTGCAGTCGAGGGTTCCAGGCAGCCTCCGAGCCCCCCCAGGGAAATGCCTTGTTCACAGACGGTATACAACAGTGCCAAATTTGGACCCAGATTTAAGCCCAGTAGGAGGTCGGGGGCGGAGTGCTAAGGTTTAGAAGTGGGTGAGAATTTAATGTGTTTATCTTGGAACAAACCAACGTCTCTGAACCCACGCTATCGTGTCCAAAAGTGTGAACTGATAAATGTGACATCTGTTGCACCATTGTTGAACTTACCTGTGTAATATAAAAAAAAATGTATTCATCATGTGGTCCGTTTTTTTTTTTTTTTTTTTTTTTTTTTTAATTGAGCAATAAAAGTGAGATTCCTGTTGCATTCCAGTGGAACAGAAACCACGTCTTATATCACAGGTGGGTCTGAGGTACACGATAGACTGAAGGCTGTCGTGGGCAAAAAGGTAGCATTGAAAAATGGGAAGACCCCTAGTTTTGCTAAATTGGATATAAATGTGCAGTTGATTCAGTTAAAAAGAAAATTTTAGCCATGACATTTTCTACAGTGTGATCATAGAACTCCTGATAAGCGATGTTTTTTGCAGCGGGCATGTGAATGGCCGGTCTGTGGATGTTTGGAAATGTGAGCGATAAGAAGGTGGGGGGGGTCCTATCTGTGATCAGGGGAGTAAAAACGGCCCCTTCATGCTGCCGGTTATTCTTAGACGTACGGAAACGAGCCTGGAGCCGTAATGACTCACCTAAGCACAATCGCACAGACGCGTAGATGAAGAAGCGATAAAGCGCAGAAGCAGAGGTGGAGCACGTGTGCCAGTCTGGGATTCTTGTTCAGAGACCTTCAGCGGGCCGATCTGAGGCTAGAGCACAGCTGCGCCCCCCCCAGCAGTAAGAACGGGGCCTCCAGACGCAGACACTGACTTCATAGAGGGCCGACGTGTTAATTTCGGTCATTTATTGTCCCCAACAGCAGCAGCAGGTCTGTGGTGGGAACCCAGGACAGATCCTGGGAATTCCTTGGCTTCCCTTTATGTTCCTTTCCCTTACTTCCTGTCATTCTTCTACGTTCCCTTGTTTAAAAAAAAAAAAGGTGCTTGAACAAAGAGCGCGAGTTAATCTTGGTTCTGATGTGCCTGGTTCTTGTTGTTGCTTTCAGACTGAGGCTGGACGATGGATCGTGTGTGCGCACTGATTCTAAACAGATCTTGATCTGAGGTTAAAGGTCAACAACCGTAAACGCAAAGGTCAAAATATGAGGCCGTGGCTCAGAGCTGGTTTAGTGTTTTAATCCAAGCATCTGTGAAATAGTGCTCATTTTCAACAGCAACAGACTTCAGGAAGTGTGTTTGGTTTTTCTGTTGGTGGTTTCTATTTTGTTTGTTTGGAGGTGCAGCTTTAGCATGTGTGAGCAGCTTTAGCATGTGTGAGCAGCTTTAGCATGTGTGAGCAGCTTTAGCATGTGTGAGCAGCTCCAGCTCCTTTCAGACGAGGCCCCTTAACGAGCCATTTTTGGGCCAAAGCGAAGGGCGGCTGTGGCGTGTTGGCGCGTCGGGAGGAGAAATCCCAAACACCCAAGTGCTTTCTGATTTGACACCCGTGCGAGGGCCTCTGTCCGTGTCGGCGCGTCCGCGCTCGAGCGCCTGTGACGGCGGCTCGTAAGGGAACAAGCGAGTCCCTGTCGAACGTCCGCGTTGCCGAACTCGGTTCACAGTCAAACAAGTTGTTTTTGTCGGAGCGTTTGGCCCCGACGGCGCATTTTCATCTTATCCAGTTTGTTATAAAGGCCCAGTTGTTTGTAAAACCCTACTTGAGACTAAACTCTTGGAATAGTTTCATATAAATATTTTGCGCCCGTACTTAAACACACATTCAAACGGGGAACTTTTCCCGATGAATGGACGTTTTGGCCTCGGCGAAGCTTTTACTTGCTGTGAATTACCGTAAACTGCGAACATCTGAACGCGTTTCCCGACGGATAAATGAGTTTTCCACGCCTCCCATACTCTCACCTTCTGATTTAGATTAAACCCGCTGATGTTCCCCAGCTGGCGTTGAATGGCGCGTTTGTAGCGCTCCCACGTGTTAAAACTCGGGCTTCGGTTGAATCGGCTCCCACCCTCGGGTGTCTGATTGGGCTGGATCAGAGATTTAGCCGTCTGGTCGCCGCGTTGGAGTCTGTCTGCGCTGAGGGGGCCGTGCCTTGATCTTTGAGCTTTGATCTCCCATATAAATGTCACTTGCCGTATGACCGGCGTGTTAATAACATCACGGAGGTGGTCACGGGGTGCGCCACGCACATCTCCGCACGGGCAACATTTGGGTTAATTAGGTTTGTGTTAAAGTGACTTTAAGCATTAAGGGCAGTTTGGAGGGACCGATTTTTGTTCCGTTGGAGGACGGAAATCAAAGTCCGCCGGATTGAGGGGGTTTCTCCACGGCTGCGCTAATCACGAGCGGAGCTGGCATTCGCTGGGCCAGCGCTGACGAGTCGGACGGTCTTGCGGTTTTGGCAAGCGACACGCCGCAGCTGTGACGTTAACGAGGGCCGCGTTCACGCCGCGGGAAACGCTCGGGGTCCGAGCGTGGGGGGGGACGGACCCGGAAGAGACGGGTTGTTGTGTGCAGCAGTCAGGTGATGGGGTGAGGGGGGTCCGGGGGGGCGCTGCCGAGGACACTGAGCCCTGTTCTCCCTCCCGTCCCACCACCCTCTCTTGCTCCCGGCCCCGCTGGCGGTGTCGGACGGGCTTCCACAAACAAAAGCCCCAGTAACAAAAAAGGGGGGAAGCTGATTAATCGGCGGAATGGGCCAACGTTTGATGGTCCGACGGGAGCGGGCGGAGGGCTGCGGACCGTCGCGCCTCTCCCTGGAGGTTCGTTAGAGGCGTCAGCACCAGGGCCAGCGCAGCCGCCCGCCGCCTGGCCTTCATCTAATAAACGGCTCCGTTGTGAATGAGCGGGAGTCGGACGGGGGAGCCGGCCCTCTTCCGGGTCCTCCAGAAGACGGTTTACATAAAGTGGGCGGGTTGAGATGTTTGGGTGATGCCGAGGTCAGCGGGGGGAAAAACGTATCTGTAACAAATCTCCTTTGTGCGTTTAGAATATGGGAGGATGGCCTTCAATTAGGCCGTTATTGAATTGGCCTGATTTTGGTGGAGTGTGTTGTAACAGAATTCACACAACAGGAAGCGGAGGGGGATGATTTGGTCAGAATCTGAAACGTTTGGGGAATGACGAGAAGTTACGTAAAGACGATGTAACAGCCGGCTCGCGGCAAATGAGATGAACTTGTTTGCACGGAAACAGTCATCTTGTTGAGTCAATTTCGCTGTGACGTTTATTGTGATTTGGTTTTGAGAATGTGGTCTTTGCGTGCCAGGGACTTTGGTTGATTTCTGGTTCTGTTCTTTTCTTTTCTTTCTTTTCCCCACTTGAAGAGCAGCGTCTCTCCGTGCTGCACGACAGTAAACGGGCCGAAATGTGAAAAATGTATTTTTAGTGCACTTTGTTTTTGCACTGCCACAGCTTCATCCATCACACGACACCAAGTATTTATTTCTCTGCTGTTTTTATTGCAGTTTTTTTTTTTTTTAAAAGGATCTGGATTGTGAGGGAGGTTTACACTAAACACAATTATTGTGGTTAACACTCTCCAGTATGTTGCATTTTAAGCTGCACAGTCTTCATCATGTGAGCAGCGCCCCTTAAATAAATGTTACATTTCGTACCAAATGATATACAGCGTTGTGACAGCGTTAATGGCTGTACCACGGTTTAATGCGGCAATAAAGATTTACATCAATAATTCCAATTTACCGGCGAATGTCCCTATGGGTATAGATAAGACGTGGTTAAAAGGTTTGTTAAAGGGATTTTTAACAGTGATTTTAGACGCTCTCATCGCTGGGTCACGGGGGGAGATAAGTTTGGTTTTGGGGTTGGATACAGTGATGAGCCCGGGGCTCCTTGGGCTACAATGGGGCCCAGTGTTGGGGAGAGAGAGCAGCTCTGTTATGGGCCTGTCTCATGATGTGCAGGTGCAGCAGGAGCCCGGTCAGAACCTCCTCCGTCCCCACACGTGTCCCAGGCCGCCGTTAACGTGGCTCTAAAAATTACCCAACGGTACAAAGTGTTCATGGACGGTGGTGTCCCATAGGTCTGTCTTTTTTGGATCACACAAGGATGCCAGTTTTTGCGGAAGCTTCCCTTTTCATATTTGTGCTACCCCTGTCACAAGAATCATGCGGGATCACTTTGAGATTGCAAATATGTGACTTTTTGTTCTTTAATTGAACTTAAACACTACCTCGTGATGAACACACAAATACTTTGGGACATCTGCAAAACAGCCGGCTTTATTTGAGGCCACTGATTCACTAAAGCGGTTTATCGAAATGGAACACGAGGACAAAAGGTATTTTGTTCATCTGCATGAGAGACAAAGACGCCGGCGGTGCCCGTTTCTTCTGAGGCGTTTTCGCCATCTAGTGGTGGAAGGCGGCCAAGGGCCTGCTGGAGCCGTCGGGCCTGCAGGGCGGCGCCGCGGCCAGCAGAGGGCGCTGCGGTCGCAGGTTAGACGCTGCAGGGCTGCTTGATGCTGCAGGGCTGCTGGATGCTGCAGGGCTGGTTGAGGCTGCAGGTGCAACTCCTGCGTCCTGATGGGCTGCTGCTCCTGCAGGAGCCTTCTTACCTGGCTGAAGTTCTAGCCAGATCGAGGCTTTCGTTTCGTTGCGTCAAACTCTGTCAGTGTTTTCAGCGCCATTGTAATCTGCTTTGGTTTTTATTTTTGCGCGTCATGTTTTCCAGACTCTTGTTAGCAGCCCTTCTATCAATAAAATGTCACATCAGATTAAACGCGACAGGGCATCCATTAAGCTCCTGAGTGCTGGTATTAGATGACAAACTGGCATTAGCGAGGTACGTTGCGTAATCCAACACCTTCTGGCTCCTCTCTCACCGCTAAAAATACCATCGAGATCTGGAAGTCCATCTGATACCGTCCGAGCGGCACCCAGAAAGATGTGGACGTCACAGGGGCTGCAGGCTCCCAGCGCCTCCGTGCACGCACCCCCCCGACTTTTTTTTGATGGAAGGGTAGAAAAGAGAATAACTCAGAATTGGTGCTGAAGGTTTATTTCATGGATTTTATTCACAAAGCAACATGAGAAAACAAGCAGTCATAGGGAATCGAGGTGTTTCCTCCAGCATCATTAGATCCAACGTGGCTGTTGGAGCATTCGGGTTGTGTTTTTTTTGTGTGTTTTTGCATGAAACTCTGGTGTTGTGCTGCAGAGAGGCTCCATTCGGGGTGTCGTTGCACAGACAGAGGGGTGTCAGATCCAGCTGCTGCTGCTGCAGCGCTCCTTCCAGCTGCAGCACAAAACGCCGTCAGGTTTTCAGTCCACGTCAGATCAAGGTGAAATCCTCGTTTTTAGTTTCAGGTTCAGTTATTGCTTCAGAGCTTTGTGCTTTTTTCTTTTCCTCCCCCTCGCTGTTGTTGGGAAATGAGGGTTTAATCTCTCCTGTGATCTGCACGCTTGAGTTAAACTGAACATCTTTATTCACTTTAACTCTTCTTGGAGCCTTGGTGGGTGTTGAACCTTTTCAAAGGGAACCATCAGTCTAAATATTAAATAGTGAGTAAATTAAGATTTGGGGGCTTCGTCACATCTGCAGCTGTTGCTTTAATGGTGATGTTAAAACTTTAATCTTCAGGCTGGAAACAAAGCATCTCCCAAAGTGGTGACTTTGATATACATACAATATTTTTTTAAATAGTAAAGGCTTTAAAACACAGATGATAAAATGCAGTATATTTGTATGTATAATTACCCTGTTCCCTTTGTTTTGAAGATCCTCTCACTCTTTAAATACCCTTTAAAAAAAAAGTTAGATTTGTCCTGCAAACCTTTGTGGGTGTTAAACTCAACCCAACAGCAGCAGCATTTATAAATACTTCAATCTATCTGGCCTTATTCATCACATAACCGGCTACAGTAACTACATTATCATATTTAAATAGAGCGCATATATATAAAATATTGACGTACCCATATGGTTGGAGACATTCTGTAAAAACTTAAAACACGCCTTAAACACAAAGCTACTGTTAACTTTCAGAGTACACGTTTTTGCCCCTCATGGATGCATTTCATATAACCCACGTCCACGTACAGATAATAGTATTTACATATCAGATTGTGTGGGGTGGGTACGAGTTACTTGAAAAAGACTCCAGTGACGTTCCTCCATGACCAGATCCCCGGAGGGAGGAATATTGCTTCATGTTTTATTGGTGTTTGAGATTCAAAAGTCTCAGCTGCAGGTTGTCCGAGATCCGACCAGGACTTGACAGGGCCCCCACCTCTGTATTGCTTTCTGTATTGTCTCCTGCAGATGGAGGAGGGCCCCTGGAGAGCAGGGCAGCGGTCATTGAGAGGCGCACACAGTTTAACAAGGAGGGGGGGGATTAAACCGGAGGTCTCCGAGGCCAGTGTGCGGTACAATGGCGGGGTCAGAAAAGGTCCTGGGGGCCCAGGTGGATGATTATAGGTGCCGCTATGGTCTGAGGCTGGTAATAGGCACTGTCGACGTACAGGCCGCCTAAAGACAGGAGACAGCAGCAGCAGCTGGGGTTAACGGGAAATGAAAATTAAATAATCATCAGGTCAAGTGATTCCGCTGATGTGATTGAACTTTAATGGCGGGGGGGGAGCTTGAACCTGGATGGTGGACGGTTGGTTTGAAGGCGGATTGGGACCAGATCGCCATTTCAGCTGCAGCTTTATCTTTATCTTTATCTTTAGATTGTACCCCCCCCAGATGTTGTGGTGCAGAGTGGATTAAGATTATTTTGTTCAGGCTGTAACATTGTTGACCTACAAGAACCCAGAAGTGTGAATTTTTAGCTCCTAAAGCTGCGTGAGTGATTTTCATTTTTTCTTCTGTCAAAGCTTAAACCCAATATGGAGCAAGATTGAACCCAACTAGGGGACATAAGTCAACAGGTTTTGTCTTAAAGAACTGATCGTGTAACATCCTAAATAATTTATGAAACATTACAGCTCCAAAAATATTAATTTATTTGTTTAACCTGAAACGGGTCAACGTGAAATTTCTATTAAAACTCTGCAAACAAAAAGTAGCACAGGTAATTCAGTCAGTATCCAAACCACATAAAATAAAATCAGTGCAGAACATGTAAACCTGTTTTCCTCCTCACAGAACCTTAAAACATCCATAGAAAAATTAAAATACAAAACAGCATTTAAGAAAGATTAAAGATCAGGTCGGTCATATCTTGGTGGATCTTCTGTTGCATCTAGTCGCATACTTAATCTGTAAATTAGTTAAATTTGGATCCTCTGTGGGATTAATGGACAGTTATCTGAAATCTAAACTGATTTACTCTTTGAAACAGATGATTCTCTAAATAAAACCATTATTTTAAAACATTCTGATCTTGTTTAAAACCTCAGGGAGAATCATAATTGGGCATTAGTCATTAAACGCCACTTATTTCCGATTCATTTATTCAGATTTGGTGTTGGAAATGTCACTTCTGGAAAAATAATCACCAAATTTCAAATGTTTGACACATACAAGGTTTTGGGGAGAATGGGGGAAACTGTTGTTCTTTTGAATTTTTAAATTCCCAACAGTGAATATTTAAACGACTGCTGGAGGAACCATAAAAAGAATCTGATAATTCAGAATTTATGAGCACTTATTTCTCCCCTGAGGTAGACCCATAAATATTCATGGGGTTTATCACGGAGGAACCGTTAAACTGTTTAGTTTATTCATTTATCTTTTTTAGCCGTTCAGACGGCCTTCTTCACTTGATGCTGGGTTTGATCCACTTCTCCCAGTTGATCCAGTCCATCAGCTGTTATTATTTAAGTCCCTGAATGCAGCTCATGGTTTTTTGATTAAATGGGTGATAATGAGAATAAAACACGTTTCTATTATGATGGAACATGATGAAAGTTCAGAACTTAAGATCAAACGCTTTTAAAATCCAGTGTCGGCATATATTTAAAAATAAATTGTTAAATTCATGATGAGGGTGGAGTTGAGGGTCCTAATAGGGGTAGAGGTGGGTGATGGGAGGGTATGCAGTGGGGACTCTGATGACTGGGACAACTACTGAGGACAGTCTGGAGGGAAAACCTGAGGAGTAAAGGGGGAAAAAAAAGGTGAAAGAACTCAAATGATGTGATGGATAATTGATGCAAAGGTCAAGAAGGCTGTGTTTACCATAGGGGGGAAGAGCTCCTGCAGGGCTGTAGCCATAGGGAGCACCAAAACCTGGGAGGGAGGGAGGGAGGGAGGGAGGGAGGGAGGGAGGGAGGGAGGGAGGGAGGGAGGGAGGGAGGGAGGGAAGAGAAAGAAAGAAAGAAAGGGAAAGAAAGAAAGAAAGAAAGAAAGAAAGAAAGAAAGAAAGAAAGAAAGAAAGAAAGAAAGAAAGAAAGAAAGAAAGAAAGAAAGAAAGAAAGAAAGAAAGAAAGAAAGAAAGAAAGAAAGAAAGAAAGAAAGAAAGAAAGAAAGAAAGAAAGAAAGAAAGAAAGAAAGAAAGAAAGAAAGAAAGAAAGAAAGAAAGAAAGAAAGAAAGAAAGAAAGAAAGAAAGAAAGAAAGAAAGAAAGAAAGAAAGAAAGAAAGAAAGAAAGAAAGAAAGAAAGAAAGAAAGAAAGAAAGAAAGAAAGAAAGAAAGAAAGAAAGAAAGAAAGAAAGAAAGAAAGAAAGAAAGAAAGAAAGAAAGAAAGAAAGAAAGAAAGAAAGAAAGAAAGAAAGAAAGAAAATTGACACATGTTCTTTAAAACCTCCTCTGTCCCTCAGAGCAGCCATGTTGCTGTGTGCATATCCCCCTGCTCTGTTACCTTCACTAAAAAGCCACCGCGTCACATGCCGTTCCATTCTTAATCTTGTCTCTCCTGGTCAAATAGATGGCAAGTTTTCCCTCGCTTATCAAAACATTTACAAGATGGCATTTCCCCTTTCCTGCCCTCTTGTGCCCTATTCCACAGATGGAAACAGCAGTGGAGTACTTACTTACTTACTTACTTACTTACTTACTTACTTACTTACTTACTTACTTACTTACTTACTTACTTACTTACTTACTTACTTACTTACTACTCACTTCACTCACTTACTCACTCACTTACTTACTCACTCACTCACTCACTTCACTTACTCACTTACTCACTTCACTCACTTCACTTCACTCACTTACTTACTCACTTCACTCACTTACTTCACTCACTCACTACCACTACTACACTACCACACTACTACTCACTCCACTACTACACCACTCACACTCCCACCACTACACCACCACACTACCCTACTACTCACTCACTCACTCACTACTACACTCACTCACTCACTCACTACTCACTCCACTCACTTACTTCACTCACTTCCCACTCACTCACCACTCACCTCACTCACTCACTCACCCACTCACTCACTCACTCACTCACCACCTCCTACCACTCACTCCACCACCACTCACTCCACCACCCCACCACCCTTACCCACCCACCCCACTTACTCCACTCACTCACTCACTCACCACCACCCACCACACTACCACTTACCACTCACTACTCACTTACTCACTCACTCACTTACTCACTTCACTCACTCACACTCACCTACTCACACTACTTCACCACACCACTCACTCACTCACTACACACACTTACTTACTTACTTACTTACTACTCACTCACTCACTTACTTACTTACTTACTTACTTACTTACTTACTTACTTACTTACTTACTTACTTACTTACTTACTTACTTACTTACTTACTTACTTACTTACTTACTTACTTACTTACTTACTTACTTACTTACTTACTTACTTACTTACTTACTTACTTACTTACTTACTTACAGCCAAAAGCATGTTTCACTTTGTCCTGGTTCAGAGCTCTTATGTGCCTCTCACAATAGGCACGGCGTACTTTATGGTTGTGAAAATGCAGTACCCACCTGGAGGGATGTAGCTGTGCGCTGGTGCTGTGCTGATGTACGGTGCTCTGGGTATAACAGGCATGCGTACAGGACTGGCCCCAAGCGTCGGGAGAGTCAACACTGAGGCCAAGGGACGTTTTGGCTGCGCGCACACACAAGTGATTTCAGCGTCATGCTGGTTTCATTCTAGTCTGAATGTTGACTCACTGGCGGGTTCGGCCTCTTCTTCTTATTTGTTGCAGATTTGGAACCAGAGAACAAGCTGTTGAGGGCGGCTAACGCAGCACTGGCTTTGGCTACTTTCTTGTTGGGACCCGTTCCACGGAATACTTGTTTATCCACCTCCACCTGTCGCAACATAAACACTATGAAAAGCTGCGCTTTCACCCCGTCTTGTTTTGAAACGTGTCCCTCCTGTCAGAAATAAACTGGAGTTAAACATCTTTCCCTCCTCTTTAGTGCAAAACTGGATATTTTTGCTACTCAGAAGGCAACATTTGACATCCTCCATTTTAAATTACACACCAGCATCACGAAATTAGACATCGTCCACACTTAAGAGCTATCGGGGGCTAGCTAAATGTCAGGTGAAACGTAGGAATACTCTTAAACCTGGTGAGAAAAATAAGGAAAATTATCTGAGGGCAGAAAGACAGCTGCACACGAAACGTGTGAAGGTTTTGATATGCTGAAAGAATCGAGGCGCTGAACATCAAAGATTCTTCCTTTCATCTATTTCTAATGACGCCATCAAAAAAGAAAACAGGAAATCTAAGAAACTGAGGTGTGTGTGTGGAGGAGCCGAGCACCTCGATGATGAAGCGTTTGTCGTAGCTGCTGCCGCTCTCTGATATCAGCTCGTATTTCAGGCCGCGCCGTTTCTCATTCAGCTCCATCACCGGGTTTTTACCTCCTGCCGTGAGGATTGGACCCGGAGCCCTGGACTACACACGGAAACACAGACACGCCGTATTTCTTTACACCCAAGGTGACCTCCGTTCGACAGTACGACCGTGATGAACGACTGCGCTGTTCGTGATCCCCCGCCCCCCCGGGAGTGCTCCTCACCTCCTGTGTGTCCGTGGAGGAGGCGACGGAGCCGGAGCTGCTCGACATCCTGTCGGTCTTTCCTTCGCCGTCTGACTTTTCGTCGGAGCTCAGCGAGTCCACGTCCCCGTCTCCGCCCAGCACGAAGCCGAGAGCCTGCAGCGCCTGAGGAGGGAGCCGCAGGATGTTCAGACCACGTCTCGAAAGCTTCCCTTCGCCGCTGTCGTGGAAAGCCTTCAAGCGGCCCCGATGCAACGACGAGTGTGGCCGTGGCGACGTGAGCCACCAAGTTTTACAAGTTCAACAAGAGCTTGAACACAAAGAGAACAGTCCCCCCCTCACTGCAGACTCTCTTCAAATCACCGTTTTAATCATCCCTCCGTCCCCACGGAGCTGACAGCTCAATTAGCCATGCTAATTAGCACCAGATTAAGGTCTCTGATTTTGTCTCATTCTTTAACAGATTTCAATCGTCATCCCAGATGGAATCGTCTTTGTCCAAAGTCCTTAAGATTCCATCTTTGGTAGCCTGCATTAAAGTAGACCTTTTGACATTAAGTCGGCTTGTTTGTGTTTTAAAACACAAACAAGCGATGCTGTTATATACCTTGAGGGCTACTTGGAGCTTGGCGGTTCTCTTGGAGTTCCCGGTGGCCTGATAGGTGGTCCCCTGGATGTCCACAGACATGGTGAAGACCGGAGCGTGCACCGGGCCGGACTGGGACAACAAGCGGTACTGAAGGCCCGGGTGGATCTGATTGAGACGCATCAGAGCGTTCATGGGGTGGTTGGGATCCATCATCCTCCAATCCAAAACTGAACCAGAAAAAGACAACATGGTAACTGGGTTTTAAAGAGTTTAAGACCACGTTATCTGCAACCTCCAGTGGCTTTAACACTTCCCAATGGGAAATCGAACGTCCTCAAGGTTAAATGCGAGCCGCGTTCGGAGGACAGAAAAATAAAACGAACATCATCAGGTTACACAACCTGTCCGCGTCAAGGACGTTTTTATTGGCTCGGGTCTGTAAATAACCAGCTGATGAGGGTGCGATGACTGACGCAGCCGCTGCGGTTACACTGACGACTCGGAGGAAGACTTCACACCCCCCCCGCACTGACGAGAGCGCTCCCTCCTCACAAACAGATTAATCAAACCAAAAGAGTGACAGCACAACTGCGACTTGGCTCTTCAATATCTGCTTTTCTTGCAGGCAATTTAAAATCCACAATAGTCAGAAGATCAAAAACCCTTAGGGGGGCCCAAAAATCCTTAAATTGTATTTTTCTGAAGGCCTTAAATTGCAACTGAGGGATTTATTACGTAGGTCAGCCTCAATCATATTACAGCCAAAAGTATCTCAATAATCCCCAAAAACAGCTGCAGAAAGGAGGCGTGACCTCTCCAGACCTCGGCTCTGACAGTCAAATTCGGTGAAGCTGCTTTCACGCGTCTCTCGTCCCTCATTTTCTCGGCGACAGGCGCGGTGGTCATGTGTACTAACGGCACCAGGAAGGTGCTGATGGACAGGTGCCAGGACGGGACGGAACAGTCCAGAGGTGTTAATGTATGGTGCGTGTGTGTGGGTGTAAGTGTCATGCGCGCCTGTGTGTGTGGTTGGAGGCTGCGAGATGATTGCCTGACAGCAGCCTGCAGTTTTAATCCCGCTCTATCTCTGCTCTCCATCACCTCCTTTGAACCGAGTCGCTGGGGATGACGGTCCTGCCGAGGGTCGCTTTAATTACCGCGGCAGTGTCGAGGCAGACGGGGAAATCGACGGTTCGGTAAGAAAATGTCACCTTTCAAATGGGTCACGGATACATTTGTACAGGTGAGTTCAGCCTGAGACTAGGATAACAGCCTCTGCTCAGATAACAGCGTGTTTTCTCACCACAGAAGAGAAACCACAACCTCAGCGTTGGTCTGGACTAATGGGTAAATAAGAATCTCTAATGTCTCTAACTGGGGTGTAACTCTACATTCCCACTGTGATTTCATGTAGCTTGGTGCTTCTTGAGCCTGGCTAAAGACAAAGCAAAGTTGACTTTTTTGGTTTTACAGCAGCTGCAGTAGTCCACGGTGCTGCAACCACGGCTTCATGTGATGATGTCGTGAGTTCACCGCTGCCCCGATGTTTGCACGGTTAGCAGGAGCAGATCTCAGAGTCACTGCTCATTTAAAACCATATTTGAACTTTGTTCACGCCTATTAAAGAAATATAATTGGAGCCCCAGAGGGGTCACGACGGGATCAGTTCTTCAGAGCCACTTCTCCCTGATCCATAAATCAGCGGCTTCTTTTATGATATTTTTTAAGGAAATGCTCTGCAGACATCAATCCCTGCTCTTTATTTTCGTTTTCAGACTACTGATGACATGTAGGGCTCACAAAGGCAGCAAACGCAGTATTATTGCCGTTTATAACAATAAAAATAAAGCCAATCAGGTGGCCGGAAGCATAAATTAATCAGGATAATCTCAAGTGTCTCTTACTTAAAAATCCCCGACACCGCGGCGTCGCAAGTCTCTCACGCCTGCACACCGATGCAGATTATTTTCTGACATCCTCACTGAATTCTTATTTACCAGCAGCAGCTGTCTGAGCATCGGCTATGTGGAAATCTGATTATTTATCTGTTCCAAGAAAAACACTTTGTGCAGGGTGATTTGGACATTTTCAGCAATGTGAGATCCATCAAATACAGATGTTCACCATCCAACAAACGACAACACACTACAATCGCATCTTGGATGGTGAGATTGAAGTAAGAAAAGGCTTTCGGTTTGATTTTTGAGGATTTGTTAGCCTGAGGATTTAGATCAGTATAAAAAGAACGTGTTCTGTTTCAAAATGATGAATAACTCAAACTTCTATAACCTCAGACCCACTTCTCATTTCTTCCACAGTCCATCTTTCTGGACATGTGAAGGATAAAAAGCTTAAAAGTGGCATCAAAATTAAACTGCTACAAATGTGTTTTACACCATTGACAGCTGTAATAACAACAAAAACACAGGCTGGCATTCAAACAGCACTCGGTCTGTTATTTTCCTTTGATGATCAGACAGTCACAACAGTTTGGTGATGTTTTGGTGGGGGGGGGGGGTAATGAATCCATTCTGTTTTCTGAAGGAGTTTTCACCAGCCAACAATGCAGGAACGTGTGCATGTAAAAGCATTTATGTTGCACGTATATTATTTTACACATTTCTCCCCTTCCTAACTGTTTATATATTCAGATCAATCACGCTGGCTACAAACGCATGGGTATCGACAATATTGAGAAAAATGGATAAAAATTAACTTAAGAAATAAGAGGCACGCATAAAAACATTGTACTGGCTAGTATTCAACTGCTGTGGTTCAGAAGTGGAGGGGGTGTTAGATTATCTGATCCAGCTGTGATTCTCTGAAACAAGAGTGTCAGTGGTCAAAGTCACCTTTCATCCTCTTGATGAAGTCTCTGTCGTCTGACCCCGCGTCCTCGCGAAACCTCTTCTGACAGCCGCCTACAGGGTGCAAACACACAACGATCACCTGCGACGTCACACACTGGTACAGGGGTCACGCGCATCCTCCAAACGCGAAAGCAACGAGCATGAGAACATGCGCAGCAGGCAGAACGAACTGTCACATGTAACCCACGTGACTGATCACACACCTTCTAACAGCCTTGGTGAAGGTTTGCTGGCAGGAAGAGGATCCATATTCAGGACTTTGTAGAGCTGTCCAAAGGCCAGGAGGCGTAACGCATGCTGAAAGCAGAATAAAGGCCTGTCAGTGTGGTGGGAAAGCAGCTAAATACAGCTGCAGTCAGATATGAACAGGTAGATATGACATTTACTGTTCAATTTCTAAAAAAAAAAAAAATCCCGCACATGCCCACTATGTCCAGCTGAGAGAAAATTCAATTATTATTTAGAGGGGGGGTGAACAATCAATGGGTGCAAATAGGAAGGCTCAGCAGAGACAGGTGGGGAAGGGGACCCAGAAGATGTTTCTTATTCCTCCGTGCTGAGCGCACATTTTCTGCCGGCGGGTAGACTTTGTAGTGCGATGTGCAAGCGGCAGCAGTCGTAGTGGCGGTGCTGCTGTGGGTGTGAAGAACAGGGAAGTGTGTTCCCACGCTCATTAGGTGGCTAATAAGGCTGCTAAATTGCCAAGCGTCCACAGCGCTGAGGGGCTCCTTATCTGAGGTCAGAGTCCAGGATTCGACAAACCCAGATATTTATAGGGCTCACAGAGGTGAAGGCATCGCAGGACTTTAAATAACGCTCTTTAAAGCAGCGTGAGGGGAAAACGTCCGTGAGGTCCTGAAACGAAATGCTGCCCTTGGTGCGGGGGGTGATGTAGTGGAATGAATTCGTCTCGTGAGTTTTGCTCCTGAGATTTCTTGTGCTCTGCTCAGCCTTCATCATCCGCAGCAGAGAAATAGAGGGTTCAATAATGCTCTGAGGGGGAGATGTTCAGACAACATCCGTAAAGCTCGAATCAGAGAATAGATGTCATCTAAAATCAGGAACCCTCATCGTTTACAGTCCTCCAGGCAGGAATTTCACACCTCACTTGTTCCTGGAAAATAACCCGAGTTGGTTTAAAATACCAGAATCTATTGAAATGTCTCACAAGGTGGGTTTTTCAAATTTTAAAGTTCAAGCAGCTTCTTCTGCAGCAGTTTAAATGTTTTTATATTCTTTAGATAGTTAAGGAGCTGTTACACTCTGGGTGTCTGTAGCCCATAGGAGAGAGATCAGAGCCTGTTAATGGAGCTTTTATTGCTCATGCTTCTGGAAGACAGGATAAGGTTTAATGAGAACCGCTGCTCAAAAAAATGTCTTAAAGCAATGTTTTAACTCCTTTGCTGCTCCAGCCGGACCCCAAAAACAAGGGACTTCCAAAAACAAAAGCCCACTGTCACCCCTTCAGCAACCATCTACATATAAATTGCTTTATGTATAGAGTAAATGTGCACAAAAAGGACAACGCATTTCCTGCTTCGTGCTGCGGCACGATCATCCAGGGGTCATGTCGGAGACACTTCTAATGCAGAAGGAAAAAGCTGATTTGGCAGGAGGAGAAGTAGATGAAAAGGAGGATGACAGCAAGAGATGTGGCTGACCTGTGCACTCTCTGTGACGGTGTCAGCCTGCTGCGGGCTGAGGTCAGACAGGACGTCTGTAGGGTCCCTCTCGCAGGGGTCGTGAACTCCGGGACCTCCTGCATTTAAAAAAAGAAAAAGAAAAAAAAAGAAAAAACCAAATTGTCAGCAGAAAGTGACAGCAGCAGTCCGTCTGTACGTCGAAGCCATGAAAATAACAGAAGGTAATGTAAATATTGTCCTACTTAACGCAAGTATCTGTGACTCTGACATGAAGTCACCTTGAGGATGGTGCAGAGTAACTTGATCTGAAACTGAGGCTTCATAGAGCATCATGCCTCAAACTGCACCAGTGTAGATAATAATTTTGATACATCCAAGTCTGATCATCTTCTGCCTATGTTCAACACACATTTCTCCTCTACCTGCCTTACACAAGATAAAAGCCAGTGACTCATCCAAAAAAAATGACTTCAGTACAATCATTTATCAATGACAGCCAGCAGGAGTGCCTCCCCCTTGCTTGTCTTAAGGGCCGCATGCGCAAGGTAAATAGATTAATCAAATTAATTACAGGGTATCTGTGGATTCAATTCACAATTAAAAAATAAAACCTTTAATGATTCTTCCATTCATTTTTGTGGTAATGGAAAATTATTAAGCCAGATGTTGTCCCATTACTTGAAACACCAATTACCATGTTTAACATTGGGATGCTACTCAACTCCTGCATGCAGCCATTCAAGCGACACAGCCCTATTAATGGCTCCATTTCTCATAGTTTTTAAAGATCACTCTGCTCCACTCCCTGGTTCTGGATGGACTTTAGCAGTAGGGGCTCTGAAGATCCCCAGACTGTCATGAGGGTTTTGCTGACGTAATGATTAGTCAGACTCATCCGGCTCTTTGAAACGAGCTCTCACAGCGCATCTGAACACAATAGCCAGATAATTGAAACAAGTCCCACTCTTTTTCTTTTAAAGGGTGGGAGCCGACACTCGTGTCTGCCAGCCGCTGTTACAGTTTTGATGTGCACTTTGAAGAGTGAAAAATGCCTCTTCAACCCTGTGGCTCTACCTCTTCAGGAGATCCTTTAAGTGTCCAGCAATATTGCCAGTAAAGGACAGAAGTTCACCCGCCGTTACTTCTCATCTCATCCAACAATTTTCCAGAACGTCTTTGATGTCCACTGCTGGATTGTCTCCTAATCAATGTCTTCTTTCTATAAACCACAGGTTCACCGCTCATTCTAAAACCTATGAGGAATATCTTCCATTTTCATCTTCCCTCTAGTTCGCTGTGGAAAAAGCTGGATTGCAAATTTAAATTAAAGGAGAAAAGTTCAACATTAAGGATCCTGGGGGTAGTTTCAGTGATGTTTAACCTGGAAGGAGACTGTGTGAAGGTTGAAAAAACAAACAGAGCTCTGAGGGACTCATTACTGACCTGGCAGTAGAATCCCCGAGGCGATACACTCCAAGACACGGCGCAAGGCTTCACCGGGACCCAGCGGTCGGTTACAGGTGGCTATGGCCTTTTCACAGATCAGTTCCAGAGGCTGCAGCAAACGCCAAAATAATTAATATTCAGAACGCATCACAAAACAAAACAAAAAAAAACCCTTTAAGCCAGTCAGCTCTCAGCGTCACTCACCCATCCTTTGACAGGCTGCCACTCGGGCCGTCTGTTGCACATGTCTCTGAAAATCCTCATGACGATGATGCAGGACTTGAGATCTGTGACTCTGGCCTGAAGGAACACGTTTCAGCGTGGGCATGAGGAGCATCTCAGCCAGAGAGCAGTCCACACATTTGTGTGGGGAAAAGACCTAAACTTGTGCCTTTTTTAAAATGCGTGCTGCTGTTTTAATTATTCAAACCGGAAGTTACAGTTTTTAATATATAAATAACCTTCTGGCCCTCTCATTTATGCCAAGTTTTCTCTTCCATGCAACTGTGAAATCCACTGAAATTACTTTACAAACATCCTGTGGATGCTCCACTGAAGATAAAAGAGAGTGTTTGAAGAATGCGAGGGGAGCGGAGAATAGTGCTGGATTAGTTACGCGCTCAATTAGCGGAGGGTGATGATTAACAATAAAGAAGATAATTTGATTCAGGGGCATCCGTATAACCCTCTCGGACATCTGCAGTTCTTAGTGGAGGTCTCCGGGTCATATTAGCCCTGCCTGAATGTGAATGGTTGTTGAATCACACTTTTGTCCACATTACTTTGTATGCACCCCATCTTCCCTGAGAGAAGCTGCTCAGTGCTTCACCTGCCCTTGACTCTTGTCAGGAGGGAGAGAACCGTGTTTAGATTTATCTGAAACCTGGAGCAGAGACGACTCTCCTTAGGAGTTAAACCTTTCAATCACATTCTCGCTCTTCTGCTCTCACGGAAAAAAATCATTTCCACTGTTGTCACGCTGCGTTTTCTTCAGTAAACATTTACATGCTGGTTTGTTACATGTTACTGGATACTCGCAAGGATGCGAAACCCTCTGGATTAACTGGATTAACATTGTAGAGATTTCAAACGTCGGCAAAGAATCTGGTGTTGGACCAGAACCGTCTGTAATGTCTACATTTTCATGATTGGAGAGAGGACAGAATATTTTTTTAAGCTTTAGTTTCACAAATTAATCATAAGATTCCAGCAAAAAAAATGTTTAAAAAAAATTTTTTTTTTTTAAATGGGCTGAATATTTTTTAAATGGGCTGAATATTTTTTTACGCGTCAACATGTCTGCCCATTCCATTTACCTCGCAGCTGGAAAGCAGTTAGTTTCCCGGGAATATTTCACTGCGTTTATTGAAAACAGCAAACAGATGAAAGACGTCAATCTGGAAATAAAATAATGAATAAAAGGGTCAGCTCACCTGGAACCATTTTGCGTGCCGAAGTGAAGCGAGCGCAGCCCGGCACTTCTGCCTGTCCAGGGCACCATCATCGTCGTCGTCGTCCTCCTCCTCCTCCTCCTCCTCCACCTCCTGCTGCTGCTGCTGCTGCTGCTCCGGTTCTCCCTCCTTCCTGTTGTCCTGGTCGCCCTCCTCTGGAGAGAGGGACAGGATAAGAAAAGATAACCTGAGCATGACCACGCTGACCACACACACAGATCAACAGGCAGCAGGGCTGGACAGCTAATTATTAGGCAAACCCACTGATCTGACCAAATGAACCAGGAGGGGGAATTTAAGATGTTTGAACTATTTTTTTTTTTTTGGTTTGGTATGTTTTTTTTCTCAGAAGGGGGAGTTTCTCATGCACAAGGCAGGAACTGTCATGACACTGACAAGAGGAACTGGAGAAGACGTGAGTGCATGCGTCTTGCCGGCCGGCCGCAGTCTCACTCTTGATGCAGATCAGTGGCTGAAGGCGATGGAACACGCCAGATTAGTGTGTTATCAATTATGACGCAGGACGAAAATGAGAGCATGGCAGAGTCCAGGCAAAAAGGTAGATTTAAAAATTAAAATCCGTTTGCTGGATTATGTAAAACTCAGGGATGATGGAGTCGGAACAAAGTGCAGACATTATCTTTTCTCCTTGAAGCAGAAAGGAATCCTGTTTGTTCTGTCTGCAGTTTTCTGGGGCGCCATGCTAGTATTTTCACTCTTGCGGAGGGGGTCAGATGTTTATGTTCGACTGAAAAAGTCTCTACACCAGGATCCTGTGGGGAGCACTCCTGCCATGACTGGAGGCCGAGCCATGGGAGAACGACAGCAGAAGAAGAGTGACAGCAGATGACAACTACAACATAAACATCTGAGAGTGAGAACGCCACCCTGGAAAGAAAGTGAAGGCTGTTTGTTCTCAGGAGCAGCTGGGGGGGGGGGTGCCCACTGTGGGACAGTCAAGCAGACAAACAAAAGGGAGAACAGACTGCACACCACACTGCAGAGCTCAGCCGAGTAGGTCCAGCTTATCAAAGATCAAAGATCGCTGACAAAGGCTGGCAAATTGTGCAATTCAAATCTTGATAAAAATGATTGGCCTTGAGACTTAATTGAAGGTTTATCACCGTGGCATCCACCTGCATTCGGTTCGTCAGCAACAACCTGAGCTGAGGCGCACATGTGGCTTAGCAGTCTGCTGCAGTGGAGACCGCAATGGAAGCTGAAGAAGATGGAATAGGTGGACGACAAACGGAGCTGATGAGAGACACAGGGTCTGTCCCATGTCACCCTTCCTCCAAGACCACAAGACTGAGGACCTTCGTGTGCTGCCGCTGGGGCTTCTGGGTAATGCAAACTATAGTCCTGACAGTACAACTATGGCTAATGGCACGACAGTGAGCTGACACTAGTCAAACAAATAGTTAACTTGCCTTTAAATACTTTACAGTTGTGGATCATGAAGAATATACAGTGCTTATAGATGCTACAGTCGTGCTAATCTAAGCACTTCCCTCAGGTTGTACATAATTTAATTTATGGGTTGAATATTATTTCTTTCTTGTATTGTTTATTTAAATTAGGAGACTAAACACTTCAGCATTAAGCTTCGGAGCAAATATGCCCGAGTTAGCACAATAAAAGTACTATTAAAACCATTGTTATCCCCTGGGTGTAGCATTAATCTATAACCAAATTTTATGGAGTCTCAAACCTGCTTTTGGAATGAATTAATCATGATAAGATACGTGGCGATGAATTGCGATTAAGGAAAAAGCCCAGGCGCTCACATTAATCATTGTGGTCACACGGACAAGAAGCCCCACCTATGTAATGCTAGAAACAAAGACTAAAGCTTTAAGGTCCTGAGAAAATGCTGCCAGAAAAATGTCTGTAAATAAATAATCATGTTTTCACGTATGTTTTGACACCAGATCTGAGCGGTTGTCGGTATCAGCTGCAACCGAGAAACAACATAAGGTCATAAAGCCGATACATGCCGCTATGATCTGTCCACACATGGATGAATGCTAACTGGTTTCTCTCCAATCACAAATTGTTTTAATTACACAAACATTCTGCAATCACTATAATGCAATTAATGCCTTCGGCATTGACATTTAGTTTCCGTTTTCCGGTTGGCTTTAATTTAAACACGTGTACGCAAGCGGCCCACTAGAAAGCAAATTATGTCTGCAGCCCTCACATTAAACAGCCTGGCCAAGACTCCATAAAAACTCTAATCTTGGTGCTAAATATGCATTCTTATGAAGCTCTAGATTGTGTGACCTGCGTTCAGACTCGTGACTGATCCACAGGACACGGAAGAATTGTGGAAGCGGTTTCCCAGAGACAGGCCATGAAGGAACCATCACTCACAGGTCTACATACAGATAAGGACCGCAGCTGAATTCTCCCTGATATCAGCCCGGGGGAATTTCTGATTAGTGACCAGAACATCAGATTAATTCAGTTACACCAATTTTACAACATGAAATTATGGAATGTCATTCTGAGCCAATAAGAAATTCTTCCACTATTTTAATTAACACAGAGGAGATCCGGAAATGAACCGATAATTTTTGTCCTTTTACTCTATCTGCTCGGTCGTAGACATGGACCAGAATTTCATGGTGACGCAAATGAGAGTCCAGAAACAGAGAAGAGGAGAGGAGAGAGAGGGGGTAGAGGAGCGTATCTGAGGCAGAGAGGGAGTGGGCTGGATTCATGGTTGGGGAAGCCCCTTGTACCCGGGCTTTCCTCCTGCTGGTTGGGGCGTGTCTCATCAGCAGCAGGGCCACAGAAGTGTCAGTCCAGAGAGCGCACTGACCTGCGGAGCTACGGCAACAAAACCAACAGTGAGTCAGCAGAGGTCAGCTACACGAGGTACTCTGTAATAACCAGGGGTCGTCTATGAGCTGGAGGAAGGCAGTTATAGGTTACTCACCAGAAAACATTGTCCTAAATGTGCTCCTTAAAGAACCATCAGAGTTATTGCATCATAAAGAACCGGGGCGGGAGCATACACATATACATAAATATTTTAACAGACACATGCACAACTAATGGAGATAACTTTTGTTCCCAGACATTAATGTGCAATGAGAAATCGAGAGAACATTTCTGCTGTGCAGAAATTCTGCAGTAACTGGATGACAACCAGCCATAACATGAGGTAAATGCCCCATCAAATATGATATAATTAAAGTTATCAGTCCTGCTATCATAATTATTGTTTACAAAATAAGTAAACGTAATATCTGGCTGAATCTAGAGTAGATCCAAACCCTAACAAACAGAGGACCCAGGTGTTATATTCAAAAGTAAGCAGCAACATATTTGTCCATTAAGGGGAAAAAGTTTAAAAGGCCATGTGACTCCACAGCTCTAGACCTGTTCCTCTGCTTCCACAGAATCCATTTTCCTTCCCTTAGCAGTGCCCTGACTTAATCTACCCCACTGGGAGAGCGACCACAATGACACTTTCTCCTCCGTAATGGAAGCTCCTCTCGTGGCTTGCCTTTCAGCCATTTTTAATTTCGTTCCCACTCATGGGAGAAAACAAACGGGGTGGAAGTACTGATGTGCAACAGCACTTAAAGACACACAGAAGAGTTGCTGTTTGTGAAAGCAGCCAAGTTGTATTTTTAATCACTAGCATATTATCAGAGACTTGTTTTTTCCAGGTAGCAATTACTTAATATTTATATTTTTCTGGCCTGGGATGATATGTGGTGAATGTCCCACTCAGATGCAGGGTGATGTATGTGAGGTCATCCTCTCGTTTTTGACCCAACACCCAGCTACTATTTCAGCCACACTCAGACCAGATCCATTTCATCCCTCTTTGCTTCTGAGCTTTCAGCCCTCTTAGTGTATCATCCAAATTTCCCCCAGATTACACTCTCTATAAAGCTCAAGTGTCATCCATACTTTTACATGCCTGAATGACCCCCACCCATCTCCCTGTTCCCGTCTCAACCCCCCCCCCCCACATCTTTTGTCATATAAAGGTCAAACAAAACTGGATAAGGATCCTCTGACAGGTTGAAGGGTGGGGGTGTGGGGGGGGTCAATACCTTCTTCCCTGCTGCCGTGTTCTTCCCTCATGGCTAAAGATGAGAGGGTGATCTTCAGGGAGAGCTGGGGGTCTTTGGTGCGGCCCACGCGGATGGCTGCCTCAGGGACACATGAATGCACCTCGTATTTGTCCTCCGTCATTTTCTGTAAAGCAGCGCTGCACGATTAATTACAAATCAAAACAAATGGATGAACATTTGCCCTGGGTGTTGCAGAGGAGCACAAAGGATAAAGAAACAATTCTAATTGAGACGCCAGACAGAACTTTCACTCTCCGGCGCTCCTTTTACCTTCACTACCCCCTTTTCAAGTGTATTCTTTCTGTCTCATCTCTTTGAGGATTGACCCCATCCATCACCCCCCCCCCTCCGTGCCGGTCAATCTCTCACAGTTGGGCCCAGGAAATTAGACCTCCTCTTGGTTTCCTACACCGATGATGAAGCGCACGCAGCAGCTTCTCCAGGTAATTAACTCGGATGGTGGCACAGGAAACGCGTTTATGACTGCTGTACACTGGCACTGCTTTGTTAGCTAGCAGATGTTGGATGGGGGAGGAGAAGTGTCAGCGTGAGGAAAAAAATCTTTGGATTATATCTTTAAAACTTAAAACTCCAATTTTGGAGTGTTAAAATGCAACAAACTCAATTGAGTACAGTGAGTACAGTATCGAGTTCTATCAAAAATAGATGGGAAAAATATTGTTTGACTTTCTAAAGATAATAACCATTTGTTGATTCAAACTAAATGAAAAACAATATTTTGCACCCATTTCTGAAAGCCTATAAACATTTGTACACCGTATGCTCCTGATTTTGCAAATGTATGTAAAGTTTGTGTCATAACTGTCATCAGCACCATGTTGTGCTTAATTTCATCAAGTCAACAAACTTCAACTCCAAAACACAAGCGTAGGTTTCCCCTGGAGCCCAAACAACAAAAAGCTCACCAGGGTGGTTTACAGCGATTATTCACTCTGCAGCACCGTCGGCGTGAGCGAGAGTACCTGGATCTGCAGCGGCAGGTTGGTGCTGATGGTGTGCAGCAGCATTTTGGTGGGTTTCTCCCTGCACATGAGCACCAGCTCCAGATCCATGTCACCTTTGATCAGAAGGCCTTTGGCCACCAGACCGACACGTGTCACCCCGCACAGCAATGGCACGCCGTCAGACCTGAGACACCCCACACACACACACATATATACACACACAGACACACACAGACACACACAGACAAGAGTCAGGACAGGTTCTCTTAGCACAGCCACGTTTCATCTCATTATTTCTCAGCGATTTAAGAAAGGCTTGGATGTTTTAAGCTTCTCTCCTTACATCTAAGGACTGCACACTTACAGGACAGCTCGTTAAAGTACGATCAAAGGGAATCAGGTACTGCAAGCTTGGAAAACCTCGACCGGAGTCCCGAAGCAAATCAAAGGTTATAAAAATCATATCCTCAGTGTCAATCTACTCGCACTGGACCGAAACAACAATTAATGCATGTGAGCCCTTCAGTCACTAATGATGCGCTTGAGTAATGCTACAGATCTCACACACGATCAACAAGACTTAATTCAGCTGGTGTTTTCACTGGAAAGAGCCATACACGATTCACCGCCGCTCAACAGGCACAATGCTTGGCAGCTACGGATCTGGGACATGAATACGTAACAGATATCCCAAGTATTTTAACACCTTTTCCCAGTGATCAGTCTATTTATACTGCATCCAATCAAAAAAGAGTAAATAGTTAAGGAGCTCTGGGAAATCAAAGACTGCAGTTAAGAGTTTCACAACAATAACAGAAGAATTTGATGTTGGATAAGAGAGGAGATGATCAAATCCTGATTTGTTTCAGCTTTGTCGATAGTCAACCGTTTTAAAGTTTAATTTCAAATTCATTCTCAGATCCATGTAATCAGCAGCAAGTTAGTTTTGTGTATGTGTCAACGCAAAATTTGTGAAGGAAATGATTCAGCTCTGTGGTGAAGAAACAGCTGAAGATGCACAAAAGGGCAATATATTTTCATTACCTTCACATTTAATATGTGCAAAGTTCAAGACATTAAACTCTGATTAAACATTATTTGGACTCTGCACACAACACGCTGACAGATGTGTTTAATCATAACGTGCAAAGAAACCAAGCAAACCTAAAATAAGAGCACAAACAGCAGAACATACTTTGGTTCCACGGGGTCTTTCTCCACCGTATTTTCCCGAGCATCGTCACTGGTCTTCCCCGAGGACTCGCTGAGGCCATCCATCCAGTCAGAGACTTTCTTGAGGGCTCCCTCCACAGTGGACACCAGCGTCTGGACGGCTTCCAGCTCCTCCGGGGCTGGATAGATGCTGACGTGCTTGGCCATGACATGGCGGTCGTCGTTCGCAAACGATCGGAGCAACCTCTGGACACATTATCATTTCTTATTCGCGCCATGTTTTCATTTCAGCTGTTGCTCACATTCACTATGATCACACTAAATGTTGAAGTTTGTCGTGGAGGTCACTTTGAGAAAAAATATTTCCAACAAAGATTCGGAACTATCACCTTCACAACCCAAAATGTTTGAGACTGCTGCATATGAAGTAGCTCAAAGAATATTGCATTAAGGCTATCTGTGAGAATACAGATGGAGAATTTGTGGGGGATTTTGTGGATATTATCAATGCAAAACAGCTCAACAACAAAGCGAAACTATTTAATAACACAGAGGAACAGAGTTGCCACGGCTCCCGGCTTCGTCACGTAAAAATCTGATTGTGGAGCACAGAAAAACTTGAAAAATCCCTGTCATTTTGTGCTCTCTGGAGTTTTATTCAGCAGCTTTTTGTCTTATCATGTCAACAGAAGCCTGCAAAAACTGATCCAGATTTGGACTGAAATTCAGAGAGATGTCAGTCAGAACTGAAAGTACCTGTGCTGCTGCATGGCCTAGATACAACCCATTACACTTAACATTAACATTTATGACATGTACTCGGGGTTGGAGCTCATTCCTCCGAGAGCAAGGGAAAAAAATGTGCAAAATCACTTCGGTGCTTGTTTTACCCGAGCTGGGAGCTTCTGTTGGCCCACCGAGCACCACGGCGGGCTTTCAGTTCAAGGTCAAACTGCTATCTCTCAGTCATCTCTTTCCCTGCAACCCCAGGCCTTTGCTTGCCCCTTTTTCCTTTTCTTTTCCTCTCCATGACCCTGCCTTCAGTGCTTAACCACACCTTGATTACAGCGAGTTATTTATGACGGTGCTTAATAATTCATGGACATGAGTCTCTGGGGCTTGTGCTGGAGTTGCCAGGGTCATTCATCATGACCTAGCTAATCTCCCGCCGAGGCGCCCAGGGCACCCCGGGCTGCACGGTAGCATCAAGACTCATAATACAGAAACATAAACATAAGCATTAACGAGATCTAAATGAAAGATTAAGACTTAAGACTGGCCCGGTGTCCGTGTAAGGCAGCTGGGAGTTGAGGATTGCACCACAATTTGGATGTAATGACGTTCACTGCTTTAATTAATTGCATTGCAGGGTTTTTCAGCGGGAGCCATTTGCTTTAATCTGAAACACACCGTTCCTTTAACATTTTCCTCTCCCAGTCGGATCACTGGGGAGGTCATTTGACACTCTTTCACAGTATCAATCCTGCTTGGTTTACATAATAGATGAAGGGCAACGAGCATCTGTGAGAGGCACCTAATCTGCACGTACAGAGACTTTACAAATATACGAGCACCATTTTAAGAACCAACATGTTTTTGAACAATCCCATTGACTCTTTGGGACAATCCCATTGACTCTTTGGGACTCTTTGGGTACCTGACATTTGATACGAAATGTCAGGAGCCGTTGCAAGATCAACTTCCTCTTTTGCGCCACACAAACACGCAATGTAACTACTGTTCTGTTCTCCGCCTCTAAATTCCGTGTTTGTGAGCCAGTAAACAGAGACACTGCTGATGTTGTTTTGCATGTAAACTAAACAAACTGTTTAGCAAACCAAAAGATGCAACGATCTCTTTAGCTGGTGCCACTGTGACTAAAAGATAAATATGTTTGGGAGTTGCCATGGAAAACCATGCTTGTTTTCCACTCATAAGGCAGCTTGACAATTTGACTGTTCCTGTTGGAGCCACAGACTCTGTCACAGACTGAACAGAAAGAAGTAATGTCGTGACACAAATGCTGGTGGACGTGCACAGGAAGCTCACCATGTCCAGGCAGTGGAGGGGTCACAGAAGGGGTCTAGGTAAAGACCAGGGTCCTGTCGCTCCGCTCCTTCATGCAGTCAAAGCGTCTCTCAGCTGCTGGATTCTGGGTCACAGTCTTGCTGTAAAGATGAAAACAAGAAGTAATTCCACCTTTAGAATTTAGATGGTATGTGTCAGTTCCATACACAAACAAACACACACTCGCTGTTGGGAGTTAGCTTTAACCTTTGTATTTCTTCGATTTGCCGTTTATAAATGTTGGTGATCTCGGATTTAAGGCTTATTCTAAGCTGCTCTGAATAAACATCAACTAAATGCTTCATACATGGGCCTGCATTATCGAGCCTGAAATTATAATCCCAAATGTCACATGTGCAACTGTTCAGCTCCATATCTCCCTAAAAAAGCTTTAAAGGACAGTGTGTTTTAGCTCACATAGGTTTCACAAGACAAAGGCACAGACCTAAAAACAGAAATATACATTGAATTTTTATTAAACCAAGGCTATATGATTAGGCATTAAAGTGGATTAAAATAGACCACCACTACATTTAACATAAATAGAGCTGTATTCATATTAAGGAATTTCTGTTGTTTTTTCCAGGTTATATTTCAAATATGTGGTGGTCTGTCCTAAATATAAAGATGTTCTGCATTTAATTTATATATTTATGAGCCTCTTTTCTGTCATTATATTAAAATAATAACTTAACCACCAGAATGATGGAATAATTTTTTGTTGAGTCCATGTTGCTGCTGTAATTATTGCAATATTTTAGGATAATTGTATTAAACTCTTACTATATTCAATGTGTGTTGTAGGAGGAGAAGGATGAAGAAGGGCAGTGCTGCTGTCCCAGGGGACTGTGTGAGGTTAGGATGAGCATCTATAAGATTATCTGGCACCTTGACCTCTTTTTCCAATGATAACATGACACTGACTTCTGCCAACATCAAGTCTCATCTATTCTGCAAACCGGCCATCAAAATAAACAGAAAGTGCAAATGAAGGGCCACATTACTATGAAGCAGAAGACTAACCGAGCTAGCAGCACAGCTTTCAGTCATCCAAATCCTCATGTTTCCACTTCTGCCCTGTTTTGACTTCAAACAGGAGAACTTCTAAGCATTTACTCCCGCTCAATAATGGAGGATGTTGATAGTGAGAGACCCGGGACACGAGACTTGAATGCTAAAAAGCTGTGTTTCCCCAGCAAAAGTGAAGAAACCTGTCACATCTCACTGCTACGGTCTAGTGTCTGTAGATGTGGTCATCAATCTGAAGACATTTTTAACACTAAACACTACTCCAGGATTAAATTCAGTATATTTATGTGCTACATTTTATGAAAATATTTTCTTTTTAGCCCCAGTTAATTGGCCAAAAACATTCATTTATGCCATATTTCCACTAGTTTACTTCACAGGCTTGTAGACTTGTAAATCAGCCAGTAGAATGAGCTATAAACAAATCTATTCCTATTTTTTCTTCCTTTTGATCAGCATCCATATTTAGTGCTATCATAAGCTTTGGATATTCTTCTGTTCCATTTGAAACCCTGCACACACAAACAGATTTGGCTCATCGATGTTTATTTCAGCCCGGTTTTTCTATTCTGTCCCTCCAAAAAACCCTTAAGATCAACAGGAATGGCCAAAAACGCACCTGGTAGTAAAATAGAAAACTGTGAAGATGAATTAACTCCAAACCAAAAACTATGTAAGGCAAGAAAACTTTTTTGAATTGGGAGTTACTTACACTAAAAGGCAGCATAAACCCCACAGTAGCTTTAATACATTCATTTTCTAATAACCTCTCCTGTCCCTGAAGAGGGGAGGTGATTAAACAAAGACAATTATGGATACGGCAATGACTTTTTAAGGACAATGATGGGGGCTGCCATAGCAGCAGATGGTGAGCTCAGCATGGAACAAAAAGACACCCCTGATTAAAAAGAGAGCAGAAAATCAGTCCAACGTGTATAAGAATAGCTCTTCTATAAAATATTTGTTGTCCTCAACAGATTTACTTTAAAAAAAGGCCTAAACAGCACAAGAGATGCATTTGAGTCACAGCTCTGAATGATATCACAACGCCTCCATCATAGGTGTTGAAAAATTTAAATGTGGCATTTGTGGGAATAATATTGTTTGTACAATCCTGATTGCATTAGAGGAACAGACCATTGTAACCTGCAAATGCTGAAGTGTAGCACAAACTCGGTTTGTACTCTGTTGAATGGGGCCAAATGTTTGGAAATTCGTTTCGAAAAAATGTGAAATACCTGCAGGAGAATTTTCAAGCAGAAGGCTGGAGCTTGGCGAGTATTGCAGGAAGTGCAGCCTACTGAGGTATGAATTCTGCTTACAGATGAGGAAGTGGCATGGGATTTAATTATGTAAAAATCAAAAATAAGGTTAGTTATTGTCACCCATTCCCTGATTTTATTCTGATTCTGGTGTGGGGACACACTCTCACAGGGCATTTAGGTGATTTTTGCAGGGTTGCAGGGGACAGACCACAGTCCTGCTAATATTGGCATTCTGATTTAATGTTCTGTGCACAAAAATATCCACCAAATGGATGTGCTCTGCCACTCCAAACCATCACGTCCCCAGGTATTCTCTCCATATCATCTCCTCCATCTGCTCCGTTCCATTTTGAGGAAGGTCAGATGAACTCAGGGAGGGTATTATTTTGGGTATCTGTGTTTATTTAGGTCGTTTTCACTGCAGGGAACTTTTTATGAGCAGGCTTTTATGTGCATACAAGACCTCAACTAAGGCAGCAGCACTGAGAGTTTGCTGCAGACAGGAAAGTGAAAAAAGGCCTTGTTCCTTCATCTAAAGCTTCAGCGACTAACATTTGATCTGACAACAAAAGGCAACGCACATTCTCTCACGATAATCCAAGTGCTGGTATCGCATCATTTTCAACACTTGGGAGTTGCTCCAAAATGGCCTCAGCTAACAGAACTCAACCAACCAAGGGCTCAAAAGCACAAAAGCTGACAAAATGGCCAGATTCTACAGGCTCAAATGTTGAGAGTCTCCAGCTGATAATGGAGAAAGACTTTTGACTAATGAGATCATTATTCCTAAAATAGTCACATCTTTTGCAAATCACCTCATTTGCAGAACCATGGTGCCTTGCCTAAAACACCAACGCTCCAAACAGAAAACATGCACACAAATGTGAAAGAGGCTGTATTCCACCATGGTTATGCAGATTTATGAGATATTTGGGGACTTTTACACAAAATCTGTCTCTCCTGTCAGGCCGTCCGTTTAAATAAGAGCTCAGCAGGTAAGACTAAGCTAAGCTCACACGTAGTCGTCTCCACTTGTGAGAAAAATACCACTCTAGTTGTTGTTTTGAGACCAATGTGAATCTCCGTACCTAACCGTCTCTGAGCCTAATTTCTGCTGTGGTCAAACCATCGGCACTGTGGAACAACCAGCAGCTGATGTTTTTCAGCACAGTTTCCATTTCCCTCAACACTGACTCCAACCAGCCGAGCGACATATTTCACCAGATTCATCAGCTGCACAGAGCTGTGTGGTTTGCAGCAGAGCTAGTGATACCGACTACAAACACCACATAATAGAGGTGAGCTACTGCTGACATGGGGGGTGCTGCAGAGGAAATAACACTCTTGTAGCCGGTAGTTATATTTACCTTTTAAAAAATTTGAGTAACTTCCGAGCACGCTCTGGTTTTACAGCCTCATAAGCTGCAGCTCCGGTGACATCATCAGTCTAAAAGGCATTTTAAATTTTTGAAGTTCAGAGAAATCCAGCTGGATTGTTATGAAACAGCAGCTTTAGACTTTTTGTTTTCCACTGGAGGATTAAGCCTTCATTAATACATTAATGGAGGATTCCTGCACCAATGGCCTTAAAACAGCCAAGCAGCAACATCCATCCTGACAGGACTCAGCAGCCTGCAGGTGTCTCTGCATCAAAACAACAAAAAGACAAAGAATTGTTTTAAATAAATATGCATTGTGTGTCAAGTTGGGAGACGACGGTGTTGCAAAATGAGCTGCACGTTCTGCATCACACAAGTTGTGAAATGGTGAAACTTTAGGTGCTGCATTTGCTCGAAACAGACGATATTTTTACAGATGGGTCTCAGGGGAGTCTGCTGGGGAGTTTCAGACGCAGTCAGCTGCCAATCAATGTGTTCATGCTCATCTGGTGGGCTCTTAGATGCTTTACACACCTTCAGCCTGGGAGTCAAGATGAAAATATCTTTTAAGACCATAATTTGATCGCTGTAGCTCACGGTCATTACTCACAGCACATTTCCAGCTGCAGCATGTTCCATAGCCCATGCCGTTGTGCAGGGTGAGGAAACCAGAGAGGAGACACTGAGGTGCAGTGTTGAACAGCAACATTTACTCCTACAGTTGTGGGTTTTTCTGCTGATTTTGACTTCACCAGTTAGTCAAAATGACTAATTAAACAGAGAGCACGCACGATCATGTCACCCAGCAGACTGCATTGCCTTCTGAATCCATAAATATCCAAAAAAAATAAAATCAATCTGTGAAACTCTGGGTATTCCCTAGTATAAATATGGTAGCAGGAATGTTGGCAGGAAATTATGAGAAAGACAACTAAGATAAGAATTTTGGTCTCCTCCTTAGGTATTTATCCCAGAGAAAAAGGCTTGCACACGCACACACATATTATTTCTTTATTATATTTTCATATTTAAAGGAATTGGAAATTAAATCAGTTAAAAAAAAGGAACAATCGTTTTAATCTTTCTAAAAGGGCAATCCCATAATTAACTGTGATGTGAAATTATATTATGTCAACTCATTTTTCAGGCTATAATATAATGTTTGAGGTGGGTTTTGTGCCATTTAAAATGGGTACAAATGATGTTTCCTTGAGCTAACCTCTCTCTTTTTAGTTAATGGATGAATATTATTCCCAGGCTGGCCTTGCAGTCCTGGGTGAACTCAGGATAAAATCCCAGAGCTGGAACCTAATTATAATGTCCTGCAGCGCAGAATTCGGCACCTGACCAAGCAGCTTTCGTGGGCCGAAGGCAACACTTTTCAGCTCATAAAATCCAAGAAGTGGGTGAAATGATTACAGCCAGCAGACCTGCTGCAACATCTGAGATATCGACTAAAAATCCAGAGGCTTGAAGTTAAATCCTACAGGTAGCTTCAGTCTTTAGCTTTTAAAAATGCTAAAGAAGAGAAACAAGAAATATAAAAAGCCTTTATTGCATTCATAATCACAGCCAATTTGGGTCCGGCTAAAAATTTTTATTTATTTCTATTGAACCACATTTTCAGCGCTCACTTCACATGAAGCAGATTCCTGGAAAAGCCAAACACTAAATGAAAAATACAAGGGCATAAAAACATGAAAAGGACGATGATTTATTCCAGCGCGGATCAACAACTTCTGCAGTTTTCTTGCATTAATCATTTAACAAACAATGGCCATCTCAAGTCACTCCAGACAGCATTGAGGGCAACTCGCAGCAGATCGATTTTTAAAGACACAACCACGGTAGGTACTGATGATCTAACATCACAGTACACTTTCACACTCTTTTAATGTGTCCATTAACATCAAAAAGGTGGTTAAAAAGCAGATCCGGAGAATCCCTGTGAAAATCGAACGTGATCTTTGTGTCTTAAAAATTTAAAGAACGACTCTTCCTCCTGCCCCAGTTGAAAGGGAAACCGCGTCTCATTTACTATGAGTTCAATCAAACAACACAAATTAATTAAACCTCACGTGTCTCGTCTTGTGATCCATCAGGGATTTCAGGTGTGCTTCCATGTGCTCAAGCGTTACCAAATCGTGTAAAAGATACGGCTGTTATTTGCAAACAATAATTTGAGACTGCAGGGAGAAGTTTGAACTCGAAAAGTTATTCAGATGAGTTGATGGGCTTGGCTCTTTAACTGCAGTTCACTCGCTAAAAACACCAAGCTCCTCTCTCTTCAGCAGCCCCCTGGAAACGTTCCGAATTCCGTGGTTCTAGTGAGCTCAGGTGAGATCACGGGAGAGTCTTATCCAGAGCAGCAGTCCACTAATGGCTTTTCATTAGAGCAGCTCTGCATGCGCAGCATTATTCCACTTCACTTCATCACATTCACAGTTCACATCTCGCTCCACAGCACTCTTGCTACCAAGTGTAAAACAGAGATTAACCAACCACTCCTACTGTTATAAAAAGCGTATGCATGCTGACGAGTTGACTGCAGAGACGTGTTTGCCTCTGTCACCATGATACTGTGATGTCTGGTGGAAGAATATTGAGTTCGAGGTATTTGGGGTATTGCTAACGGAGCATTAAAACTACATTCGCCTACACAGGCAGTGGAAAAGGAGACCGTCCCCCCGTCCTCTTCTGTGTAAATGTGGCAGTGGTGTAATGGCAGGTCAAGGTTGTTCCACCTCTCAGAGGCAGTGACAGAGCCGAATCGATACCGTCATCTGGTACTAAGAAGAAGGTCATGATGTTTTAAAGTGACCCACCAAAGTACCCAATACTGATAACAGAGCAGTACGGCCCCGTGTCTAACTGAAAACTAACTACATTTGTCTTCCTGTCCTGTCTAATCAGTACAATCATTTGTTTCAAGATGATCCTGAATAAAAAGCCAAATTTGAATATAACATTCCAAGGAAACCATGGAATTAATTTTATGCTTTTCCCAACTTGTGAGCGTTGTGTATAAGCACCATCCTTCACCTGAGGGAGCTGGCTGACTGTGCAAGCACAGAGGAGGATATGGAGGAAGTCCTTTAATGCTGTCGGAGCAAAAATGTCTGCGTGAATATTTCACCGCCTGTGAAATCACTGGCAAAGAGCTCTGCCTCTCTGTTGGTCTTTTTAAAAAAAGGCTCAAACAAACAGCACTCATCCTCCGCAAGCCACGCAGATACTTCATGAAATGTGAGGGAGATCGTCAGGGGAGGGACAGGATTCATTCCCCGCTCACAACATTCAAGCGAGGCGGCTTGCTTCCGAGCAGAGCGACGTTGTCGATGTTTTCGTCTTTTCTGCGTCTGGGTCACAGGGGCAGCTACTCCAGTGAGGGGCACTGACCATCCTTTCCCCCAGCTGCTTTGGCTCCTCTGGGAAAACGCCACAGCAGAACTAGATGGGAAATTTAATTCCTCCAGCATGTCTGAGGTCTTCCCAGGAGTCACTCTTGGGCACACAAGGGTTGGACCTCCTGGGACCCCTACCTACTTCTGGTGCTATATCCACGAGGTTCCTCCTGCAGTATGCTCTAAAGGAGCCCAACTGAGCCTTACTAGCAAAGGCCTGGTGATCAGGATGTTGACCACAGTATACAATGGCTACAACTGCTATCAGCAGCATGTGTTCCTCTATATTTGGCTACTGTATTGACCAAGCAGCCACACAAACATGCTGCAGAGGACTAGTGTGGGCTAATTAATTAGCATATACCCTTTAATCCAAATCCAATTATTTTTCTCCTGTCATCACAATAAAAAAAGAAACAGTATTTGCACAGGAAGCCATCCGGAAACAAGAATTAATTGCACAGTCTATAGGTGACAACCACTCAGTTGATCTGTCAACAAGTCTTTGAAGGTATACGTATTATACATTGATGACCCTCTGATGCAAGTCCACGAGGGGTTTGGCAAATAAGATCCAGAATTGGCAAAAGCACGCAACTGGCAGCAGCCACAAATCAAATATCCAAGAGTGCTACAGGGTTTGTTTTTCAGAGCACATCAAACAGCTCAGGAGAAGCGACATCCTCTGGGACGCGCGCGGAAAAAAGCCTTCTGGATGATGAGGCGGAGGCACGGGTGGATCATGTTGAATTCCTTCTTTTCTGTAGTCATCGCGGCGCCAAAACGGGGGGGCAAATGTAGCGGTTTCCAGCCCGAGCACCTTGGTCGGACAAGCCTTGCGAGAGGTGAAGAGAGGGTGAGGGATGAGCTGAAACGGGAGAAGATGCCAGTGACGGCAGCAGGAGAGCCTCCGCTCGGGTTTCACTGTTTTACCTCAACAAACCCTTTCAGTGGCGCGGAGGAGGAGCAGCCAGGCTGACAACATGTGAAACACAAGCCCAGTTTGATGCTCAGCCCTGGCGGCAGGGTGAGTAAACAATATGCTGATCCAGGTATCGCGAAATAATAAAACCAATCCCTAATGGATGCGGGGCCTGCTGATGGACAGGAAACTCCCTTAAATATGCTTTAACCTAACGTAACGCAGACTTCATTTCCACAATATTAACAGAAACAATAGCCAGAAACAATAGAAACTTGCCCCACACCAATGGGGGGGGGGGGGTTTCATTCGCTATGGAAAAGCAAAACAATTTCCACACAAAGGCTCAAGGTTGCTTCCTGGCTGCTGCCCGTGATTCACTGAAGCATCGAGCACTTTTCAGGTGACACACGCCTGACGAAAACAACACTCGGCTTCGTGTTTACACACGCCCAGTATTTTTGTGGACAGGCATCTTTCACCATAAAAACAAGAAGTGATTTATGCACGTTGGGTGTGAGAACCATGATGACTTGCTACCGATGACGGTTCCAACTCGTGAGTGTTGGAGCGAAGCATCTCTGCATAACCCTGAACTCCCGCTAACACCAACGCACAGCACAGCACTGAGCTAATCTGCTATCCTGGGTTCATGATAATTAACTGCCTGCTGCAAGCTCTCCTCTCCCCATAGGTCACAGAAAATAAAACAAATTCAGAGCTCTTTTCGGACTTGGGAAAGTGGAAAACTACTATCTTTTGTAGCAGGCCGTATAGCAATATTATAGATTAGCTTCTCTGATATCCAGAGTATTGAGGGCCGCAGAATGCGGTCTGACTTGACCACTTTCCATACGAGGCATGGCTTCTGTATAGCCCATTGACTTCTCAGACTTTAGGAGGAAAGTTATTTTTTATTCCAAGATGTATTTCTTACACTGAGCATGACCCCACGCTGTCACGCCAACTTTTCAGCTTCAGAAGAACAGTGCTGCATTCACGAGTAGCAGCCACAGATGAATATTAGGGTCGTGTTACCATTTCTATTTACATTCTTCAGCTCAGAGGAGCCACCTGCTCTGGTCTGTACTTCTTATGCAAACTAAGCATACCGAGTCTTAAACCACAACACGCAAAATATCTAAAAGAATAATATAAAATCTATTGTTCCACACGGTTTGCCTGCATGAAACAAGCCTCCAGAAGCATCCGGGCTCAGCTGGAGAGTTGAAACAATGAGACAAAAACACGAGGGCTTGTCAATATATTATGTGCACGACCTCCAACGGGCGTGGGGAACAGCGGCTGGCAGCAAAATCACTCCAGAAGAAAAGCGGGCATGGCTCACCGAACGTCAACAAGCACACACAATATCACACAATAATGAAAGACCGCAGCAAAAGCAAGGCAAAGTTCACACCATGAGAGGCTGAAGTGGAATAAGTACCTACAAAGGTACCATACGTAATCTGAGTTTACTTATTTTGAGTAACATTATTATTGTATTGTGTGTATGTATTATAGTGTATTGTTATTGTAATGATATCTGACAACAACACTATAAGATCATGGATCAAGATACCAATATGTAATTTAACAAAAATAGAGCTATTATACTGCTCTCAAACTATTCTGTCTTCATTTAAAATGCTTTGGAGAGGTCTGAAAGGGAGGCTTAGCAGACATATTTTGCATTAAAGTCTGCATCCTTCACTTCATGTCTAGTGTCTTTGCAGGGGTGGTGATTTTAAAAATGCTGCCTTTGGTGCAAACCCCATCCCATAGCATCAGTCACCAGAGAGGAGGCAGGAATGCAAACTGGACAGTTTATCAGAGACACCAGGGGGCCATTTAGCACCCCGGGGCAGCCCGTGCAAACCCCACATCCTGGAATGGAACCCGCAACCTTCCTGCTCCAAGTCAAACTGTGCCAACCACTGCACCAAAAAGGAACAAGCCAGAAAATCTCTCCAGATTAGATTATTCCTCATTTATTTCGGACATTTTCGCTGCAAAGGCATTGTATTTGTTTATATTTCATATCATCACACAAATATGAGCATTATTTTAATTCAATTAAACTTTATTTTTGGAATAAATAATAATGGAATAAAACCGTTGCCTACATTTGGTAGCAGAATGAGTGAATTGCGTTCACATAAACTTACCTTCGACCCGTACAAGTTCTGAAAGGCTTAAAAAAAAGTGATTTTTATGGAAACAGACGGCGGTGTAATTAGTGTACAGGTGTATCCATGCGGCGCTGCCTCCATTTTGATTTAGTGATAACACAACAAACAGTTGCTCTGGTAATTGTTCAAAACTTCAATTAACAGGGGCTCGACTTTGTTAAAACCGGGACAGAGTTTATGCGTAAATATTTAGTTTGCTGCTCCGGTTTTGGCGTCAAACAGCCGCGTTCCGGACGGTCAGAGTCCGAGTGAGTGAACGGACAGCCGGAGGAAGGAGGGAGAGAGAGAGGAGGGGGGGGGTTAAAACTTGCTTTTTTTATTGGTCATTTTGTGAATAAAACTTCACCGAAAAACAGTTTTAGCAGGCTGCGGGGGTCGCGTCTGAGCCTGGAGGGGGGGTGGGGGGGCGGCTGGAGTTGACCCGGCGGCAGCGCGCTCATCACCGGGGCGAAAACTGTGGCGAGAAGCGGACTCTTACCTCCAGCGATAGTCCCTTCTCCGCGGGAGAGACGATGGCTGTGGGGGGGGTCGGATGGGGGTACGTGCCTCCAGACCAACTGGGGGGGGTTGGTAACACTTTTAGGTGTAGTTTCTTTGTTTTCTCGTCCGGGATCTCCAGCGTTGTCAGTTTGTATCCGGGCGGCGGTGGCGCGGCGCGGCGAGCGGCGGCGGAAGCAGCGATCGCGGCGGCGGCGGCGGCGAAGACGCGGCGCGGCCAGCCTGCTGTCAGCGGCTGCGCTGCGGCCGCGCATGCGCACCACGGCCGCCGCTGCGAAACAAAGATCGTCTATTAAGCGAGACGGACCGCACCTGGACAAAGACGGGACGAGCGGGAACGGTCTTTAATATATATGGCGTCAACACCTATTTGCAGGGGTCTTAAAGAGAGGTTTCTCCAGAAAATATTATATATTAACGCTGATATACAAATGAATAATCTGCAATTAGTCATCTACCTCAGTTGATTATGTAACAAAATGTGCGTTCCTTCCTTCGTTACCATGCTGGATATAAAATGTTTTACATAACATTTTCTTGCAGCCTATATTTCATCATCTGGGTTTTGTGCAGTATTTATGTGTATTGTGCTGCATGCTGAACCAGTATGATATTTATTCTTTGATTCATGGCTTTACTGTATTTGCAATTGGATATTCAAAAGTACACATTGATTTTACAGCATTATGTTTCGAAATTACTAATTTTAAGGTTGCAGTACTCTTCAGAATAATGGTGACATTTCTGAATGTGAAATAGATTGAGTATACTATGATCAATATATGAATATCATAACTCAAAATCTGCATTAATTTGATCTATTTGTATAACATTATGATGAGAAGCATGTTGGATTCACTCACATAAAAACAGCCATGTGAACTTTCACAGTAATGGAGTGAGACCTTTTATCGTCACTGTACTGGAGTTTTACACGCATTTGGTGATCCGAATATGATAAATGAGAATATGTGGCATGATAAATAAAGGCACCTTTATATTTCAAACTTGTTTTAGGAAAAACCGTCAGAGTGACACCTCATAGTTGCTGTTCTCCTCTCGAGTGTAAAAATTGTCCCCCAGCAGACAGAAAGGTGATTGAGGCAACCAGCCTGTTAGTGAGTCACCACCAAAGACATCAGTGCAAGAAGTCAGAGTCAAACAAGCACCGCACATGCTTCTTCACTTCACTGTCTGTCAAAATACTACCACGACTGCAGCAGTGTGCATGAAATTGAGGGGGGTTAAATGATGAAGACGGGACAGCTGGGACACGTCTTCGTCTTTCTTATCCTTTTGTTTGCTGAAAGACACAAACAGGAAAAAAATACACCCTGGTACGAAACATGGATCCAAGGGGTCACTTTTCAAATGAAACGCAGGTATCCATCAGGGCACCAGTGTAGTGGTGGTGTTTTTAACATTCCTCACACTTTCTCCCATTTCATAATTTCACTCCTGTGCTAACACACACTGACACACACATACACACACACACACAGTGTTGGCACACCCCATCTGTTATGTGCTTAGTGCCACAGACGTTAGGTCCCCATATCTATCTATAACGCTGAGCATCGCCAAACGTCTCAGGCCTACAGCAGCGAGCACGGGGATGCTTATCTATCATGTTGCAGCACTCTGTGGCTCTGCATGCTGAAGTAACCTTGTTTGGATGGAGAGGCACCCTGGCTGTTGTTCTGCTGCATAAGCAAAGTGCTGGGTTACAGGGGTGTGTGTGTGCGTGTGTGCGTGTGTGTGCGTGCGTGAGGGAGAGAGAGAGAGAGCTTTGCATACGTCACTGAGCGGCAGGTGGACTGGAGAGGCAGAGTCTCACTCCTCTGTACACAGAAACATGTTGGCATACTTCCACAAAAACAGTTTTTGACAGTTTCCACATTTCCGTGCTACGTATTTATAAGGTGTAAAACATTTTATGGCATTTTTTTTTATTATCCTCGCTGGGTAAGAAGTATGCTTATATATACATACATACATATACATGTATATATATATGTATAAGTAATATAACATGTATATAATATGTAATATATAAATGTAAATGAGGAGTACTTCATAAACTATAAAAACAATCAAATATGCAGTTAAATCCAATCCTAAAACAATCCTAGTGTTCAATATTCCAAGCTATTTTTTTCTTGTGGGGATAAAGGATCTGAGAGTGCACGGTAATTAACAGATTATCAGATTATGTGATTGATGCAAAATAATGAAATAGATTATGCAGATAAGAGTATAATAACATGCACCCTGCCTGCAGAAACAACACTCATCATCAAAGTAGTCTCTTTTTTTTTTAATATATCATTACATAACTAATTAGGCGGTCCGACTCTGGAGGATAATAGAGCCATATGAAAATGATCTGGATGGAAGACATCGACAGATGTGCACCCATCAACGCAGAACTGGGTTCCAGGCTGGGATGGTGTCGGCTCTGGACTCTCTCAGCACAGCGGCTCGATGAAGTTGGGAGTTTTGCTGCAGAACAGGGTTCACATTTTCACACTCAAAGTGCTCCAATTGCAAAAATTTAAGAAATGTTTGGCCTCTCTATGTCATTCATTGGGCCATTTTAGCAAGGATGTCAGTGCAGCATGAATAATTCCATCTGTTACTCTGTTCTCTCAGAGATTAATTGCTATAAAGCACAATACCCTGCAGTGATTCCAGACAAAACGGTCAGTTGCCGCTGTTGCATTGATGCACAATTATACTTGTTTGTGCCGTTCCTGTACTGCTCACCACAATGACAGCGTCGATAAATGTTTCTGTGCAACGTGTGTGAGCAATTTGTGCTGATCAATTGATGAAAGCGTCGTTGACCAGTTACTGAAGAGCCTGAAACCCCGTCGTCTTGTTTCAAGATGCATCCCAATCTCATTCTTTAGGAAAATGGAGCCGTGGTTGATGAACGAACAACAAACAAAAGTCCAAACTAATAGTGTCTAATTCAAATGCAAATCGGCAGGTAACCTTTTAGTCTTTGTTTTCATGAGCACAAACAAGCACAAGTCTATTTACACACAGCAAAAGCATTATTTCTTTACTGCCACTAATCCCATGAATCCCAAAGAGAATTAGTTGCTGTCGTCCCTGAGAAAAGCTCATGTTTACTGATTTGTATTGTGATGATAGATTTTCCCCCAGATGATGAATGCAGATGTGTAATAAGGGGGTAATAACTCTCAGCTGTTTCTGACATTTATTATGAGTCACTCGCTGTGAAACCTTCATGCGGCACGAGCTGCAGTAAAACTGCGATGTGTCGACACCTCCGGCTCTTCTTCATCAACTTTGTGGGATGTTCTGGGTGGGGGGGGGGTATTTATTATTTATTTAGCTGTTTATATCTAATCTGTTTCATTAGAGGTTCTAAAATCCCCCTCTTGGTGTGAGCTCCGCGCTGGAGCCCCCATTTAGGATGAAATACAAAATGGCCAGCTAAATGAAGGAATCGCTTAAACTAGTTAATTCTCTGGGATCCATCCAGTTGCGGATCATTTCACCAAAGCTCGTTCCATTCCATAAAACTGATCGGCGTTAATGTAACAATGATTTATAAAGCTTTTCAGAGGCGCTAACAAGAAAGGCAAATGTCGCAAGATTTATCTGGAAAGTATGAGGGAAGCTAATGAAGACAGAAGGACTCCATCCATGTGCAGCAGCGCCGTCTTATCGGAGCGCATCATTGATTTGATGCGATTTGGTAGCCTGAATTTAGATTTGCTCTCCTTTAACTGAGACATTGCAAATGTGGCTTTTAAATGCTCTGATTTTAAGAATTCCCTCTGAAAAAGTAACTTCCAAGAAAAAAGTTGCATTAACTTTTAGACTTGCCTCGTGAACATTCATGGAGCATTCCGATGGAAACTGTGTGATGCTTTTAATCTGCTTTCCAAGAACGGTTAGTCAATGACGCACGCACCCACTGGCGAATATCCCTGTCCAAACTTTCATCACCACAAAGAATATTGTGAAATGTTCAAGACAAGGTCACTGAAGCTCCGTGTACTCTGCTGCCTCCGTGAACGTAAAAATAAAGATGTTGCAAACATCCGGCTTTGTTGGCCCAGGATGCTCTTGCTGCACCCTGGGGTCACCTTCAGCCTCGCCGTTAATCACCCCTTTCACCTGAGGAAAACTCCAGCGACTCTACCCCGCTGCAGAGCCGCTCATCGCCTTCATCTGTCCTTCACCTCCGCTGCTGAATAAGAATCAAGGGATCAGGACAGCCTAAAAAAAAAAAAAAGAGGAAAGATATCCAGCTGAGAGCAGCGATGAAATTAATCAACCAGCCGGCGAGTGTGCGTGCGTCTCTGCACGTTTTAATGGATTTGCGGCTCCGGAATCGGCAGGCACGTGCTGGTTTTCAGGTGTCTGACAGTGTCGCTAAATATTTATGACAATGACACTGAGCAGCGCTGACATTGGCTGTCACTGCAGAGGATACGTACATTACCTACTGTTAGTTTGGGGGAAAATAACCGGGGGCTAGAACCACTTCAGAGGTGGCAGGACTCATTTTTCCTGGGAAAATACAACATTTATATATAAACTTAGTCACAGCATTTATGGCTAAGTGACAGGGTGGGGTTAAAGCCTGTTAATAATTACTTTTTTGTCATACTTTTCAACCTCTTTGTATAAAGCAGTCTTTATGGGGTTTTCCTCTGCACTACTTCTTCTGCAGCAGATTCATATTCAGCACATTATATTCACACTGTCCACATAACAAGTGTACTTGTGTGCGTGTGTCGATGCTGGTAATGTGTGGCAGCAGGACAATAGTGACAAAAAAAAAACAAGAACAACCGTGGGGAGAACGGCCTTTGGTAACAGCATGCCTGACCTGCAATCCCATTTTTATGACATCAAAGTCGTAACAAGTTGCTGTCCGCAACTTATAACAACAGAATGTACGTACATCCTGGACAGTAAATTACTATAAATGGTCAATATAGAGATAAAAGCCCCGCTTGTGAGGGCAGCGTTCCTCTAAATTAAGACTACTCAAACATACTCTGCTTGAGAAAGTACACTTTAAAAATCAGATGAGAAAGCTTTCGGTTTGAAAAGCTGATCAGAATCAGGACGTTCAGGTTTTTTTTTCACACCGTTATATTATTTGTATGTATTTTTAGCATGTTTATTTTCCCCGAAGAATGATAAAGTGTTTGCATCCATCTGTGGGGCTACATTTATATTCTGCTTTCCATCTCCAGCCCTGTGGCGCAGGGAAATCTGAACTCATCGGTGTTAAATCCTCCTTTATCCCCTCAGTTATTTTAGGTTTCACTTAAAGAGTTTTCCCTCCAGTATTCCTGTCGGGAACCTCAGACAGTCACACTCTTGCAAAACTACTCACTAATTCTGAGCAGATTGGATGTGTGGGAGTGACAATTCAGGCAAAAACTTTGCGGGCAAACAGGATATTTTCAAACTGGAATGTTTCAATAATGGAGCTGTTCATTTTATAACAACACACAGTCATGAACTGTTACCAGGGCCTCGGCTTGAGCCCTCGGGAGGCATTCAGGGAGGAAAGATGCCATAAACATCAGGCCGACAGCTCAGCTGACTTTCCCTGGACTTGAATCTTTTATATTTTAATTCCAGCACAAGGTGCACACACACACACTCACATACCACGATAACAGAGGAGCTGTAATCTTTCCAATAATAGAACTAAAGTCGATAACATTTCAGGCTAAAGGCAAGACTAAAGCGACATATCACCACTTCCTCACAATGTGCAAAAATAAGCCAGCAGGTGATGAATGGAAGCAGAGAACAGCTGTCATTCGTGATATTTAACCCCAGTTTGTGACATCGGCTAAGACAACAGATCCAAAAATGGACACTTAGACATTAACGAGATGTGCTAACTAAAATAAGCAGGGGGTAGTTTTAGCACATCTCATCAACACGGGATGAGAAGTGGAGAAGGATATTAAGTAAGTAGAAAAGAAGCAGCTTTGATGATGGTTTGATTCACGTTATATAAATATAAAATATCGTCATTTAAATTCAAGAGGAATACACGACTAAAATGCTTCATTTTTTTATGAGAGCTAAAAAGATGGTATCTTGGGCTACATGGGCAAGATGGTATCTTGTCGTGTTATAGTGTTCTTCTACTACTACCTACAGCAGGGTATGTGTCTGCATTCTCTAAGAAACATAAATTAAATTTCCGAATTAATGAGTTATGACTTTATTTTGTTTTGAGACGCTTTCTGGACAAAACCATCACTCTCTTCTGTTTTAACAATAAATCTTGCGTCCATATTTCTAATTTTAGGCCATATTTCACCAACGTGCTTTGGTTCAAAGCTTAATGCGGCTGATGCAGCCATGATGCAGTTGACCTTCTTGGGTGTTTGTAGTGGATCTTGGACTCGGGTGTTGATATGTTTTTCTCTCTTCTCTGACAGTCTGCGGCCAACTGCCCCCGGGCCAGTTGAAGGGAGCCCACATGAAGTCTGGAATTAGATAGAACTGTAAATATTTGATGAGCTGCTGTTTGTTTCCAGCAGCTTAACAGACGACCGAGGTCAGAAGAATCTGCGCTCACGCGCAAACATGTGTGCATCGTCCGCAGACAGGCTGAAGCGTGCGCGACCACACTGCTGGCGTGCGCAAACACCAACGCGTGTTTCCGAGAAGGCCTGGATATGGTTTTTAGGAGCAAAAAGTGTTTCAGTTCCAAAGATGAAAGAGAAATGTTCGCCCTTATGTGCTTTCAGGCAGATACGTGTTTAAAAGGTGTGAAGGGATTCACACACAAACACACACATACACACACGTACAGCTTGCAGCATGTTGGAGCATCAACTGTATCTAAAGCACCAGATCGATCCATCGGTGCGTGTCGTGCTTTCACATCTTTGAAGCGTCGTAGTCGATTCTTAAAGCATCTATAATTAAAACCTGTGGAGAGTCCCAAAGATGGTACAAAGCAGGAGCGCACAAAACATTCTGCCACTGGCGTCATTCCATCTGTGCTGATATATATGTGCAGTAGCCGCTCGCATCCATCTGCTGCTGCATGCTTTCGGGGAGGTGAGTCGGCTCAGTGGGCTTGAACGGGGAACTCAGGTTTGTCTCGTTGCTCGGAGCGCCTGCTTTAGCGTAATGTGGCCTCTAAACCCAGACAAGATTTAAAACCTGATTTCTTTTGACCGGAAAAAAACGCTCGTTCTTCATGCGCAACCGGTAACAATTCACTTCCTCTGTAAACTGTACAGGGTCCTCCTGTCAGCCTAGGTCATGTGTCCTGTTTGTTCACACATTTACAGCAAAAAGTTGCTTCAAAAGTGAGATTCTTCAAAACAGACAGTATAGGAGCTCGCTGGTGCCTCAGAAAGTGATTAGTAATACCTGTCTGCACTTCAGTGCCCAGGATGTATGACATATTGGAGCCCAGGGTATCGTATGAGTCATATTTCACACCATTAATTTTATTCATTTTTTGTATTTTCTGATCATTTGGCTCCTGGATCATTGTTGAGATCTTTTTGTCTGTGACCCGTGGACATAAAAAAACAGAAACAAACAAAAAGGAAACCACGCCGTGTTGACAAAGTAGCCTACTGTGTTTTATACTAAAGCAAAGAAATTCACAAAAGACTTTTATCTCTCTTCACACTGATGACTGGTGTCTGAACACACGTCTGCAGTTTAATGGCCGTGTTACAGTCACTGTGAAGGTCGCTGTGAAGAAACACGGCAGCGTTGTTGTGTTGGTGAGGCTGCAATCGCCTCCTCCTGATGAATCGCAGCCTCGTTTGTCTTTACACCAGCAGAGAAACCTTTTTACAGGCTGTGCAGCGGAGGAGCAGCATGCAGACACGCAACTTGTCTCGGAGAACAAACCCTCTACAGCCTACTTCTGGGTGATAAGTCTTCTATTTTGGGTGTTGTTAAGACAGGTAGCATCACCGGGGGATTAGGTGAGAGCAGCAGAGTGGCGATAAATCACAACCATGGAGATGTGTTCAGGGAAGGGAGCGCAGAAGGAGAGGGGGTGAAGTCAGCAGCAGAACATGTCTCTTCCAGAAGGTGACAAACAAAGGCGTCGTGTGAGAGAGAGAGAGAGCTCTCAAGGAAAGCAGCAAACTGGGGCCCAGATCACAGTGAGATGGAAATAGTGTTCCCAGCACTGGATGGTCCCCCGCCCCGTCTCAAAAAAAAAAGAGAGAGGGCTGCACAGTTTTGCAAACAGTAAACATCCTGCTTGTTCATCTGTCTGAGGCAAATATCTCAGACATAGATGGTATAAACAGAGACGCATCAATATTTCAGTGCATGCAATAACAAAAAAAGAGAGAGAGAGAGAGAGAGAGAGAGAGAGAGAGAGGCTGGTGGTGTTAACCAGACGTTTCTGTGACAATATCATTTACAATGAGATTGCTGCAGGGCGAGGGTGCAACCCAGCTGACAGGAACTGACGGTGAATCAGAGAGACACTATTTTAAACCCTACAAATATAAAAACAATCCCCCTTTCAAAAAATTAAAATGAAATACAGCTAAAAGATAGAGAAGAAGGAAAATAATATATCCATCATTTACCCCAGTTTAATCTGGTATTACATTTATTTGTGATATTAAAAAGAGTTTCTGAGGTAAATGAATGTATGATTACATTACTGTTGCCAATTCATTAAACAGTTCTCATTTCATTTGATGAAAGAAAATGAAATGAAATGAAAGCCTTTAGATAGACGACATCATCTATCACAACAGATATACCAAATTAAAAAAACAACTCACCCATATCACACTATATATTAAATGTATACTATACTTAAAATAACAATTAATATTAGGAGAAAGAGGGTAGAGAAACTCCAAGTCCACAGGTCAGAGTCCTGAACCATTAAGGCTCATTAAAACGCTGTTTGCTCGGGAGCGCCCCCTATAGGAGTTAAGGCGCCAAGCACCGTGGTCCCAGTGAGGAGGACGTGTTCAGGTCATGAATAATGCTCTTTTCACTTCATCCTCATCATCATCATCATCATGAATCAGGACCTGATCCCCAACACCCCCCCACCCACCCAGAATCGCTTCCTCCTGCCAGGGAAGCCAAAACGTGTGTTTAATTAACGCGCAGCCAAGTCGCATTTAGGAGGGGGGAGAAAAAAATCTCAATGAATTATCAACTTTGCGGCTCAGCGGTCCAGATGGTGCCGACGGTTGAGGGACACATTTTTAATTTTGGTCAACCAGATGTCCTCAGATCAGTCGAGCTGCTACTAAAAGGGACCCTGACAGCGTCGTGGTGACGTTTTATTTGACGCCCATCTGAAGTTCTGCTGCAGGATCCGATCACGTCCGAGAACAAGTGTCCCTTTCTCAAACCACAGCAGAGACAGGATTATCTTGTCACGCCTTTTTAGTTGTTTGATTAGGACAAATGGAATTTCATGAGGGGCAAATTAAATGAGATGTTAGAGCAGATTTTCTCCTGCAGAGACTAATCTCGTTTGGGAAAATCATCTGACCAGAGTCCAAAATGTGCCGAGCATCTGGATGTGAGGCGACTGGTCCAAACGAGTTTGTAAACCCTGAAGATCCGATATGTTTTCACCCTGCTTCACCCATAAACCACCTTGAATGAGTGGTTTAAAGATTAGTTCCTGGGTTTGTTTTTTTGTTTTTTGTTTTGCTTTTTTTTAAAGTCTAATTTAACTAATCCTGTCATCATGAAAATTGCGGTCAAGGTAATCTGATCAAGAATGGCATGAAACAAACATGTACAGTGATTTCCCCCTCCTTTGCTCTACAATAACAGCAAAAATATATGTAATATATCCCTTCTGAGCTGTTTATGGAATGTTGTTTTAAGCGTTTAAGCCAATTTGACACTGACACATGCATTGTCCTGTGCTTCTAATTTAAAATAGTTGGAAAATTATGTTAGAAAAATTAATGTTTCCAGTTTCTCTGCTAGTTCGGCTCTCTTCTGTCATCTAGTGTTCAAAGTGAGAACAGCGGCAGGACGCAACATCAACCAAACTGTTGGATATAAACAAATACAATTGTCCTGAACGTTTAATTCTGAATCATCTAAAATGATTTACAGATCCAAATATGTAATTGCATTTTTTTTTCCGTGACCGCCCTGAGGGGAAGGACCTGTCAGCATGTGTATAAATACAGATGATTGACAGGCAGAGGTCATGTGACCTGGGATGTCTCTGAAAGGGAAGAGGGCAGAATGTTGATGGACACATGCAGCAGGATGATGTCCCATGTGACGAGAGGGATAGAGGGCTTGATAGGAAAAGGGATTTCTTATTGCCTTTAAGAGCCGAGCAGCAAAATGCACCCTTAACATCTGAAATCTCGTTTTCTAAATGATTTCGATTTGAGTTTTTCCGTCCTACGGGACTGGGCTCTCCGTCTCTGGATGTCCAGACGCGTCAGTCTGTCCTCAGAGGCTCAGACCCAGTAACATGACCCACTTGGTACATGTCTTCATTCATCTGGGGCTCTGAGGCGTCCTTGTGCACCAAACATTACGGCTCTTATGCGGGCGCAGACAGAATCACGGCCACTGTCGCAGCCTCGCACACAAACTCCTGATTCAGCAGCCAGAAAAACGGTGGAGCGGAACGTGACTGAAACAGTCACCCCAAACCTATTTTGTTGTACACAACCCATTCAGGTAAACTCAACATACAGTAAAACCTCAGAAATAGATTTTTTTTTTCATTTGGTGTGCCCAATCCACAGTCATATTTTCTTTACTACACATAAATATCTTGAATATTTTTTCTTTAGATTCCAAGTGTGTTTACACACTTTAGAGTTAGAGGAACAGCCGCCATTTGTGCTGTGACACTTAAAAAGGGAGAGTGTTGAGGGCAACTTGCAAAGATCTCTAACCTGTAATCTCACTTCTAGATGGCGCCAAATCCTATACAGAGGACCTGTGAAATGTAATGGGGATGTGTTCCCATTTTTGGTTTGATCTCCATCCAGTTAAACTTTAGTTAAATGTCAATATACAGTAGCAACGTGCAAAGAGTGAAACTCTGGTTCTGGGATGCTTCTTCTCCAGGAAACGTGAACAGGAAATGTGGCAAGATGTTGACAGCTGAGCGCCTCCACCCACAGAGCCTAGAGACTGATAAATGCCCCCCTGAGTGGCCATATCTGTTCTTATTTTCTCAAGTTCCTCTGTGCTGAAGCTTCCTTTTATTCATCTGACACTCGCTCCGTTCCGCATTTGCATCCCCACCAACCTGCTGCTTCTCAAATGCGTCCAAATGTGTCTCAGAAAGACGCTAGCCCACATTAAAACCACCAGAAATAAGCGGTTTAAAGTTCAGTTTCGCAAATGTTTTGCGCGCGTTTCACGCCATCTCTGTAATTTTGACGAAGTCAAGCAGGAGTCACTTCAACCAGAAACGGAGCTCCACCCAGTAATTTCAGGAATCTAAAGAAGAAGTGAAATGTGTAATTTTGGTTGAGGCTGAAGGTAGTTTCCCCCCCCCTTCTGCTTTACAAAACACCATTAAAAATGCGCATCTCATTTTTTTGGCAGGAAACTACTTATTATTATTAATCCGAGAGCAAAAACAGCAAGAAAATAATGACCTGAGAGGAGCTTTATCCCACTGCTTGTCTTGAGATTACACGCACATGCAGATTTGTCCTTGTGTAACAGGTTTATCATTTATAAAAGCACCAGAAGCAGCAGTAAATTTAATTAGCACAGCAGTCACACCACTTTTGAAACGATCTTCTGCAGCTGGAGTAAATATTTAAATTCTTGAGCGAAAAGGGGAAAAAACAAACAGCGTCGTTAGCCAAAAATCTTCAGAATTTAAACTGTGCTGACTGATTGTTGATAAGATTAGGGCTACAGAGAAGTGGTTTTGGGAAAAAAAAAAATGCTCTGAATAATTTTATACTTTCATCATTTATTTACACGTTATCTCGATCTGTGACCTTCCACTAAGTCCAGTTCTTAGACATTTAACTGAGTTAATAATCATGAGAATAAGATCCTCCTGGCCACAACAGACTGACCTTTGCCCTCGATTACATCAATGCAAAAGCAGCTTCAAAAAATTCAGTTCGGGTGTTTCCACCATCTTCAGCAGGAAGCAGACTCAGGCTGAAGGAAGAACTCAGGCTGAAGAGAGACTCGCTTACACGCTGAAGCAGCAAGTGGAAGATGCAGACGCCCATGAAGGTCCTATAGGTGCCGACGTCCTGACAGGGCGTCAGACTCCGCATCTAAAACATGAACAAGAGAAAACCGGGTGAGTTATAATTCACTTTTGTTGCAACTCAGAATTGCAGACACCGAGCTTGACTTCCTTTTATTATCACTTCATCTGACATCCCCCAGAACGTTTGCTTGGCTGCAGGCAAGAGCAACACGCTGGCAGACCTGTAAAATATCAAAATCCCACTTCAATTACAGCAGCAGGGACGCCTTTACTGTGTCCCTTAGCAGCGGGAGCAATCTGTCTGGACTTATTTCTATTTCTTTAAGAGTTTTTTGGTAGGCTATTCAAAAAAATTCAGTGACTTCATCGGGTTTAGATACACCATAACCTTGTTTTCTACTCTTTAATGAGGAAAAGGACCAAAGTGCAACGTGCCAAAGCGCCCCGCCAAATCCGCTGAACTTGAGTTAAATAACCTTTCCTGTCATTCAGAACCACCGTCACAGGGGTCATCAGTTAGCGTGATGTAGTAAAAATGTGTTTCAGCGTTTTCCTCTGAAGAGTGGGGGAGTTTAACCTTAAAAAGGGACAGGGCCTGTGCTTGATCAGGCAGACTCAGTTACTGTCACATACTAGAGAGCAACTTTGGGAACACTATTTGGGTAATTAGATAAATAATGTCAGCTATTGACATTTGTTTGGAGTGTGTGTGTTTGTGCATGCGTGTGTGTGTCTTTGTTCACTGTTCCGCTCACAAACACTTTTTTGGTCCATTGTAAAGGCAGCACAGAGGCGTCTTTGTGCACGTTGAATGGAGTGCAGCCAGGCCGAGTTGGAGCGCAGAGTTAAGCTAAGAAAAGACAGCAAGTGTCTGAGGAGACAACGGCTCTCTGTGCTCCTCTTCCTCTGCTGTTTCACAAGATAATTGCGAGCTATTTAGCACTGAGGCTGGACCCAAAAACAAATCGCTGCGGCGCTTTGGGTCGCGCAGAAATAAAAAATAAAAACTTTGTTACTTCTCTCAGCAATGAAAAGCTTTTAGAAAATACTGCAATGGAGGCTTTATTTTTACATTTCTCTGAAAAGAGCCCTTTCTGGGTGGATTAAAATAGTTATATATCATTAACATAGTGATCAATCATCTGTCAAAAATGAATTTTATAATAATAATAATTATTATTATTATTATTATGCCCAGAAGAGAGTGCAGTCCCTCTGATCGCCACTAGAGGTCGACTACAAAGGCTGCAAAAAAACCAAAAATGCTAGCTATAAAAATGAGACTACTGACTGGAATTCAACTGAAAGCTTTAAAGGTTTTTGTTGATTCTTTTTCAAAGACAAATCCTTCTTGCACACAGGATAGTGTGTCACGTGACCTTTAATCTGATAAAACTAATGAATGTCCTGTAAAAAAGCTGGTTTCTGATGAAGTGAGTTTTTACATTCTGTGGCTCCCCCACATACTTGCACAAATGCATTTTCATATGCAGATGGTGTCACATCTCGACAAAGGGTTGCATAATTAAAACGATTATGTAGAACTCCACCATATTGTTTGTCTTTCTAAAAAAGAATTCAGTCTATATTTAGTAGGGGACATATTCATCAGTGTTTTCAGAGTCTAATGGCTCCCGGGGGCAGAAACATAATCAAACACTGGTGAGAGCTGCAGGGGCTGGAATAGAAATGGTGAGAGCTTCAGCCAGTGACCGTACAACAACATTCCTTAGATGACTCGATGCAAGGAAAACATTTCTGTTTGCAGCAACAAAAAAAGCGATGTGAAAATGTGAAAACAAATGTGAACATGTGAAACCTTTTCAGCTGTCCACCATTCAACATTACATTATTTTCTCACTAAACTGCAACAAATTGATGGTGCCATATTTGGCAACTTTGGACTTCTTTTGTGTTACATCCCTCAGTCATATTTTGGCTTTCCTGTTTTGGGTGAAAAAGAGTGTCATTTTAAAAACAGGAAGTCACTTCCTGTGGTTGATCAATGATAATCTAGGTGATTCATTTTTAGGTAAACAGGATAAACACGTCATTGGCAAAAAAAAAAAAAAAAAAACGTTACAAAAAGTGTAAATATGAAAAATAAACCATTTAATCTCCCAAAAACAGACTTTACACATGCAAAATATGCCACCGGCTATGAGAAGCTATGAAAAGAGGTCATTGAAATAAGAAAATTGAAGCAGATTTGAATTCCCTGAAGAATCACCTGATTTGTTTCTGTACACATGCAGATTGGAGTTTGCTTTAGTTAATGTGTGTTCTGTGTTAGCGTGAGTGCACACAGAAGGCTCCTCCATGGCTCCATGAGGGCTGAGCGAGCTGGAGCGCCCCCTGCTGCTGCCCCACGGCCGTTTTTTTTGGCCTACGTTGGACAACATAAAGCAGAGGAACCCGACCCAGGCGCAGACACAAACCTTCCTTCTCGGGCTGTGGTTAAACGGAAAAAGAAAATATGTCGCAACGTTCGTGCTCTCCTTTTAGCTCAACTCGATTGCCTGCTATTATGATTCCAAATTAAATTTCCTGCCTGCGAACTCTGCAGCTGTCACTGTCCCACTGCTGTGCTACGTGTCACATCTCAGACCAGTAACACCAGCTCTTGTGACATATCCTAAACCAGTAGGAGTGAATTCTGCTATCAGTAGGACGTGTCTTAGAGCTTGAGCCAGTGTCTTGCTTTAAAATTGTGTCATTATGTTTTATTCGCATGCCGTGACTCACAACCACAACCTTTACGTAAAAATGCCAAGTTGCTCTTTTCCGTGATCTTCTCTCGCCCCCCTCTTCCTCCTCCTCCTCCGGGTCATTACCCGTGAGAACATAACTTCAGCCAGCGTTTCCCAGATGTCTCTCTGGTGTTTACGGTCCCCTCAGACTAACCCCTAAACATGACAGCTCCGTACCGGTGTGAGTATTTCAGACCAGTCTAATTAAATCCATCGTCCTCCGCAGGTTTTAAATGGTTCGGGAGCCTCACTAATCTGGCGACCCACTCAGAGAAGCCCAACATCAAGGCAAACATGGGACACAGCGAGAGCCTTACTGGTGCCAGACCAGCGGCGGGGGGCCAGTTGGTGGACGATGTCGAGCCCTGCCTCCACGGCTATGCCCACTCCAGTGAAATGTACACACATGTGGGAACTATTCCCCGCAGTCAGTCGCAGAAGAAAAGCCGCAGAGGAGCGAAGGAGACGAAGAGCAAAGAAGAGGAGAAAGCAAAGAGGATGAACAGGGGGAACAGCCAGTGGAAGGCGGAGGAACGCGTCCAACACTCCCCACTGCTACACGCCCTGTCCAACCGCAGCCTGACCAGTCTGGACCAGCCTCCGTCCTCGCCCGCAGCGTCCCGGCCGCTGCCCTGCACGCCGGCACCCGTCAGGTCTTCACCTTTGACCTCGCCTACCAATCGCGCAGAGGCCCCTTCGAGGGACAAGGGTGTCTCAGACAGCGATGGCTGCTTGAGAAAGCCCTCAATCATGGCGGCGAGAGGAGCCAAAGCGGCCTCGCCGCAGGACCTGTACGTGCCGATGGACCCCATATACGAAAGCGCTCATGCACAGATGGCCGAGACAAAGACGCAGAGAGTAAAACAGGAAGCCACAAAGCCTGCAAGTGAAACCTCACAGGAAGTGGAAATATACAGGTGAGAAGTGCTAATATTATTACATCTCTAGAGGAGGAGGTAATAAAAGAGTTCATAGTTGTGAGGGGATTAGAAAGCAACAAACTTCACCAGATGAAAGCATTCGGGATCTTAAGCAACATAAACTGCAGATACTAGAATAAAAAAAAAATCCAGCCTTGCTTAAAATTCAATTGCATTAATTTAAACTTATTTAGGGTTTGAACAGTAAGTTCAGAGTTTCAGAGCTTTCAACATTTAAGATTTTCTTTTAAAAAAATGTATTCTCAAAATGAATAACAAAATGAATGAGTGCGGTTATGAATGTGACAGTCAAGAGTTAATATTCCCGGATAGGGTCTTTTATTCCGCTAATATCATATTAATGAGTCAGCGGACATGCGCACTGGCTGCGCTCCGGTGCCATCAGCGCGCAGTTTGTGGCGATGCGCGTCGATGCGCCAGAGAAGATGGGTGAAGCTGGGCGCGCCGACCGGGTTTTGATCCGCTCCAGGGAGGAGGAGAGGAGGTGAGAGAAGCCGAGTTTGAGCCCCGAGCGCCGGGTACGTGGTGTTGGTGGAGACGCGCTCTGTGGAAACCTGCTGGAACCACACAGACGCTCCTCAAATTAGACTTTTGCCACTTTTTGGGGTGAATTCGAGTCTCCCGAAAGTCCTGTCAGTTTTAAAACCTGCTCGTAGAGTCCGTGTATCGGCTGAATACTTGCGTGTTTCTGGACCTGTCTGCGTTACATAAGCGCAGGAATTCGATCCTGCGCTGCTTTCACTCAGAATAGCGATAAGCTTTTTTTGGCAGCTCGTTTTCCTCGTTCTGTCTTCTCTGACTTCTTCTGACTGACCCGAACGCGGAGTCCGGGCTGTTCTAGAATAAAGGTTAAAAGCAGTTCTGAAATGTCCCAATTCTGTTATTATTCCAGGCAATTTGTTTCGATCTCAATCATCTTTTCTTCCGAATAAAGTCACTCAAGAAGACATGTGAATTCAGACGTTCAAGATGAGCCATCGGCACCAAACGCCCCCCCCCTCCTCCTTCCACTTGCTGCTTGTTTCCTCTGAGGTCTGACACATGTTGGCGGTGTCACATTTGTTCTGGGTTATCTGGAAGCTTTGAACCACAGCTACGGTGGACGTCACGCTGCGCTGTAAAGTTGCAGGAAGTTGCAGTAAAAGTTTGACGACAGCTTTGGGGAGCGCTTGCAGACCCCTGGGCGGTGGGGGTCCCCACCCCCTTTTTTGGGGAGCTAACTCTGCGGATGACGAGTGGGGAGAGGCCTCAGCTGTATCACGGCCCCGAAGAAGAGATCTGTGTAAGAGATTAGACCTTTGAGTGAGACGTTCGTCCCCCCTCCCTGATGGCAGGGGGACGTCTGCGCCGCCACCGACGCTGCCCGTCTCCTGCCTTTCTTGGTCTCATGCGTGTCGAGGTGTGCACTCGCTGCTGGCGTTAATACCGGATGGCACCCTCTGTCGCCCCCCCCCGCCTCTGCAGGGACGCTCTGCACGGTCCTGGACATCAAAGCGCGGACAGGGGCGTGTAAACTGGTCCAGGTGGGCGGAGCTCTTGAAAAAAATGCCAGCTAGAATGTCTCCAGCTCTGACCTTTGCTCCCGGTGCATCGCAGGCCCGTAAACCAGAGCAGGCGACCACAGGCGGGTCTGAATTTGGGACCCCTTGTGATTTTCCTTGATTCCTCACACACACACGCGCGCGCGCACACACACTCACGAACACGTGCGACATCTGGGCGCTGTCAGAGCTTTCCTCCCCTCTCCGCTCGTGCTGCCTGGCGCCAGTGAGAGGAAGGCTCTGTTCTGATAAACGCTGCCTTTGGCACATGTCGGCGATCACGCAGCGATGGAAGCATTCCCCGTCCTCCCATCAGAAGCTTGTTGTGTTGTGCAGCTGTTGCTGGGCGGAGGCAGGTCGGCGCTTCAAGTTGCATAATGAGGCAGGAGGGACGGAGGAAAGTGTTTTGGTGTGTATTTAGAGACCGGAGCAGCGGCCCAGTCCGGCCCAGTCTCCGGGGCCGCTGTGGTCGCCCACGCTCGGCTGGAGCCCGACTGGGACAGACCAGGTGACCTGTGGACCCCAGCGCTGTCTTCAGGAAACCGTTCGCTCCTCGAGGTCGTGGTTTGTTTTTTTTTGTCGTCCTGGGTGCATCAGAAGACAGCTCGCGGTTGAGGCCTGGTCGACTGTTTTGACCTCCAGAGAAATCAGGACCCCGACCACAGACAGTTTTTTTTGTCCCTCCAGACTTCCTCTGCAAACGATACAGCGTTTCAGGGGGAACGTGAACTTCAGGCTCCCCTTGCGCCTGGCTGCCTGTCTAAATGCTGTGATTGGCCGATCGGGTGTTTGAGCCAACAGGTGCTGCGCTAGTTTAGTTGCGATTATATCACAATAATAAATTCCTCTGGCCCAGTTTGGCGTGTGTCTGTCAGTGTTCGGTGAGAAAGAAGTCATATTTTTAGGCTGAAATGCCCACTTTTGTTGTCACATGTCTGAGAATTCGGTGAATTTGCTCTCAGATCTCCCCTCAAACCCACAATCACGATCACGCGTTTGACTCAGATCTAATTAGAACTGTTGTCCTCAGGAAGCTGTGAGAACACAACTGAGCTTAGACCTCTGTTCCACAGTCAACCCACAGCACAAGGGAGACCCCATCACAAAATAAGCTCATTATTTACATTTCTATGAGTATTTAATTCCAATTGATTTAATTCCATTGATCAGCAAGACCTGTCCTAAAGCTTCATGATCAAATGTTTAATTATGTAAAATGATATGCGGCCTGTACATACAGCTAGAACCCCTGACTGAAATAGTTGCTGGGTTTTTCATGACTGCACTTCTTCTGCTTTTCCAGTCTGAAGGGCTCGGCAGACAGCAGCGGTGAATACGTGAAGGTAAGCTTCCCTCCGTTTCCGCCCGGCGCTCGTTAACCTCTTCTCATGCACTCTTGTTTGGGAGATCCTCTTGTTCCTTGCCTGGCGGCGGGTATTCTGTTTGCCCCTCTCGGGCTGTAATTCAATCGAGATGGGCGACAGAGAGGACTCGGGGAATGCGCTCCTCGCTGGCGAGATACTTTGAAGCCGCCGCTGGCGTTGCCACCGGTAACAGCTGTGGCCTCGATTTGTCTGGAAAAGATGGAAACAAGGTAGAGGGAGCGGGAGAATTTCCAGTTCAACGACTCGTAGTTAGACACTTGACAAACTCACTTGTCTGAATGGGACATCAGTGATAGTACCGATGGAACTAAAGGGACTACCGGGTCACCCCCCCCCTTTAAAAGTCCCACCTACACTGTGTTACTGTTTTTGCCTGAAAAATCCAGACCCCCCCCCCCACACACACACAAACACACACTCCATTATTGTCTTCAGCCCTTGATTAACAGCCTGCTGGGAGAAACCATTCTGTTGTGTTTGGGGGGACAACGTGTCACCTTTATAACAGCGTAACAACAGTGATGGCTGCGTGTGAGTGTCACAACACAAACATTCCCAGCCCGTTGTTGGGTGTAAAGCCTTGATATACAGTATTCCTTTGTGTGTGCGTGTTTGTATGAAGATGGGTTAAACAAAGCACTGCTGAGCGATGACCCCCCGCCTCACATTAATGTTGCCACGGCAACCAGGCTGGGACTCCAGCACGGGTCGGGGTCCCGGGCCCCCGGTGCACCAGCGCGGATGCCAGTGTGGGAATGCCGCAATCCCTCTCTCCACCCTCCTATCCTTCACCGTCCCCTCGCTCCAAATAGAGGAGGGACAATTACCCACGATGCTTTTCCTGAGAGAGAGGTCTGAGAGGAGGTTGACGCGGGTCGACACCTGTGTTTTATTTTCCCTGTTTGGTTGCGTTTTCATGTCCGTCCACCTGGGATGACCTTCAAGTTCTCCAAAGACAAATTCTGGCTGGAGCCACCGTCGGAGAACCTGAAGAAGCAGCTGGAGGAGGAGCTGAGGCTGAGCGGCACCAACCTGAAGAGCCACGCGTGGTACCACGGACCCATACCCTGGGAGGTCTGCACGTACACACACACACACACGCAGACACACACCCCCGCACACTCATGACTCGACTGCTTATCCATCCAGAATGTTGTATGATGAGTGGCGCAGTATTAGAGGAATGCTTACTTATCTAACACAGAACTAGATTATTCTTGGTTTCGTATGATTATGAGTCACTTTTTTCTCTGAAGAATTTTTGTTCATGTTCATTAAAGTTCATGTAAAACTAATGGAGGGGGGCTCATTTCTAAAATGCGGTGATTGATACAATAGGTTTATTATACACGATCAACAAGTATGACCTTGTAATATAATCACTTTATGTCAAAAGATTATTCAAAAATCTCAAAAAGTTGGAGACAAACTCCTGCGACATAATACAATTAGTCCTGTATATTAAAAGATTTCAAATACTTAAAAACAGACAAAAAATAAATACAATAAATAAATAAACAGGTTATAGATCAGAAAACTGAAGCCAATAGATCGATCATTTGGTTTTGGGCCAGCAGAGGGCGACTTCACTTGACTAAATCTGACTTGGGGCCAATTGTGTGTGTGTGTGTGTGTGTGTGTGTGTGTGTGTGTGTGTGTGTGTGTGTGTGTGAAGTTTGCCTTAACTGTCAAACCTTTATTTTTCATCCAAAAGTTGTGATAAAGGCACCTACCAAATAAAAATGCAAACTTTCATAAAATCTCCTCAGGTGTCAGAGAGTCTGGTGGTGAATCACGGGGACTTCCTCATCCGAGACTCTCAGTCCAATCAAGGCGACTTTGTCCTGACCAGCCACTGGCAGCAGAAAACTCTTCACTTCCTCATCAGAAAGACGGTGCTCCAGTCCAGTGAAACGTACACTCGCGTCCAGTACAGCCTGGAGGAAGAGGCCTTTGACTCTCTGCCGGCCCTGGTTCATTTCTATGTGGGCAGCAGGGCGGCTCTGACCCAGTGGAGCGGAGCTCAGATTCAGCGGCCCGTCAACAGGACGCTGCCTCTCAGTTACCTGGAGACAGCTTTTGGCACCATAGTGGGATCGCCATCTCGCCACGGTGACAGCTTGTGCCAGAGAAGGTGAGATCAGAGTTACATATGTGATGAAGAAAGCAATAAACATTCAATTTGAAAACAGACAAAAGTTTGCACCCAGCCAATAAATCCCTTCTCTGGGTCCATCGAAAGAGCCAGAACCAGGCTGTGTGCACAGATACTTGTTTGTGACTGCACTGGGGACCTTCTAAGCCAGAACTTGCATTGCCTTTTAGATAGGACCTTAAAATAAAACAGGTTTTTGACACACACCCTGTCCTGTGTCTCCCTGCAGTCTCTCTTCCATCCACAAGGGAGCGTACGTCAGCAGGGAGCGAGGCGAGCAACCTCAGGCCACAGGAGGAGAATCCTCTCTCTCTACTCCATACAACAGTGAGTCAACATTATATTCCTCCTCCAGCTGTGGTGCGACTTCAGATTTCAGACCTATATGATGGAATTGCGGGGATTCAGGTGCAAATTTGGTGTCAGGTGGAGCTGGTTCAGTTGCCAAAAAGAAGCTCGCGGACACAATACAGTGGTTAGGGGTTCATCCTGCTCACGCTGTCTGATTTCATGAGACAAAATTGAGGTTTCACAAGTGAAACAAGAGCCGCTGTGCTTCAATGGTAGCATTTAATGACATGTTAGTTTAGCATACTGAGCAGTAATTTAATATATCTATTCATTAAATTGCCTGCTCTGGGAGAACACTCCAATATTTCAGACAAGACCACAATGGAATTGTGCCAAAGTATTTCTTGTTTTTTTTTGTGAGCTGTTGTCCTCTGAGGGTTCTGGAATTGCAAATTTGAGTTTCCTTATTGCATAACAGCATAAGGAATACTTTCAGTTCTCTGGACTTGTAAAGACGTGCTTCAATCCAGGAACTGGACTTATAGTGTCCTTCAGAGGTTCTGATTTGCTTAAAGATCAAAGCAAAGATTGTCATCAAAGAACATACATTATTCCTTCACTGTATCCTGTAAAAATGTTTTTAGAAATGGGCAATTAAAGCAAATCTTCCACAGTAAAAAAGTTCTTGCCATACTGAAAGAACTAGGAGGGTTTGCGCCAGTCACCAGGAAACAACACATGGGGAAGAGCTTCTGGCTCCTCAAATTACAGACACCTCTGGGACATTATGTCTTGGATCCTTTATGAGTTTGTACTTCCAAACACCTCCAGGACATGTTAAGGTTCCTGCTAGGCTCAGACTCCTAAAGTTCTTCCCGTGGTTTATAACCTGAACTTCTGAAGCACTCTTTGTGCCTCTCAATATATAGTTAACATGTGGAAGTTGCCCTCAGGATCTGACACTGTAGGACACATCTGGAAGTATTCATACTTTCTTCCTGAGCCTTACAATAACCTGCCATTTCATATAGCACACATACCCCCACCCCCCCCAAAAAAAAACCCTAAAACATACTCATTGAGTTTTGTAATTAATATGAAAATGCGGATCCGTTGTTGCATTTGCAGGTGTTCTAAATAGCAGATAGATGACTAAGTGACAAACCGGTCTGAGGGTGATAAGAGTGCAAATTTAGTAATGATATAAATTTCACTTTGTGTGTGTGTGGGTGTGTGTTGTACTGGTTGCCAGGTCACACTTGCAAAAGAGATGAGATGATGGCATATAAATAAGCAAATATTGGTGATGTTAGATGTAATACTGAAACACATCTGAACTCTTAACTGTTCTCCAAGTACATTTTTTTCTCTTTATAAGGATTTCTTTAATCTACAACCGTGACTGATTAATACATATCAAAGGTGTCATGGTGTCTTGAATGTTTGGTCACACAGTTTGATCACAGTGGTGTTTTTACTGGATATCTGCATATTTTTCTTGGTTTGCTTCAAAGGTCTTTCCATTTCAATAACCACCTGTTGTGTCAGTTTGTTCCCACCTTCCCTTGATCTTATGACATTCACCCTTAATCTGATCATCATTCAATTTGAACTTTATTTATTGGTGAATCTTCTGTACCTCCCTCAGGTTATTCAGACTTTTCTCAGTCTGCACGTGTCTGTATTTTGATGTAAACATCGGTGCATAATCCAAAGACTTTAGTAAATAGACATCATAATGTACAAAAGGCATCTTTATTTAATAACAAAAGACTCAAATTGTTGAGAGAGGAGGCAATACTATCTGTAACTATCGAAATAAGGGACAGCAATTTCTAAGTATGAGTGTAACAGTCACAGTTATTCTTTTTTAACTTTGCTTCTACAAAACACCCTCCTCCACAAGAACCTGACTGCTGAGGTAACAACAGCCAATATCAGCAGGACAAGCGTCAGCAGGAACGCCAACACATCGATGGAGTGGTACTGGAGCGCGTTCATCTTGTAGGACTCTGTCCTCAGATGCTTGGCTCCTTTGTGCCTCATGACAAACTCGATCCAGAACATGGCTCGGTCCATTGGCTTCATGGGCTGATCCCTGTGCAGGTTGGAAAGGGTTTTCATGGTCTCCCTGTAGCTGGGCTGGTGAAGAACCTCCTTCAGGGCCTCCAGGAAGTTGTCCTTGTTCACAGTTGCAATGTCCAGGACTTTGGCCACGCCTTTGGCCTTCATCCTGAAGAAGTTGTCTGGTTGGTCAAACATGAGGGGCAGGCCCACCAGTGGGACACCGTGGTAGATGGCCTCCTGGATTCCATTGGTGCCTCCGTGAGCCACAAAGAGTCTGGTCTTGGGGTGACCGAGGAGATCATTTTGTGGGAGCCAGTCCAGCAGTAAGGTGTTGTTGCCCAGAGTGGAGGGCCTTTTACCTTTATGTCTCCAGATCACCTTCTGAGGGAGTTGGGCGAAAGCAGCAGCGATGTCCTCAGTGATGTCCTCAGGAAGGTTCTCCACCAGGGTTCCTAACGTCATGATGATGACGCCGTGTTCCCCAGAACTCTGGACAAAGTCCTCCAGCTCTTTAGACAGAGGCTTGGAGGGTTTGCACTGAAATCCTGATATGTAGATGATGTTTGGCATGGTGGGCCGAGGAAACTCAAAGATGAAATCGTTCCTCATCAACCAGATATCAGCTGCCTGGAACAGCTCCATGTAATGCACATCTTTTCCAAAGTAACGGTGAACAAACGGTTGGTAGTTTGATCCGATGATGTACCAAATGTGAAGGGCATTGAAGATATAGTAAACCATGTTCTTGACACGCTGGAAAAAGCTCATCTTGTCTGTCAGCTCTGTCCCTGGTATTGGAACATAGGATAATGGGGAAGGGGCAATTGCTTGATGCCCCTCGCCCTGAATAATCCACCTCACATTGTAGACTAGTGGAAGACCCAGACGGTGGGCCAGCAGCACCCCTAGCCCTGTTGCAGGGTCTGTCAGAACCAAGTCATATTTGGCATCACGAAAGCTCTGCATCAACTCGGTGTTCTCAAACATCTCCCCGATAATCTCAATTACCATTTTATTTATCTGATAAACCAGTTGATACTCCACAATTACACATCTCCAAAATGATCTACCTTCTCGCCGCATGGTCAGAATATTTTGAACAAACAGGTCAAAACTCTCCTCATCAAACCCAGTGGAGGAGTTCAGCGTGATGGACTTGTAGTGTGGAGACTCTGCCTTGATGTACCAGCTGTCTGCTGGCCTCAACACCGTGACCTCGTGACCTCTGGCATGAAGTTCCTCAATGAGGATTTTCATGTTGATCCAGTGGCTTCCATCCAGAGGGTACACCAGGACCTTTCCAGCATTTATCACCGAAAAGGAGCAGACCAGCAGGGCGAGTGTTGCTGAGGCTGGTTGAAGCATCTCTGATTCTGAAAACAGATGCAGGAACATTTGTCTTGTACTGAAAAACTGAAATATAGAGATATTTAAACACTAACTAAAGAAGAGAAGGGAGGCAGATAGCGGTATCTTTTATACAAATAATAAACTATTTCTTGGCGGCCCGGTATCAATTGATCCACGGACCAGTACCGGTCCGCAACCCGGGGGTTGGGGACCACTGTGATAGATGATGCAAATCAGTCACTGCTACAGCAGGGCTTAAACGGAACTTTACAGATATATCCACAGATTCTGAGTAATAATAACATTCTTTTACAACAAAGCATGGTTGTGTTCAGACTGTGACTTTCAGCATTTCTCTAAACTGGAAACTCGAGGCTTTTTGAAAATGAGGAGTAAAACTTTCGTATCAAAAACTCCATGGTATCGCCATAACAACAGAAACTGCTGAAAAGCTTTCATTTAGTTCACAAGCGGAATGGGCAGAGCTTTACTAGCTGCACTGAACATGTCAATACGAAACAGCTGGAACGCATTCTGTGAGGCTTTGACACTAAAACTTTCATCTGTGAGTACATGCACATGTGCACGCAACAGTAACACCCAAGATCTTTAGTACATACACAAACAATAACTAAAAGGAGGATACAACTGCACTTAAACACCAGCAAAATACTTTTTCAGCTTTGCAACATGAACAAACACCGTCTGCATTTGACTCCTGCCAGCCTCGGGCTCGTCTTAGGAATCTGCTGGAACACTTACAGGTAACGATGAGGTCGGTAGCTTCACGTGTCAGCACGCGCCCCCTCGATACGTGGTCAACAAGAAACTGCCTGATAGGTTTAAATAGCTCCAAAGTTCAGAGGACCACAGAGGATATGATAGTGAGCAGCACTAAAGTTCAGTGTGTGTGTGTGTGTGCTCAGCGGCGTCGTAGCACGGGGGGAAAGGGACCTGAGGACCTAGGGCCCGAGCAAAGAAGGGGGACCAAGAGATCCCCGCTTTTTTTTTTTTTTTTTTAAATTCGTCTGTCATAATTATTTTCGAATGTATTATGAAAATAAATAGATAGAATTAAGTTGATGCAACAGTCCTCAAAAGTTATAATACTTTCTGCCCCCCTTTACCATCTTGAAAGTGCAAAATGGTTCAGTCCGCCCAGCGGCGTCGTAGCACGGGGAAAAAGGGACCTGAAGACCTAGGGCCCGAGCAAAGAAGGGGGACCAAGAGATCCCCGCTTTTTTTTTTTTTTTTTTAAATTCGTCTGTCATAATTATTTTCGAATGTATTATGAAAATAAATAGATATTGAATTAAGTTGATGCAACAGTCCTCAAAAGTTATAATACTTTCTGCCCCCCTTTACCATCTTGAAAGTGCAAAATGGTTCAGTCCGCCCAACGGGCGCCAGCGACAAACTGGTGAGCGAGAGCAGACCGAATGCCATGAGCGTGACAGTCGTGTCCATGCTGCATTAAAAGCACTAATCTGGCTTTCAAAAAAGAAAAGAAAGAGAAATTAGACAGAATGAGGGGCGGCAGTGTTAACTTCTGACTGCTTATTTTCCTAAAGGTGAACCGAGTTTGCTTTTAGTAGCAAGTTGTATAAATGTCAAAGTAAACGCTACGTAGCCGCCAAAAATTGTATGATCGGGCCGATGTATGTATGTTTAAAGACAATTTAATTTTAGTTGTCATCATTAATTAGTTGCAGAAACAAACTGAGGCAGCAGCAGAGGCGGCACTGGCCGTGCCTGGCAGTTCCTGTGAACGCAAGACCGACCAAATTGAGGACAAACATGGTGAGGATGAGATCGGTGTTTAGTTGCGTGCCTCCCCCGTTTGTGCGCAAGAATGTGAGAGCGCGCGTGTGTAAAAAGCCATAGTGCACTCCAGTGCTGTTCTTAAACTCTTATTATCTATTCAACAAATGAATTAGGTTACCAAAGCAAATAAAAATAGAAAACGACTGTGATCTCAACATCAATAGGTGGCGATAGATGTTAAATTATGTCAAGTGCAATTTTGTGGATGTTTCCCCCAGCTCTGACTTATTGACAGCCCATAGCAACACATAAACGGGTCCCAATCTAAATAAAATAAATGTCTAATATAATAAACAGTGTTTGTTTTATTATTTAGCAGTTTATCTTGCACTGAAATGGTCCTAGAAATACAAGGTAATCTTTGAAAAAGATGTTTGGGTTTTTTTGTACATCAAGAGGCTCATATGTACTAATTCAATTTATTCCTGTAGATGTCAAGAGTTTTGCATCAAATGATGATTGCAAGGAGGAGTGTAGGTCTGAGGATTTGAGGCAAGGTAAGCGCATAGAGACAGTTTTCAGTTACCAAAAATAACGTCCCAAAAAGCAGCAGCTAGAAGTACTATCATTGAGTAGGTTGTATCATTACATGTGAGACTATTATCAGGTTGAAGGTGATATAAATAATTTGTTTTTCATGCTCGTAGATGTATGTGAGAGTAGTGATGAGGCTAAGGAGAAGAAAAAGGAAGGACCAAGTGAGCGATATAAAGACGATTTGCTGCCAGAAGATCCAGGACTGTGGCCAGAGAAGCTAACTGATCAGCAGAGAGAAACTCTCGTTTGTAGACTGGCTGGTAGAAGTGATGACCTGACCAAAGAAGCACCCACAGACATGGAAGGCAAAGCATCTTGAGCTCCTTAATGCCATCTGGAAGCTTCAGAGCATTTTCGGGGAACTTTGTACTGCATTGAGAATTTTCTGCACACTTCCTGTCACAGTTGCAGAGGGTGAACGGGCATTCAGCAAGTTGAAGCTTGTAAAGAATTACCTGAGATCAACAATGGGCCAAGACAGACTGAACAGCCTTGCTATTCTGTCCATTGAAAGCCAGCAAGCCAAACAATTAGACTTTTCGGATCTTATAACTGACTTTGCAATGAAAAAGACCCGTCAGTGGCAATTAACTAGGATGTAAAGTGAAGTGCATCTTATATCTTGTTTCAGCAATGTTTTGATGCTGGGTGTACAGTTGTCTCCTGTCCTCCTGTTCAAGATGAAACATTTTTTGAGGACCAAATTCACTCAAGTCTTATGAATCAAGAATATTTGTACACAAACTAGGTGTTGCCTATGCCATTGACATTTGAGCAACAGCAAGGATTGTTGGTGATGGATGGATGGAGGAACAGGTCAAAAGCAACAATTCCGTGTCACTCATTGATACAATCAAATCCTTTCATAGCTTAAAACCATATTTATGCTTTGAATAATAATAATAATATCCCTATTTCTTTATTCATTTAGTTACATAGAGCTCACGTGACTTATTCACTGGCATAGATAGGGGCCCACTGACATTGAACGTGGACAGGGCCCAGAATTTGGTGCTACGCCCCTGTGTGTGCTAGAACAAAGTTGATTATGTAACAGTGGGCTCAGTGACGTGCGGTGAGGTTCATGGCTGGGGAGGCACTGATGTCATCAGTCAGATTTACAAACATCATATGAGCCCTCCAGAGCAGCGTATTCACAAGTAACACACAGGTAAAAAGCACATTTAATTTTAAAAAATGTCATTACGGCTTTACCTTTACTTATAAATAAATTATAAATGAAGTCCATGCGCCGTTCCTTCTGAATGAACGCTTCGATGACCTGCTTGTAGAAGTCTTCCTTTTGTGCCTTGAGTTTGGAAAGTCTCTCTGTCTGATGGAGATCAGTGCCAGGGAAGAAAGTCGCCCTTGGTCAGTCCTGTTCCAACTGTAAGTTTTAAGTCTTTTCAGCGCTGAAGATGACTCTCATTGGACATCCACACAGCCAGTCATTTCTTGAGTACCAGTCCGTTTTAAAGGAGTGGTTTTGCCGATCAGTGGTGGAAATACAAGGTGTTGAATAAAAAAAATTATGATTTTTTTTTTGTTTTTAATCAAACAATCAAAGAAAACCCAAAGAAAAAAATCTTGAAATAAATAGGACATAAAAATTGCAAGAATTGAAGACTAACCTGCCCCACCTACATCCGGAGGCACAATCAAACTGGGCCTCCAAATGTAGCGATGCAGCACAATATGGGACTGCACCGCTATATCCAGGTGTGGGGCAATTTCTTGCACTGCACCGCTACATCCAGAGGCCCGGTTTGATTGTGCCCCTTGATGTCGGCGGTGCATCGCTTTGCTGCGTAATATTTTCGCTGTGTTGCACAATATTGCACCGTGTTGTGCTGTGTCCGTTGCCTCGTCTCTTCTCAGTATTTTAATCGTCAACCTGAAAATTAAAAGATAATATAAACACAGTGAATTTAAATTGATAAGTAGTTTATAAAATCACTGGAAAAATACAACCATTTAATTTAATTTTTTACTTTTTTTTTTTTTCTTTCCATGACAGCAGGGGAGGTCAGGTCTCCCCTGCCTCCTCTGACTGCACGGCACTGAATGGGCTGCTTGTGGGTTATGAATTCGTAAAAACTGCTCTTATCAAATGTTGCTTCAGCTTTAAAGCGATATATTCAGGATAAATGTATGGTTTATTTTAAAATATACATGAAATGGTTGAGAATACAACTCGTGATTCAGTGAAACATGTACAACTTTCTTTGACTGAAATTACAAGGTGAGGCTCTTGTAATTTAAAAGGTTTATTGTGAGTTTTTGACAGGGTTGAGCAGCAAAGACTTTCCAGGAATGTCATAAAAGGGTCATTATTGTAGATATATTTAGAAATCAACACTGGAGTTTGATATGTGATGATTATACTGCAAAAAACACATATCCTAGTTCGAGAGGAATATCCTTTAATACTTTAGTTCTATATATTCCTTTGGGGATCCTTAACAAATCAACAAAATATTATAACATACTGAATATTGTAATTTACAAGATGATAAAAAAAACATCATCAGAGTACATTATTCCTTTTTAACTTTGCTTCTACAAAACACCCTCCTCCACAAGAACCTGACTGCTGAGGTAACAACAGCCAATATCAGCAGGACAAGCGTCAGCAGGAACGCCAACACGTCGATGGAGTGGTACTGGAGCGCGTTCATCTTGTAGGACTCTGTCCTCAGATGCTTGGCTCCTTTGTGCCTCATGACAAACTCGATCCAGAACATGGCTCGGTCCATTGGCTTCATGGGCTGATCCCTGTGCAGGTTGGAAAGGGTTTTCATGGTCTCCCTGTAGCTGGGCTGGTGAAGAACCTCCTTCAGGGCCTCCAGGAAGTTGTCCTTGTTCACAGTTGCAATGTCCAGGACTTTGGCCACGCCTTTGGCCTTCATCCTGAAGAAGTTGTCTTGTTGATCAAACATGAGGGGCAGGCCCACCAGTGGGACACCGTGGTAGATGGCCTCCTGGATTCCATTGGTGCCTCCGTGAGCCACAAAGAGTCTGGTCTTGGGGTGACCGAGGAGATCATTTTGTGGGAGCCAGTCCAGCAGTAAGGTGTTGTTGCCCAGAGTGGAGGGCCTTTTACCTTTATGTCTCCAGATCACCTTCTGAGGGAGCTGGGCGAAAGCGGCACCTATGTCCTCAGCAATGTCCTCGGGAAGGTTCCCCACCAGGGTTCCTAACGTCATGATGATAACGCCATGTTCCCCAGAACTCTGGACAAAGTCCTCCAGCTCTTTAGACAGAGGCTTGGAGGGTTTGCACTGAAATCCTGACATGTAGATGATGTTTGGCATGGTGGGCCGAGGAAACTCAAAGATGAAATCGTTCCTCATCAACCAGATATCAGCTGCCTGGAACAGCTCCATGTAATGCACATCTTTTCCAAAGTAACGGTGAACAAACGGTTTGTAGTTCGAATCAGTGACGTACCAAATCTGAAGGATATTGAAGATATAATAAAAAATGTTCTTGACACGCTGGAAAAAGCTCATCTTGTCTGTCAGCTCTGTCCCTGGTATTGGAACATAGGATAATGGGGAAGGGGCAATTGCTTGATGCCCCTCGCCCTGAATAGTCCACCTCACATTGTAGACTAGTGGAAGACCCAGACGGTGGGCCAGCAGCACCCCTGGCCCTGTTCCAGGGTCTGTCAGAACCAAGTCATATTTGGCATCACGAAAGCTCTGCATCAACTCGGTGTTCTCAAACATCTCCCCGATCATCTCAATTACCATTTTATGCATCTGATAAAATGCTTCCACCAGTTCAAACTCCAGAGATAAACGACTCCAAAGTGAGCTACCTTCTCGCCGCATGGTCAGCATATTTTGAACAAACAGGCCAAAACTCTCCTCATCAAACCCAGCAGAGGAGTTCAGCGTGATGGACTTGTAGAGTTGAGACTCTGCCTTGATGTACCAGCTGTCTGCTGGCCTCAACACCGTGACCTCGTGACCTCTGGCATAAAGTTCCTCAATGAGGACTTTCATGTTGACCCAGTGGCTTCCATCCAGAGGGTACACCAGGACCTTTCCAGCATTTATCACCGAAAAGGAGCAGAGCAGCAGGGCAAGTGTTGCCGAGGCTGGTTGAAGCATCTCTGATTCTGAAAACAGATGCAGGAACATTTGTCTTGCACTGAAAAACTGAAATATAGAGACATTTAAACACTAACTAAAGAAGAGAAGGGAGGCAGACAGCGGTATCTCTCAATGTAATGGGTCTTTACCACCATAAAACTGTGACTACCATAGATCATCATAAACTTCAGTGTACTTTAACTGGAGCTTTATCGCACCAAACATGTATTTTGGGGTTATAAATAGTAATCTGTATTAAAAATGAATTTATGCAGACATGCCATGCATCTGCATGAACGGTGTCTGTTATCAGTTCACCTGTGACTGAGTGGTTTATCTGAAAGATTATGCAAATCGGTCATTATTATTGGCAACACCACTCCCTGTAAATACTAGTATGACTTGCAGTAAACATCTGCAGAAGTGATTGAGTAACACACTTCTGATATTCTAATTTTCTGTTTTTCTCTCTTAATCTGGGCTGAGTTCTGAACTGCATAGTTGCACAACTCACCTCAAGATTACACAACTGCAAAATGTGGGATTTTCAGCCACTAAATCCCTGAATGTGCGCAAAAGTTCTTTGAACCTGCTCTCACATTTCACAGCTTTGTTGAGGAGTTCACTGGTGTCTGAAGATGTTCTGTTACAGCAGGGCTTCAACGGAACTTTACAGATATATCCACAAATTCTGAGTAATAATAACATTCTTTTACAACAAAGCATGGTTGTGTTCAGACTGTGACTTCCAGCATTTCTGTAAACTGGAAACTCGAGGCTTTTTGAAAATGAGGAGTAAAACTTTCGTATCAATAACTCGATGGTATTGCCATAACAACAGAACCTGCTGAAAAGCTTTCATTTAGTTCACAAGCGGAATGGGCAGAGCTTTATTAGCTGCACTGAACATGTCAATATGAAACACCTGAAACGTTCTCTGTGAGGCTTTGACACTAAAACTTTCATCTGTGAGTACATGCACATGTGCACGCAACAGTAACACCCAAGATCTTTAACATACACAAATAATAACTAAAAGGAGGATACAACTGCACTGAAACACCAACAAAATCTTTTTTCAGCTTTGCAACATGAACAAACACCGTCTGCATTTGACTCCTGCCAGCCTCGGGCTCGTCTTAGGAATCTGCTGGAACACTTACAGGTAACGATGAGGTCGGTAGCTTCACGTGTCAGCACGCGCTCCCTCGATATGTGGTCAACCGTTGCCAACAAGAAACTGCCTGATTGGTTGAAATAGCTCTGAGTTTCAGAGGACTACAGAGGATGTGATAGTGAGCAGTACTAAAGTTCAGTGTATGTGTGTGTGTGTGTGTGTGTGTGTGTGTGTGTGTCTAAAACAAAGTTGATTATGTAACAATGGGCTGCTTGTGGGTTATGAATACGTAAAAGCTGCTCTTTTCAAATATTGCTTCAACTTGTTGAGTGAAGTCAACAAGCCGTTCATCTCCTCTTGCCAGAAGGTGGCGCTATGACCGCCTGGATATCATGATTTTTTTTTAATTAAAGCTACAGTTCTGAAGATTTTCAGGAAAAAAACTTCAATTTTCAGGTTCTCTATTGACTTTTTAGCTCAAACACAAGGAAGAGGTTTTAATCCATATTACAGAGTATTTCAAATTGAGGAGACACAGCTTGATTTGTGTATATTTGTGGATCGTTATTTGAGTTAATGAATGAGAATTCTGCTTTTTTAGGATATATTCAGGATAAATGTATGGTTTATTTTAAAATATACATTAAATGGTTGAGTACTTCCTGTCGAAATACAACTCGTGATTCAGTGAAACGTACAACTTTCTTTGGCTGAAATTACAAGATGAGGCTGTTGTAATTTAAAAGGTTTATTGTGAGTTTTTGACAGGGTTTAGCAGCAAGGACTTTCCAGGAATGTCATAAAAGGGTCATTATTGTAGATATATTTAGAAATCAACACTGGAGTTTGATATGTGATGATTATACTGCAAAAAACACATATCCTAGTTCGAGAGGAATATCCTTTAATACTTTAGTTCTATATATTCCTTTGGGGATCCTTAACAAATCAACAAAATATTATAACATACTGAATATTGTAATTTACAAGATGATAAAAAAAAACATCATCAGAGTACATTATTCCTTTTTAACTTTGCTTCTACAAAACACCCTCCTCCACAAGAACCTGACTGCTGAGGTAACAACAGCCAATATCAGCAGGACAAGCGTCAGCAGGAACGCCAACACATCGATGGAGTGGTACTGGAGCGCGTTCATCTTGTAGGACTCTGTCCTCAGATGCTTGGCTCCTTTGTGCCTCATAACAAACTCGATCCAGAACATGGCTCGGTCCATTGGCTTCATGGGCTGATCCCTGTGCAGGTTGGAAAGGGTTTTCATGGTCTCCCTGTAGCTGGGCTGGTGAAGAACCTCCTTCAGGGCCTCCAGGAAGTTGTCCTTGTTCACAGTTGCAATGTCCAGGACTTTGGCCACGCCTTTGGCCTTCATCCTGAAGAAGTTGTCTTGTTGATCAAACATGAGGGGCAGGCCCACCAGTGGGACACCGTGGTAGATGGCCTCCTGGATTCCATTGGTGCCTCCGTGAGCCACAAAGAGTCTGGTCTTGGGGTGACCGAGGAGATCATTTTGTGGGAGCCAGTCCAGCAGTAAGGTGTTGTTGCCCAGAGTGGAGGGCCTTTTACCTTTATGTCTCCAGATCACCTTCTGAGGGAGTTGGGCGAAAGCTGCAGCAATGTCCTCAACAATGTCCTCGGGAAGGTTCCCCACCAGGGTTCCTAACGTCATGATGATAACGCCGTGTTCCCCAGAACTTTGGACAAAGTCCTCCAGCTCTTTAGACAGAGGCTTGGAGGGTTTGCACTGAAATCCTGACATGTAGATGATGTTTGGCATGGTGGGCCGAGGAAACTCAAAGATGAAATCGTTCCTCATCAACCAGATATCAGCTGCCTGGAACAGCTCCATGTAATGCACATCTTTTCCAAAGTAACGGTGAACAAACGGTTTTAAGACGGGGTCAATGAAGTTCCAAATTTTAAATTGATTGAAGAGATAATATATAATATTTTTCACACGCTGGGAAAACATCATCTTGTCGGTCAGCTCTGACATGGCTATGGGGACGTAGGATAATGGGGAAGGGGCAATCGCCTCATGGCCCTCGCCCTGAACAGTCCACCTCACATTTAAGACCAGTGGAAGACCCAGACGGTGGGCCAGCACCACCCCTATTGCAACTGCAGGGTCTGTCAGGACCAAATCATACTTGCCATCATGGAGGGTTTGCATCAGCTCGGAGTTCTCAAACATCTCTTCGGCAATCTGAACTACCAGTTTATTCATTATAGAGAATGTTTCCATCATTTTCAACTCCAAAGATAAAAGATTAAAAAATGAGGCACCTTCCCGCCGCATGGTCAGCAATTCTGTGGCAACTGACCCAAAAGTTTCCTCATCAAACCCAGCAGAGGCGTTCAACGTGATGGACTTGTATTGTGGAGACTCTGCCTTGATGTACCAGCTGTCTGCTGGCCTCAACACCGTGACCTCGTGACCTCTGGCGTGTAGTTCCTCAATGAGGACTTTCATGTTGATCCAATGGCTTCCATCCAGAGGGTACACCAGGACCTTTCCAGCATTTACTGCCAAAAAGGAGCAGAGCAGCAGAGCGAGTTTTGCCAAGATCGGTCGAAGCATCTCTCAAGTAGATTCTGCCTGGACAAAACAACCGGAACATAAAACACACTTTCAAATTCCAGTTCAACTAAAACTATGACTTCACATGACGTAAAACTACTTAAACCTATGAAGGCAACAACACCCTGCAAATTGAAATTGTTAATACCAATCCATTTAGTTCATTTTTATCAGTTTCTCTGAGGGTAAATATTTCACATTTAAAAAATAGATTCGTTCAGATAGCTGTGACATCATAATATATAAAACAGATTTCTTCTTCTGTCAATTAAAACAAGTCCGCAGTCTCACTGGTAGATAAAAGGTTTTTCCTGTATTTCTTCAGTCAGGAAACATGAACCTGTTTCTCAAGACCAAAACAAATCTTTGATGATCTGAACCCTAATTTATTAAATATATCTGGGACATAATTGCTGATGTCGAGCCTCATGCAGATTTGGGATTAAAACAACTACAGTTGCTGTTTTGCTCCATAACAGTCAGATTTGTCTCAACCGTTTGATCAAACGTTTCTGTGCTCAAAAGTTTTTACCTACCGGTGCAAGTCTGCTGTCCCTGCGCTCAGCCTCCGTAGACGAGTTTGATCACGGACTGACAGTCGCACAGGTCCCTGTGTTGACAGTGAAGTGGCTGTACTAAAGTTCAGCGTGTGTGTGAATGTGTACAGCAGTGAGAGTAAGCCCTTATACAACTGTGGACTGTTTCCATTCATGGTATGCTAATCAGATAAGACTGAATTCATGGCGGTCCAAAGGCTAATCTGCACGAGTTAATTTGATCAAGTCAAGCGTCTGTGTGACGTTAGAGTGACATCATTAAATGATTCCCATTGGCAGGAAGTGGCACTCAGTCTGGCTGGATATCACAATTCCAAAAAAATGTCAGCCCTGATTTTTGTCATGTTTATAGAAACCCTTTGAGGTCAAGATGGTCCACGTACACAAGTCTGACATCATGATGAAATCATTGTCCCTGCTCACTTATACAAGCTAAACATGAGCTTTTTTATAGACTAGAAAAATGTAGTGTAACATTTCATTTGAGTGGAGTTTTATTCAAGTAACACAAGGATTACTTGGTCACATGAAATGGTCATTCAGAAAGTGTCATGTGGGCTGTTCATTATTCCTTTTTAACTTTGCTTCTACAAAACACCCTCCTCCACAAGAACCTGACTGCTGAGGTAACAACAGCCAATATCAGCAGGACAAGCGTCAGCAGGAACGCCAACACATCGATGGAGTGGTACTGGAGCGCGTTCATCTTGTAGGACTCTGTCCTCAGATGCTTGGCTCCTTTGTGCCTCATAACAAACTCGATCCAGAACATGGCTCGGTCCATTGGCTTCATGGGCTGATCCCTGTGCAGGTTGGAAAGGGTTTTCATGGTCTCCCTGTAGCTGGGCTGGTGAAGAACCTCCTTCAGGGCCTCCAGGAAGTTGTCCTTGTTCACAGTTGCAATGTCCAGGACTTTGGCCACGCCTTTGGCCTTCATCCTGAAGAAGTTGTCTTGTTGATCAAACATGAGGGGCAGGCCCACCAGTGGGACACCGTGGTAGATGGCCTCCTGGATTCCATTGGTGCCTCCGTGAGCCACAAAGAGTCTGGTCTTGGGGTGACCGAGGAGATCATTTTGTGGGAGCCAGTCCAGCAGTAAGGTGTTGTTGCCCAGAGTGGAGGGCCTTTTACCTTTATGTCTCCAGATCACCTTCTGAGGGAGCTGGGCGAAAGCGGCAGCAATGTCCTCAGCAATGTCCTCAGGAAGGTTTTCCACCAGGGATCCTAACGTCATGATGATGACGCCGTGTTCCCCAGAACTCTGGACAAAGTCCTCCAGCTCTTTAGACAGAGGCTTGGAGGGTTTGCACTGAAATCCTGACATGTAGATGATGTTTGGCATGGTGGGCCGAGGAAATTCAAAGATGAAATCGTTCCTCATCAACCAGATATCAGCTGCCTGGAACAGCTCCATGTAATGCACATCATTTTCCAAAGTAACGATGAACAAATGGTTTGTAGTTTAGGTCTGCCACATACTTAGTTTCAATCTTACTGAGAACAAAGAAAACAATGTTCTTTATACGCTCGAAAAAGGTCATCTTGTCTGTCAGCTCTGACATGGCTATGGGGACGTAGGATAATGGGGAAGGGGCAATCGCCTCATGGCCCTCGCCTTGAACAGTCCACCTCACATTTAAGACCAGTGGAAGACCCAGATGGTGGGCCAAAAGGACACCTCCACCCACTGCAGGATCTGTCAGGACCAAATCATATGTGGCATTACGGAGGGTCTGCATCAGCTCGGAGTTCTCAAACATCTCTCCAATCATCTTCACTGTCTGTTTATGAAGCTGATTGAAAAGTTCCACCAAATCATATTCCAGCTTTAACTGATGCCAAAGTGAGGCACCTTCTCGTCGCGTTTTCAGGGTCTTTGTGATGTACATCCCAACAAATTCCACATCTACGCCAGCAGAGCAGTTCAGTAGGATGGACTTGTAGTGTGGAGACTCTGCCTTGATGTACCAGCTGTCTGCTGGCCTCAACACTGTGACCTTGTGACCTCTGGCATGAAGTTCCTCAATGAGGACTTTCATGTTGACCCAGTGGCTTCCATCCAGAGGGTACACCAGGACCTTTCCAGCGTTTACCACCGAAAAGGAGCAGAGCAGCAGGGCAAGTCTTGCCAAGATCGATCGAAGCATCTCTCAAGTAGATTCTGCCTGGACAAAACAACCGGAACATAAAACACACTTTCAAATTCCAGTTCAACTAAAACTATGACTTCACATGATGTAAAACTACTTAAACCTATGAAGGCAACAACACCCTGCAAATTGAAATTGTTAATACCAATCCATTTAGTTCATTTTTATCAGTTTCTCTGAGGGTAAATATTTCACATTTAAAAAATAGATTCGTTCAGATAGCTGTGACATCATAATAGATAAAACAGATTTCTTCTTCTGTCAATTAAAACAAGTCCACAGTCTCACTGGTAGATAAAGGGTTTTTCCTGTATTTCTTCAGTCAGGAAACATGAACCTGTTTCTCAAGACCAAAACAAATCTTTGATGATCTGAACCCTAATTTATTAAATATATCTGGGACATAATTGCTGATGTCGAGCCTCATGCAGATTTGGGATTAAAGCAACTACAGTTGCTGTTTTGCTCCATAACAGTCAGATTTGTCTCAACCGTTTGATCAAACGTTTCTGTGCTCAAAAGTTTTTACCTGCCGTTGCAAGTCTGCTGGGCCTGCGCTCAGCCTCCGTAGAAGAGTTTGATCACGGACTGACAGTCGCACAGGTCCCTGTGTTGACAGTGAAGTGACTGTACTAAAGTTCAGCGTGTGTGTGAGTGTGTACAGCAGTGAGAGTAAGCCCTTATACAACTGTGGACTGTTTCCATTCATGGTATGCTGTCCAGATAAGACTGAATTCATGCCGGTCCAAAGGCTAATCTGCACGAGTTAATTTGATCCAGTCAAGCGTCTGTGTGACGTTAGAGTGACATCATTAAATGATTCCCATTGGCAGGAAGTGGCACTCAGTCTGGCTGGATATCACAATGCCAAAAAAATGTAAGCCCTGATTTTTGTGATATTTATAGAAATCCTTAGAATTCCAGATGGTCCACATAGACTGGTCTGATGCAGGATAAATGTTTAATGATGCAGTAATTTAAAACATCTGACTGAAAAACAATTAAATCAATGTCCTTGCATGCTTATACAAGATAAACGTGAGCTTTTTATAGATTATAAAAGTGTACTGTGACATTTCATTTGAGTTTAGTTTTATTAAACTAACACAAGGATTACTTGTTCACATGAAATGGTAATTCAGAAAGTGTCATGTGGGCTGTTCATTATTCCTTTTTAACTTTGCTTCTACAAAACACCCTCCTCCACAAGAACCTGACTGCTGAGGTAACAACAGCCAATATCAGCAGGACAAGTGTCAGCAGGAACGCCAACACATCGATGGAGTGGTACTGGAGCGCGTTCATCTTGTAGGACTCTGTCCTCAGATGCTTGGCTCCTTTGTGCCTCATGACAAACTCGATCCAGAACATGGCTCGGTCCATTGGCTTCATGGGCTGATCCCTGTGCAGGTTGGAAAGGGTTTTCATGGTCTCCCTGTAGCTGGGCTGGTGAAGAACCTCCTTCAGGGCCTCCAGGAAGTTGTCCTCGTTCACAGTTGCAATGTCCAGGACTTTGGCCACGCCTTTGGCCTTCATCCTGAAGAAGTTGTCTGGTTGGTCAAACATGAGGGGCAGGCCCACCAGTGGGACACCGTGGTAGATGGCCTCCTGGATTCCATTGGTGCCTCCGTGAGCCACAAAGAGTCTGGTCTTGGGGTGACCGAGGAGATCATTTTGTGGGAGCCAGTCCAGCAGTAAGGTGTTGTTGCCCAGAGTGGAGGGCCTTTTACCTTTATGTCTCCAGATCACCTTCTGAGGGAGCTGGGCGAAAGCGGCACCTATGTCCTCAGCAATGTCCTCAGGAAGGTTCCCCACCAGGGTTCCTAACGTCATGATGATGACGCCGTGTTCCCCAGAACTCTGGACAAAGTCCTCCAGCTCTTTAGACAGAGGCTTGGAGGGTTTGCACTGAAATCCTGACATGTAGATGATGTTTGGCATGGTGGGCCGAGGAAACTCAAAGATGAAATCGTTCCTCATCAACCAGATATCAGCTGCCTGGAACAGCTCCATGTAATGCACATCTTTTCCAAAGTAACGGTGAACAAATGGTTTGTAGTTTGAATCTGCCACATACTTAATTCGAATCTGAGTGACAACAAAGAAAACAATGTTCTTTATACGCTCGAAAAAGGTCATCTTGTCTGTCAGCTCTGACATGGCTATGGGGACGTAGGATAATGGGGAAGGGGCAATCGCCTCATGGCCCTCACCCTGAACAGTCCACCTCACATTTAAGACCAGTGGAAGATCCAGATGGTGGGCCAAAAGGACACCTCCACCGCCTGTAGGATCTGTCAGGACCAAATCATATGTGGCATCACGGAGGGTCTGCATCAGCTCAGAGTTCTCAAACATCTCTCCAATCATCTTCACTGTCTGTTTATGAATCTGATAGAACAGTTCCAACAAATCATATTCCAGCTTTAATTTACTCCAAAGCGAGCCACCTTCTCGCCGCACTTTTAGGGTCCTTGTCACATACAACCCAATGGATTCCACATCGATGCCAGCAGAGGAGTTCAGCATGATGGACTTGTAGTGTGGAGACTCTGCCTTGATGTACCAGCTGTCTGCTGGCCTCAACACCGTGACCTCATGACCTCTGGCGTGAAGTTCCTCAATGAGGATTTTCATGTTGATCCAGTGGCTTCCATCGAAAGGAAACACCAGGACTTTTCCAGCATTTACCACAGAAAAGGAGCAGAGCAGCAGGGCGAGTGTTGCTGAGGTCAGTCGCAGCATCTCTGATGACAGTGGTGGGAATTCTTAATCTGTCAAAAATAAAACAGCTGTCATCATGAGAGGGGGATTTTCTCATTATTTCTTAAATCACCAGGCTTGAATCATCACAAATGTATCGTGAATGTTGCACCAGGTTTATGTGTGTGCACCAGCCAAGGGTATTAAATGTTATATTTGTCTCATGAGTAATGAATAATTTTCAAAACAAATTATTCAATAACTATATTAGATTACCTCGGGGCACCACTGTTCTGAGAAGACAAAAAATAACCAATTTGTTAAATCCTCCTAAAATATACTAAGTTGATCAATAGTTAATAAATAGAACCAGAATTGCCGCATTAAAAGATAGTTATGGTAAAAACAAATTTGGAGTTCTTGACAGTTTTACGGTGGTAGAATTCACTCTTCTGCAACATTAAACAGACAGCAGGTGTGATTAGAAGACATTCATTAGCCAGAATAAAGGTAAACAGCAATCTACAGGATATTTCTATACGAGTGTGTGTGTGAGAAAATGGCAATTAAGGCCATGAACATAGGGCTGGCCATGTGAGGTCCTCAGACCATGGGCTGGCCGAGGTCACATGCTTGTGTGAATTATGATTCAGTGTGTGTTTGTGTTCTCGTGCTTGTACTTGCTACATGCCGAGTACCACAATCCTCATTCTACTATCACAGTGACTACTTCAAATGACTGTTTGAGGGTTGAGACCTGGTTTGAAGTTTGAGTTGGGTTTCAGGTCAGGGGGATGGTAAGGGTTTTGATAGGGAGACAGAAGTTGAAGGGTGGGTGTTTCATGAGGTGCCAGGGTAGAGGAAGGATTAGTTTAGCATGCAAGAGGCCCGAGTCTGTATTGCAACTCAAATAACATCAACTTAACAATGTGGCAGAGCCAAATAACCCATAACCTGACTAAAAACTAAACAACACAAATTCAACATCAAATCAAGTGCTATGCTTTACTAGGCCCAGTTGGTGCTACCAGTTCTGGAGGGATGTGGTATCATGAGTTCCTGGTCGTACTTGTTGAACTTATTGCTCCTTAAAGTCCTTCGAGGTAGCTTTTTGGCAGCTGGCAGCAAACCAGCTAGTTGGGAAGATTAGCCCGCAAACCTTGCATTTGTTGGCTATTTGAACTTATTTTGTGGTCTCTTGGAGGTTTCTCTGCAGGCTCTCGCCCCACTTCTTAGCAGGCGACCTGAGATAGCCAGCAGGCAGACCTCAGAGTCACATGCCACAGTCAACCAGTGGCAACTGCTGGATCAGGTTCATCACACCTGGAGGTGCTTTCCTTTGTCTCCAGGACAAAGAAAGCCATGCAGTCAACTTTATTATGCATGGTGAGCCATTCCCCACCCACAGGGGCCTTGTCCCAACACATAATTACACCAAGCTTGGAAAAAAAAAAAGTAAGTCAATTCACAAAAGTCTAAGTCGATTTCCCAAATTCACATAGGCTTCCTTCACACTGTAGGCAAAAGTAGATCAAAGTCCATTAACCCTGTATGTATAATCTGGATCACATTTTTCACAGTAGCCCCCCCCCATAAATCTAAGAAAATAAAAGAACAAGGAGGTAAGTATAAGTTACACAACAGCCCACAACACAGATCACAGAGCCATAGGTGTTGGGGGGGGAGTGTCAGCTCTCACAAGGGCTTAAATAGAGAGGGGCTCATTGTACACAGGTGTGGGAGAGTAACACAGGTGGAACACATCAGGGAAATTTGAGAGGGAAACGAAAGAGGAGACAACTTTCCCAAAACAGGAAATCCAAAAAAATAAAAGAGGAAATACGTGTGAATTTCACAAACTGCTGTCGTGATCAATCAATTCAAACAATATTTTGTTGTTCTGGGTATCTCTGTAAGGTTTACTTAAAGTAACAGAACTTTTACCACAACTTTAACTGTATATTGAATCTATGCAACAAACCCCACGATCACACAGTTTGACATCAGCAAAACATTTCTGAGAAAACCCCTGCACCAAAGTCGGCATAAAAACACTCACAGGAGAGGAGGAGGAGGAGAGATTGGCTGCTTCTGTCTGTGCGCTCCTGCCTCTATTCCCTGCAGACGGCGACTGCAGCAGCACACTCGGGGCTGGCTCTGTCGTAACCGCGCTAAGGTTCAGTGGGTGGTGTGTGTTCCTGTGCAGGGTTTGCAGCAGCAGCCAGCTGATGGCTGCTGGAGCCTGTTGTTCACCTTGTCTTGTCTTGAATTTCAGCATTGTCTGTCTCCAGTAACCACAGAACTCAAGGCCTCTGCAAAAGTGCTCCAACCAGAACGTGCCGAGTCCTTTTTGCAGAAGAAAAAGAGAGAAGGGGAGAAAAGAAAGTGGGATCTTGCACACAGAACACTGTTAAACTCATATGGTTTTAGTCTGGTGGTGGATTAGAGGTTTCCTGTTTTGCCAAGTTTCATCAACATACTCGAGTGGTATGTTGATGTTGGAAACAGTTGTAATTGCATTTGCACACGCTGATAACAAAATTACACCGGGGAGGAAAGTGAAGTTTGCACAGATAGCTGCAAGTTTGGAAGATACCCAGATAATCGGGCAGTTGCTGGTATCTAAGGATGAGATGTGGAAGGGACAGAGGCCCTGTGACCTCTTCCTGTGTGGAGGACGTCCATGAAGGAGTCACATTGATCCTTAATTGAAATTAAGGATCAATTAAGGCTGAAATTGAGCCTTAATTTGGGTTGACTGTCTCTTTAAGACGAGGCAGGAGATGCCTTTTGAACATCGCCGGTGGGCTTTCACCATCAATCTAACACCTGAGTTTGTCAAGCTACGAGTTGAGGCTTGTTCGTGTGGAGGTGCGAAAATGTGATTCCTAACATGGTAATCCACTGAACTCACTCTGTGGAAACCGACATCCCGTGTCCATTCAGTCCGCTGTTTATTTATCAGAGAACAATGCAGATGCCAGGCTTCACGTGGCAGGGCGAGCTCGTGGTCTCCAAGTTCAGCCGCCACTCCGTGCAGATATAGAGACTGTTATCCAGTGAAATCAGGGTGGAGGGTGGTCACACTGTACTAACAGGACCAAAGTTCACTCTGTGTGTGTGTGTGTGTGGGAGGCAGAAGTGATGATTGACCCCTTTGTCTTTGGAGTTTGCTTCAGGACTCGCCCGTGGAGGCAAAACTAGTGAAAATATCTTGGTGTCGTTCAGGTTTTGGTGTTTACGTCATCTGTGTTTATTGGACCGTCTCAACAGACCTGAACCGCTTCAAACGTCAGCGGACATAATGCATAAATGATGCTGCCGATGGCGTCTTCGCTGACTGTGCGGCCCAGGTCTGATCATTGTGTGTGTGTGTGTGTGTGTCTGCAGCTCCACAGTTGAAAAGCCGGTCAGCCAGCTCGGCTCCGTCCCCGGCCGCCTCCAGGCACCCGTCCCTGCCCTCCCCCAGCGGCTCCCTGCGGAGACCCCGGACTCAGGCCGACCAGGGCTGCCCGACCCCCGACGCGGACAGGAGCTGCTACACAGAGCTCTACCCCAACGCTCACAGCTATGTGGAGCGTCTGCGGGTGGAGGAGCGGTCCCTGGAGCGCCATCAGCCGAGGGCAGAGGACGGGGACGCCTACTGCCTGCCCGTGGTGGAGGGGGCGTCCTCTTTCCGACCCAGTATGTACCTTTCACCGCTGATGGCCAAGGAGAACAAGCCACTGGAGGTGGGAATCCTGCGGCGGGTGAAGGAGCTGCTGGCCGAGGTGGACCCCTGTACGGCAGCCAAACACATCACCAAAGCCGACTGCACGGTAGGCCGACCGCTCCGGCTACGGGGGGGGGGCGTTTCACCTCTGCGCTTTGTTGGCTTTATCGCATAATTCCGCGTTTGTTTCCCAGGTGGCCAGAATCCTGGACGTGACCCCCGAGGTTCAGAAGATGATGGGAGTTAGTTGCGGAATGGAGCTCCTCACACTGCCACACGGCCAAAGGCTGAGGCTGGACCTGCTGGAGAGGTGAGGGGGCAGGACCGACCCCCCCGGGCCCCTGGGCTAATGTCCATTAAACAGCAGACACCCCCGTGGTTTCCCCCCAGGTTCCAGACCATGGCGACCACGCTGGCTGTGGATGTGCTGGGCTGCACGGGGACAACCGAGGAGAGGGCCAGCCTGCTGCACAAGATGATCCAAATCGCCGCCGAGCTCAAGGGCACCATGGGCAACATGTTTGGTTTTGCGGCCGTCATGAGAGCGCTGGAGCTCCCGCAGGTACGCTCGCGGGGAAACCTGGAATGTGCGATTTCATCCCTGACCTCTGTATGTAAAAACACCAACATTCTTGATGTAAGGTGCACATAATCTATGAGTGGTCCAAACTCTGGAGGTTGTAAAGGTCTTATCTCTGCTGTTACTGGGTGAGAAGTACCTCTGGCCCTCATGTAAAGTACCTTTATGTCACAAAGTTGAGGAGAGTGGAGTGCTGTGTCACTGAGTGTGGTACTGCACCAAAGAGCTGTTTGTCCACTCGTCTCTAAAATGCCAACTTTATAAAGTCACATAAGTGGGGGTATTTCCCAGTTAAATATCCTATTAACTGAGTTTTTGTCTTTCAGGTATCCCGCCTTGAGCAGACGTGGATGACGTTACGGCAGCGACACACCGAGGGCGCCATTCTCTACGAGAAAACGCTGAGGCCCTTCATGAAGAGCCTGAACGAAGGGAGAGGTAACGGGCCTCTCGGCGTCTCCCAGTTGAGAAGATGGCCGCGCTGTCTCCCTTAACGGACCCCGTCTCTCCCCAGAGAGCTGCTCCTTGTCCAACACCACTTTCCCCCACGTCCTGCCCCTCCTGTTTCTGCTGGAAAAGTGCACGGCGGAGGGCGAGGGCGTGGGGCCGTGGGAGACGGTGGAAGCCGGGGTGGACGTGGTCATGTTCCACCTGGGGGCAGCGAGGACCTTCGCTCAGCAAGGGGGCGTCTACGGCTCCAACGCCAAGGCCAAACTCAAGGGTACGTCCGAGCCGCTCGTCCTCGACTTGAACTTCCACCCGTCTGCCCGCTCACGGCGCCCGTGGTCTCGCAGGCTTCCAGGAGCGGGCCGAGGTCGCGGAGCTCTTCCTGACCGACTTCCAGATGAGGCTGCTGTGGGGGAGCCGGGGAGCCGAGGAGAAGCAGGCCCTGCGCCACAGCAAATTCGACCAGGTGTTGACCGCCTTATCCAACAAGCTGGAGCCGCCCGCCAGAGCGCGCTGAGCCCTCGACGGCCGTCCGCCAGTCGCGTCTTCGTCCTTCAGGACCGGGGGCGGGTCCTCCTGACTGTCCCGAGGGCGGTCGTCGTCAAAAGGGAGGACGCGGACCTCCTGCGCGAAGGCACCGACTGTTTTCTGACCTCCTCGGTGCTCGATTTAGGTCAAGATACGCAGGAATTTACTGTGAACGTCAGCGTCAAAAAGGCAGCCGTGGCGGTTTGTCCAGCAGAACAAGACCGCTTCCTGTCAGGGGAAACCCGAACCCTCACAATAGCTGGTGAGCGGAGGCCGCGCCTCGGCCCCCTCCGCTCGCACACGTTTCTGCCTGCACGAAGGCCGGACCTTCCTCTAATCTGCATCAGTCAAATACGTCGTTAAAGAGTAACATTCCTATACGTAATAGCCAAACGGCATCTTTACCTTTAACACTTTGAAGATGGTATTTGATGTGACGTAATCACCAGCGCTGTAGTCTCAGGACAGTCTACTCCCTGAACTTTGCTCTTTCTGACCTAAAGCATCAGGTAATCGTGTCAAGGGTCATATCACTGTGTGAATGAACTGAAGGTTAACTGACCCCAGAGGTTAAGGCCACAAGGTACCTTTTATCCTTTACATAATACCATATTTAATGCCTAATATTTATCAAAATGTGAAATGTAATTCTGTTTACCTCGCTGTCAAGTGTTTTCTCATTAAACTGATTTACCTTCCAACTTTTCCCCGGCTTCAGAATTCACATTTTGCTGCAAAGTCAGACAGGAAGTTTCACCTTTTTATTATTTTGTAAGAATTAATAAAATGTACAAAAAGACAACAAATACAACAAACAATATATTATCTGAGCCTGGTTGTGTGGTTTGTTCTCCCTCTGTGTTCAGGTGAAGAGAGTCAGTGTTCAGAGTGAGAGAGCAGCTTTTCCGCGCCGAGTCGATATGGACGCACAAAGGAGGGATGTTTCCTAACGGGAAGGAAAAGGGGCACGGAGGGGCTTGCCAGATATATAAGATGAAAATAACAATAAAATAAACAAGTCGAACAGCTGACCGAGGATGTGGTGAAGCACAACGGGCTTCTGGCTCTTGGCAGAGGGACAGTAAATCTCCTCTCTCGGACAAGAACCTTTACCAGTGGGAGGGGGCGCTGGTGCTGCTTCATTTACCACGCGGGGGCCGTGTTCGCCAGTCTTCTCATTCGCCTTTGGAGGGACAAGATGCGTGTCAGTGCCAAATGTCAGCTCGCCGGTGTGGAAATGTTTGTTTTCAGGTGTCATTGTGCCACGTTTACAGTTGTGCTTTAAAGGGGGCTCAGAAGTCATGAATCAAGACGTCGTCCTCACCTCGTGTTTCTGTCCTGATCCCTGATCTTCTTCTCCATTTCGGCGTCTGTCAAGGTCTCCAGCAGGGGGCACCACTGGTCAGCATCTCCTGTGTTTCTGATGGCGATCTCCACGGTGGGCAGGGGGTTCTCACTGTGACATCAGGAGTAAAGTGCATTTCAGCCTCCGCCAGGAATCAGACTGCAAAACGGGGGGGGGGGGTTAATTTATTTTGGAGTCCAACTGGTGAAACTGGTACCTGAAGGCGTACGTCCTCTGGTGCCAACTCAGCTGACCACGGATGCTGTAGGCGATGGTGGTAACAAACTCTCCACCCAGCCCAAGCTCAGAGCAGAGCTTCAGGGCAAACTTCTCTGGGGAGTTTTCCCTCTCAGACATGTCCCACTCAAACTGGTCCACCAGGGAGATGTTCCCAACATGGATGTTCAACTGGAAATCAGGACACGCGATGACTCTCCCTCACTGCTGAGCTCTGCGTGGCAGCAGTGATGCAGCTGACAATCTGGAATACCTTAATGATGACTCTCTGGTCCGCCTGATCCTCCAGGATGCTGTCCGTTGGATAAGACTCAATCTGCTGGCGGATGGCGGAGGCAATAGCAGGAACAAAGGCCAGCGGGTTAAGATCCAGGTCATCACAGAGGATCTCAGCGAACATCTCGGGTGTCATCAGCTTCTCTGAAAAAGTGTTGAGTGTTAATGCCGGTTTAATGCCACAAGCTATGATAGTGAACGTCACAGAGGAGAAGGGTACGACGGGCCACTACCGTTCATATTCCAGGTGAAAGCGTCTCTGAGCTTCTGTCCCTCAATCTCCATGTCCAAGCGGATTGGAACCAGGACTTCAGACTGAGATGCGTTCTCGTGTATCACGGCTGGATCGTGGTCGTCAAAACTGTGAAACAAATACAGCGTTGGACTTAACACACCTCGATCGATGTCAGTATTTCTTCAGAATATCTGACATCCAGATCCAATGACATAATTATCAGCAATATAATTATTTTTATAGTAGTAGAATTGAATCATGAGTGATTCAGGAGTCTGTGCAGGTTCCGGCTGCTCACCACAGTGGGAAAGTCCTCTTTTTGTCACGGCCCAGTCGGCTGCGGTTGATAGTGGTGGAACAGGGCACAGCATCCAGATGGTGAGAGCTGTTGGGGAGTGTGGGAACCCACTGACTGTTCCGCTTTGCTTTTTGTTCCCTTGGAGAAAGAGCGAGAAACCGGGATGTTAAAATCACCCTTAAAAAAAACTCTGAGGGTTCAGGAAAGGTTGATAATTAAGGTACAATTTCATAAAATCTACACTTATAGGTTCTTTGAGGTTCTCTGGTTGCAGTAGGGGAGCCAAAGCATAACACCAAATAAGAAGAAATAAGAAGGTACCTGAGGTAGGCGGGGGGCTCAGTGCTGATGGAGACAGCTTTGTACTTCTCATCGTTTCCGTCAAGAATCTCCTCAACTTCCGAAGCCTTCAGGAGGGTGACGCTAGTTGCAAGCTGGGTGTAGCCGTGATCTGAACGACAGAAAGGGCACATCTCAACAGACCTCGACTGGCATGAAACACGACGAAGACAGGAACACAGAGGCCGTTAGATGTGGAGGAGACTTGGCCTCTGCTTCCTGAGAAGTGGTGAACTGGCGCTCCCTACTGACCGTGTGATGACTCCACTATCTTCTTCCTCTCCTCTACAGACGCCAGTTTCCTCCATAGTGACGGGTATCTCTTATAAAGGGACCCTCTGAACATCCGAAGGTAGTTTCCCACCTGAACACACAAGCATCACCACATATCACGGTTAGAAGCCCGATACAGCCAGTATGTACTGTAAACACTCACTTTATAACACAATAATTTCAACAGCATTTTAAAAAACAAAACAAAAAAATCAGCATGGATGACTAAATAGTAAATAACAAAACAAAGGCATGTGAAAATATTTTTCACAAATACACACCCATGAATATTTACATGATTTTTTTTTTGGACGGAACATAAATCCTGGTTAATTTCCACATTTATCCTTTATTTGAATGACTTTATTTGCTCGACCACGATAACTTAGCCAGCTAATTGTTCCACCTCAGCTAACGCTAGCGAGGAAATAACCGAAGAATCCCGCCCGAGGCGAGTTATTTCTCGCCAAAGTTAATCACACAGCACACACGCAAATAGGCAAACATCACAAAGCTCAAGGATACTCGCGGTTACGTTCACAAATAACCTTAAAATAAATGAATGAACCCTCTTGCGCTATTCTCCATAGCTTAGCACTTAGCTGCTAGCGGCGTGACTGCCCGCTTAAATCCTACATTTCTCCCGATGGATCAATATATCTGGACGCTCGTCCGCCGGAGAATAACCGCGCTCACCTCCGAACCGATCATGTAAAAGTCTCCGCCATCCTCGAGCTGGAATTTCACGGGTTTTTGTCCAAACGTCTTGCTAAGCGCCATACTGGAGAGCAACAACAAAGCTATGTGCGATCGCGCATGCGCCAATCTCAACCATGTCCCCGTCCCCCGGTGATGACGCGCACTGACGTCATCCGCAACCGGGTGACGCTCTAATCCGCTTTAATCTCATTTTTCTATTACCGCATCATGTTTTCCTGACCTAAGCAATATCATTTTACTCCAATTAGTCATTAAGTAAGTGATAAATAAAACATTAATTTACACTATTGAAAACAAGTGCAGGAAGTCATTGAAATAAAACTTTTATATACACAAAATATTGAATAAAGGCAGCTGTTTGGGGAAATTAATAGGAAATATTTTCACTGTAAACATTATTACTACAGTCAGTTAAAAACTATGTATTTTATGAAGAAGCCTTTAAAATTTCTCATGTTATTCGATTATCATTTTAAAAACTCTACAAAAACCAAGAGACATTTTACTTTTATAAACTTAATGTTTATTTGTATATACATGAATATATTAATCTATAACCAAGAAAGGAGAGAATGTACAATGCAAAACAAAAAAACAAAAAAAACCTTTATATACAGATCAATAAATAAAAACTTAATCAAGGACAGTTTGTATTCTACATGGGTTTTTGCGTATTTGGGAAAAGTCGGGAAAGAAGAGACTGAAGTTATAAAAAGTTTGGAAATCTTGTTAAAATGCAAAATGGCACCCAAGAACAGATCAGGGGGGACAAAAAAGAAAGGGGAAAAAAAAAACAACAGCACGTCAGCTGGTTTCCAGTTTTTAGTGTTTTTCTTGTAAACACAGCGTCTTTGTTCATACTCGCACAGACTTGGGTCAAATCACAAACGGTACGCCACGACGACACATAGACCAGTCCAACATCAACCTCGGGTCAGGAAACTCGGTCAAAGCCGTACGACGCTCTCAAAGAACACAAGGTCACTCGAGTCAAGATGCAGCCGAGGCAGAAAGTCTGTTTCCAGGATCGACAGCTTAAAAAAAACCCAACGCCGATTTGAGGCGTTGAGGTCTGGACAACAGCGGTATTAGTTAGTGTGGTTATAATGGGTCGATAGTGGTTTTCCCTGAAACGTTTGGGCACGGAACTAAGCAATAGTGTTTAAATGCTTTATGGAGAACGTTGAGCACCACAGGGGAAGTACCTCTGATCAGCTTTTGAACTAAAGAGCGTTCCTGAACACCCTTGATGTCACTGAACGGTCTAAAAATCAAAGTTTGCTGCAAACGTTCCCCAGCGGTGTCTCTGGCAGGGAGCTTTGGGAGCGTTCTGAGTGTCAAACGTAAATATTTCCAGGCTTTCTACAACGGCTTCACCTCTTCCTCCTGACATCTTTGATTCAAGTTTCCTGGTCCGAGTTCTCCACAGGGAAACGGGTCGAGTCTTTATTGCATTCCCACCCAAAATGAAGCCACAACTCAACATACAAACTTGATTTTTTTTTTTTTTTTTAAACTGTAAAAGGCTGATAATTCATCTGTTATTAGAAAATCTTCCCTCTTTCATCTTTTTTTTTATTGTTTTTTTTTGGCACAATTAGGGTCAAGCCAGAAGGGAACGAGACTTTTTTTTTTTTTTTCTTTTCTTCTAAAGTTCACAGTGCTCGACGTGACGCACTGACTGACAGGCAGAGAGGGCAGGGTGAAAGGTCAAATGTCACAGTGTTCAACTGGCACAAACAACATCCACAACAGCTGGACGACTGGCCTCCTGCCGCCCGCCACGGTATTGCTTCCGCAGATATCTGAGGGGCGGGTCGGGGGGGTGGGGGGGGTTCATTCATTTCATGAGTGGATTAGGAACTTTGTGCGAGTGAAGAAAGCAAAAGAAAGGCAACACGCGGCCGCAGTGCAATCCAAACGAACCCAAAGGTGTGATGTGGTGACAGAAACGTCTCAGGAAAAATCCAACCTCATCACCAGTGGCTGCTTACAAAGATCTCTCTTTAGCTGCAGTTTCCTACATTTCCCAGAAGGCAACAGTGCTGGGTAAAAAAATAATAAAAATTAAATTGGTAATCTGTAAATCTGTAATCCGAGTGTGTGTCTCGGTTTTCTTTTGGCCTTCCTAGAGGGAATTTGCACTCCAGCGAGCCGGTGGGGTGAGATGTTGATAAGAAAAATGGTGAAAAACATAATTACATCATAATAGAAAAACACAAAACCCAAAAGGTCCAAACAATTAAGTGCGTGTTGGGAGACAGTACTGACTGTTGGAAAAGAGCCCTTAAACATTACAAAAAAAAAAACAATGGCATGACATCAGTCAACATTTGACACATGAATCCACAGGAAAACGAAAGAAAATGTGTGTTTTAGGTTGGATTTTTCCTTTGAAAGTAAAAAAAAAAAAGTAAAAGCAAAGACGGGACAAAAGCACTGATCCATGTGCGACCGCGTCACCGTCATTCCCTCGGGGGCTCCTGATCGCAGACTCATCCGCACCTTTCTCCGGTTTTCTGGGACCGAGAGCCCGGAGAGGGAAGACTCGGCTGTCACACCCGGCACGGGAATCCCGCAGGACAGATCGCATCATGCTGATCGCGATTGGCACGTGTGGAGAGTGGCCACCGACGGACGCGAAAGGGAAAAAAAAAAAAAAAAACCCGCCACGTTGGAAGAAACCGTTCCGAGCGCCCGGCTTGAGATGCCAAACGGCGCCTTCCGACGCGGACGCTGGCAGACAGGAAGTGGAGAATGTTGAGCTCGTACAACCCATTCTGAAGGATCATTAGCAGCACCATAAAGAGCAGAGTGACGCCAAAATAAAATAAAAAATAAACGCATAATGAAAAAAGTGTCAAGTCTATTAACAAAATCTCATGGTCCATTCTAAAAGAATATACTGCACAGGTGTTATTAATCCATATTTACACTCGTCTTTTTTTGTTTTCAGCTCTGTTGTTCTTTTCATTTTCTGTCCGAGTTAAGTGCGATTAAAGGACGACCGCGTCCTTCTCGGTGTAGTGGTTACAATTCATTCATTCGTTAAGAAAGTAAACAGGACTTATGGCTCTGCCCACTGGATTTCTCTTATCTTTTCACATTCTTTGACCTTCTTTTATAAAACGGAGGAAGTCAACAGCGTTCGGGTCCCTCAACATCCGCATCACCGTTAAGACGCCAACACAGAGTCCATCAGACATCGGAGAGAAGTAAAAAATAAAAGTTCGGAAATACTGTCAACGTCGGGAACCCTGGGGCAAAAGTGGACAAGGCGGCGCTGCGCTCAGAAGAAGTTCCCTGATTCCCAAAGAGACATTCCAGCAGCCAGCAGCGACGCGCGTCCGCCGCCGCCCTCCGGGCGTCGCGTTCGCGCGTGAGGCTGCGCGTGAAAAGTGAAGATCGGGGAAGAAGGCTGCGCTTGGAAAATTTTTTTTTTAAAAATGCTTTCATCAAATGAGTGCAAAAGGTAATTTGTGTGTAAAAAAAAAAAAAAAAAAAAGAGCAAAATAAACCAGACAAATGTGAAGATGTAAACGTAATGAAGCGGGAAGTGAAACTCATCTGGTAGAGAGTGCAAGTTCAACAGCTGCACGCGACGCGGCGGCGTCCCCCAAGCCCGCAGCCCCTGAGCGGGCGTTTCCCCCCCACCGCCGGCCCGAACCGCGAGCGTCCCCCCCGGCGGGGTCCTGGTGGCGCGACAGCTGTTGCTAAGTGCAAAGGTGCTCCGCTGCCTTTCTGCTCACCCGCAGAAAGGATACTTGGTCATCGATCTACAGCTCTGAACCAGACGCTCCAGCTCGCTGTCGCCTCCGAGACGCTCCCACATAAAAAAAACCTTTGTTCTTCTCACAAATTGGAGGCCAGAGAGGGTCAACCGGGGGGTGGGGGGGGCGTGGCGAGATGGCGATGCACCTCAGAAAATCCCTTTTGCAATTTTCAGTCCCTTCTGCTTCATGCGAGGCAGCGTCGAACTGGCCACGTTCTTGGCCCGCACGGGTCGGCCCAAGCCCCGCTTCTTCAGCACAAAGTCGTAGTTGGCAGTAGAGTTCATGGCGTAGAAAACATTGGCGTTGTCTGGGATCCGAAGCTCTGGAGACACCAGAAGGGGGGGGGACAACGAGTCAGCAAAAACAGAGCCGATATGAAGCCAGTGAAGGGATGAGAAACACTCGAGGTGGAATTCCAGAGCTTCGGCGTTTGTTATTTCATTCCTCACCTTTGTCCTCGGAGATTTTTTGCATCAGCTCGTAGTCCTCCGTCTTCTCCCGCTCCAAGTTGTGTTTGATCATGGCCTTCCTGATGACCGCCGGCGTCTTGTCCTGACTCGTAACCTGTGAGCGAGGGGCAAAGATTTACCGCTTCTGACACGAGAAACTAAATTCTTGCTGTGATGAGACCGAAATCCCCCCAAGGACACAGAAAACAGTGTGCTGTCACGCAGGGATCAGAACACCACATGTCAACGTGAAGGGACTCACCAGGATGCTTTTGTACATGTTTCCGTTCTCCACGTCCAGGCTGACCCTGATGATGCAGCAGTCGTCGATCTGCTGGTTGTACAGCGGCAGTGACAGGGTCGAGTAGTTGGACACGGCCGAGACGGAGCGTTTGTGCGAGCGCGAGGCGGAGAGCGGGGTGGAGCAGGAGACCGAGGAGGAGGAGGCGCTGCTGGAGCCCGAGGCCGAACCAGAGCTGGAACCCGTTCCTGAGGTGTCCAGAGACGACAGCGACGTACACTCCCAGAACTGGGCGGAGCCAGAGCGGACCAGGAACGCCGTGTTACATTCAATGTTCGTATGATTTGTAGCTGAAAAGGCTGCAGAAGTGTCTCGTTACCGTTGAGGTTGTATCGGCTGCTGGAGCGTCTCTTCCCAAAGAGGCAACGGTGAGTTTCACCGAAGGAGTCGACGTCTGGGGAGCGAAGGGGGAAGCCGGATTAAACATCAACAGTGATTATGTTGCCCGCAGACACAATCTGCAGCATATGTAAACCCCCCCCCCCCCCAAGCCTACCTTTCTCTCGTGTCCCTCTGGAGAGTCAGACAAGAAGCTGGCGTTGACATCTTCCAGGTCTGAACCACTGGAGCTGACAGAGGTGACGCTCAGGGCGTCGCCGCTGTCCCCCCCACCCCCCTTGGTACGGTCTGAAGTGCGACTGGTCAAAGGACTTGGAATGAGAGCCCGCGGAGCCGCTGCAGCTGGGCTCCGTCAACTGCCGGCTGGAAGCGGACGGGGCGATAAAGTAATTTTAATGTTTGTTGTTCTGAAACGCAATCACTCGGTTCCTGTTTCAAAGCCCATTCTTCACCCCGACACTTACTCGCTCCAGCGTTTCATGATGCCTCCGTTCTTCTTGGCTCTCAGGGTGTTGCTGGCCGACTCGGACAGAGGCTCGATCTCACAGGAGAGATTGTAGCTGCAGGAACAGGAAGTAGACGAGACGACGCCGTTAATCTGAGTTCATCACAAGGGCGCGACTGTGATGATCTCCTTATCATGCATATCTAGTTTAAATCATACATATCTGGTTTAAATCGGTTTGGTTACACTTTATTTCCGTTGATAAAAAGGGAACTATTTGGGTCTCATCTTCCAAATTACCATCCTTGGGAGTGCATTGCTACCAAGAAGACTTTATGTGGTTTTAATTTCCTGGTTTTAATTACTAACCTCTCTGCCTCACTGAGTTTCTCCACGCCTGTGAACCACTCTCTGAAGTGGCTGTCTGGGGTAAAGCTGTAGTTGTTGGAGGCCAGCTGGAGCAGTTTGATCTGAGCGATCACTTCAAACTCCTACAGGCACGCAGCAGAGCAGGTAAGGTTAAGAAATATCTGAATTGAACAAAATGAGTCCTGACGTAGTTTATTTCCCCTCACCTTTCTTCTCTTCTCAAAGTTGATCAGACCACCCTGAGAAAAGAGGAAAAGTAGCATTAAAAAAAAACTGTCATGGGGGGGGGATAAAGCATCTTTTAGATGACACAACAAATGTGAAGCATCTCACCTCCGTGTAATCCTTCATGGCCGTATCCATCATCACCAGGTCAGTCAGGAAGGTCCCCAGGTAGGGGATTGTCCCCTGCATCACTCCCTTTTTGGGAAAAGAAAAGAGGATTACGTTAAAGCCGAAAACGAAAGCGCGGTACTACATTTGGCCACAAGGTGGCGCCGTTGGCGCATGTTTGTGGCTGCCCATTCCTCGCATGTGAAGCTGAAGCGAGATGAAAGCAGGTACAAATTAAATGTTCTTTGGTCGCGTGGACCCACCAGGTCTCTCTGTTGTTGGTGTCTCCTCTGAGCTCGTTTAGGGTTAAGTTCCAATGTGGCAAACTTTGATGTGCCCTCCTGCAACACAAGTGAAAATAAATGTAAGGCCAAGTCACATGTTTCAACACTGGAAAATAAAACACCTACCAATAAAAACACACAACTGGCCAGGCAACCACCAACAATGTCAAATTTGAGGAAAAATACGCCCAAAATACTGAAATAATTTGATAGTTGTGCGTTTAGATGACAAAACAACATTACATAACCAGCAGATCTTGGTTTTCCCATCTCCTCTCTGTTCTTTCTCTGCTGTTTTCACATGAGGCACATGCAGCTGGGCCGGATTACGGATGGTTCGGGTGTCAGGGGGTGCCAGTGGGAAACTCCCAGCATTGATGCTTTGAGTGCAGCCTAAAATCCTCCCAAAAGATTTAAACTCCGGTGTACAAGAAGTGGATTCTGAATTTCGAATCCATATATTATGAAGAATGTTTTAAGGTTTTGACTCCAACTCCGATCTTTTGATGAGATCAAAACACATCTGTGTCACTTCAGACAAGTTTCCCCCTTCACATTCCTCTGAGTGATGTAATGCTGAGAGCCCCTCTGCAGCCCGTGTAACTTGAGCTGACCCAGTCAGAGGAACACTGCCTGGTCTGAGCAGATAAAGGGAGACGACGTTACCACCCCGGGGTGATCCTCTATGTAGGTAAAAGATCAGGGCTGTTATCTACACCAACCACCAGTTTCCTCCTCCCCGTGACGGCAGAAGGGATTCCCCCAGAAGACGAGCATTAACACTCTCATACATGAGTATAACACAAGTAGATGATAAGCCAGCTACAGTTTGTGGCTTTTATAGGTGTGACTAAATTTATGCTTGCGGCGATATCAACTCTCTCATATCTTTAAGCAACTGAGATCCACTTTAAATGTCATCTAAATTTCCAACAGAAATGCCGGTCCCTCAGTGACATTTCTGCATGTCAGCTGCTGTTGCTGCAAAGCACAGAAAATGTCAACACTTCTGATCTGAACACAGTTCGTGCTGGCTCTACAGACTCCCACCTTGGCCATTATCTGACACATATTCACACGTGTGAGGTGTTTCAGCCTCTGCAGGATATTTTTTGGCGGATTTTCCTCTCAGGTGGGCGTGAGGAAGCACACGGAGAGGACGGGTCACCTGCCACACATCCTCCTGCCACTGTTTATCTGCGGCACACTCAAGTTGCATAACTGTGAATGCTGTTAACTCTTCGCTCTTGTTTTCCTCAGGCGTGGCAATGATGCAAATAAATATACAAAAAATAAGAGAAAGCATCTAAATCAAATTAAATCCCACAATAGGTTGTGACCCACCTTCACCAGCAGTTCTCGGCTGAGGGAGTAGTTGTTGTCGTCTGAGAAGATCTCGGACAGCTCGCGAAAGGTGCGGAAACTCTCCCTGTGAGTGAGCGAAAGCAAAAATCAGGAGGCAAACCAAAGCCCACGGCCATTACCATTATCGCTGGAGGTAACGACAGTCACGCGGCTTCAATGCCGCTCAGAAGGGAAACACACCGTGACACTTCCTCCCAGGTCCTCTTCAGACGGTGGATGGCGTTGCACTGTAGGGCAGAAAGGATGGCTCGCAACGAGGAGAAGTTCTTCAAGATCCGACACTCCTGGAGTCAGAAAACAGATTTCACTTAATTGACCGTTTTCTTATGAGCCCCTTTACATTTTAAGAACTCTTCGGAGACCGTCGACGCTCAAATATCACTGTTCACTACGCATAGAAAGCGACGAGTTAAGATGGCGCTGACTCACCCGAGCCACATCTATCCACCTCTCCAGCAGCCGGGCTCTCTGGTTGGGCTTCAGCGTCGGGTTGCTCAGGCAGGTCGTGATGACGCAGTTGGTGACAGAGTTGAACTGGGCCACGGTGGCCCTGATGGTGGGAGCCAGGTGCTCCTTCCCTTTCTTATCCCGCTGAGACCAAATGCCGCCCAGGCAGTGGTAGGGCACCACCTTCTTGAACAGATCCTGCAGCGACAGAGACAGAGAGATGCGATTAACACCCCGTTAATAAACATTATCTTAAAGCCGACAACGGAATTATAGAAGCACTGAGACTTTAGAGACCTCTGACCTGGTCGAGAACCAAAAATTCAGAAGTTTAGAGATGTTACACAAGGCTTTAAAAAAAAAAGAAAGAGATAGGAAAGGGAAACGTGCTCACCGCATCCATGAGGGTGAACTGCTCTGCCACCATGATGGGGTCAAACGACAGGAAGCTGAAAGCAGGAAGTTCGTCCTCAAAGCCGCTCTCTTCCTGTGTGGCAAAAGGGCAGCCGATGTGTTCCCCTACAGAGAGAGACATCTTTATTTCAACACCGCATCGACACGGATCCTGCGTTTGACCTTTTTCTACAAACACGCCCACGTGATCTGAGGCTTTCTGCACGCCTACCAAATCTACTCTTTGCACAACTAAAGAGTTCTGAACTGAACTCTCCATCTAGTTTATCTAGTTTGGTTCCTGTGTTGTCCCCACGTCCCTGCCCTGTCGTCCCTCTCCTGTCCTGCCTTCATACCATCAGGATCAGGCTCACACTGCTGTCGCCGGTGGAAGTGGGCCAGCAGGTTGCGGGCGCGGCGCTCCAGGTCCGAGCCGAGGAAGTGGCGGTGAAGGTACGACAACAGCTGGTGCAGACAGTCGTAGTTTGGAGGGCTCCAGAAGTCCTCCGAGTACTGGTCCAGCCACGCACCCAGGATGGACGAAACAGTGCTGCGTAGAAGAAAAACGAAAACCCCAGACGATGTGTGAGCGATGTCTGAAATTAGCTGTGAGGTATTTTTAGGACAATATGACGCCACAACAAAGACACTCAGTACATATTGTAATGTTACGAAATAAACACTTAACATCTGTTCTTTGAGAGAAAAAAACCACCTGTGGGTTGGAAGAGAGTGAATTGCCTGGTTGTGAAGCAACAGAAGGCACTAAAACACGAGTATTTCTTATCAGTTTGATTTATATTGTTATGTTCGTGCACAAAAAAAAAAATCCTCCAACTCCTCCATCTGCACGTGGGCGCGAGGCGGGGAAATCACTACAGATTCCGGCCCCGCTGACGTTCCCACGAGGCTGCGGGTGATTCGATGTGGCAGCTCCGCACAAGCGCTCGAGCGGGACTCACTTTCTGAGCTCCGTGCAGTCGTCCTGGGACACTCTGTGTGCCGTGGCTGCAGGGACATTCTGGAGCTTAGCATACCTGAAAAGCACACGTCCACACAGCTCGGTGTTTGCATTCTGGACAATAGGGAACAAGTGCTGGGGGGGGCGCTCTACCTGTTGAGCAGGAGATCCAACACCTGCTTGGTAGTGGCGAAGGAGCGGTAGGTGCAGAGGAAGATGGTCACGTAGGTGGAGTCCTTGCCCCTGAACGACGACACCATGTACTCCACCAGCCTCTCCAGCGTGCCGGCTTTGATGGTCCTCACCTTGCAGGTCTCGTAGAGGCTCAGGGCCGAGTCGGTCTCAACGCCCAGCCACCGCTGGCCCTTACTGGCTGACTGGTGAAGCTGCATCTTCCTCAGGGTGATGGTGAAGATGGCATCCTCCTCAGCCTCCTCACCAATCTCCTGCGTCGAGCTCTGCGAGAGAGAAGAAACAGAAATCGCAATTTTTTTATTTGATTTTTTTCCCTGCAACTCTTGAGGTTTCAGGTTGGAACAAGCTCTTCAAATTAGAGGGGGCTGAGAGGAGAGGAAAAATGCCACTGTCACCAGGCAGAACGTCAAGTTAAAAATGACTCACGCCGGGATCTGACTCTTTAATTATGACCATTTGTGTGACCCAGCTCCGCTCTTTTTTTGGCCTGCCCGTGACTCACACTTTGTGAATCGCGCGCACACAAACAATAGCTTGTTAACAGAACTTGCTGGCTATCGCTGGCATTGCAGTTCGGGCTCCAGCCCGTGCAGGACACCGCCGTGGGCTGCGTGTCATCTAACACAGGAGACCCACATCAACATCTAATGGCTTGAGATGCTGAGCTCATTACTCAAATCCTAAGACTGTGTGTTATCGTGAAATCTCCGCCCAGTTTCATGTCAACATTAGCGACAAGCGCGTGAAAATGTGAAGAACAGGAGCTTATCTTAATTTGGTTTTCTAATCAGAGGCTTGCTGACAGATAAAAACTCGACCATCGGAGCCCAGAGCTTTCTGAGCAAACAGGCGAGCTTCGCTGGTGTGAATCATCACAGCCGAGGGCCTCCGCGGAGGAATGGTATGTAATCTGGCGTGCCACACTCATCCATCACCCCCGTGCGATGCATCCTTGGAGCCTTAGTCATCACGGAGGGCTGCAGGCAAGTTCCAGCATCCACTCCTGTCTTTTAAGTCGGGGGATCTTTGATTACCTCTCAATCAACAGCAAGGCCGTCCATTGTGTATTTGCTACCATGGCGACGGTCTGAAATGTGGGTGGCACGGAACTAAAAATAACACTGTAAAGGATCTTCAAGCTCAAGTGCATTTCTAAGACTGGGGAACATAAACCTGTGGGAAACAGAATGCCATGATGAAGGAGATTGAAACTGGAATGCTGACAGCAACAGTGTTTCCAGCCTCTGGATGACTGGAGCGCCTTCATGTGGTCGGGACCCGATGGGTGTGATGAATCGTTCCGGGCTCTGTGTGATGACTGACGTGTCTGAGCTTTATCGCCCAAACAATTAATCGACTAATCTACATCTACAAGGGGATTTCAATTAGCTGCGGCTCTTTGGAATCAGGGCAAGCCTGGCAACAATGGCATTAAATTTAATCTAAAAACAAAGCGCGCACACACGCACACACACACACACGCACGCAAACAAAGCCTGGTGGTGTTCGCAGGCTTAAAATGCAACAGTTCTTGTTGTTAAACGTTAAAACGAGACCGCAGTCACACAACAACGATGAACAGAGCAATGTCAACAGAGAGTGTGAACTCAAGTTAACCCTTGTTAAGAGGGTAAAACGCAGGGGGTGCGCGAGCGCGTGGGTGTGTGTATAACGGATAAATGGCGAGAGAAAAGACAAACCACTGGACTGTTGTAAATCCTGTACATTATATGGACAGAGGGACAGCTGTAGCTGAGGGCCTTGACAGCAGGAGAGGTTCTTATCAGGCAGCGCCGCTATCACTTCAAGCTCTGAATAAACACGCCGTTCAAGGGCAGCCCCCCCACCCCACCCCGCTCCACCCGAGGAGTCAGCTCCCAAAATAATGCTCCCATTCATCCCCGTTCCAGCAAGGACGAGCTCGCTGTGTTTACTACCTGAACAAATGAGGGACGGTCAATAAAAGGGCCGGGTACACTACCGAAATGCTGGAAAACATCAAAAGGACGGAACAAACTGTTGCAAATCGAGGCTTTCGAATGCTACCCCCCGAAGTATCCGAAACCGCGTTTCCAAAACAGGCGGTGTGATAGAGACGAGACGAAAATAACCCGATAATAAGAAAAACGCAGCCAACAGCAGACTGGTGAGCAGCCAGCGTGGATATTCAACACGCCGTCCATATCATCAAACCTTCTATTAGCTCATCGTTAAAGAAGACATTCATCATGAAAGATTCTCTTGAACATCCTAGAACTTTATAAACACAACACGTTGAAAACAATGGCACTGATCAATGGTTAAAACTCAGTAACCCCATGATGTAATGGACTGTTTTTATGAGTGAGACCGATAAATGACTGTGTTTACTCCAAGAAGTCTAAATCAACACTCCATATGTTCCTGCTTCAGAATGAAACTAAGTATTTATATTGGAAGTACAGTCTAAGTGTTTATAAGCCTGAAATGGATGATTGGCTTTCACATCAGAACAAAAAAAGAATAGCTCAATGTCTAAATGTTTACAGGGCTTTTTTGTGATTTAATATTGGAAAAATCCAGAATTTATTGATCGTTTAAACGGCTTTGATGGCTACGCACGTGGACTATAGAATCAGACCACAAAACTCAACTAATGCACACACTAATGGCTAATAATTTATGGCAATTACATAAAGTAAACAGTATGTGAAGGGAACGACTTTGCTCAGTACTTGACCTTATCCTGTACTGTGGAATATTTAGCGTCTCGGTGGTACATGCTGGTGTGACAGAGCGTACTTGATCTTTCACATTCTCGTCTTCTGTTCTAACCACAGACATTTTGGAAATGTGGCTGGTGTTGATTTCATCGCGGACAAGGGAAAAACAGCCCCCTCTCCCTCTCCAGGCATGCAAACGGGCCGACATGATACTTTTTTTTTCTCTTAGGCAGCCTCTTAATCAGATAGACTTAACATAGAGCTTAATATTACTGCAGGTAAAACCACTAGATCACTACAAGCATCCTTGTTTATCTAAGATAAATGTAACCCAGATAGAAGGAGGACGAGATTTTGTGTCTGGGGTGTATGGTTTCACAGATGTTCCCTCCGTCATGACGATCAGATAACGCTTTCACTTAGCAGGTCAACAATAATCTGGGAGTGCAGCTGTTTCAGATGATGGACGTTCAGCTCTTTACTGGCGCTGGTTGACCTCATAAGAAACACAATCGTGGACCCCATGATTCACCATCCCGCTGAGTCATCGCCCTGGTGAACAACTAATCTCTCCTCTTGATATCAGATATTGCTCAGAAAGAATAAACACAGCAGCCTGGCACAAGAAATGATTAAAACAAACACGTGGGGGGTTAAAAGTGAACCCAAATCTGAAGCCAAATCTCCAGGGGGGCGAACGATGATCTGAGAGCACGGCCGTAACCGCTCAACAGAAAAGCACACCTGCTTCGTCGGCAGCCGCCCCCACGTGAAGCTCACAAAGCCCCACGAGCCTGACTCTAAATGTAGACAGTGAGGGAGTCTCCCGGAGTAAAGACAAAACCTCCCTAAGAAACAGCCAGCTCCTAAACAAAGGCAACAATGGCGTGCGTCCATTACGAGCCCGTAGCAAAGGCCAGCGACTTCCTCTGCTGACAATGAGCGCTGAAAACCCGGTGAGATCATCTGGATGGAGGGCAGAGAGACAGAAGACATTATATAAGTTACAACTTTTTTTTTTTTCCTTGAAACCAAATCTCCCCTCCGCACATATTCTTTGTTTCTCAGAGGCCAGAAAAGGCAGCGCTCTTTCTGCAAGTAGGCTAACCTAAAAATAATCTGGAACTTTCTCTTTCTGGGCTGTGTTTATGCCTTTGTTAGCTTCGCTTCCAGAGAAATACTGACACGAACACGGGAAATTAAACTGACACTTTGACTGCTGACTAAAAGAAACATTCGATTTGGAGATCATCTCCCTTTTCCTTGCGTCAGATATTTATTTATATTCAGATAAACTCCAAAAACTTGGGAGTTGAGTAACTCCTTATCTGCCCATTTTCGCTCTTACACACACACACAAAACCAAACTCACACTCCATTAAAGCTGTAGCTAAGCTCACCCTGGCCCATGTGTTGCCTAAAACTTGGTGACAGAGCTGCTCTGACAGGTATTAGTAATACGCGCCAGCAGCTAAACTGGCTTTGTCAGCTATTATCAATCACCTACATGCGCGGACAGAGTTTCAGTAGATGAATAAACCTCTTATCTTTCGGCGGACTCTGATGGGGATTTTGGCAGAAATATCCTCTTTGTTTCATTTATTTTTCCGCAAAAAATATCAAACAGTGATGGTGAGATTCTGACGCCTATCAAACACAAAATGGTGCATTAACAGACCAACGACCTTTTTTTTTTCCTCTTTTAAAACAAGAATAACCGAGTCTTTCAACAGCTTTGTCTATAAATACTGTGAAAAATGTTCATAGAATGCACAGAGATAAGTTGGTTATCAGATCTTCCAGAACCTTCCTTCCTAATCGATTCCATCTTCAGCTGCCTGAAACAATAACGAGGAACACTATAGCCTTGTTTCCTGCACATCTACGCTTTCGAGTGCATCACTGAAGATGACTTGCAAAGTCCTGATGTGTGTCACATGAGAAAAAAACAGCTCTAAAGGATTATGCACCATAGCTGATGCCGTTTCAAAACTTTCCCAGCGGAATATAAGAACAGTCGTGCTATTTAGAACACACTAGAGACACAGCCGGCGCAAAAATTAGACGATTTAAGTAGTTTTCCAGGCAATGGGCCTTCGCATTCCAGCTGCCGTCTGTTTCTGTCGTTCCCCCCGAAGCCGATATCCAACGCTGGGATACTCGACTCTTTTTTAGGCTCCTTTTGCACCAACTCGGCTTCTGTTTCTCAGCGCAATCAGTCGATACTTAAATCTAAGATTAGAGCCCACCGCAGCTCACCTCCACCGCCCCCCCCAGCCACCCCCACCTCTGCAGCATACGAGGTCTCCTTCTCAGATGTCGCCCACCAACTGAAGTCAGTTTCCAATAAATCGGGGTCAAAGGTATAAAATTCCCATAACATGGCAGCAGAGAGAGCTGTGTGCTGTGTTTTACAAAGCTTCTCTTTTGATCCTGCTGTTTGATGGTGCACGGTTTTCCCCTGGAGTAACCAGAGACGCATTGTTTGAGTACCTGAATGCAGACTAAAATCTCTAATAACGCAGCGTTATTCCACTGACTTTGACAGCGTATGTGGCACACGGATTGAAACAATCCCCTTCTGAACAGGCCCAGGTCTCAGACACAACCACCAAACTGATTACTTACAAATGAGACGGCAGTTTGAAGGAGTTATTTCCCAAGGCCTTCTCAATTAGTGGCAGCTCCGCTTCAAATGATATGGTTATTTACCTTGAAAGCAACGTTTTGTAGTGTCCAGCTGCAACTTTAAATAAAAAAATTAAATTTGTGTCAGTGTGGCTTATGTGGTTTTAATACAAGTAATTTGTAGCATTTCTTTTCCTACTGTGAATCCAGTCTTTTTTTGTGTATGTATATGTATGTGTATATATATGTGTATATATATATGTGTGTATATATATATATATATATATATATATATATATATATATATATATATATATATATATATATATATATATATATATATATATATATATATGTATAGGAATCTTGGAAAACAACAACAAGGCTTAGACACATGATATACTGCTGTTACACACTGTTCTTTCTTCACACAGCCAACAGCAAACATGTCAGGCTGGTACATGTGCAAACACACATCTGACACGCCGTTGAAGAATAACAAAGTCCTTGAAAACATCAAAGCTCTCATAGTGTCCCAGTGCGACGCCTATAAGAATCTATAATCCACAAGTCACAGGAAATAAACTTGGAATTTATTTCCTTACACATTAAAATCTGATTAGCAGCATTTGTTAAAGGGCCCATTTGTAACATTACAACACCATGTCTTTATTATAGCAGTCACATGACCTGTTAACAAGCAGTCATTTGATACCCAAAGCTACATAATACATAGACTTGACTTTGTTGCTGGTTACATGGCGGCACGGATCTACTAAAGACTCCAAACCAAACCCACATCAGCAGGGTCAGCGAGCTGCAACAGGACCACAAGCTGAAACAACACACAAACTGAGGGGGAGCCCCCCCCCCCAACCCCAACCCCCACCCCCACCTCAACCTCTGCGAGGCGGATTAAGTGTTAGGTAATTGTGCAAGAGGAGGGATTAGATTAGAGCGGAGAGATGAAGCGCGGCACTTTTTCTGAAGGCGAGAGACCACAGCTACCTCCCACGGCAGTCAAGAGAACCGTCTCCCTGATGGTCATGTGACTCATCAGAAGAAATGCAGGAGAAAAAGAAACACAGGCGGACAAGCGGTAGAAAAACATCACATCTACATGTGGTTCCAATTATCAAAGGAACCTTGTCCGATCCCGGGCCTCTCCTGAGGCTGATCAATAGTCGCTCATCTCAGCTCATATCTGGACGTACTGAATGTAAAGAGCGCGGAACTGGAGACTGTTCCAGCTCACCCGTTAAAGAGAACGTTTCCACAGATAACAGTGAGGCGTTATCGTTGAAATGACCGTTGCTGCCGAACATAGCAGAATTGTGCACATTAAAAAACACACTGAAAGTAGTGGTACAATTTAGAAAGAGCATGAGTCATATTTTTAGCCATATGAGTGGGATGGAAACGTGGAGCAGTCGCCAAACAAAAACAACCCTGTTGCTCAGGTAACACTGTTTCGTGTGAAAAAGAAAACAAAAAACTTTTCACATCTACATCAGAAATTCTCTCAGAGCTCAAAATAAGATTCACTTAAAGATCCTCTCAACATTTCAGAGTCATTTCCCGTCCACCCAAGAGGGACGTCAGCCCTGCATTTTGACCTATAATCGACATAGCTTCCATTATGGCATATTCTGTTTGGTAACCTTGTCTCAGCAATATCTCTTTACACCCTCTGTCCATCCATTCACTATTGAATAAGCATTTATGCAGAGGGAGGAACAATAACCACAGGGCTGAAACCAGAGAAGTCTTATTTTTACAGTCACAAACAGTTTCTGTATGCTTCAATGAAAAGTTTCAGTTATTATGAAACGCTACATTATGGTTTTACTAAGCGATTACTCATTCTATAGCATTAATAAGAACCTTCAACATGTATAATCCATCGTGTAAAAATGCAGATGGAATGACATTATGGTCTGTAATAACAGTGTTTGTATAGGTTAATCAACCCGGGCATTTTAGTTCACAACAACAAAGGCATGCATCTAGATACACATCAGATACATTTGCAGCACAACAATCCAGAAGGATCCCCACCCAGGAGCAACAACTCCTCTTCCTCATCCCCTTCTCCTCCACGCATCAACCCTGTTTCAGAGCATCCTCCTCCTCCTCCTCCTCCTCCTCACCTCCAGCAGCGGCAGGTCAGGGTCCAGGTGAGTGAAGCTGTGCAGGACCACCGGGCTGCGGTCCTCCACCACCTCCAGCTTCACGCCGTCCCAGATGCTCCGCACCCTCCACGACGACTCAAACATCTCGACCAGCCGGCCCGGCTTGACGCTGCGCGCCTCGCTTAAGACCCCCAGGAAATAGACCATGGATGCCCGTGAAGCCTAGCTGCCCCTCATGGCGCCGGTAGGGACATCCTGGCCGGGGTGTCGGGGCGTGATGAGGGGGACCGGCCGCTCCTGTCTGCAGATCCCAGACTGTGCTGGGTCATCGCTGCAGTCCGCATTTAGGACCAACAGAACGGAGCTCTACTAAGCCCCGCCCCGCACCCGCGCTGCCTTCAAGAGTCTCGGTAATATCACTCATCGAACATAAGCGGAACATTTACGCCCTTTAATCGCTGTCCGCCATGTGTCATGAGTCGACATAAATGCAATCCCATATAAATGTATTGAATGGGTTTGCTATTTTAAAATAACCCCTGTCGATATGTTTATTTTAAAAATATTCAAGGCAATTGAACTCCCAAGCAAAATGGAATGTTTCTTACGGTGTCTTATCATGTGACCTTTTCCTAGAATGAAAAAGAAAGATACAATTCTGCTACAAAGGAGCCTTTTTTAAGTCTAAAAAGAAAGTTTACCCCGTGGGTAATGCCCCACCAAACGACACAACGGACAGAAAGAAGGTTGGTGTACGAGGAATCCCTGAAGGCAACGTTACCTCGCTGGCCTGACGTCATGTCTCTGGGAAATGATGGCGTTGTGTTGCTCATGCTTGTTTTAATAAAAATACAGTCATCTTATCCATCATACGGATAGATTCTCTACAGCTTCTGCTATCAAACGTATCCTAAACCTATCAAAACGGGAACCTTTTTCCCTACTAAGACACGCAGCGATTCAAAGGAATTCGAATAAAAGTTGATTCAAGAAACAACATTGGATTATATTTAAAAACTGACACGACCGCATTTGACAACAGCACAACACGGTGTTCTAAAGTCATTACTTTGTGTTGCAGGAAGCATGTTTGATCCCATAAAACCACAGCAGTCGTAGGTGCGTTTAAGGTCAAAGACTGCCTCCCTCTGGCCAAAACTGGGAGAGGAGTTCTGCTCCGACATCAATCATTCTCCTAAGATGACTGCCAAAGCCTGAAGATGGGTGTTGAAATAATCAAGCTTGTTTTACATGAGAAGCAGCTATAACTCTAAGGAAGTCAGCAGACCGTGGTCCAATTTTATGAGTAATAAATAGCGACTGTAGTTTAAATAATCTTGGGGATTTTCAATAAAATATACAATTTTTTTTTTTCCACCATCCAGTGCCTCAGCAGGAAGAGCTGGTGTGAAAGAGGCTAAACAAACTTGACAAAAACATCTGCTGCACCGGCTGAAAATGAATCTCATGCACAATTACACCCGACCTCGCTGACCTTTCTCATCCTCATCCAGCCTCATAATCTCTTTCCTTGCAAATCTGCAGAATGGTCTCCAGTCTATGCATTTATTCTGCCCCAAAAACCTGCTTTAAATTCAGCAAATTGATTTAAAAGTTAAACATGTGTTCATTTCAATGATAAATGCATGAAGTTTACGGACCATCACATCAGCTTTTTTAAGACAACGGAAAAATCCGAGCATAAAACAGCCATAATAGATTTTCTCTCCAAGTTTAACTAATGATGCCATACTAAATTCCTTGGAACACTGAAGACAGATTTTGTTGTTTAATGTCTCGTTGCCATGGATATTTGTTTTAAACTCCTCTAAATACAACAAGCATGAAGATAACCTCTCCAAGTGCAAATGTGTAAAGATCTTGATAAAAACGCTCTGCGGCCAAGTGCACTATGTCCCCCCCAGTTCTCCACAAACAAAAAAGTCTGCAGCAAATAGTAGTCAACAAGTGCCAAATATGGAGTCAGTAGAAAGAAAACAGCTCAGAAAAACTCACAAAATCACCTTTGCAGTGACTTTTTACCTCAATCTTCTGTGCTGTAATTGTATTACTCGGCTCCAAGTCACTGACAAACTGGGTTAACAAGAAGCTGACAAAGCTAATGGGACACAAAAAACAGGCCTATTTAAATCAAACATCTGCTGAATATTTATACTGGCTTAAAGATGCAGGAGTTTCTTTGCCGGTTTGTTGGAGTTTATGAATTCTGCATGCACAGGGTGCACACATCTATATCTACCGGATAAGAGAGGCAGATTTCCAAAAAAGAGAGGCTGGTTTTTACAGTCTAAAGGGCAGTGTGGGTATGAGTGAAAAGGTTGACCTCCTTCTCCCCTTGTCGTCTCAGTCTGACGTCTCATAACAAGAGCAGACATTTGAGGTCAGGCCTCTGCGCTGTTTCATGTTGCCGTGACGGCTCTACATCATAATGAGACTTAATGAGAGCAGATTCGGATCCGGAAGCAACAGTTCTTTCGGTGGTGTTTCTCTGCTGGAGAAGTGTCACCTGTGCGGGCGGAAACGGCAGCGCTGCCAAGCCTCGTTGTAAATCATCATAATTGACTCAAAGGTATGATCAGCACGAAGGCATCGCCTCTGAAACGGTCATTAAAATATCCCTCTCTGCCTCCCGTAAACGAGAAAACTAACCTAAACGTGTTCATTCCATGACTTCAAATTCCATCTGGTAAATGCAGCATCGACAAAAGACGGGTGTGAGAACGGGCTGTTTACTCTCCAGCTATGTAAAGGTCTGTCTGTTGAAGTGAGAGAAACGATCACAAGCGCTGCGCGGCGGGGATCCGCTTATTCACCGTGAAAGGTGACCAAACGCCGCCAGACAACAACGCGTGATAACACGCGCTAATCATCTCGGTCTCGTTGTATATGTGGTCGTCAGGTGAGAGGCCGTGCATTACGTTTCGCGATGAAAGGAAACACGAGTCCGACCTGTCTCTTTGCTCGGCCCACCGTCCTGTAGTAATCGGTCCAGCAGACGTCTGTCCTGACAAGCAGGCCGCACGTCCACGGGCTGCAGCACCACATCGCGTCTTTGCTCAGAACCAGACCTGAAGGGTTTTGCGGAGCAGAATCCCACCGGGCCCCAGAGCTCCCGCAGCCCCTGTCAGAGATTGGTTGAACCCCAGCCGGCGCTCTCTCCATACATATTTACTTTACCAGCTGTGTCAACAAACCAGAGGAACAACACTGGAAAAAATTAACCTTTGCTGGGAAATAAAAGGAAAACAGGTTTCGGAACCATCGCCGTAATGTGAGGAGGAACGCTTTTATTAACACTCCCAAACCTCAATTAAATCTGAAATAATTTATAGAACTTATATGACTGACTAAATAAGAAGCTTAAGCCATGTTAAGACTTAAGGGAGCATCAAAACCTGATCACCACAAATCAGACTTCTAAACACAAAAAGAGGGATTCTCTTAATTTATTGAGGGGCAAAAGATATTCTGGGAAAACAACAAACTTGGGGAGTGAGAAGAAAAAGCTCCTCATTCAGCCCTGGAGGAGAAGCCTCTGGATTTATTCTCCTGCCTTTGTTTCAGCTAACCATTCAGGTTTAGGTCACGGCATTTAACTATGCTTTCTCATGCCAACTGGGAGACCACTGGGAGAGGAACTCCGCTGTGAGACCACCTGACAACAGTCACCCAGGCTGGGAGAGAAACAAATCACGCTCCATCTCTTTGTTAGCCTGATCATTCTGGAGAGCAGAACCTAGTTCAGTATCTGCCTCTGGGTGTGGGGGATCCTTTCAGCTTGACAGAAATATGCTGTAGAGGTTGAAGCACTTTCTTTTAGATAACAACACAAGCTTGTGTGTGAACTCACTCCTCCTGCCCCTGCATCGTTATAAATGATGATGCTGGACGTGAGGGAAAAACATACATATATATATATATATATATATATATATATATATATATATATATATATATATATATATATATATATATATATATATATATATATATATATATATATATATATATATGAGTGAAAGAAAACAGCCTGAAAACCTATCGCCAATGGGGGAGGAACGTACTGTCTTTAGTGCTGTCCACAACCAGGGGGCACTCAAGAGGCTTTGGCTTGACTTTTGCACTGTTCTGTTGTGCGTCTGCATGAAAAATGTCAAACACACGCATTCGCTATAGTCTACCCCCCACCACACATACACACTTCTAGCAGCTGCTTTCAGTCTTTTCCTAATTACCTCCACGGCTTTTCCCAAAAGCATCTTTACTTTTCCATGTACACAAATCTGCCCCGCCGACTCCCTTCACGGCCGGAGCAGCCTTCATCCCTCCGGTCTTGTTTTTTGACCCCGACTGCCCTTTTTAGACTTTGCCTGCTTGCTAAGGTCCCTTTAGAGTTGGTTGCCCGTTACGACTGCGCTTGTTTGTTGCTGAGCCTTTTCTCCGGGTTGACAAGCCCGATCCGCTACAGATCATCGTTGTGGGCTTTTGGGACCGAGTGGGAACAAAGAGTGAGAGACGAATGGTACATTAACAGCCTGGGGAGTCAATCTGCATAACGTTGTAAACAAAAGCAAGCATGAACGCCGGCAGGCATCAGTCCGAGCAGCAACAAACCGCAACATTTTCGTCCGGAGTTTTCTTTCCGGAAAACACTCCAATAACAACATCAGCTGACTGAACATTATCAGGAAGTGTGCATGCATCCGTTAGTTTCCTTGAGAGCTGTCAAACAGCTGGGCGATGCGCTAGCCAGACACAATTTCATGCAACAAATCGAGCTTTTGTGTTGAGCGTTGTAATTCAACGTGGACACGCACTCCCTCTTAAGCCCTGATACCACATTTCCCATCATAACAAAGCGGCATATTCATTCTCTGGTAAACACACAGTCTTAGCTCAGGCTGAGGTAACCCCGATGACATCACCGATTCGGTCAATGAAACATTGTTTTCTGAGACCTAACAAAGCTCGACCACAAGCGTCGGCACAGACACCGACTGCTCGGTTTAAATATAACCCTTAATGATTACACGCCTGGATGTAGTTCAAAAATATCTCAGCGCAGAATGATGCGCTCATGGCAGGGAAACACTGCAGCTCTCTTCATGTCAGAGAAGGAAAAAAACAATCGGGCGCAGAGAAGAGCGAGAGCAATCTGCATCAATATTTAAAATCTAAGAGCATATTTCATTAAAAGGGATGAGTTCAGGGGCTGTGCTGACGAGAAGGAATTCAGGGTTACCAACATAAAATGTATTTCTGCGAAGTAAAGTCTCAAGCGGAGACGCATTCGCATGCCAGTTTCGTAAGATGGCTGCTGGGATTTGTACACCCTCACCTCTGGTGCCCCAGTTCCTCACAAATAACCTCTAGCAACAGAAGATTTTCTTTCCCCCGTTTTTCAAACATCATATCAAACGGAGATGAAACATGTTTCCCAGTCGGTTAAATAGCATGACCTATAAAATCAGCCAAAAATGAAGCAGATCTGTTTGTTGTTTTGGGTCGGGGGATTTTGTTAACAAGCTGGAACAGGAACACTTCCATCGTGGGATGAATAAAGTCACGACCAAACAAGACAAAATATCGCACACCGAACCACAGAGCTCTCCAAAACCAAACTAAGGGACCAGGTTACCGAGCCAAACGCTCTGGTGGGTCACATGACTTTGGTTTACAAGTTCTGATGTGCTGCACGGAAGAAGCAGAATGGATCGACCATAAATATGTGCTAAATCAAGAAACTGTGATCAAGAATGCACACACACATACACATACAATAAGGGAAGGCAGAGCTGCAAGTCTGAACAAACACACAACCTCACAATGCAGCACTGCACAAGCATGCTCGCACAAGCTCCATCCACACTGATGTTAAAGCAGATGAGATAAATACATACAGTCTTTAATTAGCACAAAATTTGCATTTAGACACCCTTGCACACATGGATGCATATCAATGCTGCATGCACACACAGAAACATGAAGTCTATAGGAAATGAATGTACACAGGTTAACGGGGAGAGAGAGAAAGAGAGAGAGAGAGAGAGAGAGAACAAGAGAAAGAGAGACAGAGAGAACGACAGAGACAGACAGATAGAGCAAGAGAGAGAAAGAGAGAGACATAGAAAGAGGGAGAGAGAGAGACGGGGTTTAAGACAGAGAGAGAGAGCCGTGTGGTGGCACAGTGTTGGAGCTCACCAGGTCGTCCAGGATGGTGACAGGGAAATCGAACATGCACATCTTGACAGGCTGAGCGAGAGCTCTGTGCAGGTTGAACAGAGACTTGTTTTCCATGCTTCAGACGAAAGGCTCCGCTCCGCCACTCACACAGTAAACACACCAAGAAATAAAAAAAGGGGAAAAAAAAACAAAAAAAAAAAAGGGAACTCCCCACGACAGAACTCTTACTCTGCCTTTCAGTGAAGACTGAGGAGATATTCACAGAAAAAGAGGAACCCCTCCAAGCCGTTCCTCCTCCCCCTCCCAGGTTCCACCAACAGCACTCCCCTCCTTTTCCTCCCTCTTCCTCGTCTTGTCTTCCCCCCCCCCCACCCCCTTCCTCCCTCCACCTCCTCCGCTGCCTCGCCAGGAAACGCTTTTAACTGTGGGCAGCCGCTTTCTCGCCTCACCGTCTTCTTCTGGAGGTGTTGCCCAACCGCTCGGCTCTTGTGCCACAGCCGCAGTACGTTTCCCTCTAACGCTCTGGCCAAAAGGTGCAGTTGCCACAGCACCGTCGGCCACGTGAAAAACAATTAAAAAAAAAAAAAACCACGGAGTGCCACCAGCAGTTTCTTCTGCTGCTGCAGCAATTTAATCAAGAGGGGAGGACTGACTCTGTTTTGCTCCTTTAGCATCAGACCGTCTGGGTGAGCCCATTAAAGATGAATCAGGGCAACTGCTTCTGAATCAGCCCTCCCACTCCTGAATATACTGGTGAATCTGAAAACCAGGCACACCGCATCTTATCACACAACTGCTTTCTTCCATCTGGGATGTGAAAATCCCGCCGCTACCTCGATGCTGACATTCTCTCGGATCTCTGATGATGTTTGGATCCAGGGCTCAGACATCAGAGATTAAGATCGCCGCCGACGCGAAATCCAATTTGTTTATTTGTCTGTAAAGCTACTGGTTTTGTGACAGATTAAAGCTCACAGGCTCTGCGTTTTTAGAGAATTTCTGCATGGCTCAACTGTTATTAGTCGGCTAAACAACACCTCCTGGTTCTTGTTATGCAGTCACCGTTGCTCATGTGTGCATGTGCATATTCATGAATGAGACGAGCTGAGTAAAACAACCCTGACGTGTGTTGTAGGAAGATGTCCTGCAAACAGCATGGCCAAACCCCCGTTTAAAGATATCCAAAAGTGTGTAGGCTACACGTTAGGATGTGTAGTCGTGGGAATTTCAACCCTGATTCAGATGCAAATGATGTGTGATTAGAAAATGAAGATGAAATGCTGCTTCTAAAGCACACAGACAGTAAGAGGAGGAGGAGGAGGAAGAAGCAGAGAGCCCGGCTGAAGAAGATACAGAGGACCACTGAGACACCACTGGGAAATGCTTTCAGATGCAGAAGCCGTCCCACAGCTGAATACTGTAGGATGGTCGTTGTCATGGAAACAGGGAGGCAAAGCCTGCTCTTCATAGCGCTACATAAGAGCAACCTCCTCCACTCCTCCCTTCCTCCTAACAGACACGGAGCCAGGACAGGAAGCCGGACTCCAACCTGCAGCTCTGCTTCCTGCAGCCCCACACAAAGACAGGACGGGTGGTGCAGGTACACAAGAGAGCCGTTTATCTCCGACACGTGATCAGAACCTGTTATTACCGCGGACGGAACGCTGTCTGGTCTGCTTAAATGCAGCTTCAGGGCGATGATGGAGTGTTATTATAGTTTGGGTGTCCCCAAATAGGAAAATGGAACCAGAGGATATGATCAGCAGCAACACAGACTGCAGAAAGGGTGAATGCATAGAATAAAGAAATGAAACAAATTATTTTACCTGCTTCTTTTAAAAACAAACCTCATATTTCTGACAGAAACCGCAACTAAAGATTAAGGTAAGTGCCACTTTTGTCCAGAGGGTTCAAACTGCCACCAAAGTAAAAAAAATATACCACATATATACCATATATATATATATATATATATATATATATATATATATATATATATATATATATATATATATATATATATATATACACACACACACATATATATGGAATGTGTCACACATTTTATCCAAGGTGCACAAACATTACAGCACCAAGAGGATTTACAGCAGCCGCACGACCGTAACTGTGACAAAACCAGGACATATCCACTGATATTCCCATAGCCGACAAGTTCTTGATTTACGACTAAAATATTAGTTGAATCACAGAAACGTCCAAACACTAATTAGTTCACATCAGGGTTCAAATGGAAATAAGTGGGACATTTATGCATTCCTGACATACTGCAGCCACAAGCATGGAACGGATGTGTAGTTACAACCTAGACCTCCAAAATCTAATCAGTTTATACTTGAGTCCAAATGTTTGTGTTCAATGTGAAGAATAGCTCCGGCAAGCTATTAAACCTCGGCCCGAGAAACAACAAATAAACAAGACGAAATGGTACTTCTTCTTCTCCCGTGTGTTGCAACACAGTTCATGTCCTTTTGTTGCAGAACAAAGTGCATCTGACATGGGATTTCAAGGACGGAATCTTTCCACGCACGTAAGTAACGCTCCAGAAAAATGAGGCGAACCCCGGGAGTCAAAGAAAAAAAATCTGATTCTTGTCACATTCCATCAGACAAAGAAGTCAGATATGCTCGGGGTGAAGTCAAAATGGAGTCTTTGTGGTAGCAAGAGAAAAGCTAACAGCTTTATCTACAATTCCTACACAAGATATACAATGGTGGGGGAAAACATTGAACGAATGTTTCAAAATGAAACGGATTCGTACAAAAAAAAAAAAAAAGGAAAGGTTTACAGTATGTGTGTGTGTGCAGAGTTAAATAAGTACACTTTAAAATGTAACAACTTTCACCCAGAGTCACCCAAAGGTCTCAGCAGTTGCCTGGAGTTCTGGGCAGGAAATGCGCAGTTTTGCATCTCTTCTTCCAATTTTATCTCCCTGGAAGTGTTAGTTCCTAAAAGTACCCACTTCTTCACTTCCTGAATGAACTGGTCTTTCCTGTTTCTCAGAACAAAGCCCCCCCACATGACCTCTGACACTGCCCACCACTGATAAATGTTGCTCTGCAAGAATACTAATGCAGCGATGCTACTTTTAACTTTTTTCAGCTCGCCATTTGTCATTTCTACTTGGAGGATCTCTGAAATCTCACACCAAAGAGAGAGCGCCTCCGGGCTTCTCCGCGCGGCGCACGGGACCCTTAAAGACGTTGACACGGCTGGAATGACGCGAGGCGATTGATTCCAGTGAGGGAGGGGCGTGTCCCCCGGACGGTGACTTCAGCCCCATCGCGCTGGATGCTGAGAGAGAAATTAGCCTCAAGCTGTAAAACATGACCTTTCCTCCAGCCGATAAGTCATTTTTACAGCGCGGTGTGTGGCCATTTCTCGAGTGGCTACAAACCCTCGTATAAGGCAGCACCTCGGAGGGATCGAATTCAAAAACGTTCAACCTTGAGTGTTTCTTCGTGGCTTCATTGTGTCTACTGGAGTCAACTTGTCTCAGTTTTGACATTCATCCGCATAAATGGTGCAAACTCGGCTGTTGGGTTTCTTACAGTGTGTAAAGTTCTTGGAGCCGTACCACAACAAGGCAAGGTTTTGACCCCGAGAATGGAAAATATATATCCAAAAAAAAAGGGCCTGGCTGCAGCTGCTGATGCTTTACTTTTGACTGTTGCTCACTTCCTGCCGCCGTTGCAACAGCGCACGAGCAAAAGGGGCAGAAGAAACATTAAATACGCAAAGCAAACAACAACGGAAAAAAAAAAGATACAGATAAAATACCATCACACTTCTACCTCACTCAAACAGCAGGCACGCGTAACATCAATCGATCAATAATAAACAATTAAGATCCATTGATTATTCGGGGCTGAGCAACTAATGGATCCATTGATGAATCATTTCCCACTGGAGAGGATCAACATGAGGATCACATCCAGCAGCAGACCCACCTCACATGTCTGCAGCTACCATACCATGTATTATTGATGTGTCCGCTTTACTTTATGGTCACTGACCTTGCTATGGAGGTAAAAACAAAGAGGAAGTGAGTCCCAAAACCAGGACAGTCGAGGCTAAAAGCACCAGAGGTGGTTTTGTTTTGTTTTGTTTTTTTTTGGGGGGGGGGGTTCCAGTCTGCAGCTGGGCTGAGTTTAGAAGCAACCCACCGTTATTTTGATCTTAGAAAACAAGGCGGTGTCTGGACTTGGCGGTCAGGTTTGATGAGGAGTCGGATCAACCGAGCAGTTTCAGAAAATGGTGACGAATCTTCGAGTTTGCACGGTGTCGAAACCTGAGCGAGCGATTGGCCCTCCGGAGTTTATATTTATCCACCATTTAGGGAAGGAAAAGCGATTACACAGCCGTTTAATCATCGATGCGCCGGGACGTGATTTCACCGCTATTTTTAACCTCCCCTTGATGCCCCCAGTAGAACTTTATCTATATTTACACCGCGTTCCTCCAATGGTCGCGTGCTTGGCTCTTGAACGTGACAACGAAGGCCTGCGCTGAGCTTTAAATAAATTCCTCCTTACCTTTGCAGGTAACACCGCCAGAATGTCACCTTGGTAACTCACAAAACCTCGTCGTTTCTTTGGTTTTATCTACTGGCGAATCAGCTGTAAAATGCAGGGCGGGTTTAATCAAACGACTGGTTGCAGGTTGGAAATAAAAGGTAAATCACGGAACTCTTTAAAGAAAAGGCAAACGTGAAGTGGGGGGGGGTCCTGGAGAGGAAAGGGAGATATCCATGCAGGCGGGATGACGGTTGGGAATGATGGGAAGGGCTGGCTGCTGAACTGTTTGGAATAAACTGCAATTAGAGCGTATGCAGATGAGGTCAGGTGTGTGTTTAAACACACACACACACACACACACACACACACACATACACCCATCACCTCCCAGTCCCAGCCCTCTTCTTACCTGTTTTTCCAGCATGATCATTCTCCCAGTATCATGACCTTCAGGGAGTATTTATCCATGCGGGGTTCAGGCTCGCCGCTAGACACCCTCCTCCCCGGCCAGCATCTCGTTCTTCACGGATGAGCGACGGGAAAGCGGAAAAAAAAGGGGGGAGAGAAGAGGGGAGGGTGGGCGAAGAGGGGCTAACTAATAAGACAGCGGGGCAGCTGCGGGGCTTTATCCTTCACAGATCTGTCCTCGGCGGCTTCGGCATGCCTCGTCATCAATGCAAAAAAAGCATCGCGGCGTGTCTATACAGGGGGGAGAAAAAACGCACCAACAGCGAAAAGGAGGGGGGAGGAAAAAAAAAAAGAGAGAGACAACCAACTGGGAGCTAGGTAGCATTAGCGCGCTAGCCTTAGCCAGCGGTGCTCCGTTTGTTTGTCTCCATCCGCCGCGGTGCCTTCCCGTCACGCTCGAAAAACCGACACCGAGGCGTCCGCGCCCGGCATCCCACGGAGGAGCGGTCTGTCCGGCGGGGGTGGGGGGGGGGCAGCGCTGCTGCCAAGAGGAGCGATGCTTAAATGGACGTGGTGGCTGCGAGTGGGGGGAGTAGTGTGGGGTGTGTGTGTGTGTGTGTAGGGGGGTGGCGACGTTCACCGCCCCCCCATGATGATGGTGGTGCTGCTGCTGCGGGGAAGGCACCGGAGTCGCTGAGAAGCACGATGCTCGTGAACGCACCGCACGTAAAATAATGAAATAAAATCATAAAAATAACAAGATAAAAAAATAAAACGTATACATAATAAATTATAATAACACGAATTAATATTAATAAGAAAAATAAACAGATCAATTAGAAAAACACGTTGGGCAACATTCAGAATACACACGCACGCACACATATGAGGTCCTTCACGTTTTATTGATTATTTTTTAAGTGTCAAAAATGCCATTAAAATAAGAAAACTCAGTGTTTTACCTAGAGTGTTGTCTCACAGATTAATGCTTCAAAATACTACTTCTATGGTGGTAGTAGTAGGAGGAGGAGGATGAGTACAATAGTAGTAGTAGTAGTAGTAGTAGTAGTAGTAGTAGTAGTAGTAGTAATAATAATAAAAAATAAGAAGAAGAAGAATACAATTTTACGTTATATATGTCAACGATTCCTCATGTCCTACCGTAAATTAAATAAATTCAATAAAATGATCAGACATTATTCAATAGGACAATGTATTAATTAAGAATAACACATTTTTTTCTCAATTTCACTGCGTCAGAGGTTGAAAAATCTCTAAAATGTCACTGATGCGGGTCTGATCCATATTGTTACTTTACTGTACCCCTAAATGTTAATTATTCCGTCTTTTTTCTGATTTTTCCTGCCTCCGCCTGTCAGCCAAAGCGCAGGTAAAGCCAATGAAGGAGGAGGTTCACGTCTCAGCCTGGCAGTCAACGCGCAGGTACAACGGGTGGGGAGGGTTCAAGGCTCGGCCGCGGTGCACGCCGGGACTTTTATGTAAAGCCAACATGTCGGCCTCCTGCGCCAGGAGGCTGTGTAAGGTCGGCCTGGCCCTCCTGGGGCCTCCGGCCGCAGGGCGGGGGCTCTTCCCACGGCCCGGGGGCGCCCTGGGCCCCGGGAGGACCTACGGCACCGGCCGGGCGCCGCTGCGGCGGGGCGGCGCGGGGCTGGTGGGGTGCGCCTTCCTGCTGGGGGGAGGTCTGGGTCTGTACCAGAGCGTCCGGGTCCAGCAGAACCTGGCCCAGGACCAGAACCTGGCCCAGGAGCAGCCCCAGGTAGGCCCCGACACCCCCCTTGTCCCTCCTCTCCCCCCTGTCCCCCCTCCTCTCTCGCTATCCCCCTCTTCTTCTCTCCCTGTCCCCCATCCTCCCCTCCCTGTCCCTTGTCCCTCCTCTCCTCCCTGTCCCCCCTTCGCGCCCCCCTCCTCCCCCTCCCTGACCTGGACCGTCTCCGTGTCCTCGTCCTCCTCCTGTCCCCCTCCTCCCCTCCCTGTCCCCCCCTCCTCCCCACTCCCTGACCTGGACCGTCTCTGTGTCCTCGTCCTCTCCCTGTCCTCCCTCCCTGTCCCCCCTCCCTGTCCTCCCTCCCTGTCCCCCATCCTCCCCCCTCCCTGACCTGGACCGTCTCCATGTCCTCCTCCCCTCCCTGTCCCCCCTCCTCACCTCCCTGTCCCTTGTCCCTCCTCTCCTCCCTGTCCCCCCTTTGCATCCCCCCCCTCCTCCCCACTCCCTGGCCTGGACCGTCTCTGTGTCCTTGTCCTCTCCCTGTCCTCCCTCCTCCCCTCCCTGTCCCCCCTCCTCACCTCCCTGTCCCCCCCTCCTCCTCTCTCCCTGTCCCTTGTCCCTCCTCTCCTCCCTGTCCCCCCCTCGCCTCCTCCCCACTCCCTGACCTGGACCGTCTCCGTGTCCTCGTCTTCTCCCTGTCCCCCCTCCTCCCCTCCCTGTCCCTTGTCCCTCCTCCTTCCTCCCTGTCCCCCCTTCGCGTCCCCCCCCTCCTCCCCCCTCCCTGACCTGGACCGTCTCCGTGTCCTCGTCCCAGGCTCCCACAGGCGGCCTGGCGGTGACCCTGTACCAGTACAAGACCTGCCCCTTCTGCAGCAAGGTGCGGGCCTTCCTGGACTACCACGGGCTCCCCTACGAGGTGGTGGAGGTGAACCCGGTCATGAGGCGGGAGATCAAGTGGTCCTCCTACAGGAAGGTCCCCATCCTGATGGTCAACCAGGGCGTGGTAGGTACACCCCCCCGCCCCCCCCGCCCCCCCGGTCGCCTCTCACGGGTTCTGAATCTCTCGCCGCCTCTCCCCAGCAACTAAACGACTCCTCCGTCATCATCAGCTGCCTCAAAACCTATTTAATCAGCAAGTGAGTGCGCCGCCTCGTGGAAACGTGGGAAAGCGAGCCTTTGTTGTGATTGTCCTGACGTTTGTTTGTTCTTTTTTTTCTTTCAGGAACAAAGACGTGTCGGAGGTCATCCGCTACTACCCGGAGATGAAGTCCGTGAACGAGAGAGGGAAGGAGGTGAGGGAGTACAGCAACAAGTACTGGCTGATGCTGAGTGAGGCCGAGACCTCGGAAGTGTACCCCGAGAAGGGGATGCAGAAGTGAGTCCTGCTCGGGTCGCTCGCCGCGACCGCTTCTTTTCTGTCGACCTGCGGCTGAAGACGCGCTCTTGTTTGTTTTTTTTGTTTTGTTTTTTTTTTTTGGTTTCGCCTTCGCCGTCAGGGAGGAAATGAAGTGGCGCCAGTGGGCTGATGATTGGCTGGTCCATCTCATATCGCCTAACGTGTACCGGACTCCCGGCGAGGCCCTGGAATCCTTCGACTACATCGTCCGCGAGGGCAAATTCGGCACCTATGAGGGCGTTTTCGCCAAGTACGTCGGCGCCGCTGCCATGTTTGTCATCTCAAAAGGTTTGAAGAAACGGTGAGTTCGCGTTTTTCTCCCCCGCGTCTTCATCTGCTCCGGCGCTGGTGACTTCAAAGCCGGACGGTGACTCTTGTCCCGGCGCAGACACAACCTGCAGGACGACGTCAGGCAGGACCTCTACAAAGCGGTGAACGACTGGGTGGCGGCCGTCGGCAAGAAGAGGAAGTTCATGGGGGGAGACCAGCCCAACCTGGCAGACCTGGTGAGGAGGTCCAGCCGTTTCCAGATGTCCAGATACCATATCCGCTCAAGCCGACTCAAGACCCGACTGGAAGGGACGCGCGTCAACTCCAGTGGCCGAGGCGGATCTGTGCGTTTGTTTTTATCCTCCTGTTTGTGTCTGAACTCATTTCCTCTGTCGTCAGGCTGTGTTTGGTGTTCTCAGAGTGATGGAGGGCCTGCAGGCCTTCGATGACATGATGAAGAACACCAAGGTGAAGAACTGGTACAGCCGCGTGGAGAGGGCGTCGCTCAACCACGAGGGCCGGGGCTAAACCCAAAGTCCAAAAGACTGACGCCATTCCAGCTCCAAAGATACCATGAACTGCCAGAAAGACTGATCAGAACGATCGGAAACAGCTCTTTGGAAACGGGCACTGCTGTTTGAGATATCTTCAGTTCCAAACACATGAGAATAAAACGGTTTATTTAAATGACTTGATTGTTGATGTGGGTAAATTACACTCAGATACTGTTGCCTGATGATTAATTTGACTGTTTATTGAACAAACTGTAAATCATCAATAGCGATTATTGTGTTTTTCTGCCCTCTAGTGGCAGAACACGAGAACTGCAACACCCCAGAAAAGTTCCTTTGCTGAATTCACAGGTCAGAAAATATAAATTAAAAAAGACCCTCACCATGGACACCAAAATTGTGTCTGTATAAAATTTAACAACTATATTTTCTCCATCTCCCCGTTTTCTCCTGAAGCTGTACTCAGCAGTTTGTCTTAAACTTACAAACTAATAATAATTCAAAGGTAAAGACGCTTTACGCTGTCTGCATGTTAAATTATTCAGGACCCGTCTTGCAGAGAAGAATGCTGTTATTTGATCGGCGTAATAAATGATGATTACTTGCTGGTTTGAATGAATGTAACTCACAAATGTCACATTTTTGACCTCGTTAAAATGTACTTGATGAGCATAATTATTAAAACACAGACGGGAAACCAGAAGCTGTGTGGTTTTGAAGTGTTGCACAATAGTTGACTTCAGGCATTAACAGGAGCTGCAGAATCCTTCCAAAGTGTCAGGACCTCCTGTACATGCATGTAGGATCTTTGACTGCACCCGTCGTCCACATCTGTACACCAGTGTACTGAGGGAATGGACAACATTGAACAGACAACTGGTAGATATTGTTTAGGAACTTAATGGAACATAAAGCTGAAAAACTCAAATTTAAATCTGCTTCTCTTTTAATGGTGACTTCACAGTTATGTACTGGACAGAGTCACAAACACAATTAGTCCATTAAGATATTTATATTTGTGTTTAAAAGGAAATATAAAATATATAAATATAAGAGCGTTGGAGTTGATGAAGTCACTGAGAGGAGGAAGATGAGCAGAAGATGGAAAAGGGAGTTCACTTTTTCCAGAAGTTTTTAAATCTCCTCCAGAACCCCTTCTTCTTCTTTTGCTCCCGTTTTTCAGCTTTGATCTGTAAGAAAAAAGAAATTGTTTTAACTTTCACATCCAAACACTTAAAGTCTTCTTAATAAAGTACTCAGAAATCAGAAGAGATGGAACAAACAAATGTGGGACTCCTAACCTGAAGCTGCTGAATTTCCTCTCTGAGGCGTTCAGTTTGCTGCTGCTTCTCCTGCTGCTGCTGTTTCTGGAGGATCTCCTGTTCCCTGATCTTCTCCTGCAGCTCTAACTGCTGCTGAAACCACTGCTGAGTTCTTCTTTCCCAGCTCTCATTGAGCATGGACAGCTGCCTGTTGAAGCTCTCGTCTTTTTCTCTGAGCTGCTGCTTCAGGCTCTCCTCTCTGTCCCTCAGCTCTTGGATGCTCTTCTCCTTCTTCTCCAGGAGCTGTTTGTGGAAGTCCTCCTCCATCTCCTGGAGTTTCTTCCTCATTTGCTCTTCCAGCTGCAGCTTTTCCTCAGACAGCTGCACTTTCAGAGCCTCTTTACTCTGGGAGAGCTCATCCTTCAGCATCTCCAAACCGTTACAAGGTTCTTCAACTTCTGAGGTTCTGAGCAGCTTCTCCTCCCACTCAGCACATCTCCTCTCACTTTCCTCCAGCTCTGTCTCTCTTGTTGCCAGCAGAGTGATTGTCTTCACTTGCTCTGCTGCTCTGGTCTGGCGTTTCCTGTTTTCGTTGGTAATTTCCACTTCTTTTTCAGCAAGAAGGTTTTTAAGGTGACTGACCTCCTGTTGAAGGTCCGTCAGGGACTCTGTCTTCTGCTCCTGTTTGGTCTTGATCTTCATCTTCATCTCTTCTCAAGAGTTTACTGAATTGAAATGTCAAAATGTCAAACAATATTGTCCTGAGCAGTTGTCAAATATACTTTTAGTATATACACATATATATAAATATCATTAAATAAAAGCCACAAAATATAACGATGAAAGTCAATATCGACCTTTTAACTTTTCAAAATCCACTTTGACTTTCATCGTTATATTTTGTGGCTTTTATCTCATGATATTTATATATATGTGTATATACTAAAAGTATATTTGACAACTGCTCAGGACAATATTGTTTGACATTTTGACATTTTGACATTTCAATTCAGTAAACTCTTGAGAAGAGATGAAGATGAAGATCAAGACCACACAGGAGCAGAAGACAGAGTCCCTGACAGACCTTCAACAGGAGGTCAGTCACCTCAAAAACCTTCTTGCTGAAAAAGAAGAGAAAATTGCCAACGAAAACAGGAAACGCCAGACCAGAGCAGCAGAGCAAGTGAAGACAATCACTCTGCTGGCAACAAGAGAGACAGAGCTGGAGGAAAGTGAGAGGAGGTGTGCTGAGTGGGAAGAGAAGATGCTCAGAACCTCAGAAGTTGAAGAACCTTGTAACGGTTTGGAGATGCTGAAGGATGAGCTCTCCCAGAGTAAAGAGGCTCTGAAAGTGCAGCTGTCTGAGGAAAAGCTGCAGCTGGAAGAGCAAATGAGGAAGAAACTCCAGGAGATGGAGGAGGACTTCCACAAACAGCTCCTGGAGAAGAAGGAGAAGAGCATCCAAGAGCTGAGGGACAGAGAGGAGAGCCTGAAGCAGCAGCTCAGAGAAAAAGACGAGAGCTTCAACAGGCAGCTGTCCATGCTCAATGAGAGCTGGGAAAGAAGAACTCAGCAGTGGTTTCAGCAGCAGTTAGAGCTGCAGGAGAAGATCAGGGAACAGGAGATCCTCCAGAAACAGCAGCAGCAGGAGAAGCAGCAGCAAACTGAACGCCTCAGAGAGGAAATCCAGCAGCTTCAGGTAAGGAGTCCCACATTTGTTTGTTCCATCTCTTCTGGTTTCTGAGTACTTTATTAAGACGACTTTAAGTGTTTGGATGTGAAAGTTAAAACAATTTCTTTTTTCTTACAGATCAAAGCTGAAAAACGGGAGCAAAAGAAGAAGAAGGGGTTCTGGAGGAGATTTAAAAACTTCTGGAAAAAGTGAACTCCCTTTTCCATCTTCTGCTCATCTTCCTCCTCTCAGTGACTTCATCAACTCCAACGCTCTTATATTTATATATTTTATATTTCCTTTTAAACACAAATATAAATATCTTAATGGACTAATTGTGTTTGTGACTCTGTCCAGTACATAACTGTGAAGTCTCCATTAAAAGAGAAGCAGATTCAAATTTGAGTTTTTCAGCTTTATGTTCCATTAAGTTCCTAAACAATATGTACCAGTTGTCTGTTCAATGTTGCCCAGTTCCACTTCTGAGTTTGGGACAATATAGCTCAGAAACTTACACAACATAACACAAATCTGTGTGATTTTGAAGTGCTACACAATAGTTTACTTCCATTCATTAACATGAGCTGCAGAATCCTTCCAAAGTTTCAGGAACTCCTGGATAAGAAACGTTGACACACCCCTGTTCAAATTCCAGGTTTACGTAATGTGAAACAATGACTGCAAGAGAAATAATTTCACCATTTTTCCCCACCTTTAATGTGACCTATAAGCTGTGCAACACAATTGAGAAACAAACTGAAATTGTTCAGGGAGGTGAAGTAAAAATAAAAAAGGGAGATAACGCGGTTCCATAGGTGTTCACACCCTTTTATAAGTGGGGAGGTGGCTGTGTTCAGATGGAACCAATTACATTCGGACTCATGTTAAACTGGAGTCACACACACCTGTTGCCTATTAAAGTGCGTCTGATCAACCCCAAATAATGTTCAGCTGTTCCAGGAGGCTTCTCCTCACGTCTTTGTAGCCACATCTTCCAGCACAAGCCATGGCCTCATGTCGTTACTGAAAGACTTCAGTCAAGTGAAGGCTGCAAAAGAGTTTACAAGCAATGAAATATACCATCGCACGCAGCGAAGACCGCCGTCATCAAGTGGAGAAAATATGGCGCAACAGTGGCGTTGCCAAGAACAGGACGTGCGTCTGAAATTGACGATAAGGCGAGAGGAAAACTAGTCAGGGAGGCTGCCAAGAGGCCCACAGCAGCGCTGAAGGAGCTGCAGGAATTTCTGTCAAGTACTGGCTGTGTAGCACAGGTGACAACAGTCTCCCGTCTTCTTCATGTGTCTGAGGTGTGGGGTAGGGTGGCACGACGGAAGCTTTCTCTGGTAAAGAAACCTTCCGAGCTCGGCTTAACTTTGCAGAAAGACATCTGAACTCTTCTGGATGTGTGTGTGGAAAATGTGCTACGGTCTGATGAGACCAAGGTTTCACTTTCTGGACGTAATTCTCAAAAGGTTTGGGCCAAAACATCGGTGCACATCACCTAAATAACGGCGTACCTGCAGCGAAGCGTCACGCTTTGGGGCTGTTGTTCAGCTGGAACTGGGGCCTTAGTCAGGGTGGAGGGAGTCGTGAACAGTCCCAAATACCAGTCAGTGTTGGCACAAAACCCTCAGCCTTCTGTTAGAAAGCTGAAGAGGAAGTTCATCCTCCAGCACGACAACGACCCGAAGGACACGTCCAAATCAACAGAAGCACGGCTTCACCGGAACATGGTCGGGGCTTCAACATCTGCGGGCTGATCTGAAGAGGCCTGCAGAGAAGAGTGAGGAAAATATCGTCACGTAAAGAGGTGCCACGCTGAGAGGCTCCGACCCAAAAACACTGAGTTCTGGAATAAAAGCAAAGGTGCTGCAGAAAGATGATTTTCAGGGGTGCATAATTGTGGAAGAAATTGAATTCAATATTTGTCCCCTTTTAGTAAACTGAAATCAGTTTGTTTTTCAAGTGCATCTTACAGCTTATAGGTCACATTAAAGGTGGAAAAAAGAGTAAAATTATTTCTCTTGCTGTCATTATTTTACATCACAAAAATCTGGAATTTGAACAAGGGTGTGTAGACTTTTAATATCCATTGTATGTACACCAGTGTACTGAGGGAATGGACAACATTGAACAGACAACTGGTACATATTGTTTAGGAACTTAATGGAACATAAAGCTGAAAAACTCAAATTTAAATCTGCTTCTCTTTTAATGGAGACTTCACAGTTATGTACTGGACAGAGTCACAAACACAATTGGTCCATTAAGATATTTATATTTGTGTTTAAAAGGAAATATATAAATATATAAATATAAGAGCGCTGGAGTTGATGAAGTCACTGAGAAGAGGAGGAAGATGAGCAGAAGATGGAAAAGGGAGTTCACTTTTTCCAGAAGTTTTTAAATCTCCTCCAGAACCCCTTCTTCTTCTTTTGCTCCCGTTTTTCAGCTTTGATCTGTAAGAAAAAAGAAATTGTTTTAACATTCACATTCAAACACTTAAAGTCTTCTTAATAAAGTACTCAGAAACCAGAAGAGATGGAACAAACAAATGTGGGACTCCTAACCTGAAGCTGCTGAATTTCCTCTCTGAGGCGTTCAGTTTGCTGCTGCTTCTCCTGCTGCTGCTGTTTCTGGAGGATCTCCTGTTCCCTGATCTTCTCCTGCAGCTCTAACTGCTGCTGAAACCACTGCTGAGTTCTTCTTTCCCAGCGCTCATTGAGCATGGACAGCTGCCTGTTGAAGCTCTCGTCTTTTTCTCTGAGCTGCTGCTTCAGGCTCTCCTCTCTGTCCCTCAGCTCTTGGATGCTCTTCTCCTTCTTCTCCAGGAGCTGTTTGTGGAAGTCCTCCTCCATCTCCTGGAGTTTCTTCCTCATTTGCTCTTCCAGCTGCAGCTTTTCCTCAGACAGCTGCACTTTCAGAGCCTCTTTACTCTGGGAGAGCTCATCCTTCAGCATCTCCAAACCGTTACAAGGTTCTTCAACTTCTGAGGTTCTGAGCAGCTTCTCCTCCCACTCAGCACACCTCCTCTCACTCTCCTCCAGCTCTGTCTCTCTTGTTGCCAGCAGAGTGATTGTCTTCACTTGCTCTGCTGCTCTGGTCTGGCGTTTCCTGTTTTCGTTGGCAATTTTCTCTTCTTTTTCAGCAAGAAGGTTTTTAAGGTGACTGACCTCCTGTTGAAGGTCTGTCAGGGACTCTGTCTTCTGCTCCTGTTTGGTCTTGATCTTCATCTTCATCTCTTCTCAAGAGTTTACTGAATTGAAATGTCAAAATGTCAAACAATATTGTCCTGAGCAGTTGTCAAATATACTTTTAGTATATACACATATATATAAATATCATGAGATAAAAGCCACAAAATATAACGATGAAAGTCAATATCGACCTTTTAACTTTTCAAAATCCACTTAGACTTTCACCTTTATATTTTGTGGCTTTTATCTCATGATATTTATATATATGTGTATATACTAAAAGTATATTTGACAACTGCTCAGGACAATATTGTTTGACATTTTGACATTTCAATTCAACAAACTCTTAAGAAGTTCCCAAGATGAAGATGAACACCACACAAGAGCAGAACACAGAGTCCCTGACAGACGTTCAACAGGAGCTATCTGAGGAAAAGCTGCAGCTGGAAGAGCACATGAGGAAGAAACTCCAGGAGATGGAGGAGGACTTCCAGAAACAGCTCCTGGAGAAGAAGGAGAGGAACGCCCAAGAGCTGAGGGAGAGAGAGGAGAGCCTGAAGCAGCAGCTGAGACACAAAGAAGAGAGGTTTAACAGGCAGCTGTCCATGCTCAAAGAGCGCTGGGAAAGAGAATCTCAGCAAGCATCTCAGCAGCAGTTAAAGCTGCAAAAGAAGATCAGGGAACAGGAGAACCTCCTAAAACAGGAGCAGCAGGAGAAGCAGCAGCAAACTGAGAAACTCAGAGAGGAAATCCAGCAGCTTCAGGTTAGGAGTCCCACGTTTGTTTGTTCCATCTCTTCTGATTTCTGAGTACTTTATTAAGAAGACTTTAGTGTTTGGATGTGAAAGTTAAAACAATTTCTTTTTTCTTACAGATCAAAGCTGAAAAACGGGAGCAAAAGAAGAAGAAGGGGTTCTGGAGGAGATTTAAAAACTTCTGGAAAAAGTGAACCCCCTTTTCCATCTTCTTCTCATCTTCCTCCTCTCAGTGACTTCATCAACTCCAGCGCTCTTATATTTATATATTTTATATTTCCTTTTAAACACAAATATAAATATCTTAATGGACTAATTGTGTTTGTGACTCTGTCCAGTACATAACTGTGAAGTCACCATTAAAAGAGAAGCAGATTTAAATTTGAGTTTTTCAGCTTTATGTTCCATTAAGTTCCTAAACAATATCTACCAGTTGTCTGTTCAATGTTGTCCATTCCCTCAGTACACTGGTGTACAGATGTGGACGACGGGTGCAGTCAAAGATCCTACATGCATGTACAGGAGGTCCTGACACTTTGGAAGGATTCTGCAGCTCCTGTTAATGCCTGAAGTCAACTGTTGTGCAGCACTTAAAAATCACACAGCTTCTGGTTTCCCGTCTGTGTTTTAATAATTATGCTCATCAAGTACATTTTAACGAGGTAAAAAATGTGACATTTGCAAGTCACATTCATTCAAACCAGCAAGTAATCATAATTTATTACGCCGATCAAATAACAGCATTCTTCTCTGCAAGACGGGTCCTGAATAATTTAACATGCAGACAGCGTAAAACAGTTTAGCGACGCCCTCTCCACGCGGCTGTACCAGTTCTTCACCTTGGTGTTCTTCATCATGTCATCGAAGGCCTGCAGGCCCTCCATCACTCTGAGAACACCAAACACAGCCTGACGACAGAGGAAATGAGTTCAGACACAAACAGGAGGATAAAAACAAACGCACAGATCCGCCTCGGCCACTGGAGTTGACGCGCGTCCCTTCCAGTCGGGTCTTGAGTCGGGTTGAACGGATGGAATGGTATCTGGACATCTGGAAACAGCTGGACCTCCTCACCAGGTCTGCCAGGTTGGGCTGGTCTTTTTCTTCTTTGCCTCCCGTTTTTCAGCTTTGATCTGTAAGAAAAAAGAAATTGTTTTAACTTTCACATCCAAACACTTAAAGTCTTCTTAATAAAGTACTCAGAAATCAGAAGAGATGGAACAAACAAATGTGGGACTCCTTACCTGAAGCTGCTGGATTTCCTCTCTGAGGCGTTCAGTTTGCTGCTGCTTCTCCTGCTGCTGCTGTTTCTGGAGGATCTCCTGTTCCCTGATCTTCTCCTGCAGCTCTAACTGCTGCTGAAACCACTGCTGAGTTCTTCTTTCCCAGCGCTCATTGAACATGGACAGCTGCCTGCTGAAGCTCTCGTCTTTTTCTCTGAGCTGCTGCTTCAGGCTCTCCTCTCTGTCCCTCAGCTCTTGGATGTTCTTCTCCTTCTTCTCCATGAGCTGTTTGTGGAAGCCTTCCTCCATCTCCTGGAGTTTCTTCATCATGTGCTCTTCCAGCTGCAGCTTTTCTATGGGAGAGCTCATCCTTCAAGGTTTCCACATCTTCAGGAGGTTCTCCTCCGAGTTGGTCTCCATCCTGGTGGCTGCCACCTGCTGCTCTGAGCAGCTTCTCCTCCCACTCAGCACACCTCTTCTCATTCTCCTCCAGCTCTGTCTGTTTTAGCCAGTAGTATGATTGATTATGATGTTTTTACTTACTCGTAGCTCTGGTCTGGCGTTTCCGATTCTCGTTGGCAATTTTCTCTTCTTTTTCAGCCAGAAGGTTTTTCAAGTGACTGACCTCCTGTTGAAGGTCTGTCAGGGACTCTGTGTTCTGCTCCTGTTTGGTCTTGATCTTCATCTTCATCTTGGGAACTTCTTAAGAGTTTCTGAATTGAAATGAGACACATGAGAATAAAACGTTTTATTTAAATGACCGAAGTGTAGATGTGTGGGTAAATTATACTCAAATACTGTTGCCTGATGTTTAATTTGACTGTTTCTTGAACAGACTTTAAATCATCAATAGCGATTATTTGTTTTTTTTTTCTGCCCTCTAGTGGCAGAACACGAGAACTGCAACACCCCAGAAAAGTTCCTTTGGTGAAATATAAAATATATATCGTCAATTCAGATATTTATATTTGTGTTTAACCTGTTAGAGGAATATTCAACTAGTCACACACACTCTAAAGTACAAAGAAGGCATACACTCTAAAAAAACATATAAATACAAACAAGACGTGGCAACGCGTAACTGTTCTAGTAAAAAGTCACAAACTTGTGCCATGTTTCGGGCACGTTTTCACACAAATAGGCACGTACTACACACTCACAGACTTGGTAAACTGTTCCATAAAAAGCCACCATGCAATAAAGTGTCGATATACGTACCTTCTTGTTAATATTTTTGTTAAATTATTGTAGAAAGATGAAAATCTCGCTGTCTCTCTCCGCGTTCTCTCGTCTCTCCGACGCGCTGGAGGGACAGTGAACGTCACGGCTTCCGTGAGAGGCGGGAATGAGATTACCGTAACGACACCACTTTTTCTGGAGAGCGCAAGGTTTTAGCGTTCAGACGCCGTTGGATTTTTCAGATTGCGTAAACAGTGACAAAGTTATGGTATTAGAAAGTGCGCATCTCGAAATGGTTTGAAAGTTAAAAGGAAATCTAAAATACATTTTAAATGTAAAAGGAGTTGAAGAAGTCACTCAGAGGAGGAGGCAGATGAGCAGAAGGTGGAAAAGGGAGTTCACTGTTTCCAAAAGTTTTTAATCCTCCTCCAGAACCCCTTTTTCTTCTTTTCCTCACGTTTTTCAGCGTTGAAATGTAAGAAAAAGAAATTAATTTATCTTTCACTTCCACGCACTTAAAGCCAGATTTTCTGTAACTGCTGTTGAAACCACCAAAAATACCGTAAACTGCCCGAAAAACTGATCAGAACGATCGCAAACGGCTGTTTGGAAACGGTCACTGCTGTTTGGGATATCTTCACATCCAAACACACGAGAATAAAACGGCTTTTTTTGGATTACTTAATTGTAGATGTGGGTAAAATACACACAAATGCTGTTGCCTGATGATTAATTTGACTGTTTATTGAACAAACTTTAAATCATCAATAGCGATTATTGTGTTTTTCTGTCCTCTAGTGGCAGAACATGAGAACTGCAACACCCCAGAAAAGTTCCTTTGGTGAATTCACAGGTCAGAAAATATAAATTAAAAAAGACCCTCACCATGGACACAAAAATTGTTTCTGCTTAAAATTTAACTAGCTATATATTTTCCATTTCCCGGTACTCCCCTGAAACTGTACTCAGCAGATTGTCTCGTCTTCTCATCTCCTCCCACTTGATCTGGGTCCAGGTCTTTGGGCAGCAGCGTCAGGGAGGTCCAGACAGCCCTCACCCCAGCCACTTTCACCAGCTCCCCCGGGGGAACCACCGGACGTTCCCAAGTCAGACGAGAGACGTAATCCCTCCACCTCGTCCTGGGCCGGCCACGAGGCCTCCTCTCCGTGGGACGTGTCCGGAACACCTCTACAGGGAGGCGACTGGAACAGCATCCTAGCCAGATGCCCGAGCCACCCCAGCTGACTCCTCTCAGTGTGGACAAGCAGCGGTTCTGCTCCGAGCTCCTCCCAGATGTCCGAGCTCATCACCCTATCTCTGAGGCTCAGCCTGGCCCCCCTGCGGGTGGGTCCCATGGGCGTAGGCCCGACCACCAGGTGCTCTCAGTCGAGCCCCAGACCCAGACCTGGCTCCAGGGTGGGGGTCCCAGTAACCCTCTGGCCTGGGTACACAGCTTCCCTGGTTCCTTTTGCATGAGGGTCTTTTTGAAACGTTCTTGGTCTGACCCTTCACCTTGGACCAATCTGCCTTTGGAGAAGCTACCAGAGACCAAAGAAATTGTTTTAACTTTCACATCCAAACACTTAAAGTCGTCTTAATAAAGTACTCAGAAATCAGAAGAGATGGAACAAACAAATGTGGGACTCCTTACCTGAAGCTGCTGGATTTCCTCTCTGAGGCGTTCAGTTTGCTGCTGCTTCTCCTGCTGCTGCTGTTTCTGGAGGATCTCCTGTTCCCTGATCTTCTCCTGCAGCTCTAACTGCTGCTGAAACCACTGCTGAGTTCTTCTTTCCCAGCGCTCATTGAGCATGGACAGCTGCCTGTTGAAGCTCTCGTCTTTTTTTTTTTAGCGTCTGCTTCAGGCTCTCCTCTCTCTCCCTCAGCTCTTGGGCGTTCTTCTGCTTCTTCTCCAGGAGCTGTTTCTGGAAGTCCTCCTCCATCTCCTGGAGTTTCTTCCTCATTTGCTCTTCCAGCTGCAGCTTTTCCTCAGACAGCTGCACTTTCAGAGCCTCTTTATTCTGGGAGAGCTCATCCTTCAAGGTTTCCTCATCTTCAGGAGGTTCTCCTCCGAGTTGGTCTCCATCCTGGTGGCTGCCACCTGCTGCTCTGAGCAGCTTCTCCTCCCACTCAGCACACCTCTTCTCATTCTCCTCCAGCTCTGTCTGTTTTAGCCAGTAGTATGATTGATTATGATGTTTTTACTTACTCGTAGCTCTGGTCTGGCGTTTCCGATTCTCGTTGGCAATTTTCTCTTCTTTTTCAGCCAGAAGGTTTTTCAGGTGACTGACCTCCTGTTGAAGGTCTGTCAGGGACTCTGTGTTCTGCTCCTGTTTGGTCTTGATCTTCATCTTCATCTTGGGAACTTCTTAAGAGTTTCTGAATTGAAATGAGACACATGAGAATAAAACGGTTTATTTAAATGACTTGATTGTTGATGTGGGTAAATTACACTCAGATACTGTTGCCTGATGATTAATTTGACTGTTTATTGAACAAACTTTAAATCATCAATAGCGATTATTGTGTTTTTATGCCCTCTAGTGGCAGAACACGAGAACTGCAACACCCCAGAAAAGTTCCTTTGCTGAATTCACAGGTCAGAAAATATAAATTAAAAAAGACCCTCACCGTGGACACAAAAATTGTGTCTGTATAAAATTTAACAACTATATTTTCTCCATCTCCCCGTTTTCTCCTGAAACTGTACTCAGCAGTTTGTCTTAAACTTACAAACTAATAATAATTCAAAGGTAAAGACGCTTTACGCTGTCTGCATGTTAAATTATTCAGGACCCGTCTTGCAGAGAAGAATGCTGTTATTTGATCGGCGTAATAAATTATGATTACTTGCTGGTTTGAATGAATGTGACTTGCAAATGTCACATTTTTGACCTCGTTAAAATGTACTTGATGAGCATAATTATTAAAACACAGACGGGAAACCAGAAGCTGTGTGGTTTTGAAGTGCTGCACAACAGTTGACTTCAGGCATTAACAGGAGCTGCAGAATCCTTCCAAAGTGTCAGGACCTCCTGTACATGCATGTAGGATCTTTGACTGCACCCGTCGTCCACATATGTACACCAGTGTACTGAGGGAATGGACAACATTGAACAGACAACTGGTAGATATTGTTTAGGAACTTAATGGAACATAAAGCTGAAAAACTCAAATTTAAATCTGCTTCTCTTTTAATGGAGACTTCACAGTTATGTACTGGACAGAGTCACAAACACAATTAGTCCATTAAGATATTTATATTTGTGTTTAAAAGGAAATATATAAACATATAAATATAAGAGCGCTGGAGTTGATGAAGTCACTGAGAGGAGGAAGATGAGAAGATGGAAAAGGGAGTTCACTTTTTCCAGAAGTTTTTAAATCTCCTCCAGAACCCCTTCTTCTTCTTTTGCTCCCGTTTTTCAGCTTTGATCTGTAAGAAAAAAGAAATTGTTTTAACATTCACATCCAAACACTTAAAGTCGTCTTAATAAAGTACTCAGAAATCAGAAGAGATGGAACAAACAAATGTGGGACTCCTTACCTGAAGCTGCTGGATTTCCTCTCTGAGGCGTTCAGTTTGCTGCTGCTTCTCCTGCTGCTGCTGTTTCTGGAGGATCTCCTGTTCCCTGATCTTCTCCTGCAGCTCTAACTGCTGCTGAAACCACTGCTGAGTTCTTCTTTCCCAGCGCTCATTGAGCATGGACAGCTGCCTGTTGAAGCTCTCGTCTTTTTCTCTGAGCTGCTGCTTCAGGCTCTCCTCTCTGTCCCTCAGCTCTTGGATGCTCTTCTCCTTCTTCTCCAGGAGCTGTTTGTGGAAGTCCTCCTCCATCTCCTGGAGTTTCTTCCTCATTTGCTCTTCCAGCTGCAGCTTTTCCTCAGACAGCTGCACTTTCAGAGCCTCTTTACTCTGGGAGAGCTCATCCTTCAGCATCTCCAAACCGTTACAAGGTTCTTCAACTTCTGAGGTTCTGAGCAGCTTCTCCTCCCACTCAGCACATCTCCTCTCACTTTCCTCCAGCTCTGTCTCTCTTGTTGCCAGCAGAGTGATTGTCTTCACTTGCTCTGCTGCTCTGGTCTGGCGTTTCCTGTTTTCGTTGGTAATTTCCACTTCTTTTTCAGCAAGAAGGTTTTTGAGGTGACTGACCTCCTGTTGAAGGTCTGTCAGGGACTCTGTCTTCTGCTCCTGTTTGGTCTTGATCTTCATCTTCATCTCTTCTCAAGAGTTTACTGAATTGAAATGTCAAAATGTCAAACAATATTGTCCTGAGCAGTTGTCAAATATACTTTTAGTATATACACATATATATAAATATCATGAGATAAAAGCCACAAAATATAAAGGTGAAAGTCTAAGTGGATTTTGAAAAGTTAAAAGGTCGATATTGACTTTCATCGTTATATTTTGTGGCTTTTATTTAATGATATTTATATATATGTGTATATACTAAAAGTATATTTGACAACTGCTCAGGACAATATTGTTTGACATTTTGACATTTCAATTCAGTAAACTCTTGAGAAGAGATGAAGATGAAGATCAAGACCACACAGGAGCAGAAGACAGAGTCCCTGACAGACCTTCAACAGGAGGTCAGTCACCTTAAAAACCTTCTTGCTGAAAAAGAAGAGAAAATTGCCAATGAAAACAGGAAATGCCAGACCAGAGCAGCAGAGCAAGTGAAGACAATCACTCTGCTGGCAACAAGAGAGACAGAGCTGGAGGAAAGTGAGAGGAGGTGTGCTGAGTGGGAGGAGAAGCTGCTCAGAACCTCAGAAGTTGAAGAACCTTGTAACGGTTTGGAGATGCTGAAGGATGAGCTCTCCCAGAGTAAAGAGGCTCTGAAAGTGCAGCTGTCTGAGGAAAAGCTGCAGCTGGAAGAGCAAATGAGGAAGAAACTCCAGGAGATGGAGGAGGACTTCCAGAAACAGCTCCTGGAGAAGAAGGAGAAGAGCATCCAAGAGCTGAGGGACAGAGAGGAGAGCCTGAAGCAGCAGCTCAGAGAAAAAGACGAGAGCTTCAACAGGCAGCTGTCCATGCTCAATGAGCGCTGGGAAAGTAGAACTCAGCAGTGGTTTCAGCAGCAGTTAGAGCTGCAGGAGAAGATCAGGGAACAGGAGATCCTCCAGAAACAGCAGCAGCAGGAGAAGCAGCAGCAAACTGAGAAACTCAGAGAGGAAATTCAGCAGCTTCAGGTTAGGAGTCCCACATTTGTTTGTTCCATCTCTTCTGGTTTCTGAGTACTTTATTAAGAAGACTTTAAGTGTTTGGATGTGAATGTTAAAACAATTTCTTTTTTCTTACAGATCAAAGCTGAAAAACGGGAGCAAAAGAAGAAGAAGGGGTTCTGGAGGAGATTTAAAAACTTCTGGAAAAAGTGAACTCCCTTTTCCATCTTCTGCTCATCTTCCTCCTCTCAGTGACTTCATCAACTCCAGCGCTCTTATATTTATATATTTTATATTTCCTTTTAAACACAAATATAAATATCTTAATGGACTAATTGTGTTTGTGACTCTGTCCAGTACATAACTGTGAAGTCTCCATTAAAAGAGAAGCAGATTTAAATTTGAGTTTTTCAGCTTTATGTTCCATTAAGTTCCTAAACAATATCTACCAGTTGTCTGTTCAATGTTGTCCATTCCCAAACATCACGCTACACACATGGATCTTTCTTTTGCTCCTCCTTTAAACAATGCTGTCAAAATTCCGAGCTTGTGATAATATAGCTCAGAAAGTTACAACACAACATATAACATTCAAAAATTAAAAATAAAGAACTCCAGAACAAATTAAGTTTTTTTCTATTGTTTTTGGCTCAATATCAACACAATCACGTGATGTTCAGTGTTATTACCACCAAACTGCAAAAGTAGACGTTGAATGAAGTTTTTACTACAGAGACTGGAGAATATAAGACATATTTAAGTGTATTTCCTCAGGTGATTTTGGAGAGAACCCATAAAAATGTCAGTTAAATAACAATCAAGTAATAATGAATGTTTCGTTGTAGTTTGGTACTCGTCTTCCTCAGAAAAGTGTGCATCTCTTGACTTGTAAATATACCTGTATTTCCTGTTTTGGGTTTAAATTCATCTTCATCTTCTACCTCTTAGTCCTCCTCGGAGGGTCATGGGGGGGCTGGAGCCTGTCCCAGGACATTGGGAGAAGGCGGGGTCCACCCTGGACTGGACACCAGTCAGTCACAGGGCTCACACACACAAAGAACCATTCACTCACACACTCCTAAGGACAATTTAGAGTCCCCAATCAACCTAATCCCCAGTTGTTCATGTCTGTGGAGTGAGGGATGAAGCCAGAGTACCCGGAGAGAACCCACACAGGCACTGGGAGAACATGCAAACAGACATAAAGACCCCAGTTCCAACTGGGATTCGAACCCGAGGCCTTCTGATTGGAGGCGACAGTGCTGACCACTGCACAACTGCACATACTGTAATTTAATTCGATTGTTGCCCTGCACACATGCGTGCTCCACAGTTGACGTTCACTCCCTTCTGTCATCCCTATCCATGTCATCCATTTTTCCCGTGACCTTTTGTTATATTCAGTCGATTTGTGTCTGGATGCATAAATGTCTCATCACATATTATATATGTGTGTGTTTATTTATACCCCTGGACGGCAGGGGGCGCTGCTGACCGCCGGCTGTCGTTGAACTCGGAGCGGGCTGAGGCGGCGAAGAAGCGCCGCCGGTCTGCAGCAGCTTGAGCGAGCCGGGGGGAGGAACTCTGGCCCGAATAAAAGAGCGGATCTGGACAAACATGCCCCCCAGCCCGTTGAAATGGAGGACCCTGGAGGCCCTGAAACAGTCCCCAAAGGGCAAAATCAAGTACGACCCCTACTGGGCGGAGAGGGGAGAGGTGAGTTAGCGGCGCGGGGCTAGCAGGTGCTGGAACGTTAAAACTTAAAACAAAACAACACAAAAACCACGTGACAACCCGGTTACTGTTTGTGTTATTTTCAACGCCGTTTGTCTACGGGCAGCGAGCTTGACACGGTTTCGCCTGTGTCAAATGGTTCTGCCCCTTCCTCTTGCTGCCCCCGAGCTTTAAGCCTCGCTTTGCTTTCGCAGGACATCATGAGTGGCTACAAGGAGTTTTCCGGGCTGTCCCCCCAGTCCGGGGCCGTTCTGGAGCAGCTCGGCTCCCCCTCGAAGCGGCAGGGGCCCCTCTTCTCGGCCCTGGTCCCTGGAGGCTCCAGCCCGCCTCTTTCTCCCGACACCTCGGTGCCTTCGTCAAAGTCGGGCGATGACGTCACGGTGGACCCCAACAGCACCACAGGCTTCAGCGCGAACAGGCAGCAGGCGAGTCGTCCCCGGCTGTCCTCCTGCCAAGGTGGCCCTCAGCCGCTCTATTCCACTAACTTTGGTTCCCCCTCCCGCCGCAGGACCTTGAGAAGGAGGCGGGCGACTCGACGCCAGAGGACGACGACGACGACGACGGCGTGGTCTCGAGTCCTACGTCCCCTCCGTCCATTTCCCTGCTGTCGCCCAAAGCAATGGAAATGGCAGGCTGTATCATTAAATTTGAAAAGAGCCAACGGGAGAAGGCCCAGGTCAGACATCTTCATTTACTGTGGAGGACGAGGGAGCCCCTGGTCGTGCGTTTACGACTAGATCGTACAATCCCAAGACTACCTTATACCAACCCTTTTGCCCCGTTTTCACCAGGATTATCTTGGAGTCGTAAATATGATTTGAAGGCCATGTCGTTAGTCATATGTGTATATCATCTCTAAATCCGTTCATTAAGTGTTGGATTCTTTTCTGGTTGACATTAAACGTCACAAACCCCCAGGTGGCGCTCAGACTGAGGGAGGAAATGCAGAAGAAGATGGTGGCTGAAGCGGTGAGGTCGGAGTCGGAGCAGCTGAAACGTTTCGAGGAGTTGATGGAGCTCAAAGAGAGACAGGAGCATCAGGCCATGAGGGACATGATGGACAGAGAGTAAGACGCAGCAGCACGGACGCCGTCTCTTGCGATTTGACGTTTCTGTGCAATTCAACGCGATAATGTTCATTTATTTTCCCGCTTCTTTGCACCACAGAGCCAAAGAAAGCATCGGGCGCCAGGAGAAGCTGAAGGAAGAGCACCGCCACAGAATGAAGGTACGGTCGTTTTACACTGCAGTCATGCCGATGTGGCACACGCCGAACCGACAGTCAGCTGCCCGAGCGCTTGCGAGGGTCAATAACCTTTTGATAATGGTGGGCGTGATGCGTGCGGAGTGTATGAACGTGCCTCGGCAGCGGCGCTCATTGTTGGGCGACGCCCTCTGTGACAGGTGATCAACCTGCGGCTGAGGGAAGCGGCCCAGCAGCGTCTCCGCCAGGCCGAGCTCGAGCGGCAGCGGCAGGTGGAGGGGAGGGAGAGGCTGCGGAACCTTAACACCATCCAGGAGGAGATCCTGCAGCTCAACCAGCAGCTGGATCCCTCCACCCAGAGCAAAAACGATGCCCCCCTCGCCAGCCTCAGCTCCCTCAGCAGCCGCGGGAACCACCTCTGCTCCCAGGTGTCGGAGGTGGTGCGGAGAACAGCAGAGGTCGGTTCTTTGATTCACTGCACGTGTCTGTCTGTCTGTCTGTCTGTCTGTCTGTCTGTCTGTCTGTTAGCAACATAACTCAAAAACTTATGGACCGATTTTGATGACATTTTCAGGATTTGTTGGAAATGTGAAAAAGGAAGAACTGGTTTCATTTTGGGGGTGATCCGGAAGAAATCCTGGATTCTGGATCACTTTGAAATTTTCGTTAACATTGTGGTAAATGGGGCCAAAGATGTTCTTTCTCAATATCTGGGTTAATTATTGACCAAACCCCATGAAATATGACTGAAGCATGGACAATGGGATCCTCTATCATATTCCAAAGGCTGATCTGGATCTGATCCAGAAGACGGATTTTATTGCAATTTATATAAACTTGGCGGAGATCGAGCGCTTTCTAGTTTGTGAATGGGGTGTGTGTGTGTGTGTGTGTGTGTGTGTGTGTGTGTGTGTGTTGCGGGTTCTCGTAACCATCGGTCTGTGACCTCTCTCCAGGGAGAGTTCCCCAGCGTAGACGACATCGGCGTGGCCGAGCGAGCCCTGCAGGACATGAGAGCCCTGATCCAGCTGATGCAGGAGGAGGTGGCCAAGTTCCAGGAGAAGAAGAGGAGGGAGCAGGAGCAGGAGCTGGAATCTCAGAAGCAAGTGGAGCTCCAGGCGCAGCAAGAAGCGCAGGAGGCAGCAGCGCAGCTGGCCAAGGCAAAGGCTCAGAAAAAAGGTCAGAGAATTGTTTTTGCCCAAGACTGTCGTCACGAAACGTTCGACCGACGAACGCCTGAGCGGACGTCTGTCCTCCCACAGGGCTTCAGAACAACGCTGAGGAAAGCACGCTGAAATGGTACAAGGAGCTCCAGGAGAAAGCAACTCAGTGTGCTCAGTCCTTCCAGGAACTCGCTTCCCCCGCAAACCCACAGGTTAGGTCCTGCCCAACTACGTTTCACAGATTACGGATGAAGGATGGATGAAAAAGAACTGGTGGTGACCAGTTCCCCGACTCAGACCATGTCGCGTCCCCTCTCCTCTGGACTAGACAAAGAAGCTGAAGCAGGATCTCCAGAAAGCATCCACTCTCCCTGTCAGCCAAATCTCCAGCAACTCGGGCTCACAAGTCAAAGAAGTCTACGACTCAATCGACCAGCTGCTGTCGGGGCAGTCTGTGGTGTTGGAGCGGAGGTCGGTCTCCACCTCGATGCACCCACAGGGCCAGAACTTTGCCTATTACAAGCTGGCAGAGAAGTTCGTGGTGAGTCCACGTTTGCTGGTTCCCAGCAAAAGGACCGCTTGCGCTACGCCGACAATAACGCCATTTCCTTCCTCCAGAAACAAGGAGAGGAGGAGGTGGCGTCTCACTTCGAGGCCGCCTTTCCCATTGCGGCGGTGGCCTCCGGCATCTGGGAGCAGCACTCGCAGGTGGGAGAGTTGATCCTGGCTCATCTTCACAAGAAGTGCCCGTACGCTGTCCCGTACTACCCTGCCATGAAGGAGGACATGACCATCGAGGAGTATCAGAGGTGAAGAAGTGGGTTTCACGTGGCCGAGATTAGAGAAGAAGAGGTGATGCTCACCAAACGGTGTGTTTTCCACTCGTTTAGGGTTCTTGGCTATCGTGTGGACAGCGGTGGGATGGAGGGCCAGGACAGTTTCCTGAAGAGGATGTCGGGGATGATCCGGTTGTATGCCGCCATCATCCAGCAGAAATGGCCCTTCAGCTCCAAACAGGGGGTACACGCCTTCCCTTCCTTCTCTTTCGTCATCCGTTATCACTCCTGGAATCTCAGGTCTTCGTGTGTGTTCTAATGAAACCTTTTAAACGTGTCCCAGCCCCCCCCTCACGGTTTAAACCACGGATGGCACTGGCTGGCCCAGATGCTGAACATGGAGCCCGTATCGGACATAACGGCGACGCTGATATTTGAATTTCTGGAGGTGAGTTGGGCGGGGGGTTCGTCTCGTAAAGCCACTTCTCTCAGCTCGGCCTTGCGACTCGTGCGTTCGCGCAGAGCCGAAAGCAGAGTTTAATCTTGTGATCTTTGGGTTTTTGATTTTATTAGGTGTGTGGAAATGCTCTAGTGAATCAGTATCGGGACCAATTTTGGAAGCTCCTCCTGCTCCTTAAAGAGGAATACATCCCTAGGTACACACACAACCACCACTAAAGCGACTCTCACGGGGGTGTGTGTTACATCTGTGTCAGTAATTCACCCTCCTTCTGTTCGTCTGGATTGTGTCTCCAGGATTGAAGCAGTGACCGGCACGGGAGAGATGGGTTCAGTCGTCAGACTCAAAGGTTTTACAGAGGTAAGCGATTCAAGCGCTTTGATCCTGTTAATCGGAGGACTGAAAGGTTCCGACTTTGGTCTTAATATCACTGCAACCAGCCCCTCTGTGTCCCTGTCCCAGACTGCTCTAAAGAACAGACACATAAGCCCCCCGAAGGGCCAGCTGAGCCCCGGGTTCTGGAGGTCGTGACGGAGCTGGAGCGCCACGGGACACGGATTCAGTGCAGATCGGACCGACAGGCGGCAGCTCCGAGCAGCGCAGCTGCAGACCCCAAAGACGCTAGCCACCATTGCCTCCGTCCTCTGAACGTCAGATTTTGCTTCTGTAACGAAGTCTTTTATTTTGCAGCCATTTTAAAATATCCATCAAAGCTTATTGCTTTGGGTTTTGATGAAATCGTTTTTTTTTTCTTTTTTGTGGGATGACATGTACTTTTGCAGGAGCCTGGCTCTGGAAAATAAAGACTATTTTCTTTAAAGGATCCGGGCAGTCGCTGGCTCCCGTCAGGGAAAAGGGGTTCAACGATGGATGCAGGCGGTGCGGAGAACACGCAACCGCTCGTTTTTAGCTTTGTGCTCTTAACGTGTTTGTGTTTCAGATTGTTCGTTTTAGTTTAACGGTGTTTCCTTGGCAACAAACCCTTCGGTCTGCTGGAGTTCCTGTTTGAGTGAGATGCCAACAGCCATCAGTCAACACGGTGTAAATGTTCCAGTTTACACTTTGACCTTTATTTAAACGCTCTCTAAAGTATTTCTTATTGATCACAGGTGACCATGTTGGCTTCATTAAATCTAAACTGGTCTATTTTGTAATATCTAGTGTTGAAATGTTCAGAAAATATATTACCGGTGTCTGGATCCAGGAAGTTTTTTGAAAGATTTTTTTTATCGTTGCTTGTCAGAAGTATTGGCTCTTCTAGTTTGATACCTGTTGTAAAACTAGTTTCATACCCGTTGTAAAACTGATTCATAAAAGCGGAAAATATTCCAAGAAACACATGAAGTGTCAGGAATTATAAAAAGATTTATACAAGAGGTTAAAAATACAATTCGGGTGGCAAAAAAAGGAAGATTTTTCCTAAAGATATAAAGTTTATGGGTCATTTTAAAATGCTGTGGATTAGAAATCTGCGCTCGTGGACACAATTTTAAATCAGCTCGCGTGTAGAGAGTCTGTGTACACGTTTCCATACGAGGTTTTAAGGAAATGGACGTAGTTTTGCAGACTGCGGTTCTTGGAGTCGGACTGCTCCAGTTGGTCCTTCATGTTCTGCAGCTGACGCTGGTAGCGGCGCTCCATCTGGATAGGAAACCGTCAGGGGTCAAACTAGGGTGTGTGACGGGCTGCAAGGCGGTTTATTACTGTTTTGTGGTCAGCGATGTACCTCCTCTTTGCTGCGCTGCAGCTGACTCTGCTCGGCCTTGGCTCTGCTCAGCTGGCTCTGCAGGTCCAACGCTTTACACTGGGACGTTCTCTCTTTGGCCAGAACTTTATGCATGTTGTCTTCCACCTGCGGGCCAAAGGCGCTGACATCAGTTTACATGCTTTACTGCGCAACAATACCGCGCTTCAGAAAATGTTTCCACCTGTCTCTGGGCATCGTCCAGGGTGTTTTGCAGCTGCCTGGACAGGGCGTTGCACTCGAGAGTCTTCTCGTCCAGCTGCTTCTGAACACGCTGGAGACTGACTTCCTTTGAGGCGAGAGACTGCGAAATCTCTTCGTTCTGAGCCTTCGTGCCTCCCAGCTTCCTGAAGACACGTGGGACCATTATGGGACAGGTTTAGATGCATACTTAGCGTGTGCACGTCCGTGTCCGCACCTCTCCAAGTTGAAGATCTTCTCTTTGAGGACGCTGTTCTCTTCCTGCAGCAGCAGGTTCTTCTGCTGAAACGTCTCCAGGTGAGTGCCCTGCTGCTCCACCTGCACAGAAACCGACAGAGGATTTGTTCGGGTATTTGAGCGGAGCTAAAATAAGAAATGCGTACTTTCTGGCGGACTTCTGCGAGGCCAGAACTGTACTCCTCATTCCTCCTCTCGTACTGCTGGGCTTCCTGCTGTGCGTCTCTGAGCTGCTGCTCGGTTCTCTTCAGTCTGTCGGCCATCATCTCCAGCTCTCTGAGTCGTCCCAGCAGCTCTTGTCTCATCTGCTCTTTCTCCACCTCCAGGCCCAGCTTCATCTCCCGCATCTCTGTCTCCTTCATCTCCAGCTTCACGCCGTTGTCCTCCAACTCCAGCCGAACCTGCTGGATCTGGCACAGAGCTGTTTGTTTCTCTATGAATTAGAGCTTGTGTGAAACAGTGACATGTGTGATTCCTGTGATATAGTTCAATATTTGCTTTTGTAAAACACTGTCTCAACTAATTTTCTGCAAACTCAGTGTTTTGTGTGCCAATACCATGGTGGGGGAGTTATCTTTTAGCACCATCTAGTGGATGATTTTGTACATCTGAAGACTATACCTTCTTTTTGTATTTCTCCACCAGATTATCATGTTTTTTGATGGAAGACTTCATTTGATGGGCTTCTGTCTGCAGACCGCGGAGTGTCTCCTCAGATGACGCGAGCAGACCCTAAAAATGTGTTTAGAAAAAATATATCAACATATCAACAACAATAATAATCGTCGTCATCATCTTGAAGTACCTTGAGTCTTTGGTTTTCCACTTTGGTGGAGGCATTTTCCCCACTAAGATGGTGAAGCTGATCCATGAGGCTCTCGGCCTCTTTGCGACTTTTCTCTTCAAGAGATTGAAGTTGACTCTTCAGCTCGGTCAGCTCACTGATTAGAACCAGAGATGCACGATGAGGTCACTTTCTTAAAACATCCAAGGGTTTAATTTTATTAATCGCCCGCTCGAACAACAATCTGCAGTGGCTGAGCGGTGAATGTATGTGCTGTTGGAGCCTATCACGCGCACTCACAGTCGGACTGCAGAGTTCTCCTCCTCCAGCTGTGCTTTAGCAGCTGCCTCTTTGGAGTGACGGCGACACCAGTCGCCGGAGGTGGACAACGCCTGGGCCAAGTCAAACTCCTTCAACAGAGCAGGTTTTGATCGTGTTTTAACCTTCGAGTTATTTCGCACCAGCTGTGAATATATTTCTATTCCCCATGAGAGAAAGCACCTGTTCGTCCACAGACGGAGACAACAGAGCACTCCTGTTTTTGAATTTTATCAGAATGTTGCTTCTTAGCTTGGCTGCGCTTCCTTTCAGCTTGATTTGCATAAAACTGTGCGATCAGACCAGACACAGCAGCCACTGAGTGAACTCATCTATATGCAGGACGAGCCCTAGACGACTGCCATTTTGTTTGCAAAAATAGATGCTGTAACCAACATTGCACCGCAGTTCCTCTGGATACTGACCTTCTCCTGCAGCTTCAGTGAAAACTGCCTGGCAGACTCCTCAGCCCGCTCAGCCTTCTGGGTCAACAGGGCCAGCACCTCCTGGTTGTGGCGCCCCTGCTCTTCTTTCTCCTTCTCTCGCTTCTGCCTCAAGGTCTGCAACTCCTCCTGCAGGGCTTTCAGCTTCTCCTGCTGCTGCTTGTGGCTGTGCTGCATCCTCTGAGCCACCCAAATGAGAAAAGAGGCATTTTCTGATATCGGTTCACAAGACAACAAAAGTGAGATGAAGACTTATAAGACAAACTATATTTATAATTAACCAAGAGCTAGAACAGATGGAGCTTTATGTACTCCTTCATTCATTTCAAGTTCTCAAGCAGCAAAACTGTTCAGATCAGACCTGTATCTGTGCAGCCAGATGGGCCTTTTCAGTTTCCATTCTGTTCAGCTCAGACTCCAAATGGCTCTGGGTTGACTGCAGGATTCTTGAAAACTCCCCGGAGGTTTTTGCTTTGTCCTGTTACAGGAAGAAATCTGGTGAACCTTGAACGCAACCTTAAAGCTGAAAGAAATCAGGGTTATATTTTCAACCTTTTCCATCTCCAAATGCTCAGAAATCCTTGATGTCTCATTCTCCATGTTGCTGATTTTGGATACAAGTTGCTGGAAGGGGATAAATATTCTCAGAAGTGTGATGACTGAAACATTCACTGCATATGAAATAGGTTCTAATTACTGACGATATTCTCAGCTTCATACTCTGCCAATCGCTTTTTCAATGCATCTTTCTCTTCAAACCACAACATCGAATCTCTCTGTGGACCCAACAACAGACAAAAGTAAGTTACTGCATATTTTTCTTGGATTTCCTCTCCTTTACCTCATTATTGCTCCAGTCTCTCAGGAGATCTCGAAGGCTACGATTTGTGTGGTCAAAAGCGTCTATCTTTTCTAACAAAGACTCCTGCTGCCGCCTCATTGAAGCTGCATGCAGACTTGTTAGCTGCTTGTTCTAAAAATAAAATAAAATAAAAAAATTACTTTCAATGTAGTCCTGCTTTAATCTTTCATACTGTATAGTGTGCTCAAAGGAATGTTTGGGTGTTAGGTTTACCTTAGAAAGGCTGTTGATAGTGTCTTTTAGAGCTGTTAGATGGTTAGAAACGGCGACACCATCGATTTCTGCTTCTACGAGTGTCTTCAAGAGCAAACCGGTGTCTCTTCTTTGACCTCGAGGACCTGACCTGCATACAAGAGAGACAAAAGGGAATATGTGCGTGTGTATATAGCGAGTTTAAGATGGCAATAAAACATTTACAATCTGTAGGAGATTGTCATACTTTTTTGAAAACTCAAGGCCATCTTCCTCTCTGAGAAGACTTCTGAGGTTTTTGGACACGGTGACTATCTCTTCCTCTTGCTCCTCTTCCTCGCACTGATGTCTACCTCCTGACTGATGCTCTGCTCTACTCTGCTTAAAAGCCACAAACAATACACGAGATTAGTGGACATGCAGGCAAAGAGGATTGTTTCAGTTTGGTTACTGGCAGAAGAACACAGGATGTTGTGTGGGGTTTGAAAAAAAAATTACATTCAACACAAGTTATTTGACCTCGTTTGCAAACACAAACTTGTCTATCCAGTCAGATGACCCTGCTAAAAAGAATCTCAGCTGTACTTATGTACGTAAACGCTTTTGTTACATTCATGACAGGATGACGACTGAAGATACCGGAGACTTGAGAGAGCTGACATCTCTGCGACAGGACGCTCTCCCTGGAGGGATCCACGGCTTTTGCAACTTTGGCTTCACTCCGGTCTCTGCGAGGTGGACATCACCTGTCCGGTTCTGCAGGTAAACCCAAATAAATCACAGAGATTGCACAATCCACTTCTGTTGCTGAGTATGTGAAAGAATAATAATAATAATAATAAAAAACATAAAAAATGCAGATGAAATTGCATTGTTTATACATATATGTCGTGCACGCATAAAACTCCTAAAAGCTTCTAAAAGTCCAGTGACCTGTGCAGTCTTGCTGGGGGTCCTCCTCATATGAACATGCACGGGGGTCGCCTCCGAAACATGGACGTGGACAGGCGGCGGAGACGAATCCCGGGTCTTCATCTTTAGGGCGCACCTCGACTACATTCTTCCCAGCAACGAACCCAGTTTCGTTGCCATTTCTCTGGGCGTCAGAGATGTGTTTTAAGAAGCCGAAAGTTACAACATGTCAGTCACAACTCGGCGGAGGCTTTCGCTGGGTCGCGTCCGCCGATTGGCTGGCCCGCAGTATCGAGCCTTCTGATTGGCCGGAATTTCGAGACAAACGTTGCCCCTGGCAACCGCGACACCGGGGCCCCCCAACACTTAACGAACACAAAGTTACCGCGCGTCAACTGACGTTTTCTCACAAACACACGGCGGAGGCCGAGAGCGGCTTCGCCCCGGGGGCTCGGACGCGAACGACCCGACGCCCTCGGCAGAAGCAAAAGGCTTATAACAACCCCCGCGGACACTCAAAATGGTGGTACTCGGCGGTTGCGTCGTGTTTATTGGTCACAAAATGTGGCCGAGCCCGGACAAAGCCACCCACCCCCTCCTCTACACCACCCCCCGCCCGCCTGGCTCGGACGCGTGTGTCGCCTTTGCTCCGCTTCGCAATCGCACACAAACCAAACGAATCACAAACGGTTGATATGACTACATTTCCTGTTTCTTTTCGCCCCCCCTGTGGCACTTCCGAACACGATATTCGGAGTGCGCCATCAGCTCGATGCGGCGCTCGCGCTCGTCCGCCTACGTCTTAAAAGTTGATTTAAAAAAAAACAAAAACAACACCAGTTATATATAACCGAGCTTTTTTTTTAAATTCTATTTTCGGTGGGGTTGGTGTGTTTTGGGCCGAGCAAAAAAAAAAAAAAAAGGGGTGAACGTCGAGTTAAATCAGTGATAAGCGACATACGCAGCACATCCGGTAAAAAAAAAAAGAGGCGCTAACGGGGCTAGCGCGCTAACGGCTAACTCCGCGTGCCGCCATCACAGGAATGTGTCAGACGCCGTCGAGGCGGCGGCGGATGCGGTCAAAAAATGCCCCCCGGGTTTATTTCACTGGTGCTCGGGGCTTGCGTCGGCTCGGGCCGGCTGTGCGGGGCCTGCGGGGCTCCGGGCGGAGGGAGCGGCGCGGGCGAAGCGGGCGTCCCCAGCGGGCTCGCGCTCTCCGCCCGCCGCGACCCGGTGGTGGCGGGCCGGAGGGTCGAGGTCCAGCTCCTCCGGGACCCGCACGGAACCCGCTTCCCGGTGCCGACGTTCGGCAGGGGCCGACGTCACGCTGCACCGGCCGGCGGACGGGGCGCTTCCCCTGGTTCCCGGGGTTCTCCCTGGACGGTGGCTGCCTGCCCCCCGCTGCCACGCTCACCTGGGTGGGTCGAGCGGCGGCTGGAGGTCGCGTCATGTTAAGAGGCTCTGCGCTTCCAGCTTTGCTTTCACTCTTAAAAAAACATCTTAAATAAACCTCCAGGGTGAGACGCTGAGGCCGTGACTGAGCATCACCCGCTGAACCGGGGGACAAACGCGTCGTCGCCTTCCTCTGAATTGCTCAAACGGGAAGGAGCGAGCTTTTAAAAGCCGAGGCCCTGCGACCTTCTCTTCCCAGGTTGGGCCTTTCAGCCCAGCGACTGGACAGAATCCGGCTTCCAGGAGTCGCAGCACACCTTCCTGGCGCTCATAACTCACTATTAGTTAACAGAGGACTTTGCTTCAAGTTTGCTCATGACCCCCCCCCCAGTCTTTCGTGAGCTGACGAACGCCATTTCGTTACCACCCAGAGCCTTCTGCCCGGATTTATCTTTTAAGGACTCTCTGTGCGCCCCTCTTTCAACACTTCCACACAATTAAACATAACTTTTTAATGTTTATTAATGTAACAAAAACAAGTTGTACACCTCAATTTAAACAATTTGTTTCCCGAGGATAAAGGACCACGACTAAATTCTATTCAGATAACAGGTGCGGTTTTACCCATGAAGCAGCGGGGCGAAAATTTACAAGCTGTTTTTTTTTTTTTCCATTTTGTTCTTTATTAAAAATGTCATTTCAAATCTCGTGGATATCTGTAAAACAATACAATGAAAACAAAACAAAAAAAAAAATCCCATAGAAATGGTGTCAAAATAACCACTCTCCCCAGTTACTAACATGCTCCTACCCCCACAGCCCGGCTTACCCTACCCCCCAAAAAACATTACAAGTCAGAAGGAATGAGCTGATCTCATTTACCACATGGGGAAAAATAACAGTTGCTGCAAAGGATCAACGACCCAACATGGGGGTAAAGAATACGTGGGGGAAAAATATTGAGGTAAACTAGCGCTGGGTCACTACACCATGGCTTTAGGTCAATTTATCACAACCTTTACAGGAGGACTTGCGTGAGTCGTCTTCAAATTCTACTCAAGATGCAGTGCTGATTCCATTTTTATATACTTTTTTTTTTTATTTTTGAGATGACTTCAGGTATGGTACTCACAATTCAGGGCAAAGTGCCATCTAGTTAAGATGAGTCAAAGGAAAAACATAACATGGCACCAACAGGTGTAGAGGCCTCAGAATGGAAAATGAAGCATTTGGACAAAAATAAAAAAATAAAATAAAACCTTTGCTCCCAATTGTGAGTGGAAAAAACAAACAGGGAATAGAAGCTTGAGGGTCCGGGTAGTTTTATTTATTTTAGTCGTCTTCTCCCTCGTCATCCTGAAAGGCACGAGAGATGAGTGTGAGATATATACTTATACATGTTTTTTAAAAAGTTTTTAAACCTTGGAATCTGCCTTACCTCTCCATCTTCTCCGTCATCCTCTTCATCATCCTCTCCGTCTTCATCTCCCTCTTCATCAATGTCCTCCAGACCCTCCTCGTCCTCTTCATCTTCCTCACCTTCACCCTCTTCCTCATCCATGTCAGGAACCTAGCCATGAACCGCGAATATAAGGATGTCCGTGTCGGATAAAAGGTTTCCCGTCCCGAATCAAGACAGCATCGCGTCAACGTACCAGGTAGTACTGCAAAGGATTTGGCCAGATGTCGTCCTTGATGACCTCCCCGAGCTCATCGGCTCCAGCGTCGGCATGATCAGTGAACCAAGTGAAGAAGCTTTCTGGCTCTTCATGTTGCCTCTTCCTCCCTGCTTTGTTCTGCGTCTGGCTGGAGCGCTTGGTCAGGTCCTGCAGAGAGACAGAACACGCATTGGTGATTCACGGACCACACAAGGTTAACGCCGACATTTGATTTAAAAATCAATAGCGCACTTATAGACGCTTACATAACCGATGGGCAGGAAATAAAACGTGGAGCACCTGAATACTATCGACTTTAAAATGTCCATCACTCTTGTGTTTTGTTGATGAATCAGACCATACCTTTCCTGATTTCCATTTGATTTCTGTTGACTTTGAAGAGGGGTCTCCGCTCTCATTCAAATGGAATTCTTTGGAAAGTACTTTGTTTTCGAAGTACGGATTTTCATCGAAATACTGCAAGACAAAAAAATGGACATAACTAAGAACTAAAGGAAAACAAGCCATCCTCAGGTAACTCAAAAAGACAACAGTACTTACAAAATCTATTCTGTAACCTGACTTGATGTCTTCAAACTCTGTCACTTCCACTCGGCTCAGATAATGAAGCGCTTCCTCATCTTCCTCTCCCAGTAGAGCAGATACTGTGCAAGCACACGGCACATTACACATTTAACAAGAAATGTTAACACAAAAATAATTTTTTAAATTGAAAAACAGTCTTCACGAGAAAGACTGGGAGTAAAAAATGATTTAATGCTCACCCTGTGGATGGTTAACAAATGTGGTGACCCAGAAGTTGGGGATTTTGGCGATCAGTTCTGACCTCTTTTGAAAGAACGGCTGGCGTAGTTTGTTGTATTTCTGTTCTACTTTGAGGATCTCTTCACTGGCTTGCTCATTCAACCTTAGAGTTTGAATAAAAGTCAAATCAATTGAACAATACAATTTAAAGCAACCCAGCAAGTAACAAGTAAGATGAATGAGAACAGCAAATTGATAATTTCTTATTATATTTCAAAAGGAAACGGACCATTCCAACCCCGAACAATATTAAAATTCCTCAAAAGGGTCGACGAAAACGCATTACCTGTCAATTTCATTTTGAACTTCATCGATGTGTTCAATTGCTTCCTGTTGCTCTTTCTCTGTAGAGACACACACACACAGTTTAGGGTTCATTTCTAAAATTTATTAGAATTAGTACAAGACTACGAGACCTTACACAAAAAAAAACCGCGCTAAAACAGACAATACCCACCCACTAACCGAATAAACTCGCAACTTCTGCTTTATTTTTTTATTCTTTTGGTTTTATTGCACGACGAACGTGGGTTAGTAACGACCTCGGAGCCGGCGGGACATGAACCCGGGCTCCCCCGGAGCCAATGGCTGCAGCCCTCGCTCCGTGGATGCACCGTCTTCTGCCGCCGACGAGGCCGCGTGGTTTAAATGTGGGACATCCGACACACACACACACACACACACACACACACACACACACACACACACACACACACACACACACACACACACACACACACACACTCGCGCGCGCGCAGAGCCGAGAGGTAACGCGTGAGACCTGGACACGCAGAAACAAAGCACCCGTCACGCACCCACCCACCCCGGACCGGCCCCCCCCCCCACGACCAACCACCACCACCACCCCCCACCCCCGGACGCGCTCGCGTCCCGCGCCCGGACCCGAGGCGCCGTCGTCGGCCGCGCTACAACAACAACACCGGCTAGCCTGTTAGCACCTCCGCGGGGGTGACACACAAAAAAAAAAACTCCCCCCTCCTCCTCCCCCTCAGAAAAGGGCGGAAAAAACTAAAAAAATAAAAACAAAAACCGGGGTTTATCCCCCCCCCAGCGTCCCGGGGACGGTGATTATTAATTTTATTAAACCCTCCCCAACCCCCCACCACCCAAAAAAAAAAAAAGGGGGAGAGAGAGACGCACAATAGCGGCCATTGAGCGGGCAGCGGCCGGCCACGCTGGTGCTGCTAAGCGCGCTAGCGAACATGGCCTCCCGGCGCCGGGGGAGAGAGCCCGGGAGGAGGGGGAGGAGGGGGGGTCGGTCGGGTGTAGAAGGGCGAACACGACCCGAACCACCCGCAAGACGAGGAACCAGGGTGTGTGTGTGTGTGTGTGTGTGTGTGTGGGGTGGGGGGGAACAGGGGGTTCGAGACGCACGCGTTGAAGCAGCGCCCAGCGGCGACGCAGGCGACGCCGGAGAAGAAAGTGAAAATGGCGGTTGAACGGGAGGCCGCCATTCCTCCTCTCCTCTCCTCTCCTCTCCTCCTCTCTCTCACCACCACCACCCTCCCCTCCTCCTCCTCCTCCTCTCTCCCTCCCTCCCCCTCCACCACCCGTCCGCGCTCTTACCGGAGGTTTCGTCCGCTCCGTCGTGGTTCGAGTTCAGCTCCTTTTTACTGACTTTCGCCGCCGAGGCCGACATGATTTTTTTTTTTTTTTTTTCCCCGGAGCGAGAGAAGAGAGAAGGGGGGGGGATGTAAGGAAGAGAGAGAGAGGGGGGGGGGAAGAGAAAAGAAAAAAAAAGAGAGAAAAAAAGAAAGAAGAAGAGAGAGGTCCGAGTCGAAAAGGGGGGAAAAAGGAGGGAGGAGGGGGGGAAATAAGAAAGAAAGAAAGAGAGAGGGGATGGCGGGAGCCCTGGGTGTGCTGGAAAGCCGCCTTGTTGGCCGCGGTGCCGGGTGTTTTCGTCGAGCCTCTCCCGGGGAGGAGGATGGAAATCCGGCGTAAAGTTTCGCCGCCCGCGTGCTCCTTCTCTTCCGACACAATGTAGCCTGGCCGGCGCGCGCGAGGAAGTCACAGCGAGCGCCGCTCACGCGCTCCTTTCATTACGAACGCGCCTCGCCGCCGGAGTGGAGGGAGCGACGCGGGCTCCGCCTCTCAAAATAGGTCTCCCTCCACGCCGTCAATTTCGCCGATTTACCGGCGTTCCCGCCCGCGATTTCGCCCCGCGGGTCACGCAAACGCCAGAGCGTGCCCCGGCGTTTTTTTCTAACCCCTCCGTTCCCCCACCCTCGGCCCGGGCGGAAAATAGAACGTTTATTCGGCGGGTTTTAGGCCGGACCTCGACGACGGACCGACTCGCACTTGCGCACTCGGCAGAGATGCTGAGCAGCAGTTTAGCCTCGTCCTGGCGGTCAGTGCTAATTAGCCCGCCAGTTAAGCCAATAAACACACACATTTATTTAAAAAATAATAATAAAAAATAAAAAAATACATTTTTTTTTAATTTTTGTTTTGGTTCGCTGGGGGTCGGTGTGTCGGTGCGCGCTGTCGCCTTGCATCCGCCAAGGCGACCTTCAGGCTAGTGCGTGCGTAATTACGTGTTTACAACGTTCATGGCCGGCCCCCCTTTGGTGTAATAACAACCCGGGCCCTTCCACGCGGGGGGCTGTGGGAAACATGGACGCTGCGGGTTCGTGGTGGCGTGAGTTTTTAAATGCCCGCACGCCGGCGGGCGCCCCTGCTGCAAAGCGTGTTTTTGCGCGGGGTGCTTTCCCGTGTGCTGCGTGTTTTCGACGGGATAAGGTGGTGTGGGGGGGCGACCTCGAGAGGAAGCACCGTCCCGTCCCCCCCCCCCCCCCCCAGGAGCAGCCGCAGCGCCCCCGCGTTTGCCCTTTTGGTTGGTGACAGCGGGGAAACATGTGGTCCAAGGGCGGCCAATGCCGAGCTCAGGGGAGGCAGACAGGCACCGGAGCAGCAGCACTGGCGCTGGGGAGGAAGTCTACCGTCCCCCCCTGCAGAGAGGGTGTGTGAGGGGGGTGTAGGAAGAGAGGGGGAAAGAGAGAGAGAGAGAGGAAAGGAGGAAGAGAGAGGGAATGCAAAAGAGGAAGAGAGGGAAGGGGGGAGAGAGAGAGGGAGGAAGAGGGGCTGGGAGAGAGAGGAAGGGAGGGAGGGAGGAAGAAAGACAGGGGAGGAAGGAAGAGAGAGAGGGGAGGAAGGAAGAGAGGGAGGGAGGAAGAGAGAGAGAGGGAGGGAGGGAGAGGAAGAGATGGAGGGAGGGAGAGGAGGATTTGGTTACAGAGGATGAGGATGCAGTGGGAAGGGGATGCTGCAGCAGAGTGTGCAAGGAGGTGAGAGCGAGTGGAGTGGGAAAGGCTGCGATCCCGGCCCGAAGATGCGCGGCAGCCGAGCGCCGTCGCACCTCGCGGTTTTTGTGAGCCCCCCGCGGCACCGGGGGGGACCAGTGCTCTGAGGATCGTCAAAGTGGAGCGGTGCGACCAGAGCCGCCGCCGCAGAAGATGACAGATTAGTCCCCCCTCTCAGCCAAAAGCGAGATCATCATCATCCTGCGGTTAGTGATGTGCAAAGTCATACTGCATTTATGTACATTTAACATGTTGTCACTGTTGTCCCCCCCCCTTGACTCTCAGCCGTGTTGATTTGCTTCCCCTCCAGAAGTTATTTCAGTACTTCTCTACGTGCGTGTTTACAAACATCCCGGCCGATCTGGGAAAAGTAGCGCGGGGAAGCAGGAATTCCTCTCTGTCGATGTGTCGTTATCCAGGATCAGATGTTGTCCACCGCTCAGCAGATGCTGCAGGACAGCCGCTCCCAAGATCGAGCTGATCCGCCTGCAGATCATCAAAGTCACCCAAGCTGGCACCAGCGACGGCAACGGCGTTCCCAAGAGCGGCTGCGGTGGCGACCAGGACAGCTTCACGCGTGGAGGTCAGAGCCCCCGAACGTAGCGTCTGTAGGGGGGGGGGTTGTAATTGAACGCCTCTTAAAAAAAGATGTGAACCTCAAGTTAGGAGTTAATCAAGCTTTGGTTGTTCTGCCTGGGCGAACGAGCCTTTCGGAGGCAGGACGGCGTGCCACAGCTTTTTTTTTTTCTTTTTTAATTAGACGGGCTGCAAAACCAGCGTGAAAGCTCAGAAGTGAACATTTGTAAAGCGATTCCCGGCTGGGTGGTAGCATGTGAAACACTAGACCAGCAGCGCTGTGCACCGAGTCTGTGACTCACATTTTCTTTCCCTGACCCTTGACCTCCTTTTTCCTGTTATCGATCCCTGATAATGTTGAGAGAGATGTCTTACCAGCAATAGCAGCCATTTGAACCGTGACTCACTGTCAAATCGTGTGAAAAAAAAAGGCACTTTAATCATTTCGTTGGAGGCATAATGAAGCCTAATGAGAGCAGAAGTAAAACAACTGCTGCCTCCGCCACAGCGTTTCTACAAAACCATCCAAATAAATCACTTACGGAAACCATCAATACTTATTATTCTGAGTGTCCTTCAAGCTGTTCAGGGAAATAATGATGAATGGATCCACACTTCAGTAACACAGTTCAGTAACGCAGCAGCAAGCAGCAGCAAGCAGCAGAAATGGCTTTCCATCTCGCGTTTGTCTTCCTCATATTAACTCAGCAACAGGTGAAGATTTTTCTTTCTCCCCTTCCAGTTTTTTTTCCACTTTTTATGGCCTTCGGAATCCTTCCAGCTAAATGCCAGGAGCATAAAACATGTAATGTTAGGAGCTGCACCTGGTGTGCCGTGGCATTTATGATAAAGAAAAGCTCCACTCTTCATAAATATTGATCACAGCGGCGAAGAGCGTTTGCTGCGGAAGTGTCGCCGGTCTAAGATGAATCCCTTCGCGCTGAAAGCTCTTGCTCCCGCTGCCCCTTCCTCTCAGGTGTCTCTCCGTTCGCCGTCAGTCCCGGAGACGCTCGCTTGGCAGAGCTGCAGCACTACGTTCAGCGAGAGACGGACGCGCTGGTGCTGGCCAACGACGTGGCGAGGCAGCTGGAGGGGATCTCGGCGCTGGACCACAAGGCGGCGGCTGAGGTAGAGCCGGCCCGGAATCCACTTTGCTTCGAGCTCGAGGGGGAGCCGCAGCGTCAGTTTGAACTTCTCTTTGATTACAGGAGAAATGAAAGGGAACCTGAGCGACTCCACGTTCGGTTCAGGCTCAAAGCACCTGGAGAAAAATAAAGCTTTCAGCTTTCAGCTCCAGATTTTATGTAACTCTCTGCTCCATTTCTTACCTGTTAACAGCGCTGGCCCATTTTCTCGCCTCACACAAAAAGCCAACTAAACTACCGCATCTTTCTTTATAAAGTTGAAATACTCGACCCTTTTGCTGCTTCTGGGCATTTATTATGATCAGAGCTCGCGTGAAAAGCCCAGAGCGGCGCTCACACGTGCAGCGCAGCGGCAACACAAAGTTCATCTTCCCAACAGGCGCAGTTGCGGGCGCAGGAGTCCTCCCAGAAGCTGGATCTTTTGCGACAGTCCCTGGAGAAATGCCTGAAGGAAAACACCCGGGAGAGTCCGCAGGCGCCCGCAGGGGGGACGGAAGAGCCTCCGTCCCCCCACAGCTCCGCACCCAGGAGCCCCCTGTCCACGTCCCCGTCCCTCCTGTCCATCAGACCTGTGTCCTTGACCGGTAGGTATCATTTACAGTATAAAACAACATTTTTGAGTCTCTGAACAAACACAAAAAGAGAGGAAGGCTCAGCCCGTGGTGGCTTAAAAATGTCAACGAAGCAGATTTTAAAATACATTTTAAGAAAATGAGCACTTTCTCCGGTGTCATGGAGACCCAGCATGGTTTACCGTACGCTGACCTCTGGCTGTGGATAATCAGGACATGTAATCTGCTGGTTTTTTGGACAGTACCCTCCATAAGCTGTCCCTCCCCTCGCGACGCAAGAGGAAGTTTAAAAAAAAAAAAGCCTTTGATGATGTAACGAGGAGACAAATCCTGGAGTTGCTCTGTTGGCAGTTAATAATGAGGGCAGGTCTCACGTCGGTGGTTTTCTGCTCGGCAGTTGTTATCGCTCCAGCCAAATGACGAAAACCAGGTCACAAATACTCCAGACAGCTCTGATTGAAGCTTTCAGTCCCACAGATTTATTTATGCCGACAAATGGGAGGCTGTAATTTCAAGTGCTGTCATACCCAAAGATTTATTAGCAGACACCAGAAATGTCTTCAGCGAGGCCACATGTTAGTAGATTGTGTGATGTTATTTTTTTTTCTGATGGGATGTTGTTTATTCTCAGGCAAGCTTGAAATCAGACTTCTTGGATGTGAGGATTTGCTAAAACCTCTGGCAAAACCCGAGCAGGAAAATCCCACAGGGGACAGCAGCTCCTTCGCTGCTCGCAGGCCAGAGGAACCGCCTGGTAAGTGAAGATTTGGACCGCATGGGCCAAATTTTGTTGTTTTTTTTTTTTCATGTTACATGTTCCAAAATAATCCCTTGAGCAGATTTAAATAGCTTGATGATGTTTTGGCCTGTTGGCATGGGTTTGAACCCCTTCCTTGCATTTATGAAAGGGGTTTTTCTCAAATTGAGTCACGTATAAAGGTTAATCTATCTCTCGTCTGGGTGGTTTTATTAGATTGACTTTTCTGCCAATGATGCCGGAAGAGCATAATTTAAGTTATTTGTTAAATGACATGACATTTAGCTGCCATTTTGGCCTAGAAATAAATTAAATAAACAAGTTTGAATGGAAGTTTTCAACGCAGGATCTACAATGACTCATTCTCCGTCGCTGGATTATCGGGGGAAGAGCATCATAAAGACTATTACATTTCTGTTCCGTCTTTGACTCCAGGTTTGCAGCTAAAAACCAGCGAACAGGTACAGTTAAAAATTGGCTGGTGGAAAAAGAAAGAAACTTGCAGCAACTCCAGGAGATATAAAAGTGACACACCAGAGGTTTTTTCTGCTCTCCGGCAGATCGGATTTTACAGCTTTGTAATGATGCTGGAATCAGGTCCGTCTCACTGATGCATCGGTTTATGTCCCGCAGCTGAAGTCAGCGCCGTGCTCAGGCTGGACGCCAGAGTGGTCGGCCAGACGCGCTGGGCGCCCAGCAGCCGGCTGAGCTGGGATCAGACTTTCTGCCTCCAGCTGGAGCGGGTAAGTGAAGTGGGCCGGCCGCGCTTCATCACCATGCAGCAGCACAAGGTAAAAAGAAGCAGAGAATAGATGTGAAGGTGGAGAGTGGAACACAACCCCGGCAAGAGGCGGCCTCCTTTGTTGCCTGATGTTAACTACAGTAATCAGTCAACAGAAAATTTGTTCTGACAAACAAAGCTTTGTTAGGTTAAAAGAATTCCACCACAGATTTAGCATCATTAAACAGCCAAACGAAACACTGAGATAACAGTGTTTGTGAGCCATTTTTTTTCCCCAGCTCTGCACCACCACCCACACTCAGGCACTCTTCCTGATTATTCTGTTTCATCTTGAAATAACCCAGTTACAGACGCCCAGTAATCCCGAGGAAGACAATGCGTTGTCCTTGTTTGATGGAATGCTCTTTACCTCTGTGACATTGGTGCAGGTCCCGTTAATGGTGCATGTGCTGACACAGACAATATATCACCTACGGGACCTCGGAGACCGTGCAAGGGCATCGAGCTGGATGGGCAGTACCTCGACAATATAGACGGCATGTAAACATGCAGGGCTTCTACAACGAAGCTAAAAGCTGCCCTTAAGAATAAACAAAAATATTAAGAAACAACAGCTTGAGGTTTGTCTCAAGTTTCTCATCTCAAGTTTTTAGTGTAATATTCTCAAGTTTTTAGTGTAATATTTCTAGGTTGCACTGTTTTAAATAAATAAATTGTTTTGCTGGATTGCTCTCTGCTAGTGCTAGATGTTTAGATGAGTCATTTCATTTTCCTTGCCTTTGTTTTCCTTTGTTGTCCTGACACGGTAAAAAAAAACAAAAAAAAACAGAACTGATAAAAAAGTGTGATTTTACACAAATCTTATTTCACCAACCTCCATACCTCTCCCCTCAAATATTAACACTGATTTTCCTCCAACAAATGGATAATTTGTTCAATCAAAACAGCAGAACCCGTTTGGCGTGTACGTTGCTGCAGTTCCGCTTATGGCCAGCAGGCGTCTCCCGAGTACAGTATATGCTTGTCTGTCAGTGAACTGGGGATTTGTCCGATGATATTTTACTTTGTGCATGCCGTCTCCTGCCAACGTTGCCCTAGGCTCGTGAGTTGGAGGTTGGTGTCTTCTGGCAGGATAGGAACACGATGTGCGCGGTGCGATTCCTGCGACTGGAAGACATTCTGTACAAGCCAAACCACAACCATGAGTTCAGTCTGGAGCCACAGGGCATCCTTCATGCCAAGGTAAACACACCTGACAATAATGGCCCGAGTTCAGGGATGTGCCACCTGATAAGAGTGCAAACATATTTGGATTATTATTTGATATTAAGATTATCCACACTGGAGACAAAACTGCTGATGGATATCCTGACAATAATTCTTCCATTCTGCACTTTACAGCTTCAATTTATCGACAGCGTTGTTGAACGGCAGCCGAGGCTCAGACGTCAGAGATGTATTTTCACAAAAGAAAGAGGTACTGACAACCTACTTCTTTCTTTCTTTTGTTGTTTCTGTTGATCCTCAATGGTTTGTCACTTCAAATAGAAACTATTCACCTCATTAACTCACTTATTACACTCCACAAATAACTCCTCAGGAAAGAACTTCCTCCGAGCTGCTCAGATGAACATGAATTTTGCCACTTGGGGTCACCTGATGATGAGCATCCTACCTCGCTACAGCTCCTTCTCCACATTCAGCTCGTCCCTCACTGCAACCCCTGACCTCTGTGCCAACAGCACTCCGCGTTCCACTGCGAAGGAGCATCAAACCATGACTCCACTGCCAAGGTCGGAGTTACCCAAAGCATTTAGGGACACCGGAGACGGGTGCGTTGAAGTTTAAACTTTGCCTTGTTTTGGTTGATTTGCAGCGATGCTTCGGTTCTCCGGCTCAACTTTGAAGGGGATCAGGCTCCTCCCACCGATCCTGAAGGCAACACCACTTCCATCATCACCACGACAACAAACAAAACCTCACCCCTCGCGCTCGGCAACACGGTAAAATGGATTGACAAATAGTGACAATTTTTTTAATGTCTGAATCTATGTGCTCTTTTGTCGTAATCACAATGTCAATAAATGTACAGTGATAAATTCTTCTTCCACAGACAACCATAAACACCACAGAAGGAGGTGAAGATCAGCCTGTATCTGCTCTAAAGTACACACCAGCACACACGCACTCCTTCCAATATCTGCGGTGGAAGAATAAACCCTTTTCTCACCTCTGTGTTCTGTCTCTTTCGTAAGGATGCAGATGGACGATTACAAGTATATTTCGGTTCTGGGCCGAGGACACTTCGGGAAGGTAACAGCTCACTGCGATTGATCGAGGAAGCCCCGTGGGGCTTTTCATGCGGTTGGTTGTGGCTGTTTCTGTCCAGGTATTGCTGGCAGAATTCAAGAAAACTGGAAAACTGTACGCCATCAAGGCCTTGAAGAAAAAAGACATCGTGACTCGCGATGAGGTGGACAGGTACTTGCCTCCATGACTTGCCTGAGTGAGAGTCGATCCCAGCGCTGACCGGTTCTCCCGACGGTCGTCTCGCGGTTCCGCAGCCTCATGAGCGAGAAGAGGATCTTCGAGATGATCAACGCCTCTCGCCATCCCTTCCTGGTCAACCTCCACGGCTGCTTCCAGACCGGCGACCACGTGTGCTTCGTCATGGAGTACTTGCCCGGCGGCGACCTGATGATCCACATCCACAACAACGTCTTCACCGAGGCCCAGACCAGGTTTGTGCATCGTCCTCTCAACCACGTGATAAAAGCCACACTCTACACGTGTGCTACATCTGCTGCGTGTGCAGGTTCTACTCGGCGTGTGTCGTGCTGGGCTTAGAGTTCTTACACCTGAACAAAATCATCTATCGGTAAGCGACATCAGCGCCGAGGTCGCCCCCTGGCCTGTTGATACATGCAGTGTGCACTTTCCCTCAGAGACTTGAAGCTGGACAACCTGCTGATGGATGCGGACGGATTTGTGAAGATCACAGACTTTGGACTCTGTAAAGAAGGTCGGCTGACTTGTCGCGTCTCAGGACACGCCTCCTGCGGGTTTAGTTCTGTTTTAAACCCGAGTCACCCTTATTTATGATCCAGGGATGGGTCACGGAGACCGAACCTCCACGTTCTGCGGGACCCCGGAATTTCTGGCTCCGGAGGTCCTGACGGACGACGACTACACGCGTGCGGTGGACTGGTGGGGGATGGGCGTCCTCATCTACGAGATGCTTGTGGGAGAGGTTGTTAGCACGCATTCTCGCTTTTCACAGCTTTGAACTAAAAATGCAGGTTGGTGACTCAGCAAGTCTCTGCCATGCCGCTAGTCTCCGTTCCCCGGTGAGGATGAGGAGGAGGTGTTCGACAGCATCGTCAACGACGACGTGCAGTATCCAGACTGTATTCCTCCTGGTGCCGTTTCCATCATCCAGAAGGTGAGCGTCTCTGTGCCTCTCTTGCTCACACGAGATGTGGGTAGAGACTTGGGCCAGATCAGGGCTTCCAGTGGAATGTCACCGGTGACAAAGTCTGAATGTGTCTGCAGCTGTTGAAGAAGAATCCTCTGAAAAGACTCGGAGCAGGAGAGAGGGACGCAAACGAGGTGAAAGGAGATCAATTCTTTGAGGTAAAAGTCTTCCCACATAAATAAATACCACACCAACTGTACTTGAATGTCCGATATCTGTGTATGTATAAAAAACATATAACACATGAGTCAAAATCTGTGAGTTTTTCTGAGTTATAGGGTGATTCTGTGGCGTTATAATGATTTAATTATGTTGACAATGATGATAAGATAAGACAATGATGTCATCCTGATTGAAAACAGCAAGACAACTGCACTGACTTCATTCGCTTTGTGGACAATTTCCATCCAGACCATCGACTGGGAAGCCCTGCTGTCCAAGAGAGTGAAACCGCCTTTCCTGCCATCAATCAAGGAGTCCGTGGATGTGAGCAACTTTGACAGCGAGTTCACTCGCCTCCAGCCGGTCCTGTCGCCTCCGCCCAAACCCTTCAGCCTCTCTGCTGAGCAGCAGGAGGCCTTTGCGGACTTTGACTTCTGCGCCCTGCATGGTTGAACAGGCCGAGGCGGCGGAGAGGCAACATCCAGATATGCTGTAAATATTTAAATCATGGCTGAAAAGCTTTACCTCTCATCTCACTTCATCAAGCCCTGGTTCACCTTCACATTTAACACAACTGAGTTCAACATGCCATTTCTAACTCTTTTGAGTACATTTCATATTTCACATTTCAACCATTGATTTTTCCCCCTAATTGCACTGATAACCTTTTTGAACCTCTTCAAGCAACGGAGAATCGGAGATTCGGTTTTACTTTGTGGCCTTCGCCTCTTCTCTTTACAGTATTCTTCCCTCAGCGGTACGCTTTTTTCCGCCATTTCTATGCACCACTGTGACAGGCTTTGCTCACTGCCTTGACCTTTAAAAAAAAAAAAAAAAAAAAAAAAAAAAAAAAAAGGAGAGAAAAGACTTATTCATTTCCCTCATCGCAACGATGTCACCATGCGAGTCAACGTCATTCAGTCGCCACCGGACCAACTGTTTTCTGTTCCAACAGTAGAGCATGGCGCTGTGTTGAACTTGTGCACTAGAAATCCTGTATTTGCTAGCAGTATAAAAGAAGCCATAGATATACAAATATAGCCATAATCGTGAGAAAATATACGTATTTTGAATTTAGCAAATCATATTCTGTGACATGGGAGCTGTAATGATGTCAGTGCAATAAAGGCAGGAGGAGGGGCAGCAGGGCTGGAAGTTGAAAATGTTGAAAACACATATCTAAACAAGCCATTACTTCCATCTATTAAGCAGGGTAGGGGTGAGCTGGGGGTCTATACAGCATGCAAAGATTGGACCTGGCTAAATCACTCCTAAAGTTTATTTTTTAGAGTAATGTTTGAAGGACACATCCATATTTTATATTCGTTTTTTTTTTTTTAAATTGACGCGTTAAGTCAGTCCAGTATTTCCTAAATGGATCAGTCCGCCACCCCAGATCCGCACGTTTCCAAGGTTCTACCTGCTGACCCTCTGACCTGCTCTGGATCAGACCGTCAGCCAGAGGAGCCACCAGCTGGAGCCAGCACAGCCGCTGTAGCACTTTAATTTAACGCTGCTGAATGTTGCATATGTGTCAGTGGCGTGTTTCTCTGTGTATGCGAGGCATCGCGACTCGGAATGTGCGACAGACGTACTCTGCAAACGACGTGAATATCATTGTTTTAATGTACCCTTGTCAATAAATACAAAGAGAATATGTACAGTAAAAAAAAAAAAAAAAAACATCTTCCTTTTTGCACGATCAAAACAATCACTCTGTTTTTAAAACAACTTTTTCCCCCCACACAAAAGTGAAAAAATTAGGCGCGATGGAGGTCGTTTGCCGTTCACGCCGTCACCACGGCAACAGCCACGCCCGAGATGAAAAGGTTCCTGGGTCCCCGGTGGGGTGAGGGTCAGATGGAACCGGCGCTGTTCCTCAGGTACATCTGCTCCCACATCACGGTCCTGCAGATACAGAAGAAGTCCCACAGGTTGCAGAAGACCCCGCGGTCGAAGGGGCTGTGCTCGCTGTCGCAGTGCTTCAGGTAAGAGATCCTGTGGCGCGACATGAACTCCCAGGTGGTGCAGTTGATGGACACCAGGTAGAGGTGGCAGCCCAGCAGCAGCACGACCACCACGGAGAAAACGCCCACGACGGCCAGGCTCGCCAGGAGGAAAGCGTTGCTCCTGAGCCACAGGTCCCAGGTGGCGGCGGGGGAGATTCCGGACCTGCGGAAAGACCCAACGCTGCTTTAACTCCGGCGGGGCGCTCGGCAGCGAGGCGATACCGGGCGGGCTTACAGAGCGATGTGGAAGGCCCACAGCAGCGCGAGCAGCTGCACCAGCAGGTAGATGACGAACCAGCGGTGGTTCCTCTCGCCCACGCAGTTCTCTATCCAGGGACAATGGTGATCGAAGCGGCGGACGCAGCGCTTGCACGCCTGACAGTGCTTCGCTCTCATTGGCTGCTGTTTGGAAGAAGGAAAGGAAAGGAAGGAAGGAAGAAGGAAAGGAAGCCCGCGTTAGAATTCTCCAGCCTCGTTACAGCCCACGAACATCACATCGGTGAGGCCGCAGCACCTCGGGGTGCCCGCTTTTACTTCTAAGGCTTCGCTTTTACCAAAATAAGAGCACGAATGAGTGAGCACGTTCACACTGGGTTAGAGTAACCCGAGGGTGCACGGCTCCGGGACTCACCTGCAGCAGGCAGTAGCCGCAGCGACGCAGCCGGGGGGCCGAAGACTCCACCATCGACTCCATTTCCTCAGGTGAGCCCTGGGAGCCCTGAGCCGCAAACAGAAGACATGAGTCCCTCGAGGCTGAGAGAGAGATCCGTTTACTTATTTATGTATTTATTGTGCACCTGTGCACCTTCTCGGGCCGACGCCACCCGTGAGGCCGCGACAGGTGGGGCGCAGGCGGGGTCTCACCTGTGCAGGGTCGGTCAGGACGAAGCCTGGGTCCATCAGGGAGACGGCGAAGTAGAGCAGAGCCGCCAGCAGCACCAGGGCCATGAAGAGCACGGGCAGCAGCAGCTCGCCCTGCTCCTCGCACCTCCTCAGGTCTGCGGGACCGAGACGCGCAAAGGGGCCATTAACCCCGGTCCGTTTGCCTTTGACGCCTGTGGAGAGACCAGCCCCCCCCCCAGCCCCCCCCCACTTGGGTGCTCAGGTGCGAACTCACCCGTGTTGTGCAGAAACAGCGAAAGGGTGACGGCCCAGGTGATCAAGGTGTGCGCGGCCCGGACCAGGAACCCGCTCCGGAACACGCTGCGAGCCATCCCGGGGGCCGAGGTCCGCGGGGCGGCTCCTTGGTCATCACAGGCGGCCTTTTAAGAGCGGAACGCGGGCCGTGGGGGCGGCATTACCGGTGAAAGCGAGGTAAAAGCGCCGATGGTCCGTTTTGGAGGCGATTAAAATCCCGACATCTCCAGCGCAGGATGTGACGCAATCGCCGCCGCACTTAAACTACGTCATCGGGCGTCCACGTGACCCCCGGACTTTGAGTTAAAACTAAAGTGTTTTATTTTGTATTCTCTTGTTATTCGTTTCCATTTGTCATGTTTTCTTATTCGTTAATCAGGGGAAGCGCGTTTTTTTTAAGCTGACTGGATTCACACCCCCCCCCCAAAACAAAAAGGGGTTCAGTGCGCTGTTTTATTAAATTTTTTTAATCAGGAGATGAGTTTTATTTTTAAAACTTTCAGGATTCGCCCTTAAACAAAAACAACAAAAACCGTTCGCTTTCACATCTCTAAATGTTGAGGGACAGCCAAGCAAAGGAGTGGAATACATTTTTAAAAACGTAAATGTATTCCTTTATTAAAGTGCTAAATCAATCTTTAAAAAACAAATTATGTAATGTTAAATGTAGGTTGCAAAAAAGCCGAATGGAATTCTGAGGTCATGGCCTTCCCTTATGTAATGCATGTATGTAACGCATGTATGTAGGCTATACAGTCTCGCTGCTTTATCGTCTCTGTTACCCCCTGATAAGATTAACACCTGTAAAGCTTTTTTCCCATGAAAAAGAAGTGTCCGAATCGATCTGCAGTTGACTGGAAACCTTCGAAACACAAAACTCCAATCACTCCTGTCAAAGCGGTGCGGATTTCAGCTGTCGGAACTGGAAAGTGTTCAAGAAATTGGCTTAATTTCTGGAAGTAAGAGACCCAGACGGCTTTCGTAACAAGAGTTGCATTTATTTGCATCATCATGGTCCATTAAAACACTAAAACGTATTCTTAACAAAATGATTTAGCCGTTAATACCTGGATTGGTTCATTCGGAGGCTGTCATTGATTAAAGTGCATTTGGTTGCTCGTCATTTTTTTTTTTAAGCCCTTGTTTCTGAAAGCGAGCAGAAAACAAAAAAAAAAAAAAAAGTTTACGCTCTGATGTGAATTAAACTCATTCTCTCACACGCGAGATGAAAATTAAGACATTTCACACCCAACGGGCCCAAAAACACACCTGTGAGCGTTTAGAGGCAGCTCGCACCATGATTTTCCAGCTGCTCAGACGCCACACTCGTTACAAACTCGGAGCACACGCGCACTTTAAGTGACACTAGGATGGTATATGGCGTTAGTTCCCACACCCTGATTATCGTCACACTGCATGTTTAAAAAAAAAAAAAAATTGTAAAGGTGCTTCTTCAAAAGAGAGAAAAACGAAGAAGAAACACGCAGTGTTTTCACCACTTCTGTCTTCTAGACAATAAAAATAAATACAGGGTAGGTGGAAATAAATAATCCATAAGTCATTCACTCATCAAGGACGGGGTAGAGAGATCAGACTCACATGTGCAAATGTCCTCTCATTTGGGAACAATCCTTTCTTACTACAGCCAAAAGACAGTTATACGGTCGAATCTGAAGAACTAAAAGTTTAAATGTCCTGAATTCAGAGTGCTTATTAACGATTAATCACCGACAAACTTGCTCAAACAGCACAAGCCAGGCAGAAGACAACTTTGGTCCTCGCTTTCTACTTCCGACTTCTCTCGTCTTTTTCTTTGAGCGTGAACAGCAGCAGCATCAGCGGCGGTCTTCGCGACCTGAGCTCACAGAGTCCGTATCTTTCACCTCCTGCACGCTCGACGTTCAGCGTCCTTTCTTATCTCTCCTCAGCCGACATTCACAGAATGAGACGACTCCACGAACCCCCTGGACTGTGGGGGGGCCCCCAACGGCCCCTGGGATTCCTTCAGCATGAACCACGGGAAGGGCGGGACGGTGGACGGGTGGGTTGGTGGTGGGGGGGGCCACTCGGTAAATTTAAGAATCTGGAAGCCACGCGAACGGATCTCAGCGCGACGTCACTCCCAGCTGCGTCTTCAGCTGCTCGTACACCACGTAGCTGATGCTGACGGCGGGGATGACCTTGAGGAAGTTGGGCGTCAGGCCCCTGTAGAGCCCCGCGGGGCCCTCGGTCTGCAGGATCTGCTTGAAGAGCCCGCTCATCTTCATCTGCTGCTTATCTTCTGTGGCAGCTGCCAAAGCAGAGAGACACACATCTGAGCTCCGAGCTTCAACACGGACATATAGCACCCCCCCCTCCGGGAGGCGAGGTCCTACCTTGGGCTTGCATGCGGGTGCGGACCAGGGCCAGGGGGTAGCTGGCCAGCTGCCCGCACGTGCTGGAGGCGGTGCCGCAGGCGAGCAGCACGAGCACGCCGGGGTCAACGCCATTGGTGCTGTAGTTGTGCAGGTAGTAGTTTTTCAGCGTCTGACGGAGCGAAAAAAGAAAAACGGGTCAAGGCCGTTCCAGCGCGTCACGGATCGATACCCGCCGGCCAGAACGCGGACGGCCGCTCACCTCGTACACGGCCAGGTCGATGCCGGCGTAGGGGATGATCCCCAGCATGTTGGGGACGTAGCCCTTGTAAAAGGCACCAAGCCCCTCCCTCCTGAATATCTGCTTGGCGCAGTCCGAGATGCCGGAGTACTGGCCGGTCCTCCTCAGAGCGAGGCGAGTTTTCAGCACCTGAGGGCGATTCAGAGGGTGAAGACGTCGAAAACCCCCAAAAAATCCAAAGTTTGTGTTGGCTAAAAGGCATTTTTTTTTTTTTTTTTTAGTTTGAATGGTGTTACTCACCTCCATGGGGTAGATTGTGCTCTGGGCAATGACGCCAGCCATGGAACCTGCCACGAACCGCTCCAAGACGCTCAGCGTTTCTTTGTCGCTGCCGATCACACGCTTAATCTGGACAGGTCGAGTGAGACGCGTCAGTGAGTGGACGGGGTTCGAACGCGATACTTAAGACGCTCGCTTCACTTTCCATACCTGCTCATACGCCATGAACTTGAGGGCCGTCTCGGGAGCAATTTTGATGACATTCACGCCGTTTCCTCGCCACAGCGACCTCATGCCGCCTTCTTTTATCATCTGCATCAGCCCAGTCATGAGGCACATGTTGTTGGTTCGAGACCCATAAACCTTGGGAAGAATACAAAATCATTAGGACAGACCATACCGGACCAGAGGTCCTCGAAATCAGATTCTTCTCCACGACAGCTACTGTTTAAGGACGTGATTCAACAGTGAAAAGGGGGCGGGGTTTAAAACCAATGTGGCGTAGACTGGGGTCTCCAGTTTTTTTGTTTTAAATCAGGTCTTCATAATTTATGGTTTCTGAGGTAGAAATGTTCACAGGAGTACAGAGTGCAACCCCCCACCTGACTAATGACGCAAATCGTGGCCACTGACACAGATTTCAAATCAGATATTGACAAAGATCACGCAGGCGCGGGTGTGTAAAGTGTACGTGAGGCATCACTGGTGAGCAGGACCTCCTGGCATGTCATCAACTGGACTCTGCTCAAACATTAACTCGATTATGACGCTTGTGTAACTGGGCGTTGGGCAATACGCTGTCCCATGAAGGTCACGTGCGCAGGCTTAAATCGATTAAAATACGCAGTTGGGAGAACGCCCTACCTGCATCATGACCTTGAGCCTGTCCAGTGGGGCCGTACAGGTCCTGGAAATGGCTCCAGCTCCTCCACCTGCGACCAGGTGCCTCCACCACATGCCAGTTTGCTTCTCCTCTATGGTGAACTCATCAGGCACCATCAGGCTCTCACCCACGTCAATAATCTGCCAGACAAGAGAAAGGACGTTGAGAAATTCAGAGACATAACCGAGGAAAGGGTCAGATGGGCTGTTGGGAGACAAATCTCACACTGACACGCATGACTGCAGTCTCGCGTTACAGAAGAATGCCTGTTCGTATCACTTGAGGCTCTAATTGCAGTTGCAGGTGCGCCGCCGCTGCACCGCAGGGCAGAAACCCGCTCGAGGAGCCACGGCTCCGGTTTCAAAGGTCAACTGGAGCTAGGGGAAGAGACGTTTCACAATGATCCAGGTCAGGAGCTCAGCGAGGGCCAAAGCCGACGCGAACCAGCCTGAACCCGCAGCACTGGAGCTCTGCCAGGCCTAGACCACCTTTATCAGAACGGCCCCCAGGACCACTAACCTACTGAAAACCTAACAAATGGAGTGAAACCTCTAATACACCTGAATCAAAAGGCATTTTCAATTTTGCTGAATGAGCCTTTTCTCTACTCAATTTCCACAACTTACTTTTTCAACATCGTTATATAAATTCAAAAGGTGGAAAGAAAGAATTGGTCCCTTCTCCAGTCCTAACAAAATAAAAGGCCCCCTTGTCACGAATAGACCAGAACATTGTGACTCCGCCGCAGGGATTAAACTTGTGACCCGACAGAGACTTATCTATCAGGTTTGTTCCTCCACCTATTCAAAAAATCCTGTCGGTAGAGTTTCATTGGTGGCCTCAAAGCATTTTGTCTTCTCCGTGTCTCCCTGTGGACATATTTGAGGTTACTGTACCAGCTCATTGGCACAGAGCAGAAATAACACTGCGTGACAGCCAAGACCAAGTCTGGTGTCAGGGCCTGTGCTGGATCAACTGTCTGCACCTGTTCGGGCTGACTGCTGCCCCTGTTTACATAACAGGTCAGGAAATCCTCCTCATAATCCCCCCCAGAGTGACGACGGTTCATAGCCTGACACGGCTTAATTGCTGACGCACAACTCTGTGCAGACAGACCCGATCAGGAAATTGGCTTTTCAGGTGACACCTTTTAAGAACCCATTATCGGTAAATGTATCAATGCCCCAGTTTAACACTGAAACAGGCACTACATTTATCAATTACAAGTGAAAGGTGTTTAACTAACCGTGGAGTGTTTCCAGTAGAGGATGATTTCGGGAATGCTCTCCGTCTCCATCATGGAGTGTTGGCTCCAGTCTGTACTGCTGATGGTTATCACTCCATTTGTGTCCATGCTAAAAAAAATTAAATAAATAAAAACAAATGTAGTTACTTCACTACACAGTTAAAGATCACAGTGCATTAATTGGGGGAAGGAAATACCTTTTAAGGGCGTTTTCTGCATGTTGTGGAGAAATGTGCACACCAAGGTCCTGGAGGGACTGCATGAACTCCTTAAGTTCAATACGCCCTGAAAGACAAACGAAACAAAAACGAGAAATGTGAGACTCACAGCCAAGGCGAGAAGCTGACAGAGACAAGACAGGCCCTGAAATCAATAACCCCTGCTCAGCCACATACCTGCATTCCTCCTGTTGATGCTTTTCACCACCAGTTTCAGGTCTTTCTCATAGTCTTGGAGGTAATGGACAAACTCTTCAAAGGCCAGCTGGGCGTCCGAACCGCTTTCTTCTCTTTTCAGTGTTTTCTGAAACAAACATTGGCGGTAAACTCATTAAAACAGACCAGCCCCGTGAGTGAGTGCCACATAAGAACATTTTTAACTTCACAAAGACAGAAACGCAGTGTGACGTTTGAAGTGATGCCCCTCCAGCGCAGGCGCGATGAACCACCAATTTAAAGAGCGGAGAAGCGCATCGCACTATGCAAAAAAAGACACCAAATATGGTTGTTTAGAATAGACGACGGCCACCCGCTGGTGCGTGACCCACATGCTAAACCCAGTGGTCCTGAATGACGGGTGACGTCCTCCTCTCTGGGATTGGGTTGGATAGGGAATTAGGTAGTAGCACGGCGGGCTATTTCTGACCTCCGCTGTAGGTCAACTGCCAACAGCCTTAATCCCAAAGCTCGGGACGTCTGATTTTAAAGAGGACAAGGATTTAACATTCCTAAACTGTCACCGATACCGTGAAAGGCCCAGAGAGGACGAGCACAGATGTGCTGCAGCTGCAGATTGGGGCGTTTTCAAGGTGAAACGAAAACTAAAAAAAAGTTTCTCCAAAGTTTCTTTCACTTACACCAACTACTTTTCTCAGACTGCCCCTGGTGTACCAGGACAGATCTCAAGGATCTCAGTTTTTCACGTCAAAAGAGAGCAGAAGAGGGGAAAAAAAAGACTTGTGGTGATGAACGAAGAACGAACCCAATCGTCTCTTATCAATCGATCTCGATGATATCAGTGAGTGAGTGACTCATGCAGAGGCCGGCTACTTCCCTAATGCCATTGTTTCGGTTTTTTTCCCGATTGCAGGAACTTCGCTTCGACCGTAAACTCCCTGGAATTCGGTGACGCTGCAGCCCGGCTCCGCCTTTAAAACTTCTCAGTGTACCCCCCCCCCCTTATTCCTTGCGCCTTTTTGAATTTCGTTTTAAATCGGGCGTCGCTGGCGGCCGATGTTCAGCAGGAGCGACTCAGGTGACTTCTGCACCTTGATCCGGCCAATAAAAAAAAACCATTTAATTTAAGCGCCAACGTGGAGCCGGCGGAGCCCGCGGCCTAGTCGTGAAGGCTTCGCTGCTAATGCTAATGCTAACGGCGGCGGCGACGGAATTAAGTATCAAGCGAAGTGACGAGATTTAAAAAAAAAAGCAGTCCTGTTAAAATGTCTTTTTCTCCCCTCACCTGTCGCCATTTCTGGTACGTTGAGAGCTCCTCGGAGGGCAGGAAGACGCTCAGTTTGTTGAAGAGCGACTTGAGCTCCGACGGCAGCCCGTTCGACTCGAAATACTCCACCTCGACAGCATCCGAGTTCGACACGGGGACGTAAAGGCACAGGCCGAGCATCTTTGGCGTCGGGGTGGTTTAGAAGAGGCTAGAGTGAATAAATAAATAAATAGTCCACCACGGCTTGCCGGCTTTCACTGGAACGTGGGCGGAAAAACGCCGGTACTAATGAATGACAAGGCCACGCCTCTTCTGGGAATACGCCGTCGTCATTGGCTGCGTTTTTGAAACCCCGCCCATACGTGTGCGCATTTCGACCGCCGACCAATCGCTGAGCTCGCCCATTGAAGGGCGAAAATAGTTCCCGCCCACGCCCCGTGAGCAGCCAATCAGCATAGAGTCCGTGTTGTAAGTGGGCGTGTTTTTAGTGAACTTTGGCAAAAACCGGCAAACTTCTGAGCACACGTGATGACATCAAAACACAGAATACTGGCTGAGACTCACATTTGACGGGTTATTTCACCCCCAAAAAAGGATGCTTTAGTCATTTGGGCCAATATTTTGACAAGATAATAATGATTTAAAAATCAATCATGAATTAAAAATGGATACCGTTGCTTAGTGTTTCATGCATCAAATACTTCACAGTAAATCTGATCTTATTACAAAATAACAACCAATGACATAATAATAATAATAATAATAATAATAATAATAATAATAATAATAATAATAATAATAATAATAATAATAATGGCACTATAGAAAACAAAATAACATGTCATTTCGTTGAGCTTGTGAGGAGCTTGAAGAGAGTGTTATGTCAGACTGGAAGGGATATCTTGGGGATGAAGGAAAAACCAGGATGAGTTCCAAACGCCAAAAAAGGCACTGAAAGAACGCCAAGAGCTGAACTAAACTCTCCAGGCTGTTAGCTAAGTGTGTGTGTGTGTGTGTGTGTGTGTGTGTCCTAACCCTATCTAAATGGGTTGATGTTCCTTTCTGCTAATATTCAACACAGCCGCCAGGTAAAGTCCACAGAGACAGAAAACATGTTGACGGGTTGGTGCACATGCTATTGTCGCTGCTGGCTGACGCAGAGTGACTCTGCGTCAGCCAGCAGGAGAACGATAACCTCTGGTGGAAATGCATCTGTTTGGGTCAAACAGCGACAACTTTAACCTGCAGGATTAGACAGAAACAAGCGAGAGGGGAAGAAATCACAGCACCACAACCTCCAGAACCTGATAAGGACACTGTTGCTGAACTAGTTTATGTTTATGTTGTTGTTGTAGGTGCAGAAGGTAGCAGAATGTTTCTTAATCAATAAACTGCCGTTGACATTTGCAAAAACAATGTGGCCAGAACAAGAATGTTAAAGTCCTTCTTCTCCTCCTTCATCTGGCCTGACATTGGTCCTGTAAGTGAGGGTGATTTGTGACACCTCAAAAATAGTTGGGTACAAGGTTGGGTTCAGCACATGATGTGCTACATCAGAAGCCCCCCCCACACACACACACGGTCGGGATCACCTTTAGAGGAGAGGAGAAATGCTGTATTGGTCACATGATAATGGTGCTGCAGGACTCTCTGCTCTCCAAGCGGGGTGAGAGGCTGCACCAGCAGGGGAAAACTGTACATTAACAACCCCAATGATGGAAATACAGCATCCACTGAGTGAGTAACTAATTTAAACCTGCAGTGGCTGTGTACTTGAATACAGAAGAGTGGGACATTTTCACAGGTAAACTATTGGAAACTGGATATTTCCTCTACTTCTGCTAGTAAACCGTTGATGTATGCTGCAGAGGCCCAGAACCAGCTAGAATAGAACTTTGTCAATAATTAATGTATCTGCTATGAAAAGTGAGTGCATAAGAGAGAGAATCTGATGACGCTGCGATTAAAAACAAAGATTTATTTGATGCATCACCGTCGGTAATGTTTTACTACATACTTTGATATCACATCACATGGCTTTGTCTGCACACAAACGTGTTTTTCGCTCCTTTAAAAAAAACTTCTCTGCGCTGGGCTCTGCTGCCCTCTGCTGCCACATCTGCACTCGAAGTCAGCTCATTGAGCAATCCTGCCGTTTAGTTACTGGAAAGATAAATGAAAATTGGTTATTAAAGCAGCATTTGTTGAGATATTTGCAACCAACAGCAAACGCATGACATCCCACCATCCACTCATAGTTGAAAATATCTGCATTTTCCGCACACCATACAGTAGCACTAAAGACATATAACACAACCGTTGTGACATATTTTTCCATGAAAATCATTATTATAATTATCATTATTAATTATTATGTCATTCGAGGCTTTTGAAGATTCACATATTCATATGAGAGACGTTCACGACAGCCACGTCAGCACACGTGATCCATCCAAAGAGAAATGAACTCTTTTCTGAAAAAACAACAACAAGATTTTATTGGGCGAATTATATTACAAAAGCAATCGTTTCTGACGGTCTTTCGGAGATATTTAGTTAGTTTTTTTAGTTTAGTTTCTTTACAGAAAGCGCCGCTCGGTTGCAGTGCGGACAGCGGCCACACGGCGGCGCTGTTTCACCTCAGCGGCCCCAACTGACGGCAAAAATCAAGCTGGGTCAAGAAAGCGGATATCATGTGATTAAACTTAATAAAGCCCACACGCAATTAAATAAGTTAGGCCGTACATCTGCTTGAGATATGTTTAAAAGTGCAAAGTAAATCACTTTTAACAAACTAAATTTTAATCAGTAATAAGGTTTGCGATATAAACAATTTCTTATTCTCTTTGTGGAAGCGGAATTGAAGGCACAAAAAATAGATAGACATAAATAAAATAGAGAGGTTTACAGTAGGCGAAAGGATAATAAAACCTGACCATAAATAAGTGTAATAAAATCTGACAATGACCAATGAATAAGGAAAAATGCGCGAATAATAACTCGATTCACGACGACAGAGCAGCTTTATTTTGAAATCCACAACCGGAAACCGCCGTGTGAGCGCATCTAGCCTGACGCCTTCCGAAAGTCCCGTACCAGAAGAAACAAGACGTGAAGCGTCTTCTTTCCGACACTTCTTTTTTTTATTTCGAGGGGAGAAGTTGTGGGGACGTCCGCCGAGCCGCCGTCGACCACCTCGGAGCCGCCCGCTATGTTCTCAGGTAGGACCGCGACTTTTGCCGGCGGACCCCCGAACTCCGCGGCTCGTCTGCGTCTTTTCTGTGCTGAATCATCCGAAAGAAAAAAATAAATAAATAAATAAAACGCCGCTCCGACACCTCCTTCACCCCTTTTCTTTTTCTTTTTTGTTGTTTTCTTTCAGACCCACCAGCTTAAGCAGCGGAAAAAAAAAAATAAAGGAGGGGGGGTGGTTGCTGACCGACAATGGCTTTCTTTGTGAAGAAAAAGAAATTCAAGTTCCAGACGCAGCTGACCCTGGAGGAGCTGACGGCCGTGCCTTTCGTCAACGGGGTGCTCTTCTGCAAGCTGCGGCTCCTGGAGGGAGACTTTGTGGCCACTTCTTCCAGGTACAACACCGAAATCCGCACGGAGACGCCTTTAAAATTGTCTCAAGGCGCACAACGGGGTTTTTTTTTTTAAGTGCGTCTAAAGTTCTTTGGGTTGTTTTTTTTTCCTCCAGTGAGGTCGTTTCTTCATTTCTGGTGATTTTTATTTAATCTTTATTTTATTGAGCAGGTTTATCGACCTCTTCCACAGTCTTCCAGTCCTGTGACATGGCCATGAAGATTCAACACGACCTTTTTTTAAACATATATATACATTTATGGTGTTTTTGTGTTAAATGCAGTGACTTTGAAACGATGTTACAGCACCCAGCACACTGTTTGTAGTTAATTTCGATAGGATTTCCCCAATTTCCCTTTCATATAATCGTTGCATCCCTGAAAAAAAGAAGCAACTAAACTCCTGTAATTGTGTTTTTAAGGCCGGTGTGTCGCTGCTGCAGATGCGCCGCAGCAGTTGTTGCGAGCTGAGCTCGGTAATGAAATGCTGGTATTCTCTGAGTCAAGTTAAGTGCAGGGTGTTGCCACGTTAAGTGGCCTCTCTGTGTATCTGCCCGTGGCACCTCGGCTCCACGGACAGACTAAACACAACAGGATTTTCCGAACCGGTTCGCATGGCTCAAATTATCCCACCGATTCTCTCCAAACCTCCTGGAATGACACCCCCCCCTCATTCCAGGGGCCCCGGCTGCTCCCTTTGGCCGACGTTGTCGCCGCTGTCTTCGTCTCGCGCCTCCCCCCGTGCGAGTGCGAGCTGCCTGCGCGGCCTTTAGCGCCACAAACCATCGTGTGGTATTTGTTCTTCTTGGTGTCACAGGATGAGACAGTCCAGCCTTGGATAAATCCACCGTTATATGCTCTGATAGGGCGCTCGCGACAGCCAGTTTACTCCGCAGAATAACGAGCTGAGTATTTGCCAGTTTGCGTCCAGCCTAGAAGACAAACACACACACACGCGTGCGCGCACACGCCCGCCCGCACACGGGATTAGAGACGGCGCGTGTCGTATTTCAGCCACATCCAAGTGTCTGAAGGGAATAATGATGCTGCTGCTCTGATCACTTCTTTTGGGCCCTCGTGACTCACACAAACACCGGCTGGCTCACTCGGGCATGAGAGGCTCCACATCCCGAGGGTTGAGGGAGCCTGTGATTTGCGCCGACGTTGAAGCCTGCCTCCCTTTTCTTGCGCTCAAATGGGCGTCTCAAAGGCCGGGCCCTCTGAGCTGGCTGATGTTGGCACGTAGCGTCTCCGGGACGTGCTCCCTTGGACGTAAACACGCCGTCAGATCGCGATCGTCTCAGGGGATGTCTGTTTTCTTAGCTTTCATCGGAAGAGAGACCAGACTGGGAGTTCCATAAACACTCGTATGAAGTGCAGATAACCTCTTTGGTCTTGGCGAGGAAGAACCGCAGCGTGATTACTCCAAGGGATTACACTTTTCCTTACTTTGGTCCATAAAAACCCTGAATCGAAGGGGGGGAGTGGGCCGTTGTCATGTTCCAGACCTCAGCCTGATGCTCTGCTTCTTGTGAATATGTTAAAATCCAAACCTCAACAACAACAACGCAGGTTCGGATAAAGAGGAGATGCACATCCTCTTGCATTCCAGAGTTCTCGCTCCAGTTTTGGGGACGGTTTACCTCTTCACAGCTTCGCATCGAGTCTATTAAATGTTATGGAAGTCTGCACTAATAGTTGCCAACACGTGAGCTCTTCATGTTTAGTGTGTTGTAAAGTTAACAGACCAATTAAACCTGCAATTGTCTGATTAACCTTACCTCCTTATTAAGTTCCACTGCCTACCAGAGGATCCAGACGGCTTCAAATGCTCATTTGCCAACCTAAGCTCCGGTTTGTTAAGACATAGCGAGCTGAATCGTGTCTCTCTCGGTTCCTGTTTTTAGCCGAGGGCTGTAATGTCTGAGGTCTGAGAGGTCAGTCTCCTCTCCGGGGCTTACATAACAGCCAGAGCGGATCCCTCTTGGCCATCTCAGTTATCGTCTCTGTGACTGGAAACAAGGCCCTCTCAGAGGAGGAGGAGGAGGCGGCGATGGCGCGCTGGACACGGATTACAATTATATCACAGATCTGACAGCCCGTCCTTTGTGCTGGCCCGGCCCGCACCTCGCTGCGCGGCAGGCTGGCCCATCACACCCGGCTGCCCCGCGTTGACCCCCCCTCCCAGAGTCCATGGCTGGAAGCCCAAAGGGTCACATGAGTGCCCGCTTCTGACTGATACTGGACTTCAAGACGCTTTTAGCTTCGGCCGATGTCCGTCTGCCGGGAACTCTTCTGCTGCCTCCTGGCACTAACCCCCTCCCGTCCTCCTCCCGTTTTATGAACGTGTTTGTGGCCTCTGCAGAGAGGGCGGGGGGGCGTCTCGGGCCTGGAAGGCCAATCAAAGATTCCCAATAAATCTGTGCAATGCTATTTCATAATCCCATCGCCAAAGAAAAGATTCACACATTTAGATGTGTGTGATTTACGTTAACCGACGGCCCTCTTCGACAATAAGCCGCTGATTTGTTTTTCACGTGATGTAACCGTCAGAAGCGACTGACGGCGGACAGAGGCCTTTTGTGTCTTCCTCCTTTGATTCTCTTTAAGGCCACGTCCATCAAAAATCAACAAAAGAAAACTGTTGTGTGCATTTCTGACATTTGGGGATAGCAAAGGGGGGGGGGGCTAGCCGAGAGCAATCTAAGACTTACGCAACGCCCCCATGCCCGTTCCAGCTTTCAGATCTTGAGGGAGTTAAGCACAGAAAAACCGAGCAGATGGTTCGAGGAGATTATTCCAGTTTAAAAGGGTCCCTGTCTGCTTTCATAAAGAAAATTACTCTGCCTTTTAATGTTTGCGAGACAAGTTTCTTCTCCTGTTTGGGGCAGTTTAGGCAAAGGAATCCTCAAACGAGGGTATAAAATATAGTTTTTCTTGTACTTTTGAAGTGGGCCTTCCTAATGGTGGACGCGCAGCTTTATAAAACATGTGGTTTCCATTCTTATTTGGCGGAAGAACATCGGCGTTGCATCAGCCCAGGTTTTATCCGCAGCGCTTTGTTTTTCAAGTTGCAGATATTTACAGTGCCCCTTCAGCCTGACACCGGCCCGCGATGGAACTCTTTTCTCCAGCGCTCGCCTCTGATAGAGAAGTACCAGCAGTGGAAATAGGAGGCAAGAAGATAAGGGGAGGTTTAAAGGTCAAAAAAACACATGTAATCTGGAACAACTGGAGGCTAAACTCACCTGATAAGAGGGTGTGATTAAAGAAGGGGATGCTGGTTTTTGGCAGGAAGGAATCTTAAGTGGAAGGTGGAGGTTTTGAGAGAATAGTTATGATGGGCCAACGCGTTCCGAATGTGTTGGTTTCCCTGTTCAGAGGCAGGACGTGGTTTAGGAAGTGGTTTCAGGACTTTTCACACGTTTGACCCGAGCGGTTCAGTTTGGTGTTTTTGGTTTTCGCTGTTCCCTGATTTATCTATAATCATATCAACATTTCTACCATTGGCTCCTGGTCTGGTTCACAGAGGAATGCTGAGCCTTTCAGATGGCACCGCTCAAGATTCTCCCGGACAGAAAGCCCCAAAAACACATGAAACCACCTTCAGGGGAACTTTCATCCTCGGTGACAATGTGGCGACGTTCTTGGTTGTGCTCCCATGATTGTGATGGCGCAGCCGAGCTAAACCGTAAGCTCAACGCTGCATCCTTTCAATGTTTACACTCGTCGTAAACGTTGGGTCTAGTCGGAGGATTCCTGTGTTTTGTGGAAGTATGTCTGGTTTCCTTTCTTTTTCGGTAAGTGAAATCCGACAGTGGCCCTGGCCACTCTCCTTCAGCGTGGACGACGCGGTCGCGGGCTGCCTTTTGGTTTTGTTTTTTTTTACCAAATGCACTCTGGGCCGGAGTTGGCCCAGCTTTCCCGACTGTCTCTTGTCCCGATTGAATGTCTCAAATATGTGATTTGCCCTGCCCTCAGCCATGTTTCATCACATCAAATATATTCAGGCAGAAAGATGATTAATGCAGTTGCACATAGCAGGAATCCGTTACAGTATTTTTATAGCAGATCCGTGATGGGCTCTTAAGCCCTCGCATGCTTGTCGTTCTGCACATACCACATTGAGAGTTGGCTCACATACGTGTCCAGTCGGAGCCCTTGAAAGAATGGGAGCTTTTTCTCTGAGCATCATTCTTCTGCCGATAAAACGGTCGAGTTCTATCTGCAGAAAGAGGAAGCCGCTGCTGCAGGAAGAGCCTTTGTCTATAGGATTAATCAGCCAGCTGTACTCGCGGCGCGTCGGCGCCGTCACATTTTCCACCTTGTGGCCAAAAGCGTTTTGGCCGCGGATGAGGTGGGACGCCCGGTCGCGCGCGAGGGATGGGGAGAGAAAAGGAAGGAAAAAGACAAGAGCGGAGCGCGGGGGCAGCGTTAGAAATTGATGAGGACGAGTGGCTCGGCGACAGCTGCTTCCTGTTTTCCTCTCACTTTTCCAGCACTTCGTGTTTCGGTGGGGGCCGACGGGGAGGTGCGTTTGGGAGGCTGTTCCTCTGGTATCTGGCCAGGTAATCAAGACTTTCTCCTTCATCACGGTGAAAACTGGGAACCTTCTACCCACAGGAGGTCCATCCTGGCGTTCTCCTCCACTGTACCCACCAGGCAAAAGCTCCCAGTAATCACATACATATGTGATCCTTTGTACTCGTAAAGAGTTTATTGAACACAACGAAATAGCCTGTTTAATTGACCCTAATTTATTAAGTAATTTAATTATGGCCCTTTCAAAACACAGCATTATATCAATTGTGGACTATATAATGAAAAACTGAGCCAGAACAAGCTGCGCGCTTTTGTTTCTCAAAAGTCCCTGAGGTAACCGTAACGACATCGCTGTTGCATCATCAGTACCGCGTCGTCAGATGACGCAGAGCTCGTGCCGCGAGTCTGTCCAGCACAACAAATGTTCTCAGCAAATGTCCCTGTTGGCCGCTAACGGCCTTGAGTCCCTCCCCTGCCCCCCCCCTCCACTGCCTGCCGGTCCATCCTGACGTCACCCCCCCCCACCCTGCAGGATCTGTCTGCTTCCTCAGCACTCTGTTCTCAGGACTGTTTATCTGAGCCCTCGATGCGACCCGACCCGGTCCGGCCGCTGTTTGTGTTTCTGCTGTGTCCTGGGGCCCCAGAAGCCGCGCAGCCAGGATGGGAGATAAGGATCCCATACTGCTGCATCGCTGACGCGTCCAGTCATCACACGCTGGGTTTTGTTGGGCGGGCGATTGAGAGTTCGGGACTTGGTGTTTACGCTCGACTCGAATGGTGCAGTCACGACTTCGGTTCAAAGTGTGCTGGTCTGCCTTGCGTTTGTTGCTTCATTTCGGTTCCGTTTTCACTCACAAGCCGAGCAAGGCCCGTAAAGGTCTCAGCTGGAGATTTTTGGCAGACGGAAGCCAAAACAAACTCGGGCTCATTATGTTGGGTTTGTCGAGCAGCACGAACGGTCGATTGGCAGATGCGAGCTTATGGCGCGGTTCTGCCAGACTGCGCCATCGTTTCAGCTTTTATACATATGCAATTCATAAACGCTTCCAAATATAGTCGTGCAAGCGCCAGTAAAAACACTAGAATATTCAAAACATTTGCAAAACCCCACAGTTTAACTTCAAAAGACACGCAGGGAGTTTCAGAGCCAAGTCTTTTTCACAATGTGGACCCCACCTACTGCAACTGACTTCAGCCTGGAGCTAACACGGCCCTCAAGAACGGGTTACTACTAAAGCTGAATCGGCTCAGATCCCACCTAGACTAGTTGGACTAATCACGCGTCGCTGCGCTGATGTTCAGCTTGATTAAATTACTGAGATTTGATCATGTCTGATCTTTTATAGGTGACTAAAGAACATTTGAAAGGATTCATGGTGGTACGCTCCAGTAATTACGTTTGCCCATCACACGCACGCACACACACACGGTTTTTTAGTTAGGTATGTTGTTGCATGTTTTTTATTATTTATTGAAACCCAGCTCTGGCCTCCCAATCATCTGGAAGTTCCAGGGATTTTGTTGCAGCTCTGGTTGGCTCACGCTGCCTTTGACTCTTTGTTTCTCGTCTCTAATTTTGCATGCACATGTTGATGATGTTGGAATTTGAGCCCGTTTGACTTTCACCTTTGCTGAACGTCGGTAAATGTGTAACTCTTCTGGCTGTGGGGGGAGGGGTGGTCTCCTTATAGACTTCCCTGAGGGTTTTTTAGTCATCTTGAAGTTTGTTTTGGCATCAGAGGCTGATGTAAAGGCCCATTAGTCTGGTTAGCATGCATATTAAGGCATGCAACAACTGCAAATTCGGTTTCGATCTTGCCATCGTTGGAAGCCTCACTTTTTCCTGCTCGGCATCTTCAGGGTGACGTGTGTGGGAAACATGAGGCCCAGCTCTATTTTCAGCTGTTGGAAATTATATCTGATTGACTCAGGTTTGTGTTTAAATACACTAATTTGATCCAACTGCTGACCAGAAATCAAAAGGACTGTGTGCTGCGCAAATGCAGCGAATCACACACGCACTGCGACATTTTTCCTTGCACGTGTGATGCTGCCTCGAGTCTTCTGTTTATGTGATTCTTTTTTTTTTCCAGCTGCACAGTCTGTCATCTGCTGCTGTGGTTTGCTTTGACTAAGAATCCGCTTCTGGCGTGTATTCCCAACCTTTCCTCTGAGCAGTTTTGGGTGAATCAAGCATCATTGTAAAGTCCTCAGGCTATAAAATCCTGTGTGTGTGTGTGTGTGTGTGTGTGTGTGTGTGTGTGTGTGTGTGTGTGTGTGTGTGTGTGTGTGTGTGTGTGTGTGTGTGTGTGTGTGTGTGTGTGTGTGTGTGTGTGTGTGTGTGTGTGTGTGTGTGTGTGAGAGATGTGGGAATAGTTTCTCTGCCCTGGATTAAATTCTCTTGGCAAAGAAGGAAAAAGTTTGACTCCTCCTGAAACAAAACATGTCAGGATATAAAAGGAGAGCAGGAGAGATGAAAAGGCGGCAGGTAAGGTTAACGCCAGAACACGGAGGGCTTATAAAAATGTCACCAGCAAAGGGAGAGCGTTGCTGTGTGTGTGTCTGCTCCTCCTCTAAGCTGCTGGCAGAGCGTCGGTGGATTTGAGGAGTGTGAGGTTTCCATGGAGGCTGAACAAAGCCATCTGGAGCCAGGAATGCAGTTTGAGAACGCTCCTTGTAACACCACAGCACCAATAGCGTGGGGGTCTGATAAGAGCTCTGTGTGTGTGTGTGTGTGTGTGTGTTCCTCACTTGTTTGCAGGATCAGTGGCTGACAGAAAATCCTTCAAGTTGAGACATGATGCACTTTTAAAAAGTTTTTTTTAAATATGTTAAACTCGTACCCATCCTCATTCACGTACTCTTGCTTATAGGTAACTTAGACTTGCTGGCTGTATTAGTCTAACAATTTTAAAGACAAAATTATATTAAGTGTTCCAGATGTGACCAGCAACAGTAAACTCTTATTACTTGTCTAAAAAAAAAAAAACCTAATTAGATTAAACACTTGATTCTAGGCCGTGTGTTGTGGCTGAAATCACACAGGCCCGTGTTGGGAACGAGATGATGGGGGAGGGTGAAGTGTGAGGAGCAGCTGCTGCCAGTTTGCAGTTTAGTGTGAGGGTGTTTTACATGTGTTGTTTGCACCTTCTGTCTCGAACGATAACTCAGAGCTGCAGCACGAATGTGTGGGTTTGGGAGGACGTCTAGTTAATTATCCCGCAGCATGGTCACCCCATTAACATTTCTATTACAGTCACATGAGCATCCATCACACCCTTCCTGCTGAGCATTTTAAACAGATAAAAAAAAAAAATCATTTGTATCTCTGACTAATGATCTCCTTTGGATCCTTTACATTAAAACCCCCTCACAAGTGTAAATTTCCACACTTCTCTGGGTGTTTGTGTAGTACTTTCTGTGGAATTCCTTGTTGTACCAATGACATCGCCATTTGTTTCTGAAAACAAACAGATCTATTTGTCTGCCGTTGTTAACGAGGGTGGATGGATACCTCAGTGTTTCCCACTGGTATTACTGACAAGGCAAGCGGTGTTTTCACAGACGTCCATTGACCATTGTTTGCTGTTTGCTTAGCGGCTAAAGAGGGGAAGCAGGTTTTTTTCCACTTCTGTGATATTCCTCTAATGATCCTGAGGTCATCGATTGACTTCTTGTAACCATCAACAAAACAAGGAACCTAGGATGTCACATGACTCGTCATACAAACCGCATATTAAATATTAACATTTATGGACGTCACAAGCAAACACATGAGTGTCCTGCTCTCTAAAGCTAAAGAATAGTATAAAACTCTTAATCTATTGCAGATTTTGAAGGTTAAATTTCAATTTTCTAATTTTAATAGTGCATGTTTAATAGTGTGTTCAATTAATATAATCTTACAGGATTAAAACAGTTTATGGGGATTTATGCTATGACCAAAAAAGTAGCAGTAGATTATATATTATTATATAATCTATTATATATTATATAATATTAGAAGCCCTCTTTTTTTTCCCCTCTTTTCCTCAGAATAGTCTCTCCTGATTTACCATAACTCGGCAGCTATAACTCAACTCTGTCCCTCAGTGGTCACGAGGTTATGAGAAATTATGATATAACCAGTCTATGTCACAGTCTAAGAATGTAGCAGGTGGAAAATAGGAAAACATTTGCATTTTCACAAGTAGATTCTGTGGAAAGAGCAGAAATCATCAGCCATCAAATCATTCTGACATAAATCACTTTGGCTTTATTTCTTCCTTTTTGTTTGTTCTTTTTCCCAACAGAGAGGAGGTTCAGGAGAACTGTGTTCGCTGGAGAAAGAGGTTCAGTTTTGTGTCTAAAATGAGCGCCAATCCCCACACGGGAGTCCTGGATCCCTCCATCTGCAGAGTGTCAGTCAGAAAGGTAAAACTCTCCAAGTCCAGCTCACCTAATTCTGGTCTACATCCTTCCATGCAAACACAGCCCAGCCTGTTTTATTGTAATGTCCCCGTGCTTCCTTGCGCCCCCAAAATATCAAATAAGCATCAAATCCCCAGAAAGTTACAACTGTGCCCTCTAACTTGAGCTGCTGCACATATGAGCGGTTATAAAACAGCAGGACGCAGCAAGTTCCTGCCTGCCTGAGAGCTCAAGAAAGAAAAACTTGGAATGTTGGGAATTGGTGACAGATTTTTCTTCTCTTGTTGCAAAAACATGAGCACAGGAGTAAACCATAAAAGACATTATAAATAGATCTGTAAACCAATGATAATAAATAATTGGCAGGTTCTTTTACAGTATGTGATCTTGTACTTTAAACAGTAAGTAGTAGAGTAGTAGTAGACACAGTAGTGTCTTCTTGTCTTGGACACTTGGTATTAAATTAGTAAAATTCCCATCTTTGCAGAACTAACATACATAATTTTAGGAAGCGTGTATGAAGTGCAGAAACACGTGGTTAAATCCCGAGCTGTGCGCCCGTGAATGTGGGCTCGGCCTGTAATTTCGCCTTTCCCTCTAATTGAAGGCTTCTGTAATATAAAGTTAGATCGGTTGGATCTCCTGCTTCATCACCGTCTTCCTGTTTTCCTTGCAGGAACTCAAAGGAGGAAAAGCTTATACGAAGGTAAGAGCTTCTGGGTAGCTGCACGCCTGTTAGGACGAGCTCACGTACTCGTCGATTCCCCGCTCTGTAAACACGAGTGTTTCCCGCACCACCTCGGGGAGTTTAGCAGTGCCTGACATTCATCTTCCCTACACTGGCATTTCCCTAAACTATTCCAGCCAAGGCCTGTCCGACCGTAACCGTAGGGGCTCGTCACAGATGAGTCACGCCTCAGAACGCTCATCAGGATAAACTTTAGTTGGTCCCTGCTCGTTGTTGCCTGACAGGAACTGTTTCCTCTGTTTTTACCCCTACTCTATTTAGATTTCCCATAGTTAAATATACCCTGCTTCCCTCCTTAGAAGTTGGCTTCCTTAAATATGCACCTATGAAAACAGAAGCGGCCAGTGAAAGGGAAACCTGAAGAATGAAGAATGGGAACCTTTGGCTCAGAAGAGCCGCCCAGTTCGTTTCAAACGGTTTCCACAGCGTAGATATGTGTCGGCCTGTTTAAGTGTGCCCTTCTAAAGGATTGTTATTTTCCTCCTTCCAAAATAGCAGAGATAACACATTTACTCCTTGAAAAAAAATGTTCAAAAGTTTATCTCAGACCTTGAGACTGAGGCACGCTAGGGATCCCCATTCCTTGGTATATCGTAACCGTGCACCTGTTAATCCAAACGAAACCCTTTTCATTACTGAATGTGCAACTTCTCGACCTCAGCTGGGCTTCGCAGACCTCAACATGGCGGAGTTTGCTGGTTCTGGTTCCACTGTGCGCTGCTGTCTGCTCGAGGGATACGACACCAAGAACACACGACAGGACAACTCCATACTAAAGGTAAGCCTATGTGGGGTTACAGCCACACAATAAGGGAGAAAACGCGTCTCACTTGCTCTTAAAGGTATTTGTTTCAAGGCCTAATGCAAGTTAAATATCAACTTTTTGAAATTTGACCCTGCGGTTGACTCTTTCCTAAAAGGGTGAAAAGGCAGAGGGTCAGATTAGCCAGACGCTGACATCAGATCAGTTTTACTTGGTGATAACGTTCTGGGTTTCTGTGGGTGAAGAGTTGAGGAGCCCTAGAGCGCCACCAAGAGCCCAAAAACAAAGCCCTCGCCGAAGAGGCCGAGGAGTCACAAGCAGATTTGTCATCAAAATACTCTGGAAGACAAGCAGAACCGCACGTCAATTCAGATTATAGGATTACACTTCCAGCTTCAGCAGCTTACTTTTTACTGTCTGTGCTACAGATGTGTGTTACTGCGTAACTCCAGAAATGAGAGATTGTGGGAGTGGGAGTCATCCACTGTGCCGATTACAGTAAAAGCTCTACAGCAGGATCAACGGCCACAGTTTCACAATAGTGGAAAAATATTTCACCGCATCTGATCATAGAGACTCTACTGTCTATTAAAGTAGAGACATAGTCTCTCTGTAGTTTCACACATAAGTGTTCAATGTTTTATCAATGTTTTTTTTTTTCTGTTTTCTGAAGGTGATCATCGGGATGACCCTCCTGTCTGGAGATCCGTGTTTTAAAACGTAAGCGTATGAGTATGTCTCTGCTTCCCTCCACTTTGTTTTGTTTGCATTTTATCCAGATTGATTATGCTGTCTCATTTGCTGCTGCGGTGATCAAATTTCCCAGAAGTCAATGTATTTAATCTTATCCGAGCGTGCCAAGCTAAACACAACTGAGGCTTTGTGCTCATTTATCTGTTACAGACTGATAAAAGTGTTTTGTTTTTTTTTCCCTTTGCAGACCTCCCAGCACAGCCAAGTCCATCTTCATCCCTGGACAAGAACACGCCCTGCAGCTGGACTGTAAGGGGGAGGGAACAACCGAACCTGGGCCGGCAGGGGGGGTTTCTCTAGGACGCTCTGCAAAGCCTCGACCCTCGATCATCAACTCAGGTACAGCTGTTTATTCAGAGCAAAATTACAGGAGTTTAAACCCAGGTTTTTTTGTATTTTTGTTCTCATTTTCCTCTGAAGACGTTGTTTCTCTGTGTTAAACATGAGGCGTTAACAGCTATTACACCTTCAGGTCTTCTTGAGGACTCTGAAGCAAACCAGCCTGGTCCTGCAGAGGCCTTCCAGTCTGGACACTCCCGCAATTCCAGCTACGCCAGCCAGCAAAGCAAAATTTCAGGTACACAAAGCACTGAAACTCCCCTGGACAAAGGGGGGTTAACTTCAACTTTGTCAAAATGTCCTCGTGTCCGCTCTGACGCCCCCTTGTGGCCGCGTCGTCCTGCAGGCTACAGCACCGAGCACTCCTGCTCCTCCAGCCTGTCGGATCTCACACATCGCAGGAACACCTCGACAGGAAGCAGCACTTCTGGGGGTCTGGCCTTTAACGCTGACACACCCACAGAGGGTGAGAAGGATGCTGGACGTCCAGAGAGACCCCCCCGGCCCCCACGGCCTGTACTGCCACTCAACAGGCCCTCCAGGTACCGACCCTGGGACTCGCAAGGCTACTTTAACAACAGCTGAAAGCTATAAAATCCTTCGTATGATTTCCCACCTTGTATTTTTTTTTTTTTGTTCATCATCGTGTTTCAGGAGGAAGCAGGACACCGTGGAGAACCACCCCTCCTGGGTCAACGACACCCGCATGGATGCTGATGATATCGTGGAAAAAATTGTCCAAAGCCAAAACTTTGCAGATATCAACAATACTGAAGGTACGTCCGAGATGACAACCTGGAGGTTTAGCCTGCGCCTGTTGCACCTCTGAGAAGCCAGGATACAGATGCGTTCAAGGCCTTTTTGATCCGTGTGTTAGCGGGGTCTCGTTTCCCTTCGGTTGACTCGGCTTCTGTGTTTTGGACTTTTCCAGACAGCAACCTGCGCCTGTTTGTCAGCAGAGATGGAACCACTGCGCTCAGCGGCATCAGACTTGGAAACAGGTGGGTGAAACCAAACTTTGCTCGTTTTCTGTTTGCGTCTCCCTCTCATTTTATGCTCTTCACCCACGCGTGTTTTTGTCCCCGCAGGGTGTCCGCAGGCGGATACGAGCCTGTGGTGATAGAGAGCCATTAAGCAGTGACCAGCAGGTGAGCTGGTCTTGCTGGTTTTTCCCCGCAGCCTCAGCTGGCCTGAAGCCGTGAGCGGGGAAAACGTTCGTCAATTTGCACTTTATGGGAAGTTTCTTTCGGTCTGCTCATCTGCACTCCATTCGGCCGTTTCCCTGAGGGTTGAAGCGACTCACAGGGAAAGCACCGCTCCACAAAAATGCTTCTGAGAGTGCCCGGTGATGCAGTCACCACATTTGGGGAGTCGAGTTAGATTTCAGAAAGATTTTGGATCTTGCACTACAGACATCCAAAACATCCGCAGGTCTCCAGTCTAACTGGTTCTCTGTATCAACACTACTGTCAAAAGACAACAGAAAGAAGCTGCAGTGAAACTTTAGTTCTTATTTTATTTTAGTTTTTAATCTGGATGGACCGCTCTCGGCTAACACCCACGGCGGTTTGCAAAGTAGTACTGTTTTTGAAGGTGGAAACAAATGTAACGAACATAACTTTTTCCACCATCGGGGTCAGTGAAGCTGGTGTTTTTGGAAACCACAAGGCGGTTGCAATGGAATAATCATCCGTAACTGTCTCACATTAAGAATCAAAACTTCCAGTCCGCGAAACCCCGTCACTGTATAAACAGGCAGAACCTGCTTACATTCAAACATGGAACTGGGACATGTTTACTGCAAGAAAGCACTCCGGGTTAAGGTGAACTTTTTTTTTTTTTTGGCGTTTTGCCTTAAATGTAACCAGTGATGGAAGGTTCCTGAGGCTCAGCTGGACTGAAGCCAGTCTACGATATAACGGGGGCGTACGGGTGACCCGTAGTCGCCGCCGCAGCAGTATGACCTATTCACCCTCCGCCAAGTTAACCCATCAGATTTATGTTTTTGCTTTTGCAGTAAATGTCCAAACTAATATCAGTTACCAGACAACTATGCAGTTTACACATTCCTGGCATATCGGAGAACCCCCCCCACGTATGTTCTAGCTCCCACTGATCCAACACTGAATGTGACCAACGTTGTTTCAGTTCAACTGTTCGAACTTGACCCCCGTCGATCAGGGAGATGCAGAGGGGGGGAAAAAAAACAACAACTTTGTGCCTGTAAAGATTCTCTTGAATGACCCCGAAGCGCCGATGACGGGCTGCTAGTGACGGCGAGGAGAGAACTGTCGTCCCCCCCCCTTTTTTTTTTTCTCCTTTTTTTGGCCTCTTGTTTCTTTTCGAGCGGTTCCGTGTTGTAAATCCCACTGCTTGTCTACTACTGCTTCACTGCTGCACCGCCTCCGTGACGGATGTAAACGCTCGAGTGAAAACAAAACGTCAGGCCAGGCGACACTAACGCGCTCTGCGGTACAAACTGTTCTTGGTGGAGCTGAGGGACGACGGCAGGGGCTGCTCGAGTCCGCGTTGCCCCCTGGTGGAGCAACGGTCCGCTGCCGTGCCTGAACCAGACCCCTGTTGCTTTGTTTACATCATTTAGAAAACTTCAAAAAATCACAGAAACTGATAGGAAATGTAACGTTGCCAACCAGCTGGCTGGTTGATTTTTTTTTTTTTTTCTTTTTTTTTTTTTGAGGGGTTTTAAATTTAGAATCAAAGCTATACCAGTCCAATGAGCCTTAAAATCTTATTTCCTGTGTGGAAAATGTGGAAAAAGCTGTCACATCAGTAATAATAGGGTCGTTTAAATGCAGGGCATTTAAATTTCAGTAATCTCTGATATTAAACTACATTTTGGGTCACTTAACATTCAAGATTTATATTATCTCAGCTCTGTTTTCCTCATTCATGAATGCAGGAAATTGCTAAAATATCTCTTAAAACGGAAGCAAACAATGAAAAAGACAGACTTTTTTCCGCATTTGATATCAGAATTTGTTTGTAAGACTCCTTTTGGGTTCGCACACTCTTCACACTAAGCTGGTTGACTCCAGCCTGCCACAGAAGCTGATTCACTCCACACTACTTACTCCATCTGTGTTCAATAATCATTCACTAGGGTCTCACTTTTGGGGATGAACCACTGATGTTGTCTGAATTTGGGTTTACGTCACCACAGCCTTTAGTATTCTTAAAGCATTTATTTATATATTTTGTGTTCTGTATTCTGGTTTCTCCAGGAGGTTGGTTTTAAGCTATGCACACAGCCCACCTCCTTTTCCCTATTAGTAATTCTAACAAATTATTCTGTTGTAACAAAGTTAGTATAACCTAAATTTAGAGAGAATCAAGTTGGAACCGTTCTGATGATCATCACATAGTTACTATATTTTTGTTTTTGTGATATTTCTGCAGAAATTTCAATAAAGAGCTAATCTACAAAAAAACCATCAGTCTTGTTTTCATTATCAACAGTGTCTTCACCAAGCTGTGTTGGATTTCTGTGGATCCATGTCACCATCCATAATTCATTTTCAATTCAGATTGTGTTAAGATGCTAATTACTCTAATTTAATTGCTTAACGGGCGTCAGTGAATGTCCTGAGGTGATGCCTTTTAAACCCAGAAGGGTCTGAATTGAGAATCGCTTTAACACAGGGATACTGTGAAGCCTGCAGTTCTCCAGGTCGGACAGAGGGGGGCGCTGTGTCTTCAATACGCCTGACCATCAGTTCAGATGGACGCTGAACAAATGATCACTAGCCTTACTAAATCAAATTAATTACTTCATCGTTATAATGATTAAATTACACACCGATAGTTAGGAAATATTTTAAAACATTCTTATTCTCTAAATTTCAACCAGTCCTGAAAGATCCAGCCCACTATTTTGAATTAATCCAAGTTCAAGGCTTTAAATAATATAAAATATATTATAAATGTATAAAATATAAAATTGTGTGGATTGTATGTATAGAACGGAAATTGAATGAAGATCTCTGGAAGATGTTCAGTTATTTATTGTAAATGTTAAAGTACTTTCGGTGAACATATTCACATGTAAACTGTTATGAAAACTGTGGGATACCCGAAACAATTAAAAAAAAAAAAAAAAAAAAAAAATATATATATGTTGTGCGCTTGTTTTGACACCGTTTTGTGGCTGATACCTTATTGCGACTGTAGAACTGTAACATTTCTCTGTTGCTCAAGTCAAGAATCTCACAAAAGGAATGATGTGACAGTTTCTGAAATACCGCAATGCGGGGTTGAAGGTTTCATCAATTAAAAAAACACATTTTCTGTTTCAAGATGAAAAGTAGTTTTATTTTTGATATAAATGTCTTATATAATAATTTCATAGGCAGTTTAATAGTTGAATTTTAAGAGGATAATTAGAGTTATAGTTGGTTAAAGGTTATATAGTTGGTCATTCTTTCCTGAAAATCCAATATTTCTTACACTTGCATATAGTAAACAACATAACAAAGCTTGTTTATTATTTAATCTTCATAATTTTCATTTAATTGAAATCACAAGGGGCCCCAGACTGGATCCCTGAGGAACCCCGCAGGCTTGAGTGTGACTGAGAGTTAGGCAGGTTTTGTTTCAAATCTCTTGGACTAGCCTGCGCATTGTAAAGTTTCCCTGCGGCGCCCGCTACCGATGGTCAAATAAGCAGCCGTCGGACCACGTTTGGGCAACATGTCAAATCCGGGTTGCTCCGGCCCCGGGGCCTTGAGGTGGCTCCTCCCCCCCTTTTGTGTTTCCTGTTTCCTGCTGCAGGTACTCAAAGGTGTGGGCACCTGCTCATCAGAGGTGTGAAGCCTGGCCTGGTCGAGGGAAGGCCGTCAGCTACAGCAGGGGTCTCCAACCTCCCCCCCGAAGGGCCGTGTGGCTGCAGGTTCTGGTTCCACCAGTCCAGCTCACCCAGTTTGACCAGTCAGCTGTTGAAGGCTCAGATGAGTTGATTAAGTGAGTCCAGTCTGGTGTGCTGCTGCTGGGTTGGACCAGAACCTGCAGCCACACGGCCCTTTGGGGGAGAGTGTGGACACCCCTGCTCTACGGGGTACGTCGGGTCCGCTTCACATTCGTTTGTACGTTTTAAAGCCCGATGTCGATCTAACGAGCCAAAAACCTTCAGCTTTTTCTTTCGACAGCAGCTTCCCTGGTGGTGTAGAGAATCCAATATCTGCCCCCGGGAGGGCGTTGGTGTCGTTCCCAGGTCACGTTTCTCCTACGTTTCCTCCTCGTGGTGTCAGATAATCACGATCTTTGAAGACACGGGTGACACAAAATTGTGAAACTTCTTCTCTTCACAGGGTGTGGCTGCGGTGGTGTGGCAAATTAAGCGGTAACCTTTAAAGGGGAAGTTGATGTCAAATTTAAGACTGACTCATCAGTGAAGGTTCTCCATCATCCCAGCCATGACAATTCTGTTGGTGGAATCAGCCTGACATTATTTTCGGACTAAATGTGTGGGTGATGGGACATTGCACAGATTTCTCTGTCACGGTTGGGCTGTGGCGGCCCGGTGACCCATACGTGTTGGGTCACCGGGCAGCGACGCTCCATTCCGCTCGCGGGCGGCGTCACCCGTTGCCTGACTTCTGTGACGTTCGGAGGGTCTGCCAGCGCCCGACGACCCCGGAGTTCCCAGCCCTCCGGGTAGCCCGTCTGCCTCGGCCGCGGCCTCCGGCGGAGTCGGAGCAGGTCGGCGGCCTCGCTGGAAAACGGACGCCGTCCTGAACCGAAGCCGCCCAGAAGCTGCTTCCTCTTGCGAGGGATGGATTCCACTTTCAAAAGCCTGCTGTGTTACCGTAAGGCTGAACCGCACTGGCCCAACTACAGGAAATCTAATTTTCACACCTTGTTTTTCGGTTACCGTTAATCAGCTCCTGCCTGAACCACATGCCGCCATGAAGTTTCCAACAGAGGAAGGTTTCCTACGTAAGTTTCTATTCAGCAGAAATGCTGAGATGCAATTAGACGAGTCAGCTATTTTATTACTTGCCACCTCTCCTTTCTGAATATCGCCTCATCCCCCAATCGAAGATCTTTAGCATGAGTTTGAATACCGACTCCTGACTAAACGACCGTCCTTCTGTCGGTGTAAATGGGAATCTTTGCAGGCCAGGCTCACTGCGGACGCGTGGCCTTTTCCCCACTCATCGGCTTCATCGATCAGAGGCTGAATCAATTCCGCACCAACATACTTCGTCCCCCCCCGCCCATATCCCAACAGGAAGTGTTGAGGTCTGCATGATTGCAATGATCAAAAGTTATTTTAAAAATAAATGACCTTTACCAGAAAGGAGAAGCTGTCTAAATCTGGGTCCAATGCAAAGAAAATGATCGATTACTTAACCCCACAGTTCTGGATTTTCTACTGAGTTCTTAACTTTATTTTCAGTTCCTGATCTGAAATGGGTTCAATATGGCGTTTTCCCCTCGGGCACATTTATATTCTAATTACAGTAATTATTATAATTATTATTATAATTATTATTATTATTAGTAGTAATAGTAGTTAATTTTGTAATATATCAAACTCTTGAAAATGGATATGTAAATATTAAGTTTGGTTTTTCACCTTTTTAATAGTATTTTAATAGTACATAGGTTTTCCCCAACTATATTTAATGAAAAAGGACCAGAACTGACAATAACGGATATTTTAGAGGGAATTACCAGGGTGTCGTCCTCCCCACCAATCAGCTCCATCTCTACAAAAACAGGAAAAAAAAACAGGTCAAATAAAAATTGCTGTCCCATGCAAAACTTCCTGTTTTGGGACTTTATAAACCCACACTTCACTTTCACAGACTCTCACATCCTCCCATCAGAACCAGCATCAACACGATGGTGAAACCACTGATGCTTCTGATCGTGGCGACGCTCTGCTGCTGCTTGATCACTGCAGATGGTGAGATTCCTCTTCTGCTGCAACTGTCACGGTGAATTCTATCCTGCATTGTGGCGAATTTATAATTCTATCTTTTATCCTCACTGTTTTCATGTGAATTAATTGTAATATTTTAAAAACTGTTTTTTATTTGTAGCCGATTATTGGCTCCTCATTGGAAAATATCCTGACTTACTTGTTTTCTAGGGAATAAAACAATGTTGTGGGGCTTGAAACTTCAGTAAACCCTAGACTCAGGGCACATTAACTGAAATATTTCATCCATCTTTGCAGCTTTTTTAGGATGTCACTGCTTGAGGACGGTCAAGAAGCCCGTTCCTTTCCGAGTGATCAAAAAAATCGAGATGGTCGGGGCTTCGGGATCCTGCCGGCGAACTGAAACCATGTGAGTCGGCGTCTGGGTTCTAACATATCGAGTACCTCTGAGCTGGTTGCACATTAACTCACCCGTGGGGGGGCGTCTCTCCACAGACTCACCAAGAAGAACGGCTCCAAAATGTGCATCGACCCGAACCAGGACTGGTTCAAGGCCCTGCAGAGATGGCTACAGAGGTGCTCCCAACTGACTTTATATTATTTATCATATTTATTATATTAACGCCAGCGCTTCTGTGGTTGGAGCGCCCCAGGGCGCAGACTGCTTCTGACTAATCACTAAACTTTTTTTTAATCGTTACAGCAAAAACAGCACCCCCACCGACGCTCCAACCGATGCTTCTACCAACTTCTGACCGAGTTCCTCTGCCGTCCCGCTGAGCCTGGACCTTCCCGCCGCGGCGTCTGCCCCAGGGCTCCGCTTTTCATCGGCCGCTAAAGAGCCGTGGCAGAGGACAGATCAAGTGCGTTCGTGTTGCATTTCAATTAGTCAAAATGTCTGACCTGTGTCTGTTTAGTCATTCCCCGAAATGGAATTCAGGGGAGCCTGAAAATGTTTGAATAATGGAAAATAAAAATAGTGTGTAGAGAAAAAAAAAAAAAAAGTGTGATGAGCAAAATGATGTGGGTGAAGAAAGGGGACAGGCTTAGAAAGGCCGGCCCGGAGGCAGGAGGAATAAAAACCACCGAGACAGGCTGCTTTTAAACCGAGAACATTTATCATTTTTCTCAAAAACTTTAATAATAACGAGTTGTACAAAGTACCAACTGGAAGGCTGCATGTTAGAGGCTGCGAGAGTCGCTAGCGCTTCGACCACGACGACGGCTGGACTCCGCAAACGAGGCCAGTGAAGGCTGCGCTCGCGTACATGATGAGATCCGAGTGCACCGGTCAAAGGAGACGGAAAAGCCCGTTGGTGCACCGCTGTATCAGAGAAGGGAACATTCACAGATGTGAAAGCCGCCCCGCGGGGGGAGGGGGGGGGGGGCGACCCATTTTACACACTGTTGTACAAAAACCTGGAAAAACAAAACGTGTGGCGAGGTAAGGAGTGAAGTAAAGACCTCGGACTGCTCGGAAACACGGACCTGATGCTCCGACTGAACTGGTGGCGCGCGAGTGAGCATTAGTGCTGAAACATGTGCAAAGGAAGCGAAGCGATGCTACCCGTCCGTGCGAGGTGGGGTGGGGGGGGACTGATTTGACCGCGGTTCAAAGCCGAGGTTGGAGGACGCGAGTTTATGGCTTTTCTCATCAAAGAACAGAGCAAATAACTGACCAATTAAAAGAATCGGTTTGAAAGAATCAGGCTTGACAAACAGGCAGTTTAAAGCATCCCTGTGCACAGAGGGGAGCGGCTCTGCTCTCAGGAAAGGTTTCGGTTGTTTAGTTAGTGTCTGACTTCATGCTTGTTCCAGATTGTCACAGGTTGCGTCTGCACAAGGGCAGAAACAATGTTTTTTTTTTTTTAAACTCCAACATTTCAAAACTTCCAAGGTTCTCCAATGTCAATCTTAAAGACTTTCTCAACTTCTCCTGATTTCTTCAAACTGTTCCTTTTGGAAGTGGAGCGAGTGTGAAGCAGCGGCTTTTTCTGAAAAATGCACAAAGACAAAGGACTTCTACAACAACGCGCGTGTGTGTGTGTGAAGTACGTACATTAGTTGTGCTTATAAAGAATTTTCAGATCCATAGCTTCCTGTTTGGTTTTTGCTCATACAAATCGACTGTGTAAGCCTTTTGTTGAAGAGGTACTGTTGGATGCATAGTGTAGCCCTGAGTTACAACTTACATAAAGGGCTATTAGTTCTAATTATCGGATCTATACAACATTCAGAGTTCACAGGAATCTGGCATTAAAAAGCTCCAACGACCAATTAGGTAGCCAGCCTTTGGTTCATACATTCGGGTCCTGATCACAAATCACAAGCAGATTCTTCTCAGGAAGGTTTTCTCATCTGGCACCAAGAGATAATCTCAAACTCATGTGAGGTTCAGTCAGTTAAAACAGGCTGATTCTATGAGGTGTTCATGTGCTAAAAAATGCTTATTGATCATTATCCTGATTGTTAAAAAGATGTAGAATTCATATATATAAAAAACAAAACAAAAAAAAAAGGATTTTTTTTAAAGCGAACCAAACCAGAATGGATTAACAGACAGAATGGTACTCAAGTAAAAACTGGGTCATTTAGAGAAGGAACCGCAGTGAATGCAACACCACTCCATCCAGAGGTTCCAGGTATGTGTGTGTGTGTAAACCAGATTAATCAATGTTAATATGATACTATCAGGATCACAGGATGAATCCCTGCTATAAAAAAAAAAAAAAAAAAATCAATACTTTTATTGCTGTTAGTGTGGCCACAGATTTGCACGGCCTCTAAAAGGACTTCTGCCATATAAAAGACACTATTTAGTGTTACAATGACAACATCTTTAATTCTTAAAAACCAATTTGTTTTTTTAACCCTTTATAAAATGCAGGTATGTCATTTAATTCCGTTGAAAGAAAAGTGTTTTGGTGTTTCACAGACAGAAAATATGAACCTGTGATTGTAATAAGTGAAACTTCTGAAGCATCTTTAACATGCCTGATTGACTGTCTATAGTGTTACTCCTTTTATAAAATACCTGCAGGGTAAATGAAACTGACAGAACGGTTCCCATGTGGGGGCGCAGCTCTAAAACAGTGATTTCACAGCTGAGCGAAATGAGAAATGAAAAGTTAATGGAACTGAGCTGATCTGCTGACAAGTGTTTGGTACTTTTGTCTTTAAAAGCTGATAGCGTTTCGAAAGCAGAACAGCTACCGACACTGGGATTATCTTTGCAACCACCCAAAATCAACATTTGGTATCGAGGGAGTAAGAAAAAGTCAAATAAAACATTTACAGTGTGCAAAAAAAAAACAAAAAACAAAAAAAAAAGGAGCAAAGAAAGGGTGAATACTTCACTCCTTCTGAGTAGGTGCGTCACCGGGTCAGAGGGGGTAGAGGGTGATGGGGGGTTCATTGCAATTGCTGAACTGTACAGGGTCCAGTACAAACCTGAAGGGAGGAGGTGATGAGAGGGGGCAGTGTCTGATGGCGGGTGGGGGGGGTGGGCTGGTCTCTGGGGCTGCACTACCTGTGGACTGGCAGGTGCAGCCCGTTGATGGGGTTGAGCGGGTGGGGCAGGCGAGGCTGCAGCTCCAGCTGGGCGAGGAGGGAGAAGTGGTCCGAGGGGATGTGGGGGTGGGGGCAGCCGGTGATGTTGTTGTCGCCGAGCCACTGGCTGTCCAGCGGTCCCATCAGGCCCAGGACGCTCATGTGGGTCTTGGAGAAGAAGATGTAGTCGATCACGCCCTGCGGGACAAACGTCGGCCTGTTAGCTTCGCTTTCTGGGCAAATAAAACCGAAACGGCCGCAATTTGAATACGCTGAAGATAAAGATAAACGCATGAATGAAACCACCGTCCGCAGACTAAAAAGGAGGAAGCCTTTTATCTTTAGTTAGAAAAAAAACACTGCTAGGCAAAATCAAATACTGGAATCAGCCCACTTCCTTTTTTTTTTTAGCGAAGCGTGCATCTTTTGACAGATCAGAATCTCAGAGGACAGTTTCAGCTTCGCAAAATTGTCCACGGACTCCACCGACGCTCGCGGGCAGCGCTCACGCAAACGCCGCCCGGTGAAGGAAGCGTGTGTAAAAAAGGGTCGGCCACCTTGAAGTCATATGTGTAGTTGGTGTAAGGCATCAGGTTGCTGTCGTAGGCGCTCTTCAGCTGGAAGCTGTGTGTGATGCTCCCATCGGAGTTGCCGTTCTTGCCGTTGCAGCTGAAGTTGGTCAGACATTCGTTGTAGCGCAGCTCCTTGAAGTCCTTGTGGTTGTCGGCCACCCCTCCGTTGCTCAGGTATTCCACCACACCTGGAGCGCACAGTGGGAGGATTGTATGGTGAAGAGGACACGTTTATGAGCGGGGGGGCGCCAGGAATCAAAAAACACCAGGTTAGACAGAGTAAACGGTTTAACCGGGGGTCCTGGTGAGGCAGCTGTACCCGAGTCTGGCAGTGAGTTGAGGTCAGCACACAGGACGATGGGGATGGCGGACGGGTCGGAGGTCGGTGAACCGGTCGCCACGGAACCCGAGGCCCTCTCGGCGATGTTCTTGAGCTCCGACAGGAACATCATGGTTTGGATCAGCTTGACGTCCGAGTACTCGGGGTCCCAGTGCATGTGTGCGTTAGCCACCAGGATCAGCTGCCTCTCCTGGGGCGGTTTCATGCCTGCAAGGGCAGAACGGAGAACCAAGTGAAACCTCCATCAGCCTCTGATCAGTTGCGTTCCACCTAAAGTCACTGCTGACACCCTGTGGCACAAACACATCACAGCCCCGACGTTCCATCTGACACCGCCGTTGAACCGCTTCACCGTTACTCGACTGTTTTCACATGAATTCTCCGATGGTTGGCGGCTGCTCTTACCGCCGGAGAACATGTCCTTGTTGACCTCGAGCAGGACGGCCACTCCGATGTTGTCTTTGGTCATCACTCTGTTCAGCATGACCTCCGAGCCCTCAGAGTTTGCCATGGCAACCTGATTGAACTCCACAGTGTGTTTCTGGACCAGAGAAAACCTACGGAGACAAGCCGCTATTTAGACACAACAGCACGTTTGGCACAGAGACAAAAAAAAATCCCTGGAACACACTTTTCTGTTTTGAAGAACACAGCGCAGCCGTCAACGTGTTTTCTCTCCTGTTCAGAAACCAGTTTGGCACGAGACTTTGGGCAGAAGTAGCCGTCGTAGCCGCGCTCCTTCAGCGTCTCCAGAAACAAGGTGTAGTACTGCTCTGTCTCCACCTCCTGCAGAAAACAGAACCTCTATGACATCACGGCCACGACAGGAGCAACACCGTCGACAGTTAACAGACAGGATGAATCATAAATAAATAGTTTGAGAGTCAGGAATCAGGGCCAGTAACAGGCTCTCCTTAACGATGACACCGTGTTTATAGTTGGAGGCTCTGGATGGATGTAAGGAGGTCTGCAGACTATTCTCTGTTAATGACCTCGCTGACAGGACCGAACCGTCCACAAATCAGTTTGATGCTCTCCTAAAACCGACGCCGCGCCTCATCCACAGTCGGTCATTCAAAGTCAGCAGACGGTCAAAGATAATTGTGATGGGGGACCTCTGGCACGTCTGACAAGTGCAGCAGACGCAGCTCAAACATAACCAGGTTTTACGCCGTCATTCGGGAGCCCCAGACGCCATATGGAAAGTTGCTTCACCAACACATTTGGATGCTGTGGTCTGATGAAATATTTAACATTTATCACACCGCCAGTGGCTCCGGGAAAGGCAGCATCCCGCTCCAAACAACAGTTAAATGGGCCGTCATAAAGCCGAACGACTTTGGCAGTCCTCCGCTGCCGTCGATTCTCCGCCGTTCACAAAAGTTTCCTCTTACGCTCGACAGCGTCTCAGCAGCTGCCAGGTGAGCGACACTCGCGCGGGCATCAGCGCTTAGAAGACAATTCCTCGGCGTTTGACGCGTGTTCTCGGGCTCGCGGGGACGTTGGGCAAGGGCCATGAATGGAAACCAGAGCCGTCTTTAACCCGTGGTTACGCGTGTCCCTCAGAGACAGAAGCGCTGAGCGGATAAGTCAATGGTGGACGTGCACGAGAGGAAAAAAAACGACCTGGCTGTCATTAGGAGCTCTGCTCTGCAGACTTTACGCCTTTTGGCTGTAATTTGCTCTGTTGCTATGGCGTCAGCTGACTTATTCCATTTATTCAACTGCAGATTCTCAAAACACTCGGAGCAACGCTGCGCCGGTGAACTGATGGTGGAAAAAAAACAACAACAAAAAAAAAGCACCCCAGGAAAGACAAAGGTGACGTCTGACCTGAAGGCTGATGATGTCAGCGTCACAGTTGGTGATTTCCTCCATGATGCCTTTCTTCCGGTACTCCCAGTTGAGGGCCCAGGATGGGCAGTAGCCGTACAGCTGTCGCGTGGCGTACTTGTCACACAACACGTTGTAGCACATGACAGTGAAGGTGGCTGCAAGAGTGTGAAGAGACGCTAGTTCATTATCGTTATCACATTCCTCTTTTCTCCACACAAGATCCGCCAAACCTGTAAATCCAGTCTGGTGATTTAAGCAAAACTAAGATATACTCTTACATCAGAGACACTTCTGACATTACCAAGCAAAATCTTTGTTTGGGGTGAGAAAGTGTTTTGAAACATTCGGTTTTATTCTCCAGATTGCAACCGAAGAAGCTGTGAAATTTATTTCTTCGCTCCATTAAACTCGATGATTTTATTCGATTGTTCTATAGTTAAGTTAATAAAAGTACAAGTTTTAGGGTGACCTTGTTGAACCCACCTGTGGGAATCATTTGGTCTCGCTCTTTCAGAGTGATCCAAGGTCTTTGGGGGAGCTGCTCTGGGTGCACTGAACAGGGAGCAAAAGCCAGAGGATGAGGATGTGAACCAGGTAATCCCGTTCAACCATCAGGTTAAAATACTCCGAAAAAACTGACTCATTTCGGTGAAACAACCGACCTGCTAGATTGTCAAGCATGTAGTTCAAAAGCTTTCTGGTTCCATCTGGCTCCTGGTACAGGTTGAGAATGTCTTGGGACAAAGGGTTTCCTGTAATGCAACCAAATCATTAAAAAAACAAAGGAATATAAACAACTGAAACGTGATGAAATTCACGGTATTTGGTGGATATGTTTTTTAACAGTCAGATAAACTCACCCTTTAACCCCAGGGTTTGTAACCGGAAAAGTCTTCCAAGTTCATAAGGCAGAACTCGTAAAAGATTGTTGTTTAAAAGCAATTCCCTGCAAAGAAACACAGAAAAAAAAAACGAATTTCACACACGTTCACGTCTGTCACATGGTTCTTTGAATGTTTGTGGATTAGAGCAGAGATTCTCCGAGACCTGCGGAATTTCTGTCCCTGAGCCCGAAGCTTCACCGTCTGCTCTGTGACCACACGTACCTGAGAGAGACCATGTTGCCCAGTTCGGCGGGCAGGCTGCGGAGCTTATTGGACGACAGGTTCAGGTAGACCAGGTTGGGCAGTTTGGCGATGTCTGGTGGGATGCGGGTCAGGTTGTTGTCGTTGATGTGCAGTGCGGTGAGGTGGGTGAGGGTCCATAATGAGCTGCTCAGATTTCTCACCCGTCCTGAATCAGAGGCACAACACAACATCTTCACCTTTACGGTCACGGAACCGGGTTCCAGCCATGAAATAAAAGCTTACGGGTCGGGAAACCACCTCACAAAAGAAATAATCAGACTTGTGCTACGAAAAAGAGTTCACTGAAAATCAGAAAAATCACACACCGGTGCAGAGAAGAGACGGCAGACGAGACTGACCTGATATCTCAAGCTCAGCCCAGTAAGACTTCTTCCCATTGGCCGCATCCTCGGCTGACATGATGGTGTAACATCTACGGGGATCTGGAGGATCATATTTTTCCTTTGGCATACCTGTTAATCTGGGGAATGAATAAATGATTAGGAAGATTAAAAAACCTTTAATCTACATCTTTTTTTAGTCTCAGTAGCAAAGTTTTGCAGGTCTACGACCAGGAGCTCGTTCATATATGTTGTAACTCGAACCCCAATGGCCCACTGGCGAAGCGGCATACCCGATCACCGAAGTGGGGAGTAGAGTTTAAGATGAATGAGAAGGTCGTTGCAGAAACTACGACCCTGACAGCATTTCGCCCCTGCCTCCTGCCTGTTGCTCATCCACCTCATCCGAGGTTGACAAGCCTGCAACACTGCAGACGCATGCACGGGGGGGGGCGGGTAATCGTCGCGATGCGTCCAGCCGTCACGAAGGTCTCCTGAAGTTTGGAGACTTACGTAACCTGTTTACTCCCGATTGGGGGAAGCGAAGATCAGGCCCTTTGGGCTGATCCCAGGTCAGATTTTATTGGAGGGACTGTGGCCGGACCACAGCACAAAGGGTTCGGACTCAACAAGCACCCCCCCCCCTTCCACAAAGACCGGCCAAAGCAAACCGCGAATAAGTTATGAATTCAGCGAGGGGGAGGAGGGGTGAGTGGGGGGGTGAGGGAAAAAAAAAACCCCAAAAACAACTGTGACAGCTGGGGGATCCAAACATAGACCGAATGTCAGAAGTGACAAGCGCCCTCCAGACGCGGGCCCGGTCCGGGGAAGTCCGGCCCGCCGCTCGACAGCTGTCTGACCGGGCAACGAGGCGCACACGCCCGCTGCGCCTTTACCCGCCCCCACCCCCCACGACCCCCCACAAGCACACACACACAACCCGGAGGTGCTGGGCGCTGCCAGAACCGGGCCTGGACCGCGGACCCGGAGGTCGAGGCTAAAGCAGCGGGCTGGAGTTGCCCGGCTAGCCGCGGAGGGGTGCGCGCCGCCCCGGGTCGCCCGCCGAGGCGCGCTCCGGCGCGGATTCAAACCCGGGGCCGGCGCGGACGAACCAAGGGGGGGGGAGCACGCCCGGCGGGAGGGGAGGGGAAGGGGGGAGGGAGGGGGGGGCTGACCTTCATTCGTGGGCGGTGGAAGACGACTTTGGCGGTGGGAAGTGGAGAGACATGCAGACGTTCAGACCCAGAACGTCTCGGAAACAGAAGGAAGAACAACAAACCACACTTCCGCTCGCGTCCGGGCGCGCGTTCACGCCCCGCGGCGTGCCCCCCTAAAATAAAAAAACTTATTCTTTATAAGGCTGTGACACTTTGGTTATGCATTCAGTCCTCTTTCTTTTTGCCCCGTGACTCGTGAAAAAATAAAAATAAAAAAGTTGTTTAGCGTTCGCCGCAATATCGCTTCAAATTTATTTACGTTTGGAGTACACGAATTAAGAAAGCCAGGTCCAGGTGGAACTTTCGTCGTTCCCCGGAATAGTTGCGTACCGAGAAAACGGAGTGTGGAAAGTCCCAACCACCCGTCGCTAATCGGGCACCTAAGCATGTTTAGAGAGTTTTACGCGTTAAATCTTGTTCTTTTTTTTGTCGGCGCGCAGTGAAACAGCCAGAATAGCAGATTAGCTAGCTTGCGGATGCGTCCGTAAACATTAACTCTAAGATAAGTTTAGTTTAGAGAAAGGACACATAACTCTGATATTTAACCTTAAATTACCTCCTGTTTGGGGGTTAATTAAGTAGTGGAGACTGGAAACGACATGTCAGGACTGTCATGCTGCTCCTATGTTCGTTACTGGTGTAATCAGTTACTATTTCTTCGCTCAGATTACCACGTTAAATGTGTTTATGTGACGAGGTGGCCGAGTGGTTAAGGCGATGGACTGCTAATCCATTGTGCTCTGCACGCGTGGGTTCGAATCCCATCCTCGTCGTTTTGAACATGTTTGTGCAGCAGATAATTTGATTAAAATATAGATGCCAACCGTGGTGGTTTTCTTACCTCATCTTTCATAAATATCATGTTGGCAAAAGTACTTTTTAGGTAATGGACTTTAATGTTTCACACTGTCATACATAAAGGATTATGTGTTTTGTGTGCAAGATTTGACTTTTAATTCATCTCTTTGAATCAGTTTTTGCAGGATGTCGGAGGCAGCTGCTCAGAGTTGGGGGTCCTACCTCACAGCCCACACCAAGAAATTTACCCGTCAGGACTTTCGCTGCTGTCAAGTGAGCTAAAAATGTTGTATTTGACTAAATATAAAAGATTATTTTACAATATCCCAATATGAACCTGTTTGTTAACACAATTTAGCAACATTGTCCAGAAGTTTCACTTGTTTAACGACTAGATTTCAAGCGATTCTCTCCTTAATTATCAGGACCCAAAAGAAAGACAAGACAGAGGTCACAGAGGAAGCAAAGAAAGAAAAGAAGGTCATCGATGACACGGGCAGACATAAACCATATGGCAAAACAGCGTGGGTGCCTGTTGATGACGTGTACATTTTGCGGTACTACCCAAGGACGAGCTATGACGCAGCAGAAGCCATTGACATGCTGAAAAACTTTCAAAAGTTGGACTTCACTCCCCGTGAGCAGCCTGTGTACATGGATCTAAAGTTGAACATGAAACTAGAAAAAAAGGTACTTGAAAGTTTTCTTCCATAATTGCTGGCAGCTGTGTGCACAGTTCCTGTCAGAGTTTCTTCTGTAACGTGTAATAAGTCCGTTTGTACTGATCTTTATTAGATAACACCATTAGGTTACGTTACATTATTTTTCTGTGTCTGGATTAATTGTTTTTTTATTTGTGAAACACTTTTCATAAATACACCTTCTAAAACATTAATAATGAACATCTTGAACAGTTACATCAAAAGCCTGAGTCACACTGTGTCCAGTCGTTTTTTCCTGTCAAGCTGTGCCTTTCTGGACACTTCAGACGAAACAGGGAAATGAAAATGAAAGAAAATCAGTGGCTGTGGTGTTTGATTATCAAGCTGAAAACGCTTTCACAGAGGAATTACAGGGAGGTCTTTGTGATTGATTGCAATCATTGTAGTTGTAATTATCGATGCCCTGCTCTACTTTTCAGAAAAAATTGGACCCTTTCATCAGCACCATGCATTTGCCGCACCCGTTCAAGACCGACATGAACAGAGTTTTAGTTTTCACGGAGGTAAAGGATGTTTTTATCTTCTCCTGCAGCTTAGATGCTCTGTCTCTTTCTGTCTCTGATTAATCGCCTTAATACTCCGAACATGATTCAGATGTGCGGCGGCTCCTTCTGCGCGTCACCCCATCTGTATGTGTTTGTGATGAATGTTGGGACAGCAGGATTTGATTAATGTGGCAGGAGTTGGGCTGTAACTTAGATGCTGGCGTTACCAGCCAGGATGTGTGACAGCGGAAATCAAAAAACACACCCTCTGCCCCCCCCCCCCCACAGGATGCCAATCAAGCTAAGGTTGCTATGGAGAGTGGAGCTGCTTTAACTGGAGGCGTGGAGCTCATCCAGCCGGTGAGCCAACTCAGACATCTCACACACACGCACACACACACACCATGAAGATTCTATTAAAATGTGGAAGGATAATATTATTATTGTTAAGTAAAGCTGTAAAGCTCCAGACTAGTCGCTTCATAAAGATTCCATTTCTATTCATAGCGGAATGCTTTTTCCGTTCTGCAGATCTTGGATGATGAGATATCGGCAGACTTTTACATAGCCGTGCCAGACATCCTCTCCAAACTTGTGCCACTGAAGAACAAGCTGAGGAAGAAGTTTCCCAAGAGCAAGAGAGGTGACAGCGAGTGCTGAGGTCAAACAGGGTATTAACCGTAGACCTTCCACTGCATACCATTTCCTTTCCTCTAGGCTCAGTTGGCGTTCACATTCCCAAGATGTTGGAATTGTTTAAGACCGGTCACGAGTACCTAGTGGAGAACGACTGTTACGTGAGGACCCAGATCGCCACGGTACGTCTGATTGTCTGAGCGCATGAGGATCAAACACACCGTTGAACACACTTCAGCCCAAAACAGTTGAAACAAGCCAACCCGAGGCTTAAAATGACGGGGTGTTTCCCTTTGACAGCTCGACATGCCCACAGAACACATCTTTGCCAACCTGCGCACCATCCTGCTGGACGTCTGCTCCCACCGACCTGCTGACATGGGTACGTGCACCGAGAGCCGCTGACGTGCGCTCGCTCGGAGGCTGTTCTTCGCTCGGCAGCTGCCCGTGAACTCCAAAGGTGTCCAGATGCTGTTGGAAACCCTCGATTGAATTATTATTGGCTGAAATTGGGCTGTTGGACTTTCAGCCCGTGCCAGCTCTCAGGTGCTGCCTGGCTTTGATGTCCTTCCCTGGTTTGCTTTACTCTCCAGCAGCCAGGCTGACGTTCTTTGAGATCCATCCAGCCTCTGCTGCCCCTTTTCTGGCAGGGATCTGCTCACCTTTGCCGTGGCTGTTACGGCATTTAGACACACCAAAGAAAACTCTTCAGAAGAATATATTCCACCAGCCACATTAGCAGTTAAATACGGCGCAGGCTTGAGATTGACGGCCCTGTTTAAGAAACGTGCTAATGGACTTTCATTATGGGTGGGAATAAATGGAGACTAATGGCTTCTCTCAAAAGTCTGAAAACGGGATAAAAATGTAACCGGAACAGAGAACCTGACATATTTCACACCACCCAAACTCTGCAAGTTTGGGTTTTTATAACTGATCCGAACCCTGAATGCACCATTTTTAGCCACTCAGCGCTGCTCACAGAGCTGCGGTGCCCTGACCTCAGACCCTTTTTTTCCCAGCGTAATCCAGCCCTGCTCGCAACCGCGCCGCCCTCCTCTCGTTAATAAGACACCGAGCACAATTATCAGCTAATGGACTGTCATTAGGGCGAGGGCTTTAACTGATGTGCGTTATAATTGATTCTGAGCTTGCAAAATAAAATGTCCTTAACCGCGACCTCGCTGGTGTAAACCGCCCAGCTGTCAGGATCGAAGACTCCGACAGCAGGTGCCCTTTGGGGAAGCTGGACGTTCCCATTCATCCTCGATCCATCTCTCTGTTTAGAACCACATTTACAAGACCGCTGACCGGTATAAACTGCAGCATGGCTGTTCCTCGGTCCCCCCAATATCACAGGAGATGTCTTGAAGGAGAATTGCCCAGCTTTCCCTGTGACCATTGACACGTTCCACAAATACCTTTTCACTCCACTGACTTCAGCTGCCCTCGCAGCAGATTTCTGAAGCCAAAGCGCTCGCAATAAACTGGACTTTGTGCAAATCTTCCCCCTTAATTATCCCCCAGGGACTCTAAACTGCTCAGCCTGGAACTGTTTAACACCCCCCCCCCCATTCGTCTTAATGCCCAGCGTCCTCATCGCTGCCGTAGACGGGTGAGACGTCTCTGGCTGTTGCAGTGTTGCAGCTTTTATGGCGCAGCAGCATTTTTTCAGCGAGGGCAGCGCACGCAGAGCCGGGCCGCCTGGGCCTTTTTGAACCCCACCAGCAGCTCGCCCTTCTTTGAGACTGTGCCAAAAAACCTTATGCAGCAGTTTTCGTGCTGGGTGAAAGAGATGCTGAAGGGTTGTGGGCACTCTTTAATGACTCCTGCTCGGAAAAGTTCAGGAGCGGGAGATGCTAAAGTTCAGGAAAGTTGCAGTCATAGCTCAGTAGCTTTCTTTGTTTCTTACTAATGCCTTTCACCACATCATTTGGACAGAAACTATGACTTCAGCGTGGGCAGGAAACAAAAGGAAATGTCTGCGATAAATGCTTAAAACGAGAGCAAAGATGCAAGGAGTGGGTGAGAATGAAAGACTAAGAAAAACCCAGGAGGCTCGTGGGGATTATTCATGAGACACTTCATGCACATGCTGATAAATGAAGAAATGAATGCAGGAAGTCTGAGACAACAGGGAAAAAGAGGTTGAAATAACTATTCATAAGTAAGTTAAAAGTAAAATTAAGAGTGAAGTGAAGCACTGCGGGGATTTTGTGCATGTTGAGAAATAAAGGATAAAACAGGGAGCAGATGAAAAGCACTTAAAAATCTGAAGCTAGGCTCCGCAACCTTTGATCCTCCGCCTTTGACCGGCAGGATTAAAACGATGACTCATGTAACTCGGCTGGAGCGGCGCACATTAAACATTTAATATATGGGCACGTCTCTGAATGCAATTTCAGAGTTAAAAATCAAGAAAAAATAAAATTCAGTTCTCCTACATCTAACGTGGTATAACAAAACATGTCAATAGATCAAATAAAACTCGTAATATGTTTTTAGGTTTTGGGAAACTTAACAGACAAATGGTAAAGTTCGTTTTTTTTTTTGTTCACGATATTTGACATCTTCCTCTTCTTCCTCAGGACCTTTCATCGAACGCGCCATAATCGCCAGTCAAACCAGTGAAGCTCTGTGGTTCAAGAGCGAAGATGTTCTACCCAAACCGGCAGCAGAGAAGGTGGAATGACCTGTTTCACACTGTATATATGCACTGTAATGAATAAATAAAGGCCGTATCCAGAGTTATTTTACTGCTTATTTGTAACAAACCCAAATCTAAAGGAGAGCAAAACCAAGATAGCAACAATGTCTTACAATACCCTATGTAAAGCGCCTCCCTGTGCTGTAAACCTTGGCCTTACACTCATGAAATGACCCTTTTTGCAGTGCTGTATTTGACCTGTATAAGAAGCGTTTGTCGTAGCGTGGGTGTCATGTTGGTAATCGGCGCTAGGGGGCGCTATTACTCGCGGTTTTGAACCTGTGCTGCAGTAAATAGACTTTGGCAACCTGTTGCGTTTAGAATCACACACTTTCGACACCACAGTGCGCGAAGGTGTTTATTTCCTCTCAGCATCCAGAAAAGAGTCACTCTAACAGTCCAGAAAGCAGCTGGAACACAACGGCACAAGTGGCAATCAGCTCAGAAACACACCCGCTACAGGGTTTAAAGTCTAAAGTCAACGCCGTGTTCGAATTAGTGTCACACTTGATATGAAAAGCCACAGAATGAAAATGAACCCCCGAATAGAGAGCAGCGTGTCCATGGGCAGCCTTCGGAGCTGCACAGGTTAATATTGGGGGTAAGGCCGAGAATAGTGGAACCTTTCACTGGCCCCCGTAGGGAGATCAGGCTGTTGCAGCAGCTAATGTAATAGGATTTATTTGACAGTGGAAAGAATGGGGTAATTATAACTGGATTTTTTAATAGCAGAGCCAGTTTGCTGGGCGAAAATATCGTGGTATTTCTTTCTCTTTTTTAAATATTTCCTTTATTTGGATTGCTTGTCAAATGGGAAAACAGTGGTTATTTCCAGCCGAGAACATGTTTGCTAGACGTGCTTGTTTGGCATTTTCCGTACCACTGCGCCAACCAATAATTAAATATCCAATTCATGTTATCTGCTCAGCGCGGAATTGTGTCTCCTCGGGGGCAAACACAGCCCCCTTTCTGTTTAACCTCTGCATTAAACACAGCATCAACATGTGGCGGAATTCAATCCCCACCAAGGTTCCACGCGAGAAATGCAAAAATGTGCACGGCCCAGGATTCCTGGAAGAATAGTTAATGCGGCACGCGGAAGGCCGACCGTCTTGCTTTATTGATTGATTCATTTTTTTTAATCAACCCACAGCGGAGCAAAGGAGGCTCAAAGACGCCACTGGTTGTTGGGTTTTGGGCGGGAGACAAAGCCTCTCGGGTTACTGCCGTGACCCCGAGGAGTCCCACTCCCCTTGATTAAAGATCCCAGCCACAGAAAGACCTGCACACACCAGAAAGAAAGTGCTTAAACCTCACGGAAACGCAAGTGCAGCCATTGAGAATGGATTGGTGGAGACTTTGAACTCACTAAACAGTATTTCTTTTCAGCTAAGTCCTCTTTTGCATGGATTTGCTCCGGTCTCGGAAGAGTTTTATACGCGCTACAGAGAGCAGCTTCCTCTCCCCAAAGCTCACAAAAGTAAATATCTACATAAGAATACAGTGAGGGTACGAATGCGATGAATATAAAAGAGCCCAAATTATCTGAGGTCGCACATTAGTTGACATGAGAGGGAGTCTGATGAAGGCTCCGGTCGTGACAGTGAACCGCACACAGATGATAATCGTGTTTTATTTATGGTTACCAGCCATGAATGGTATTAAAGGGATAAATCCCGGATTCCACTTAAAAAAAAAAAAAAAAACCCTTCAAATTTATCTCTCTCATGTTTTAATCCCCGAAGGATCGCAGTCCCATCATGTGAGATTATGATACCCGTGAGGTGGGTGGTGGAGATGGTGGAGGGGGGCAGCAGGGGAGAGGTGGGACGTCCTCCCGGGGAGACGAGGGGAAGACGAAAAAGAAAGGAGAGGGGAGGTGGGGAGGAGGAGGAGGAGGAGGAGGAGGTTGGGAAGACCGCCGCGCCGCAAGAAGTGAGTTGATAGAGGAGCGCACAAAGTGCCGCCTGGCAAACTCCCGTCAGGAGTCTCCGCGCCCGGACGCGTCCCCCCCCCTCCCCGCTGCTGGTGCGTCTGCTGCGCGGCTCCGAGGACGGGCCACTCCGCCTGTGATCCCCCTTTTTCTTTCCTCCCCCCCCTGCCCGAGTTTTGCGCTTCGGCCGGCGGCTACCAGGCTGCGGAGGGAGGAGGTGGACACTTCTTCCAGGTTTCGGGACTGCGCCGCATTCCAGCGCGGAGCGCAGCGCTGCGCTCGGGACTCGGACCCTCGGCGCGCCCGCTTTCTCCGCTCCTGAGCTCTGCTCCTGCTGGATCCCCGGACCTTTGGTTTGCTTTGCTGGGGAGGACGTCAGTAATGCACGTTGAGAACTGCCTTCACTTGATCTAGACAAATAAGCGCAAACACATCGGGTTGGATTTGTTTTCGGACCTAATGCCCATTCCGGCCGCGGTCATGCGGGGAAGGTGGATGTTGGTTGGCGCTTTGGCCGTGATCCTCGCTCTCCCCTCTGGGATACATGGTTGGTATTTTCTTTTACTTAAACAGTTGTTCTGGCTCTTATGTAGGTCAGGGGTTATCAGGGAGCAGCAGCCGAGTGAAATGCGATGAGATTTAGTTCCACTCGGGCGACGTTTTCCTCCATCTGTCAGGCTCCAGAGGGAAACCTTGCAGAACACTGGTACATGTGATAAAGGCAAGTTGTTCCCAAAGTTCCTGCGTGGGACTCCTGGGCGAACAGGTAGTTGTTGGGAGGAGGAGGAGGGTGAATTTAAGTTGTTGGCTGGCAGTCTGGTCACCCTTAAAGGTAGTGATTGTGATGGATGAATGAACACTCTCTTCTCCTTGAACAATGAACAATGAAGGACTCTGTGAGGTGAACCTGCCTTTTGCCTTTGTGCGTCTGCACCTTCTTATCTCCGCTGCACACATCGGAATCTGATCTTGAGCTCGTGGCCTCTGTAAAATTGAAATATTCATAAATGTGCCTGAGCTGTGGGGAGCCTCCAATTGCAGAGTCACAGAATGAAGAAACACTGACAGAACCGGAGCAGAGCATCTCCTCGCGGTCTGACCCTTCCAGTTGTCACTCTATTTGTCATATATCAAACTCCCACTGTATCAGGAAGGCTCATTTGCATGTCGACGCTTTTAAGAAAACAGCCTCTGTACGTCTCTGTGCACATCCAAACATCCTCTATTAAAGCTGGAAGTTTGAGAGGCTCCAGTCGTCAGGGGGTGGTAAGACAACCGAGTCTTTAGAATTGTGAAAACATGACGGATACTGAGTTCAGGAGGAAAGAGTTTCAGATTAACTATGTGGAATGGAAGCAGGGCAGGGTGAATGTGGATAAGGCAGCCGTTGCCGCTGCAGAATCCCAAAAGCCCAAGCGCCTCCAGTGAGAGGCGCTCAATCAAATCCTCCACAGAACGGACGCTTTTGTGATACCCGAGTCCCGGGGTGATCGGACCGAGAATCCATTTTCACCTGATTGTGGAGACGTGCTTCCTGTCAGGGGGGAAGTGCTCTGCCCCCCCCTCCTGCAGAATCTCTGATCATTCACGCTGATAATTCCACAGCCTCTCGAGCCTCGAAGCCTTAAGCGCCCGGCCGTCCTCAGATATTACCATGACAACATCATGGTATATTTGATTAACATGGAAAGATCACTCTACTGATGAAAAGAATTTAACTTGTGTAGTTTTGCTCTTCCTGCCCTTCTTTTTTCCTCCAGGGCTGAGAGGAAGAAATTCAAACTGAGACTTGTTGATATCGCTATTGTTCTCTGTGGCAAAACCCATTTCGATTTTTGACATTTCGACAGATTCCTGGCAGCTCTCTTCTCTCTCTTCTGTCAGAAGACGTTTTTTTTTTTTTTTCTTATTCTGCTGGTTACGAAGAAGGGTTGGACTCTCCCCTGGGCCCACTTTGAAGTAACCCCATCATGCATTTTGTAAATGCGCGTGCCGAATTGCCCAAAGTTGCCAAATGGCACCATTACATCATCTATTTTCAACCATAAACCCCCTGAAATCTGACGGTACTTATGAGCCTGGCGCATTTTCATCAAACCAGCACGTTCGCTAAAGCCCGCCGCTTCCTTCGCTTCCATGCATGTCCTCAAAAGTGGATTACTGCGGTTCAGAAGGTGCGAATCTCACCGCCGCCGACTAAATGAGACTATAACGCGCCCGTCACATGCTGATATTGTCACGACATGCAGCAACCAAATCATCTTTTGATGAGCTGGACTTCAAAACCTGGCAAAGTTTTAACGTATGCTAAAAAGACGTGTTGATTTTTCTTTTCGGAGGGGTGGGTGCTGCACGCAGGCTGATTAAACGGCTGGATTAGACTTCACAGCCTTTCTCCCACACAGAGGAATAACAAGGCAACATCATAAAGCAGCCTGGTAATCAGCTTCGCTCCTGGGCGTCCTTGAGAGCGCATCTGCTGGCCGTTGGTTCTCTCTCTCGGTCGGTGAAGCGTGATGGTCAACGTTTACCTCACGTCGGACTTTCCTCCCCGGAGGGGTCGCGAGTTTCTGCGGTTGCTCGAGGCCCCCGCGCAGACGTCAGGATCGGGGGGCCCGCGTGTTTACCCATCTGTCTGTGTTTCCTTGAGCATAGATAATCATTAGCACCCTGCCTTTTCGGACTAAAGGTGATTTACTGGGTCTGAAGAACCCCGCGGGGCCGCTGCTGCTGATGGAAACTTGGATAAATGCTCAAATTAAAGAGGAGCATCACGAGGGGAAGCAGCCGCAGCCACGCTGGGGTTGGCGTTGGAAAAGTTGCATCGCGTCAAATGATTTTACGTGTGACTGCTCGACAGATGTGTCGGGCTGCAGGAATCCACGGCACAGCTCCACTGCACCGTCTGACTGAAACTCAGATTAGGTTAATAAAAATGATCATGCTGACTGGCTGTTTGAGGCATGTGAGGAGAAATTGACACACAGCCGCCGTTATTAGCTGACTGCCAGCGCCATAAATAGCATTTCATTAAAGTCGAGGGAGCTCGGATGATTCAATAGAATTTTAATCAGGGTGACTTTATTTACATTTCCCTCCACACAGTTGTCAAATAAATGTCATTCGTTGGAGAGATAGTTTTCACTTATGGATGAAACAGCGCCCCCTGTCGGTGTGGCATCACACAGGCGCTGGATTGAAGTCTCGTGGCACGTTTAGCTGTACATAACAATATATAATGTACATTTTAGGCACTATAGTTGTGATTAAAAGAAGAATTGTATATGATTGTTATTGCAGTGGTTATTTATTTATAAAGCGCAGCTTGTCGCACGCGTCAGACATGACCCCGATGCTGCTGCTTTTCCTCTAATTGCAGAATGCCACTTTGTTATATAAAACGGCACAGCGGGTCGGCATTGTGACCCCGTTTTTTTGTCGGCTTCAGTGTAAATGAAGTGGTTTTACAGTTTAATACTCAGAATCGACTAGAAGCACGTGGGTAGTTTTTCGTGCAGTGATTCAAGAACAGTTGCATACTGATTGTCTCTGGAAGAGCCTCGGAAAGTTGTGAAATATTCATGTGTTAAGGAGAGAGGGTGCACTGGCCTAATGGAGACTCCAGTGTCATGTTCCAGATCGGGGTGAAAAGAAGGGAGACTGACAGCAGCCCGCAACTGTCGGGGTGGGGTATAATCATATATATATTTATAACCAGTAGATCAGCGACGTATCAGGAGTTGGATCTTTTCCCTCTGGGACTGAGTCTTTTTCCGCCTGACAGACTCAGAGTGACTGTTCTGACATTGCACGCTGACAGATGTGACACTCGGGACTTACATGGGAGCCTCGTCTGAAAGTTCGGAAGCGATTGATTCCATGACCTTCCTCTCTCTGCCACCTGACCCCGGGATGTGTGGGAACGGCAACAGCAAATTAGCATAATCCCCCCGACAAACGTGCACTTTGCTCCCACGTCCAGGCGTGTGATCTTTACACGGTCCTGATGCAAATGTCCCTGACTCTCTTTTCTGTGTCTCCGCAGGCTCCTGTGTCTACGAGGGATCGCTGCATAAGGTAGGCGCCCCCGCTCTTCATCTCCCTCCCGCTCGGCCGGCGGAATCGCCGCCGTGTGCCTCTTTGTAATGTCTGAGTATTTGCTCATGTTTTATTCACCAGGGACATTACCAGGTTAGCGTGACTGACAGCTGACGCCGTTAAGTGTGTGTATGTGAAACGAGAGGTGGTAAAATGTGCTTGCATTAGCGGCAGGGATTGCTGCACATCCTCTTTTGTCTGAGGCAGAGAAGACGTGTCTCATCTATAATGCATGGCCTCATACTGACTTTGTGCATGATGATGGCAATGAGAGCGCATGATGCCACTGGGCGGCAGAGGAGACGCTTCTCAGGGCTCCAGCTCTCAGAAACCTGTCTTGGGGGGTGGGGGGGTGGGGGGGGTTTACTCAGTACAGTGGCTCTGCTGGGTTTGAGCAAAGCTTCAGGGTTGTGGTCAGAGACACTCTTTTCTTCCATATACCAGCTGCGCGGTGGTCGTAGCTTGCTTTATAATTCAGCATATACAGTTTTATTTCCACCCCGATGAGATTCTGAGGCTGTTAGCAGCAGTTCGCCTTCCACTCGGCTCGGCCTGGCTCACCTCGAGCGCCAAAAAGGTAGAGCGAGATGAATATTCAGACACCTGAAGGCGGCTTTCCTAAAAAATAAATAAATCGTAAAATTAACTCGATGTATCATTGCGTAATATGATTTCTACTTGCACCTTTTTAGTGGGACACTTCGTTTATTCAGAGATAATTGCCCCGCAGTTGACATATTTTTACGGGATTCAACTCAATTTCTGCTGCTTCACTCTGAAATCTGCTTCAGTGTACTCAAAAGTGGTCTCTGTAAAAGACGTCTCTCCGGGTTTGCTCCCAGTAGCCCGGGCCAACACCTGCACTTGCTACAACTGGTAATTCCTCTTAAAGCGTGTTAAACATGTCTCCCAGATTTAAAATTGTGGGTTTCAGGCGGAATAATGATGATGTTTGTCTCCATTCCTGCCGTGGCTTTAGCACAATTACAGTGACGAGTCGGCAGCAACATGCAACTACCTTCAATCCCGTAAATGCAGGACACTTCCTGCCCTCCCGTGTAACTTTTCCTCCGGCTTTGCAGAGGGATAATTTTTTTGGAGCGGGGACGCAGAAGCAGACGCGCCTCCGTCAGCTTTGGGAGAGGGAGAGGCGAAGGTAAAGGAGGGGGTTAGCAGGAGAAAAAGAGAGGGCAGGGACCTGGGTGGGATGTCCCGGCATGTTTGAACACAGTCGGGGGAAAAGACTTTTCTAGAGTTCAAAGTGAAGATTTCCCCCTCCAACACCTGGAGCGCAGGTCAGATTGAAACCAATGGAGGAAAGAGAAACGGGCAAATTAAAGTGTTCATCTCAGTAGGAGCCTGTAGGCCCCCCTGTGTGCCTCATACCTGCCACGCACCAGCCCCCCCACCTCGCCATGTGATCACAATCCTCTTCCTTTTCCCGGATTTTAACATCTTTTTTTTTCCTCCCTTGATTTATGCGCATGTCAGCAGCTCTGTCAGTCCAAGAAAATGCATCACGGTGATCCTTTTACAAGCCTAAATTACAAAATTCATGAAAGGGCAGTGATACATGTTTGCTGAGAGGGAAGCAGAAGCGCTGCTGCTTTCTGCAGACCGGCCGAGGAAAAGGATCAGATCTCTTTGTGGAGTTTATGTGTTTGTTGATTCAATCCCAGTACATCCTCCACAGAGAGGATCTCTGCACATTCTGCACTGATGATAATGTTTTGCTCTGCAACTTTTCCAGGCATCACATTGATCCAACACCGGTAATTAATTGAGCCGCCATTTTCCTCGCCGTGTGGGAAAAAGATGGATCTTTTTTTTTTTTTTTAAGCCCGATTACTTTCCTAATTGGGTGAAACGGAGCGTAACGACTGCACGGATTCCATACAGAAACTCACCAGTTGTTTTATTCATAAATGAAGTAATGTTCTTGCGGCTTGCCCTATTCCGATGCGTCCGTTGTTTGTGTTATAACTTTAGCTTGACTCTGTGTGCGCTGTCAAAGACTCCCCTGGAAAATCCTGGAAAACCTTTGAGGTCCTTGCATTTATGAAAACTGCGTATTTGTGGTTTCCCAGTGTCATTCTTCCAACATAAAAAGATGTCATTAGTACTTTTCAGTGGGAGCGGAACACTGAGACGTTTAAAATTATACACACTTTATTATAATGATGTGCTGGTAGAACTAAACTCCTGGTAATGAAAAAGCCTGTGGGGAAACCTGTCGGCTGGATTAAAAGCAGCAGAGACACTGAACCTGCTGAGCACGTCTGCACACTTTCCCACAGAGGTGAGCCCGGCTTCCCTCAGGCCGAAGGGGTTCGGATCGATCCGAACGTCTCGCCCGGTCGCTTCCTCTTGGCGTGCCGTGCGAGAGGTTCCGGGCGTGGCCCTAAAGTATCATCGTCCTCAGGCAACTCCAGCCTCGTGAGATTGGGACGCGCCGCGTGTCCGACACGGCTGGACGTGTTGATGAGGCTGGAGGACGCCGCCTTCACAGAAATGACCCGCGCATTATCGCGTAAGTCCAAAATGTCCCGAGGGGCCAAATGGGTCGCACAAATGGAAACGAAGAGGCGGGCGGAGCAAATGCTTCAACCCCCACCGGACGCCGCTGTTTTCACAGCGGCAGATTTAAATAGCTCCAGACTCATCGCAGCAGTGTGGCGTGGTCCTGAAATACAGCGCGCAGAGGGACAGCGGCGCCCGGCAACACGCAGCACCCTGTCCAAATATATCACCCCCCCCCAACGGCTGGAATTCCTGCCATTGCAAGTCACTGTTTTTTTTTGAAGGGATCGAAATGTAGGCCGCCGCGACAGTAACGCCGCCGTGGACCTGGCAGGGAATGCAGTGTTTACATAGACCAGAGCTGAGATTTAACCTGGCCTTAACCGTCCCGCTCCCACAAATATGTCGTAAATCTCCCAGGCCGGTTAATTAAATACACAGTAACTGCTGAAGTCACACCCTGCGAGTCTTTCACCGGTATTTCTTATTCGGGACAGATTCAGAGTCGGGATCTCCCATGATGAGCATCTCAACCCAAAATAGAACAGTGGAGAACTCCTGATGCTAATTATTTCAGCATTTCAAGAGGTCTAACAAACTTTAGAAGACTTCCTGCAGCTCCACTAGGGTTGTGTAACCGTAGCTGTTACGGCTGGTTTTTCATGTGTTTACACTCAGTTTACCGTGACGGTTGCCTCGGTGACGAGCGCTGGTGTAGCCGGGCTGTTGAAGTAGAACAGTGGTTAAATATTTCTGTTTGAGACCTGGTCCTGATAACACTTTAACAGACTCCTGTGGTGCTCTGGGCAGAGAAATGAAGGAATTAACACTAATGTATGACACTTTATGAGTTTTTTTTCGTAGTTTCTTTTTGGTTTTTATGAATATTCAGCACCGTTTTAAACTGGTTTTCAAAATGGTGAAATAAAGGGGAAATTGCGCCTTATTTTTCAAAGCAAAATTGTGACTTGGATAAAAACATGATAATGAAAGGTAAAAGGCTTCATCTGACTGGAAGCATGTTTTTTTCTGAATGAATCCACCAACACTCGGCCATGTTTCAGGGCCCCTTCTCTCATTCCTTCCCAGGATGGAGGTCTTTGCTCTGACTTTTCCTCCCCAGAACAGTCACCTTGTTATCTTCAGGCCGTTTTCTTTGTTTTCTCCTCCTACAATACATCATCCTGGACATGATTCTCTTGACGACGGTCTCAGATTGTCCTTGAGGAATTCTCCGTGCTGCGTCCTGCCTTTACATCTTGAGTCTTCCAGCACCTGCTGCTGAGGACCATCCCTGCACTTTAAAGCTGCTGCCATTAATCATGATGGCATGATGGTGAGTTTTTGGTGATATCGTCTTTGGTCCCATCCCAAGAGACAAATATCTCCATGAATCTTTTTGGCCTTTGCTGGAATTAGGTCACTTTCCTTTCTTACAGAATTATACAATTTTGCATCACATTTTTACATCAGTTGCCTTTTATTTTCATCATTTCGATGCTGAAAAACATTTCATTTGCAAATGCAGCAACACGACTAAGCGCTGAGGGGAGCGCGAGCTGTTTCTGCACACGATCCCACTCGCTGTCAGATAAACGATCCCGGCAGTGCTTCTGGTTGCTGCTGCTGCCCGGCGCGATTCGCAACTTCAGCCTGATGACCAAAGAAAGTTTGCCGCAGAAGAAAATCACGTCAAAGCTCAAATTAAGAGTCAAGCATGGTTAAGAGAAGCATGATAAGTGCTTTCAAAAGAGTCTATCTCTGACTTCTCTGGGCTGAGGGATAAAATCCTCGTGGCCGTGCATATCCACCGACGCGCCTGTTGGGGTTTGGTGGTGAAGTATGACATTAACGGCTCTAATAGGATCTAGCTGCGTATGCTCTGAACATGCGGGGTAGATCAGTGTATTACTGCACTTTCCGAGGCCCCTCGGCGGATTAACACTCAAGCCGGGTGATTACTCGTCCGTGGCTTCTGTGCTCACGCTGGCTGGTAGTTCAGCCGTTGGTTCCGGTCTGTGATCAGAGCGGTTGCCCTCAAGGTTATATTGGACCTCTTGAGGAGACCCCGAGAGGGGTGCGACTTCCAGACTTTGTGACTGAATCCAGCAGAATTTCATTCAAAAGTCTTTAAGGCCAAAAAAAAAAAAAGAAAAAAAAAACTCGCTGTGTCAGCACTTTCTTGTTTCAGCTTGAAATCTTAGTATAGGTTTGTGATTTGTCTTTAAATGTTTTCAGTGGTGGAGATTTGCAGAGCGTGGTGTGGTCTTTCTGCGTGCAGGCGTCAGAGGTTTGTAGAAGTCTCAACTTGCCTTTTCAAGCTTCAGAGGCGGGCAGACGCACATATTTTAAAGTCACAAGCGGGACGTTGGTGAGCAGTGTAATTCAGGCAGCCTTGTCTTCATCAGTCACGTTATTGTCTCTTAACCAGGGATGCCCTTTTTGATGTAGTTTTCTCCAGCGATCAACTTTTAGCGCCATTCCCAGTTTGCCCAGCAATTGTCACGATCATCAGGTGAAACCTCAAACACGTGATGAAGGCTGCGTCATCTCCAAATGCCCTGAATGCAGGCATCCCTCAACTTCAATTCTGAAGTTATATCAACATGAATCCCTGCACACACACTTCTCCTCATGTGTGTTTGACTGTGATGTGCAGCGTTGCCCACATAATGAAGTATAATGAAGCCTAGGCGTGCTGCTGTGAGGGGAGCGGGGGCTTTTCAGAGACGCTGTGGACCAGGACACACACAGAAATAGATCATTTTAGGACTTGCCATTTGCAGCTCTACCAGATCTGAATTATTAAGTGGCCCAGGGCTGTGAAGTGCCTACACTGCTGGCTCTTTTCAAGATGCTTTTAAAGTTAAACTGCATCCTGCATCTCGATTCCCATCGTACTTTTGAGCCACAGCAGCAGTTTCCCATTTGTTTGGCTCAGGGGAGAAACTCAAAGTGCAGCACAGGAGCAAGATTACTTTATTTTCATGTCCATGGCCAAGATTGGTTTAGATTGCACGGAAGCATTAAACTTTTAGGCACCCTGAGATTCATTCAGTGAGGCTCCACAGGTAAGAATTTGTTAAAACGGAAGCCAATTACTAACAACGGCGATCACAATAAACAGATACCTACCCTTTTAATTCACTGTAAACTGTGCTTTGTTACCTTTGCTCCATTCAAGATTAAATGGAAAGTTATTTGCTGAGCTGATCAAGGCTGCATCAGGCACCCTTTTTCTTTTAGTCCTTTTATCAAGAGAAAAGGTTTAACTGGTGCTGGTAGAATGCATTAAGCAGATGCGTCACTGGTGGGAAGACTCTGCTACTTCTTTGGGTCGATGAGTTAAGAGCTGGGGAAGAATCCATGTTGTCATCTGAGAAGCTGCTAATTCTGCAGACGCTGCAAGTTGTGTTGTTCAGCGTGTGTCTTTAAGGTGGAATTGGCTGCATGTAAACATATACACTGGCAGTGGAAGGACTCCCATGCAGCCTGAACTGTGTGGACAGACGCTAACATCCATCCATGAACCTGAAATAATTGAGGAGAATATTCCAGGGCGATATTACGTCTGTAAGCAAAGACACGTTCGGATGCTTTGATTAAAAAGCTCTCATTCCAGCATTTTCTGCCCGTGTTATGTGTGTAAGGGCCCCCTCAGGGGCCCCTCTTGTTGGCATTGCTGTTCCACAACTCTGCAGTGTTGCCGGGGCTAAATGAGTCCTCGCCACGCTCCCCTGACTGGAACTAAGCTCTTTTCCCACACCAGCTCTCTGCAGACGAACAGAGCCACGGAGGCTCCGACTGAAGCGCTGCGACCTTTGTTAAGCATCCTGTCGCGGGGCTAATGAGCAAACAAACAAGTTTGCAGCTCCTCTCTCTTGTCAGCCCCCTCTCCTTTCCACCTCTGAACACCCCCCTCCGGAACCCCAAGGCCATTAGTTGGTGGCTTTGACAGTTTCATCACTGAAGGTCTGGGAGGTCCACAGTCTTTTGTCTCTCATTTGTCAGAGTGTTTGATACCCGGCTCCCCATTCTGGACAGTTCTCTTCTTATCTGTTAACAACAGCCCTAGTTTGTCTTTATTGCTCCACTTTTCTCTCTGATGCCTCAAGTGTTTGTAGAAAGTGAAACTGAAACCAAGCTTCTGGCCCCAGTGGCTCCCAAGGCCGTAGTCACACACAAACTTCACATCCGCACTCTTCACTCTCTTACTCTTTTATGTTTTTTTTGTAACATTTTTCCCTATCAAAGCTTCAACATTGGCCCAGGCTCGCCCGTAGAAGAATTAAGGCCCTTTTTTTTATGCTAGGAATTTGTAATTCAGATTTAGATTTAAATTTTCATGCTACATTAAAATCAGGGTTGTCAGAACACATAATTTAGGGGCCCAGAATTATTTATGCCAGACCACAAAACTGAAGTAAATGAAAGTGGAGTGGTCAAAATAAATGAGTGGTCTCTGCTAATTGATCTTTAATTTAATAACCCTGAAGCTGTTTTTCCCCATCAGCTCCTTACCGATTGCTACCCTGTCTGACCGGGAAGCATCTTCGTGTGGTCCTGTGGGTTGGGAGCCCGGGTCGATTTCATGTAACCTTCTCCGTAGTTCTCCTTCGCCCCCTGCGGTGAGATCGGTAAATATCACCAGCAGGATTCACTCAGAGATGAGAGAACTCAGCCTTCCCTCCTTTTCATGTTTGCCCGTGTCTTCTTCTGCTGTCAGGAGCCGGTTAATGTGATTCACTACATGCTGCCATTAACTTTAGTTCTCGCTTTTTTTTTTGTTTTAACTTTGGCAAAGCAGTTAAATGTTTCATAATGGCTGTTTTGTGTTCCTCATTTCAGAGTGTGCATGTGAAACTTTTTCTCCTGTTATTGAACGCTTCACAGCGATAACTGCCAAACTTGTTTCGAACTGCAGACGTGCTAATTACCATTTGCTGGGTTTCAGCATGAAAGACTCATTAGAGGGTTTTTTTTTTTTTATGGGATCAGGTCTGTTTTCAGGTAAGGTGTTGATGGGGAAACATGCGGGTAAACTGCAGGTTATGTCTTTGTTTTCAGGAAACTAAATATAGTTTTTTCACATGCTGTAAAATCAACATTTTAAGCGACATGTGAGAAAATTCTGACTCTGGCAGACTCAGTAAAAAAACGAGCCCTGATTAGGGTGGAAAGCACGCCTCTTCCAGATTTGAACGGATGATCAAACATCTATTTTTCTCATTCCGCCTCTCATCCCACTGTTTTGACAGGAAAGAGTGTAATATTCCCCAAGATTTAAAGCAAAGCTGTTATAATGCCGGCCCAGACTGCCAGACACGTTTTTATGAGTGCCGTGCGATTGCTGCTGCTCATTACCTTGTACTCTTAACCTTGTGCTGAGAGGAGCCTGGTGAATGGCTGCCTGTTAGATAAAGCAGATGATGACAGTCTGATGTGGATGTTCGCCTCGGGGTAACTTGTTGGAAGGTAATCCGAGGCTGTCGATGGCTTCATTTCCCCTCATTACCTGGGCGCCGACGCCTTCCCCGGTCGGAAACAAAGCCCGATCCCCTTCTTTTTGACCCTGGAGGACCACGGGATTAGTCAGAGCCCGGTTCCCGGCTCGGTTGATTTCAACAAAGGGAACACAAAGTGGAAGGGAGGGTTGATCCTCTTTTACTGCCCAGGATGTATTTGAAGTTGGCATTTCGATTCAGTCCTCTATAATCTGTTTTGGCAGGTAAACTTGACATCCTCTTTCCCAGCCATCCTCACATCCTGTCAGCAGTTCAGGAGGTCACTGTGGCCTGATTCACAGTTCCCACATCTGTCATAAAAACGGCTTTAGTCAACCGGAGATCTGGATGTGGCGCTGAGATACACGTCCCACTTAGGACTAATTTGTCTTACCTAAACTGGAGGCAGTCAAGGTAAAACTGATGTTCTCTCATCTCTCAAGGCGATCTTTGCCCTCTTGTTGGAGCAGAAACAGGCCTTGACATGTTTCATTACAGGCCAGAGCTGAAGACAAGCGACAGAGTTTGGCCTAATATGAAGCCCTGAGCTCTCCGAACGTTCTTATTAGTTCAGCCCTGAGAGGCAACAAAGACGTTCAAGGGGGAACTTAAAGTTCAGCGAGAAGCGTTTCGCTATAACTCCTTCACACAGATGAAACCGGTTGATTTTTAGAGGAAAAAGCACTGACTGACACGTGTTTGACCCCTGGTTGCTCGCTCAACGGGAGGGTGAGAAAGACGTGAGGGCGAACGAGGACGTCAAATGTTTGTGTCCTCTGGCCTGGGTCATTGTCCCTGGCTGTAAAAAGTCTGATGGCCTCGATGACAAAAGGAGGCATTTTTTAAATTCCTTCCAACCTGGGAGGTCAGGTTGGTAGTTTGGGAAGGCTTTCTTTGTGGAGACCTTGAGTTTGCTGCATAAATCCTGAAGTTGTGTGTCTCACTGCTGCATGGTTAAATATGAGTGTCGACTGTCCGTAACAGCAGAAAAACTGCAAACCGAAAAAACACAACACAGCGCGGGATGAATTTTTGATGAACTGCTTTACACGACTAGGCCACCGTAATTTGTTTAGGAAACTTTAGATGATATCTCTGTAACCTACACTCTTGCAATAAGGGGGAAATCGCATTTTCTTCTCCTGTTTTTGCTGATTTGTTTCCTCAGCTAAGTCAGCAGCCGAGGCAGCCCGGCTCTGGTGGGCTGTCGGAATTTTTACGGAGGGTTTGTTTGCCCCTGCTTGGAGGGGTGTCAGATCCAGAGGAACAGGTAAACAAAGCCTGGGCGGCATGAGGGGGTCAGGAATTAGGCCCCAGAGTTAATCAAGGGATTATAGTTCAGCGTGCTGCATTTGGGTTTTCAGTCCATGACACCCCAGGATGATGTTGTAAAACTAGCAGATTATTAATGGCATGGGGCCTCCCTCAAGAACTTTCTTAATGAACAGTTGGAGAAACCCCTCCATTCGGTCACGTGGGTATGACCTGTGAAATAATGCCAACCAGTTAAGCTGTCTGAACTCTGACCCTCACAGGCACTGTTGCGAGAAATCTGCATGGGGAGGACACAAAAGGGAAGAAAATATTGGGTTTAAACCTTTCCAGGGCTGCTTCTTCCTCAAGGTCTCCCGAGAGTCCCCAGGGCTCCATATTTGAAACACTTTGTTGCTTATTCGTGCAGACGCGAACATAGCGGAGCACAAACTTGCGTGCGTTTCGTTACTGTTTCTCACTTGAGAAATACGAAAGTCTCCCACAGTGACAGTAAAGTGCTGCAGTTTGCAGGAATGTCGTCATCACGGGAACACCTAAAGCCGCTCAGGAAACATATAACCAGCTTTAGACAAGAAAGCACGTTTGTGAAGTACCTGGATCGACTGCTGTAACGACCTGTATCACCGTGAGTGATGGCTCAACAACATGTCAGGATGAGATGTGACAGGCCAAATGAGAGGCTAGCATACATCTCCCACAGCTGTACTCCCTGCACTGTAAAAATATTTCGCTTATTACAAGGCAACCTGTAAACTTTACTGCCTCTGCCTTTGTGCTACCATAAAAATAGGAGATTTGTTTTTCACCAACTTATAAATTAGCGCTCATTAAGAGTTAAAGTTCAATGCTGAGGTTCTTCAGAATAATCCGAGCAGCGCTATTTTCTTTCTCGACGGGTTTAAAAAGCCTCCAATAAGCCCACAGGGACAATAATAGCAGGCAATTACTGGGACCCAGGACCCCTCGCCTCCCACATGTGGGCACAGAGGCGTGGGCATTCTTTATCTTGTCTGCTGGAAATAGCGCAGCATTCGCATGCACTCTCTCCAGCCTCTGCAGACCCTCCCGGCTTTACAGCCAACTGGTATAAAAAGGTAAACACCACCCAGTGGCTCCCCGCGGCCTCTTCAACCCTTCCATCCCTCACGACTTCCAGAACCATACCATCCCTTCTTCTGGGCTTTGACTTTATCCTCAGCTGCTCTTTAATTATTGATGCATTCTGGAATTGTGTTCTTTTTACTGCTCCGGCCAGCCATCGATCTCCCTGACGTAAGAAGCCTTTAAATAAAGTGATCGTTCAAATGCTCATTTCAAAATTCTTCCCACCGTGTCCTGCCTTTTTGTGGTTCACTTCTTCTGGGAGGACTGGCTAAGTAGACATCACTCCAGCCCAATCCAGTGCTTAACTAAACAATTGAAGACTCTCCTGGGGGGGCATGGTATGAGCATGTTGGGGTCTGAGGTTAAATTGATTCTCTTCGGTTTTGATTCTGCTATTTTACTTTTTCCCCCCCGACGTAGCCCATCCACATTTATTAGCTCCTGCTGTATCACACCACACTTCGTGAAATTTGATTTCCCGTAAACATCCTGATATATTAGATTGAAGATCTGCTGTACAAACAGCCATTTTTGCCTCCCAAAGCTGCAATTACTGCTGCTCTCACAATGCTGCAGCGATATAATGATGCCAACATCTGCATCTGTCAGGGAAGTTGACTCCACTGTAATTTGCGAGGGAACGGTCGTTAAAAAAAAAAAACAAGGTGAGGCGCACAACCTGGAAAAAAAGACGAGGAGGCGAGTCTTCCGCTGTGTCATTAGGAGAAGCGGAGGTACTCATCTCGCGGCATGCGGCGTCCTGCAGGAGATGTCTGGAACGCTGGTGGGATGAGAGGGAGGGCTGCAGTCCCAAGGTCGACAGAGTCCTGAGAGGCCCAGGAGATGTCTGCACTTTAACTTCTGTTGCCCATCGATCGCTGGAAGGCATCGATCCTGCCGATAATGGCATGGATGAGAGACCGTCTGCAGAGTCTTTCAGGTTTTAATGAAGAGTACGTGGGTGCAGCGGCATTCTCTTGTTGCCTCTTGTCAAGGATTGAAGTGACGAAAGCGCATTATTCTGTGTTCAAATATGTCCCTTTGACATGTTCCCAGCGTCCCTTTGATTGAGAGCTTTTTATCGAGTTGGAAAAAAAAAAAAGTCATGTTTACTCTCTCAATGTAAAGACGGCTCCATCCAAATATTCAAAAGGCAAAAGTCATCAGACTCTGAAATGTAGGGAGCTCAAAAACATGTTTGTTTTTCCATCATTTCGGCTTTTCAATTTCTTTGAAGGCCTTGTCACATGCCTGAGCTGCCGTCGGTGGATGCTGTTTCAAAGAGCCATCGCTAAACTTGCTCTTTTCTGATCAGACGCTGACATGTTTATTTTAAACAGAAGTTTGCGTCAATTTAGGAAGGACACAGCAGAAAACTCTTGATGTTCTCAACAAATTCGACCCATGTGCCCCCAACAGGAACACTTTGAAATTCCAAAACTGAAGTTCTGATTCTTCACGTTTTTTTCACGAATCCCCTAATGATTCCATAAGGACGTGTCTATCAGCAGTATGCAGCTGTATCCATTCACAGGAAAGACATTAGCAGATTTCGGCACTTGGAACGGTACAAATGCAGGTGTGTAATTGTCTTAACTTTCCCTGCGGGTGGAGAAGAGCCGAGGCATAACGATCCAAAATGAAAAAAAAAGTATCCCTCTGACTTTGGAATTATTCCCTTGAAAGTCATCAGGTAGGCAGATTTTAATATGTTTTCATCCGTTTTACCCTGAGCGCTTAATAGACATGCAATAATAATAATAATAATAAAAATATGTTGAGTGAAAATGATCCATATTAGCATAATTGTTCTGCAGCATTAATTAAAAGAACTGCTCTGATTATTCTGATAAGACTTTAACTCTAGAGCAGATAGAAAATAAAGCTTTTTAAAAAAAGATTTAGTCGACATGCTTGTCTCAAGAGATTTTGCCAGACGGGGGGGTGAACTCCTCTCTGTGTTCTCGCAGCACGTTTCAGTTGTGCGCCGGTGCTGCTGGCTCGGGGGGTTTAAAGCCGCGTATTAAGAAAGTGGCCTCGGTGACCTCTGGAAAGGCCCGTGTTGACACAGTTCAGCTCACACAAAAGGCCGGTTGAATGGAACAGGTGAAACTGGGGCAGCTTAAGCCTTTATTGAGTGCAGCAGGAGCAGGAGGGAGGGTGGAGGAGGAGGAGGAGGCGGAGGCTGTGGAGGACACTTGTTGTTTTCTTTTCACAGAACTGGGACTCGATACTGGGCCGTAGCGGTTTAGCGTCAGATCAAAATGTCCTCCTGGCGCCTCGGAGCTCCTTAAGGGGAGGAGCGCTGGATGGTTTCTCACATACCGGGCCGTACTGGAGGTCATTTGGGCTGATTCAGTGAGGCGGTGGGGAGCGGGCGAGAGCGTTCTGGGGAACCCAGGTTCAGTCCTCACACAGAAACTGTCCCACATTTACTGGAACAGACTCCCACCAGTGAGGCCAAACTAAAGCATCTTAACTTTTGTCATCAGGAATGTCCCCAACCTTGCACAACAAAACACCAATACAAGAAAAATATTCTCTTAAATAGAAGTTTAATTAGCACCGAGTCAGAAAAACTTTGGTTTTTTCTACTTTATGAGGTTGAAGATAATCATTGGTTTATTTATTAATAGCACAGTGGCAGCACAACGCTCATCAGCATCCATTAGTTTTGTGATAGATTTTTTTTATTGGATTAACTATTTTGTTTGTGTGATTCTGCACTCTGATTATTTATCCATCCCCACAGGACTTCACGCGACGGGAGGCCAATGTTTCTTTTTGAAATCAGAAGTTTTCCTTCATGAAGTAACTGTGACGGTCTTGTCCGATTTGCATGAAAGACCCTCGGCCATAACAAAGCAGAGTAGTGTGTTTGGGAGAAGGTACGTGCACGACACGTGTCTGCATCCCTGGCTTTATGGCTTAGTTGCAGGGGGCGACAACGATGGACTGCTCTTGCAGGAACGGAGGTGGCTGGGAGCTGCTTGGATGGATGAAGTTCTGTTCGCATTTGATCAACTTGCTTGAGTAAATTTTGTTGTAGAGAAAATATTTTTTTTATGTTGAGCTTGAGCAAAGAGCGTGTGAAACATTTGAAAGGAGAGCTTCATCTCTGAAGCTGTGACGTACGTATGGAAGCCCGTCCTGATGAATTATTCAGCTTCCCTTTTAATACTGAGAACTTTCAAAAACCGACAGTGTCGAGTCTCCTTTTTTTCTCTTCAGTCACATCACTTTCAAATCGGGCCCGACTTTAATTCCGACTGAACAAAGCGTCAAAAGTCCCTTTCCGGCGCCGGAGTTAACGATCAATCGACCCTCACAGAGATGAGCGGGTTTAATGGACAGATTTGTTTTTACATGTCAGTAATTTATGATGACTGCGTCTTTTCCTTCTTCAGAGCTTTAATTACATTGTACCCGTTCCAAGTCCTGTGCTCTGATGGGAATCAAAGGACCAGAAAGTTTTTAAGCAGTAGGAAGAGACCGGGCTCTGATGACTCAGTCATGACCCGAGGCTACTGCTTCTCCTGTAAATTAGCCTTAAGAGGCTCCGGTTTGCCAGAGTCTCCCTTCTGCACCACATCTGATGGTGGCGGGGCGTTAATGAGCACCACCATGCCCGCAGCCTTGATCCAAGTATTCCGCTCCAATAAGTTTGATTTCCAATTTGATTTGAGGTGGAATCATTTTACCTGTTTGTTGTCTTGCCTGAGCTTGTTTGTTCTATATCTGACAAAGAATAACAGAAAGATGAAAAGTGGAGAATAAAGCTGGAAAGCAAGGACATGAAAGGAGAATGGAATCAAAAGACAGCAGAAGTTGGAAATTGAACAATCAGAGAAAAGAGGGCAGAGAGGATGAACGCTCATCACAGCTTATTGTAACAAGATGAAGGTAAAAGAAAACAGAAAATTGGTGAAGAGAGATGGGAACAAACAAGGGGAATAAAGTCATCCAGACAGAAGAACACAGAGAGGACGGACATGAAGCGCTCCCTTCACAAAAACATCAGGGTTGAGATTGTTCCAGTTTACCGGCATTGAAGGTCGGAAGCTGCAGCTCCTCCAGGTTACATCCGTCTGACCAGGACAGACAGAACTGCCACAGTTCTTGAAGGAACTCCCCTGTGACCTCCACAGACCAGAAATCACCCAGCTGCATTAACGGGCTGACAGAAATACACCTTTTCTGTTGTTCTGCTGCGCCACCAAAGAAAGAGAACTCTGAGCAGGATTATAATCCGGAGTAACTTTAGTCTCCAAAATCACCTTTTCGGGCCTTTGGGTGATTGCTTCAACTGTCTTTAATGTGGGTCTTTGTCTTGCTTTTCAACATTGTTTTTTTCTACAATTTTTGCAGAACATCTGCATTTTATCTAATCAGCTAAGCTGATGACAGGAGTTAGAGCTTGAGCTGAAGTTCCTCGGTCATCCCACGTCTCAGCCCGACTGAGCGGAACTGCGCCTCTTCCTCGCTTTGTGACGGCAGAATTACTCCTGATATTAACAATGGCATGTGGCGTAAACTCTGTTGTTTGGTAAAGAGAAAAACATAATTTCCCCTCCCCTGCCTTCCTCGGTGGAATACACATTTGTTTTTCCCAGGAGTCCAGCCCATTTGTCACCTTGAACACTCATTTCCATGTTAGTCAGGGACTATAAACTGCTTTTAGAGCCTTTGCAAGTCAGAGTTTTGTGCATGCAACAGTATGATAAACGAATGTGCACTTAACTCCTGGTTCCTGTTGTGGGTGCTTGGACTCTACCCAGCACAGCAGCTAATGTGGTTCCGAACGCACCATCCCTGTAAATAAGAGTGCTTGGAACAGATAAGGAAGAGAAACTTCTTTTGCTGGGACTGAGGAGTAGCTCAGGACAGACCAGGCTGACGGACGGGTGATGGATGGATGGATGACGGATGGATGATGGACAGCACATTCAGACTTCCAGCCACTTTTCTGTCTGAAGAGTTTGAAGACCTGGAGAGCACTCTTTCAAAGGGATGCTCACGGATGAGCTCCGCCCCTGTCTATTTTCCCTGGGGGGTGGAGGTGGTGGGGTGTAATAGAGCACAGGCTGTGAATGAGGCCTTTGTGCTGGGAATATTCCCAGTGCTCCCGAAGCGACCGACCAGCGCTGCTCAAATATGCTCTTGTCCGCCATCATTTGTTCCACCGCTGGACTCAGAGTGACGGTGGTTCCGACTAGAGGTTTACAGTGACAACCCGCTCCTGGAAGTCAGAGTCACCCAGCTGTGGATCTTTCCATAGATGAACAGACACACACACACACACACACACACACACACACACACACACACACACACGCACTGCTGCATAATGAAATTCAAGGGTGGCTGATCCGCAAGGCTCCAGCTTCGTGCCGAGCCTTTGAACTTGCACTGATCGACAGAAGAAATTCACTTTGTTGTTTACACCCACAACAACCCCCCCCTTTTCCTCCCACACACACACTCCTCCGCCACCCTCACCCCTCACTCTTCCTCCAGAAGGAGGATTTGTAGAAACACGGTTCTGCCTGGGCAGGCTCAGTGACCCGTTTTTGATTCTGGATCTTAAAGGAGAACTTCCTCCTGCTCACGCTCACGGAGCGATGTCATGTGGAGCGCCGTTCGATAATTATATCACACCTATTATGTAACGACAGTTTTTAACCTTAATTCACTTCCGTCTGTGTTAATAGTTTGTATCCGACAAAGTCTCGAAGGTCTTCTTTAATTTATGTCAAAGCCTGTAAAAAAAGTTCTGTAATTAAGCTGAGAAGCCACACCAGGCCTGAGCTCAGACATTTAGCCCCTTTATTATGGATAATGCGGCCGCCTCTTCTGCTGCCTGTGCTGATTTGAGTTGCAGTTGTTGCCAGGGGAGTTTGGATTTATGGTGTGAAGAAACACACTTCTTTGTGTTCAGCTTGGCAACCAAATATTTGCTTCACTTCAGATGATTCATACGCAGTAATTTAAATAAAAGCTCAGCTGGGTGTGCTTTTTGTGAACATTGTGAATGCAACATTCAAGCAAAACCTACATTTAAAAAAAAACCCCAAAAACATTCGACTGGCAGATGAACCTACAGTTGTTTTATTATTTTTTTTAAATTTGGAAAGATATGTTGAATGCTTTTTTTCAGCGACAGATGGAGCGTTTTTTTTAATAGTTTATTTATTGTTTACATTTCCTGAATCGTTAGCTTGAACAGACATGTGTGGGATTCACGTCACGTTTGAAGCTTTTTTTATATCCAGTTAATGTTGATCTTCGGGGGGTTGACAGTGCAGCATATGATGCAGCTTGATGTTTTTCTAGTTATCTTCACATAAAACACTTTGTTAAAATGTTTTTTTTAAAAGTTCCTCCACCATAGCTTATAGATAAACAAGGAATATGAATTCTAAACACACGGTACAGTATAAAGCTGTGCACAAAACCAGGATTTGACCTTTAATGGTGCTGTGTAAGAGGCTGGCGGTGGCAGCGTGGTGCTCGGGTGGATAGATTTGCAGCAAACACAGGCTTTATTCTGCACTGACAGGTTATCTCAGGTGCAGACGCTCGGGCCTGGTCGCAGCCTGTCGGCCATATGGAGGGCATTTTCCTCGGGGAACGGCGATAACCGTGGCAATGTGACAAAAGACAACAGAATCTAAAGAGGCGGGGCTCGTTTGCGCTTGTCCTCAGGAGACAAGCGCACTTTCCCTGGTATCAGCTCTGTAATCGCTGCAGGAACCACGAGATTTTTCACAACTTGCGCCAGCTGCTGAGTATGAGGGCTGTGACATTAAAGGCAAATTGCCCAGGTTTTAATCAACCGGTGACCAGTCAGAGTGTCCGGTTAGGTCCTGTCACCTGCTCCTGAGGCGCTACTTCTGCATATGTAAGTTGTTTTTCTCAGGCGGAGACAAAAATAATGGGAATGTTTGGGTATTTTTCCCTAGCTGGGCCTAACAACACTAATCTGTCACAGTGGTGCTGCCCCCCCCGCCCCCATCACCACCACCAGCAGACGACGACGAGACCTGAGAAATGTGCTGCATTTACCTGTCAGGTCGCCTTTGGCACTGGGATGATTTGTTCCGACACACTCGGCTGCCTCTCCCTCCTCCCGCCCTGCCCCGCCTCCCCCCACAGAGAGGTCACTGTCGCTGTCGCTTTTTCAGATGGCACAGAACCCGTAAAATGTGCTAAACGCGCTGTGTAAGGCCACAGGTGGCTCTGTCACGTCTCCCGCAGCAGCTGGTAATGAAATGCAGCGCTCGTATGCCGTGTTTTCATCGACCCCTGGGACATTTTCTATCCATTTGCCACCCAAATCCTGGATTTGGTGGAGTAAAGCATATATTAAGGCTTATCAAGAATATGTATAAATAATTCAAATGACCACCTGATGTGTAGAATCACAAGAGCAACCAGATAAAAGTGGAGCTCAAAAAGTTTTTCAAAGTCGTTTGTTGCAGATAAAAGTGCAGCTTTGCCTCCGTCCAACTTGTTTGCCATGCCCTTAAAAGTAATTACACTGAAGTTGAGAGTTTATCCTGTTTTCAGTCCTCATTCCTCTATTCGGGCCTCCTAACTCCTCCTCTAACCATGATTGATGTCAGGGGATGGACCGCTCGGGGTCTCCCTGTGAGCTCAGACACCGAGCGGCGGTGCAGCTTGGTTAGTAGACAACGGTCCTGATTCGTGATATCAGAGAGACAACAGGGCCGCCAGCATTAAGAGATCTGTGCCTCATTAAACGTTCATCCTCGAATTGTGTGAAGCCATGATCACCGTTTTGATGGAGATTTCTCCTGCAATCCCGTAGTTTCATCACAGACTCGCCTTGTCTCCGGAAGCACACGTTAAAGAACACGAGTGGCCCAGAAAGTATTGGATACCTTCCTTTTCCCTCCCTGAACTTTACCGCATCCTGGCAGATGAGAACATTTCCACTTGCCTCTTTGATTTCACTCTTTTCATCTTTTTGAATTCAAGGCCGTTCTGCTCATCTAAAAGCCCAATTTATTCCTCAGCCCAAGCTGAGAGGAGACCTCCCTCCTTCCTAGTCCTTCTCCCCTTAGTGCCAGACAGGGATTTTTTTTTTCTCTCTCTGAAGAGGCGGGTTTCATGAAAGGGAGCCGGATCTTGGCTCGTCAGTTTGATTATGGCGACATGAGAGCTGGGATCTCTCCAAGAGCTGGATCTCATTCACCTGCTCGGGAGGATGTGAGAAACAATGCACTGCACAACGGCAGCGCTTAAACAGAAGGCTAAAGTGACAAATCCATGTTTATTTTTCCCGGAGATGCCGAGCGAACGTACGTCGCGTCTGCTGGGTCAGAGGTGAAGCGGAATGTCTGGGTCTTCGGAAGCTTCTTCCAGCCTTGAGTGATGATTTCCTCCAGAGGTGGATGCTGGAGATTACGTTCCTGATGACATATTGAGTGAATCTGCAGCACAAAACATTCTGATTAGACACAAACACAGGAATGATTGTAACAAAAAAAAAAATCTCTGCTTGCATGTTTATCTATCACAAATGTGCGTTTGGGAGAACCATCCATTGTGTTTATTCCCACATTTTCCCAGCCATTTAATGGGAAAACCTGACGGGATCGGAGCTCAGACTCTCCCCCGGCCTCTGACAGTATAAACGCAGCAGTCAGCCGTTTCTGAGGTTTTTCCTCCAGCAGTCCTTTATGGGATGTTGCTTCAGTACGGGAACATTTTAATTTATGGAAGTTTTCAATATTTTGTGCCTTTCTGCATGTAGAGCAGTTTGAAACGAGCTTTTCCCGCAGCCTCATTGTTTCATATTGATTTTCCTGCTGGCGATTGCCGGCCTGTTCCTGCGGCTCAGCTAACTCAGCCTGCCAGTTGTTTACATATTTCACATCACTTATGCCTTTGTGCCCTTGGGCAACTACACTGCCTCTCGGAAAAAGGCCTCGCCGGGAGCAAAACCTCCTGTAGTGGCTCCTTCCATCGGTGCGTGTTTGGTAAGAGTAGAAATTAGAACTTAGCCCCAGACCGTCTGCCTCCCTGACTGATTTCTCTGGGTGCTGACAGGCTGCGGACGGAGACGCTACGGCGCTCTGTGTTTATTGTGTTTGCACAGCAGGTTGAACTTGTCTCACCTTGTTCTGAACCTCGTCGTCTGCTTTGAACCTCCACGGATTCACTGACAAATGTGCAGTCGGGCTTTGGAACCATAAAATCATTTTGCATGCTTCAGACGGATGAATGAACACCGGAAAGGTCTTTTTGTTTGACTTGATTTATTTTATGGCTTTTATTGTCATAGTTGCTTTAAAAGCTGGGGTATCGCAGGAGTACAATAATTTCAGGTGAATGCTCATCTAATGGTATTCAGACATTGCTCTGTTTTTAAGAACTTGCAGTTTAATTTTCGGGCAAATAAAACAAAGCTTGTATTGTATTTAACACACATACAGCTACACGCACACAAACACAGAGCTTCAATAAATAAAGAAAAGGCTATAAAAGCTTTAAATAAACTGCCTGCACCAAATTGATCAAACCTAGATTTGATTTTAATTTTGGTTTCGTATCTTCTTAATGTCCTCCATGGAAGAACCTCACAACCACTCACATCCAGACAGTCAGTGTATTTTTTTCCTTCATTTGAATGAAAAGAAGTTTTTCCAACCAAGCCAATGCTGTTGTAATCACTCTCAGAACATTCAAGGGCACCGCGACAACACAAGACTCCTGTTTTCACAATTAAAGGAGCCCATTCAGTATCGGTCTCACAAATGGACAAAAGAGAAAAGTTGTGTCTGAAAATCAATCTAGCAAACAAAGCATGTTCACGAGGGAGCTACACACGAGTACAATGTCACAGACCTGTTCCTGGAGTACAGATGCACAGCGTTTTTCATCCCCACTTCCGTCAGCGTGGCCTTTGAAGCGCTCGTGTACCAGCATGTGGATCCACCAATCATGTCATGGCGTGGGTTGTTGTCCAGCTACAGACACAGGAGGTCAGACGGCAGATTTTCAAAACTAATATTTTAATATCATCCACCCACCCATTCTTCCAATCTCTGTTAATAGCTTCACCTCAAAATTCACCATGAATAGGTCACCAGTCCATACACACATACACACAGACACACACGCGCACACACACAAACACCGTAGTGTGTCTAATCAGCCCGGTGTTTATGTGTTTGGACTGTGGGAGGGAACTGGAGAAAACCCACACGAGGACTGGGAGAACATGCAAACCCCACACATCATTTATTCAGGAAAATATGTTAACGATGAGGCCAGAGGAGGAGGAATCGTAAATTTATGAGGCAACTCCAGGTGCATAATCACGTCTTTTTTGATTTTATTGAAAACTGGACTCATTCTCTCCTGAACTGGTTCTCCCTGTGTTTAAAGTCACTCTCGTAGCCGATCTGGGCTGATTCCTCCACTGATTTGCTCAGGATTATTTATTTATTTATTTCATATTAGCCAAGTACTCTCCATCAGATCTCCACATGCCAACAATCGGAGTAGATTTTTAATCAAATTCAGCTCTCCGTGGCGAACGCGGCTGCATTTGAGCCAAGGCAGATAAATACAACGTGACACGTCGTTAGTTTCTTTAATGAGGCCACAAATAGTTGGCTGTAGTATCATGTTTGCTGCTATAATGTAAATCAGGCCATGAGCAGCTATCATATGATTAATCACGGCTGGCCTCCTGCCTGCTTCTATTGTCTCCTTAGAGGCATCAGGGATTTACTTTAACTCTGCTGACATCTAGAATTGAATCCACTTTTTTGTGTGTGCATTAACCTCTGGAGAACATATCAATGTCATCTGAATTCATCTGCCCAGAGGGGGCACTATCAGGTGACTCCGCTCCATATTTAGTTACAAATTGAAAGTTAAAATAGCTGCGTGGAGCTCGACTGCAGCTGTTTTCTCTTCCTTTCTTTTTTTTTTTTTTTAACCGTGCCATCAATATAATCTGGGCCTGAGACAGCGTGGAGTCATTACATGGCTTTACTAAATATGGCTGCGGCTGTCAGCTTCACATGATCAACTGCTCATGCCTGCAGCCGCAGCAGCGCTCTGGCGCTTGGGCTGGACATGCCAGGAGTAAAGCTTAGTTACTTTGTACTTTATGTATGTTTTCTGCACTCATGGTCCACATTATTCAATTATTAGTGCCATCGCAGTCCTGTCAGGACTGTCACTCGCTTGCAATTATCAACGTTTTTCCTCAAAAATGGAAGAAAATTGCGTAAAATTGCCGATCACAACCCGGGATGACGTCCTGAAAATTCCTCTTCGACTCATCAGATCGGTTCCTTCACATGCACATGAAAGAAAGGTGAACACCAGCTGTCAGACCGGGCAGAGTAAACGTGAGAGCTGTCTGGTGATGAAAAGCGGGAGAACGTGTTGCAGCAGCGGGAGGGTTTCAGCTCAGCAGGGCACCTTCCCATCTCCCGTCTAAAATCTCAGCTTCGTGTCATCCTTTCTCTCCATCCCAACTTCACAAAGGCTTCCTCCCGTGCTCACCCCGCACGTCCTGATTAATTTTCCTCTCCTTCTTCCTTCAGTTGTTTAAGTTGAGATGATGGGCCATTGTGTCATCACGGCAATCCCCTGGCGGCTTTTTCTTTTTCATTAGGTTTGAGTGAGAAATAAGTGAGGGCAGAAAACGCAACAAGCTTGAAAATGCAATATTTTGACATTTTATTGCCGATGTTTCAGTTGTCTGGTGAATATCTTACTCCTCCAACTGGTATTATGACTTAATTTGTTTTTTTGGACCAGGACTTATTTAAATCACAGTTTTTAAATAAATATCTACGTTGTCCAGTGAATCACCTCCAGGGGCCTCACATTCCAGGCTTTGCCTTGATTTCCATACTTCAGCTTAAATATTCGTTTAGTGAAATGTGAGCTGCGTGCATCTTTTGCCAACCCCCTTTCTCCGAGCTTATCTCCATGTTTGCTGAATAAAATGATGCTGCTGCTGAAGTATCTGGAAATTCACTGACATTTGCAGGTGGAGTTAAAGATTCATGGGCAGATTTCCTCTGAGACGGGCCTCGTGGAGCTCTGCAGCCTGCTGTTATTTTAGATTCCCTTTATTGCTCAGGAATTGCACATTTGGGCTGGACATGATGTTGTGGTTTCGCCTGACATTTGCCTGCAGATGACAGACTTTGACTGACCTGAAAACTTATAACTATGTTTTTGTTCGATGTCTCCTGCAGGGTCGAATGTCAAACTTTGAAATTACTTGCAACTATTTTTACCTTTTACAGCGGGTAAATGTTAAAATGTTAAATAAGGAGAATTAGAAGACAGCTGTGGTGGCAGAAGGAAAACAGATTAATTTGGGTTAGATTTTGTTTGGGTCTGATGTCTGAAGAAGCCCTGAAGCCTCCTCCCAGCTCTCCTACCTCTGCCCAAAGTACCTTACCATAGTGTCCTCTTCACTGGCTGATTTGCCCCCCAGGCTGGATGCTGTGTTCACTTGACAGGTGATAGCTGCAAATTGCTCTCTGGGGGTCTTGATTAGTCCTGGTCTTGGGGTGATTGGATGGATTGCGGCACTTGATTTCTTGTGTGAGCCTTTTGGGGCCCTGGTATAGGAAGTCTACGTGTCAATCATTCCAAACCTCTGTATTTAATGATATCTGCTTCTGTCACAGAAAGAGACAGGGATGCATTTCAGCTCATTTCAACTCTTATATCTTCATTGTAGTGTTCTCGTGGCAGTAATGACGCGTATCAAGCTTGCGGGTATGTTAGCATTACTCGTAAACCCTGAGTATCAGTGAAGTTCATATTTCAGCTTGACTTCATTAACCACTTTGGGACGAAGATCAATCGACTGGGCTGGAACCTCTCCCCTCCCCGATTCTGCCCAGACCCACCATGGCGTAATGGCCGGTGACGGGAGAGAGACTACTCAGCTGGTACAGCGGGCATGCATTGCCTCGGTCATAGCTGCAGATGTCAGATCAGTTTCACGATGCCAAATAATTACCCCGGCCCTGCTCTCACTGGGGGAAGTACATGGTAGGGTACTTAGCGACTCCGCAAAGTCATTCAACACAGTTTGTTGGCCACATTTCCACCAGTAAAACCCAAAACATCAGCAGGGTGACATCAGTGCAGCATTTGGCATCAACCCTGCAGCAGAAGTACGTTTAACTGCCAGCTCTTTTGTAACTCAGTTGAATTTTAAAAGCCATTTCAACATGTATCCATAACTAAATGGCCTTTTTTTAAAATCTAGGATGCCTAAACCACTGTCATGCTAAGAAGGTCTCTTTCAGACATGAAAAGAGAATAAATCGATCTGAAAACAAAATGAAAGTGATGGTTGAAGCATCTAATGCATCTTAACATAAAACACTGCCGAGCTTTCACTAACCTCTATAACCGTTATTTCTCTGGAAAGCATCAGAAGGATCTCTCTGCCCTCCTCTCTAAGCGCGACGTGTCGAGATAAGGCGAGAGGAGACACGGAGATGGTATCAGATCAGATGAACTTTATTGGTCCCTGAGGGTAAACTTGTTTGTTAGAGCAGCTCAGGGGCGCAGCTTTGGAGAGCCTTCTCAAAGGGACGGAATTGAAAAACAGATGATAGCATCTGTCTCTCTCTCCTTAATCTGTCTGGAGGTGTGGAGGCGTTCAGGCAGGCGTGATTCTGCAGGAGATGAATATTTTCTGCTAATCCCATATTTACAGGCGATACTTTAATGTACACTCCTGCTTCAGGTGATGTCACATGACCTGTTATATTTTTAGAAAAGATATTATCTTGCTCCATTTACCGCCCTTGCTCCATGTGGAGCTTGTCTACCGGGTGGCCGGACGGTCTGACCATGATGGCCCATCGTTTTAATCCGAAATGTCAGGAACAGTCCGAGGCCCCGGAGCTATAATCCCAGAGGAACAGGGCAAAAGTAACAGTAGCGAACGATGCAAACAAACCCCCCCGCGCGCCTCCCCATGCCCCACCCCCAATGCCCACATGGCCAAACGCTGATTTGAGTAGCGAGTCAAAACTCTTGAAAAGGTCAGGAGGCGACTTGACGGGATGCGGGAGGCAGGAAAGCTGTTGTGTATGGGAGAAACACGAAACATAGGTGTTACCGACCAGCTTCCAATCCCTCTATCAGAAAGCCCAGAGCTTGATGCTCACAGAGTCAACGTGAGCGTTAAAGGAACACACAGCCTACATATGTGCTTGTCTTAGTGTGGGCTTCCTGACCCACCGGTGCGTGTTTCTGCTCTTGTTCTATGCACAACGAGTGGCTACTGGATGTGCAGTGGGTGTGTTTGCCACCCTTAACTTGACTCTGTTCTAATTGCCTCCGCCTGGCAACATCCGGCACACACTCACACACTTATATCGAGGAGCATATGTTGGGTTATTTCAGTGTTGTTGCTCAGGGGCCAGGGGCCTCATACTTACACACAGCAGCATCGCACGTTTCGTGTCTCAGGTTCCCTCTGCAACCTTTTTTGCATCCCGACTACTGGATTAGACTCGCACCTTTACTAAAATGGAAAGGCGGAAGAATTAAAGTTGAATGTATGGTATTCAATAAGGTTTGGAGGAAGGAATGGAAATCATTGTTAAGGCATAATAGGGATGATAAGCCTGTCCTGTGTGTGTGACTGTGTGTGTGTGTGTGTGTGTGTGTGTGTGTCTGTGTGTGTGTGTTTGTCTGTCTCTATCTGGGCCGTCTTGTCCTTTGAGCTAACATACAGTTTTATGCAAAATTCCTGAAGCTCTTTAATGAGCGTTCGGCTCAGATTTTATTACCGGCTACGTCTCGAAGCGACTACGTCATGTTTCTTGGAGCAGATTTATTATTGCACCGTTGCCCATTAAAGCAACACTGTGTATTAAATCTATGAAAAGCTTACCTTTACAACCTGCCAGGTGAGATGAGGAGCAGGCAGGTGCGAGCTGAGGTGCAAATGCAGCTTTTAAACGTCCCTTTTTCAGCCTGTTGAGTCCACTACACACGGACGCAAACAAGTGTTTGTAACCAGTTCTTTATGTTGTTGCGCTGCAGCCACAAGTACAACATTAGTCTAATCTCACGAAATCAACGACCTCGTGATATTTCTCTTGTGGTGTTCAGTCGGGGGGCTGTGTTCAGTTTGCGTCTTCTCTGCAAGTATTACCAACGGTATTAATTCTGTTTCCTCTTTGGATTCAGTTCAGCATGTGTCAGACACGTTTGTCAAAGGCTTAGCATTTACAGGCGAAGGCACAGCACACTTCGCTAAAGTTGAGTGTAAAAACCTCCTGATGTTGGCTCATACCGCTGGTTTAAGCCTTAGCTGGGAGTGTGTAACATCAGTAGTCGCTGCCAGTGCCGATCGCTGCCAACAGGACATCCTCTGACCTTTTCCCCCTGTCGCCTCCCGTCTGACGGGCTCTGGAGTTACACCAGCAGGTTTCGGCGAAATATTATCCAGGCCTCCCTGAACCTCCCTCGCAACAACTCAGAGGTGTGGAAGTGGGTCATAAATCAGCGGCTGTTAATTTTTAAATGTCTAAATTCCTTGGAGGTCGTTCAGAATCTGTGCTTGAGCCCTGCAGTATCCAGGCTGGCGGGCGCTAACCCTAACATGACGCTTCCCGATGTCGGGAGTCGGGAGCTGGTGCATTATTGATGGCGGTACTTGTGTGCACATGGAAGTGAGGGCAGAGTAGTACCTACAAGTGAATCCCTCGAGTTTAAGGGGGGGTATGATGCATCGCTGAGGACTGCACAAAATAAGAACAAATAAAAGAGTGGAAGGCTTGCCCACAAAGCCATCTACCGCCATGAATTATGTACATTTTGTTTTGTTAGGTTAAAAGCTGTTGTTCTATTTTTTTTTTTTTTTTTTTTTTGTAGAGATGTTTGGCATCCTGCGGTGTTCTGCAGGGGTTGGGTTTGTAGAACAGAGGCGCCCCAGCAGCGCGAGGGGAACACGGCGGAGCTGTCAGACGTAACAAAACAGCAACACATCAGATTAGACACCGCAAACAAATTTGGAATTATGTAACGTGTTTTTGATTGAATGCAAATGAGCTCCGTGTGATGTGGGGACTTTTCGACTCGTTAGTGGTTCTGAGGCGTTTCAGGGCACTGACGACATGGATTAAACTGTACACCTCCTCAGGCTGAGAGAAGGAGGATCCGGTTAACTTTCACTCGCACCTCAAACCAAATCCTCATCAGCCTTAATGGATAACTCCTGATTGACTCAGCTGGAGTGGCCCCAGACTTTGGACCGGGTTTGTGATTTTAACACTAGAACTAATCAGAAAGAGGATTACTGAGCTGAACTTTTCTGATTGAGGTCTTGACAGTGCAAAGCTGAGAGGAAATGGAAGCTTTTTTGAAACTATTTAGGATTTATATTATGTATAATCCCGCTGTGGCTGGTTTACATCGGATCTTTGTTCATTTATCGCTCCTGCTTGTTGTTTTGTGGGTGAAAATGTTGATATTTACAATCCTGCTACTGTCTGGAATAACCCAAGTAGAATTTCCTGCAGCTCTTTCAGGCTGACGTCTTCTGCAACATGCCATTATATGAAAACAGTTCGCTGCAAGTCAAATGTTTTTATTGCACCGATCAATCTGTTCACGTAGAACCTCGTGGACCGACCCCGTCTCACAAAACAACATTTCCTTTTCCTGTGTCATCAACCCCATCGTTGCATGAGCGCTAATCTCTCTCTGTGGTGGACCAGGACACAAACAGGCCATCTGTTTGATGATCCATAACACATTACATGCCGAATGCTGATGTGCAGCCATGAGAGCGAGGGGGCAGCGATGGCAGACGGGGGGGGCAGACAGCTGGATTTATAGGTGCTGGGAGGCTGATGATCAGCTAGTCATTTGTCATGTCTCACCACCAGCTTCTCTAATTGTGCTGCACACACCAGGGGAAAGTTGAATCGGTGAATAGAAATCATCAGTTTTCCACCCAGCCTTTCCCCCCCGGATGAATATCGGCGCTAAGACCTGTGACGGCGCCCACCTCCCCTGCTTCACACTCAGATTCTTCAGCCGCTAACTAGCTCACGTCTGTGGTCAGATGATGGATAGCTCGCGAGACAGGCATGAAAATGAAAGACCCAGAGTCATCTTTGTGTGCTTTGTGACCTTTTCAAATAATTTCCGAAGCTCCTGATTAAATTTCATCGGCAAAACAGCTGTTTGAAGCGACCTTCCCTGGAGCTGAGCTTCCTTTGTCTCCTTGTTTTTTTTTTTTTTTTTTAAAGTAAAGCAAGTAAAAAGAGGAAAAAGGAGAGCCACTTTTTTGATGTGAAAATAGATATTTAATGCCAATCATGCTCGTGCTCCTACCAAAATATGCTTCGGAATGATAAAATCTGAAATTAGAGGCTGTTTAGCATCTTTTCTGTATGCTGCTAATGTGGGCTGAGCTGCTCATGTCCAGTTATGAGCTGGAGAACTTCAAACAGCCGCTCCTGCACTATTGATCAAGCCTCTCTCAAAGCTCTTTCTCATGTTTAGCGGCCTGTTTCACTCTTTTTGTACGTCACATCTTCAAATGCACATCAGCTGATATTTCAAAAATCTGCTTTGCATGAGAAAAAAAAACTCAACGCTCATCATTTTTAATGCTGTTGAATATTGAATTTATACCCCTCTTCGCAGCACTTTAGATGTTTCCTGTCGTGTTTGTTGCTCGATAGGGCTTGATGGACTGTAAACGTACAAGCGTGGTGACAGATCCAGCTTTCTCTGATGGAGAAGCTGGAGTGTTTCTGCGTCTGTCTGTGCTGTTTGGCTGGTGTAAGCCATCACACGCCCAGATTGAATTTGCCTCAGTAATAGCTTTGGTTTCTATCAGCTCCTCGGCCAATTTAAGTCCAATTACATTTTGCTAGCCCAGCTTGCTGCCTTTCTTCTCCCCACCCAGTTGGTGAATGGGAGAGTGTTTCGCTGGCGAAACTGACAGCCGCACAAAACTGAGTCCTGTTAATGTCCGATGCAGCCTTTTGTCCGTGATTGGTCTTTAATTGAATGTGCTCCTTAGCCCCGGCGCAGGGGCCAGCTTAGTAGTCCCCGTCTGCTTTCTTTGTCGTGGCGGGGACTGACCGGTGAATACTGCTTGTTTTTCAGCTTCGTTTTCATTCAGAAAGACCCGCTCCGCACCGGGAGCCTCCGAGTGTGACCCCAGCTCTGAAGTAATGGAGGTTAAAGCTGCACTTTATCCATTTACGCCGGCTCCATCGGCTCCATCTGCTTGACGTTAATATATTAGCTGGAGGACGAGGAGAGATTTGAAGAGAGCACTATTTATACAAGCAACTCTAAATGTGAGCATCACAGTCAATATGTTGCTGCTTGCTTGGATTTTAAGTAATTTGTATTTTATGTTGATTAAGTTTCTACCTCTGAGTGGAGGCAGAAAGTACTGAAAGCACTGGTGAAGTGATGCAGGTGCAAAAACAGTACAGTAAAAGATGATTGTGACTGACATTTGTGAGTTTCAGCAGGTGACGATAAGCATCAGGACAAGTGCTTTACGTTAAAGGTCAAATATTTCCATTAATCAAGCTGGAGAAAGCGTGTTCTTGTGCTGCAACAAGAGCGTTTTCTTCAGCCCTCCCTCAGTGTTCTGTCTGATCCACAGAACATCAGGGCCCTTTGGACCCTCTGGAGTGCTGGTTTCACACCAAGAGGTGCTCGCTACTGTCCCACCCCTGTGGCCCAGCTCTGGCGTGGGGCCCCAGGCAGCGTACGCATGCCCCATTTCATTTTTTATCGCTGCCCTCGTGAACCGCGGTTTATTTGACCTTTCACCCCGGAGCAGCGTGCCGAAGCCCTACTGGTGGGAAACTGTGGATCCAGGGGTCATTAGGTCAGCCAAAGCTCCTCCAAGATGATGATGAAACAAAAACAAAACAAACAAAAAAAACAAAAAAATTCCAAGTGTGGGACCAGCTGGGTGTTGCAATTTATAGACATAAGTGTGAATTAGCTTCAGGAAATTTTAATGTCGGCCATGCTGCTTTTTTCGTACGTGTCAACATGATATATTACTACACCTGAAGAAACCAAACAAACTCAGCATAATCTACTCAGCGAAACTCAGAAAAATACTGATTTATTATGTTTTATGAAATTCGATGTGCACATGTGAAAGTTTAGCGCTAGAGCTACTTTCCCCTCAGGAGGATGGAATAAGCCCTCGCCTTCTCGGATTTATTCATGGAATTGGTATGGCTACCTGCCAGGGACGGTGTCAGCGGCGGGCCCGTGCCTCTGCACAGCTCCCAGGGCTTAAATTTGTCAGGGCATGAGGGAGGCAGGTCGGAGAATATCGAGCCCAGGTTTAGCGGGAGTCTTTGCCCCCGTGCCCTGACCACTTTCAGAGGTCCGTGTTTACAGCGAGGCCAGGGTCAGCCCAATTCCCCCCGAGCTGTGGCGCGGCAGGCAAACAGGTTGAGGTTTTGGAATTGAGTGCAGCCTCTTCGATCCCCCCGAGAGATGGCGCACCCCCCCCGCCACCCCTCCCCGAGCCGCCGTGTTCGGTCCTGTCAGAACCTCATCCTGTTAGCCGCTGGGTTAATGTCGTGCAGCGGTGTGACTGACAGACGGGGTTGTTGTGAACTACACCTCATTTAAGTTACCAGCAACAACAACAGATCACAATCACGGGATGATTCACTGTTTATCCAGGTCTTAACTTTAAATCTTTCACTTTATAACTTTAAAAATCTAATGAAATGTGACTTTTTCCCCTCTCAAACTCTTTTTTAAGACAAATAATGAGCACCCCGGAGTTCCACTGAATGATTTCCAATCTAGCTTTGCTTTGAAGAGCTTTCCCCCCCGAGAGAAAGTTATCTGATAAAGTGGAGATTGTAGCTGCAGTGGGGACTGTTGCCAACTGCTACTGGAATTGGATCTGGGCTCACTTGATAATGGTCAGTGTGTCACTTTTCACAGAAACACACACATTCTCCTCCTCTGAGTTCAGAAGCGTCCAGAGGCAGGTATCGCATAAAGCTCGGCCTGATTAAAACTGATCTCCCGCTGCCCTGTGAATTGCTTTTTGCAGCCGGAGCATCTAAATTTAGCGCACCGGCTCTTTCCCATTGCAGTTTGAATGCGAGCGAGGTGCCGAGGTACTCATCCTGGTGGATGCATTTGAGTTATTTGCTGGAACGATGCCTGATCACAGCAGGTTTGGTGGATATAAGGTAGCTGAGATAAATGTGAATGCTGCATACGTGGACCCATTTTTTTTCTGCTGTCTTTTTAATTAGCCATGTTCAGTTTATAGATGTATTGAGTTTATAATTAGTACAGTATCTGTATCACCGTGAAACAGCTGCCAGTCGTTTCCGGCACACGTACTGGAAGTCTTACTGGGCTTCAGTTTCAATAAACAGTCGTTCATTTGATCTCCACTCGGGTCTTTTTTTACTTCACATGTATTTGATGTAATTATATTATTACTGTCACTATATCTTAATTATAACTGGTGCCCTTTGCTAAGTATCCAAGTACAGACTTGTGAACTTCTGAGGCATGTAGCAGCTCCGCAGTTGCTGGTGCTGACCCTGGCCGAGATGAAATGCGTCACGGGATACTTCCCAAGCCCACGCAAGTCGCATGCGATGCGTACTCGATAAAATAGACAGCACCTGGAAGTTTGTGTACTACTTGGAGCAGTGCTTGTGTGGTGACTTGTCCAGGTACGTCTCATAATTCATGCTAACAGAAGGCAACGAAGGCAGTTTTCGCTCGCCCTCCTTCTGTTCCTGATGTGGAGCACAAACGTTATGCGCTGAGATGCCGCCCGTGCCCTTGTGTAAATCCCCTAACACATCTGGCCGCAGCTGTGCTGGGATTCAAAACCCACACCTTTACGTTTCAGTACCTTCACATTCAAGTCACATTACGGGGGAACCTACAGAGTCAAGTGCTCTCTACAGGAGCTACTTTCCCTAATTCAATTTTCACTCTGTGTCCTTCAGCGCTGGCCTCTGTTCCCCACATTCAGCGTGGAAGCGTGTTAAATGCCTCTAGTATGTTTAATTACATAACTAGCTGTCTCCAGTTTACAACAGTGCTCATATTCGATTTCTGCTTACATAAGCTACTCCTTTTGTGTCTAAATATGCTCTTTATTTCCTCGCGGTTAAGGCTTCTCTCTATGCATCGGCACGGCAACGTCTGCGAGTGTCGAAGTGCAGCACCCGCTCGGCCGCCTGCTGATGCTCGTGTCACGAGGAGGTTATTAATCTCCCAGCTAAATTGGATTTATTGTCTGCGAGGCAATATATCTGAACATATGCAGTTACTGGAATATTGATTCCATTTCTGCTGTAAGCCAGCCATAAGACATCATCAGCACGGCGTTATGAGCTACTGCCGGTACGGCGCGCTGAAGGGCGCAGCCGGGCCGGGTCCGGCGGATTGGAGCGTGTGCTCTGGTGGCTCACGCGCTCATTGTGGGGTTCACAGGGATTTTAACAAAGTCGGGAACAGCCATTCTCAGATGTCCTTTAGCCTTCGGTATGGAGGATGAGAAGGTCAATAAAAACTTATAGACGCAGGCAAAGAGCATCCAGTGCTGGTTTCTACAGATCAGTGGGGACTGTTGTCTCCCTCTGCCAAGTGGCTGTTTTATTTAATTCTGTGTTTACAGTGGAAAGAACTGAAGGCAGTCTGTTGAAGGCAGTCTTTCATTCCTTTTCATGCATTGATAAGCGTGAGAGGTTTGCTCTGGATTTCAGCACATTTTGAATTAGAGGACGGAGCTATAAAGGGTAATATTTCATAACTGTCTTGTCTTTTTTTTTTTGACAGAACGACACATCATGGAGACCACAGTTGTGTCAGGAGTGTAGCTGCTACGGCGGGGTCGCCATCTGCAAGACCACCCGCTGCCCAAACCCAAACTGTGACTTACAGAAGGTAAAACTATTCTATTGTATATGGAGAACATATGGAGAACTATGTTTTTGGACCCATTCTCTCATGTATCTAGTTTAGCATGTAGTTGTTGTAAAACAGTTTTTCTGGTTCAACATGGTAAATATCTGCCACCGCAAAACATTGTTCATTGTCATCAATATTGACACAATTCCGTTTCATTGCATTTCAATGTAAACACTGTCACATACATTAATACGCTATCATGAAAGCATGTAATTTTTTCACATGGTCAATGTTAGACTCTGTAGCTACATGACAGCTTTAGTCTTGAGTATTTACCGGGCGCCCAGAGCATTAGTGCACATATTTACTTTGTCTTGTGCAATAGAAGCGCTATTCTCCATGTTTCTTCAGAGTTGATCTGTGTAAAGATGCAATTAGACAAGAATTAGGGGCATAAATCCAGCCTTTAATTGCCACAACGGCCTGAATTTAAAAAATGAAGAGGATAAATCCAGCCTTTAATTGCCACCACGCCCTGAATTCATCACAGAGACAGTTGAATCAATGGCCACACACGTTGAACCAAAACCCACAATTTCTTCACAACTACCGCCTTCAGTGCTGGAAATAAGGAAGAAGAATCATAGAGCTTAAAAGGTGTTTTATCAAATTCACAAAAGGGACTAAGTCCTAACAGGTGATTAATGATCATTTTTAATATTTTAATCTCAAGCACTTTTTGCCCTGAAGTGCAGCGTCTCCATTGTGGCCCTGTTTCATCTCTCCTCTTTGTGTGATGCTTTTTAAAAGCCTCGCTGAAATGACAGACAGGTCTTTTGAAAAACATCACTTTAATTTGCTGCAGTGACAAACGCTCAGAGACTCTTAGTTCCAGCTTACCTACTTTGGCTCATTCAAACTTACAGGGACACGCTTCCAAAGCTCTCATGCTCCTCCATATCTGTCTCTCTGTCACTCCCTTACTCTCTCATTCAAATTTACAGGCACACAATTCCAGAGCTTTGTCTTTGTCTCTCTCTCTGTCTCTGCCTCTCTCTCTCTCTCTCGTTGGTCCCTGAGCTTCTCCATAAAAATAAAACCCAGTTCTCATCCCGCAGCAAAGGCAACAATCGATGCAGAATGACTTCCACTCTGTTGCCTCGCAATCCCGAGTTAATTAAAAATTAGTCATCATGCTCACGAGCCCGCGTGCTCAATCCCTCCCTCGGTCTCTGAAACATTACTCCCCCTCTCACCTACAGTTAAAAACATGCCTTTAATCATCTGCCTTTGATTGGAGAGCTTTCCTTCAAAATCCCTGCGACGTTCTCTTTGCGCTTAAATGTCCTAATTTTTTAATTTTCCAATCTTATCTTTTCCTTGTGAAGATAAAGAGGATGGTGATCGGTGTTGAGGAGCGTTTGTCATCTAATCTATGCAAGGCAGATATCTGCGGATCAATGCAGGCCTGCTACAAAGCTTTTAATTATTTTTGTCATTAATGAACATATGTGCTTCAAATGGTCAATTAAGGCTTCTTAGAACACTACCAGAAATCATAAACATGCTTATGCCTTTCATCGTGGTATAATTAACTCAGCAGGCTAATTAGCAGGCTAATCCCTGTATTTTTATTGATTTTTTAAAAACTATATTGGTATTAGTATTGATCGTTCCTGGGTAATAAAATGTTTCTTTGTTTTTAAGGAACTGAATATGAAGTTTGGTATTTCTTTTGCGTCCACAATCATATGTAACTAAGTCACACATACACTTTTAAATTCATTTATTTATGGAATAAGTATGTATAATAAGTACAATATAATATAGTGAGTCTTTAATCTTTGCTCTATTTAACAGTTTTAATCACTGAATCTCATTTGCTTTATTATTAATTGGCATGAAGATGATCTCGATAAGAATCGACAGCCTTCGCAACCATTTTCCACGGAGATGTTTGTCCTTTTCCTCACCTGTAAGAGTTTAAAATCTGGAGTGCTTCTCCCTGAATGAAGCACTCCAGTGATTAATGAAGCCAGACAAGACCGTCTCTCTTTATTTGCTGCAGTAAATCTGAAATTGGATCAAACCCCCGACACATTTTGGAGAATCGGCCCATCGGCAGCAGGCGACAACAAAGGGCCTGAGAAGAATGAGAGAATTGAAGGACTAAAAAACAGATTCTGCACAAGAAGACATTTATTTTATTGCCACAAAACATGCTGTATGTTTGCCAGGGAGACCATCTTCATTCCCGTTTGTCCTCTGCTGCTCCAGTTCTTCTTCCTTAAATGGTTCGTTCCTATATAGTTTATGTATTCAGGGATAAATGTCCCCGGAGACGCGCAGCCTCGCTGAAAATCTCCGGGGAGCCGCGACTCAACTCTAAACCTGCGCAGCAACGTGTATTTTAATGACTCCTCGTATATCCCGCCTGTCTGTAACAGAATCATTGTCTCTTGTTAACGTTCATAGCTTAATTGACACATTATGTGTTGTGTCAGTCTGGTGTGTGTATGATCTGTGAGTGTTTGCGTGTGTGTTCTACCTCACACTCCCTGTTTGAGTTTCTCATTATTATTCTTATTTACGTCTCCACTCACTTCATTTCCAGTGAAATGAACTTAATGGGCATGTTTTTGTGTTCGATTTGTCTCCTCCCAAGCTGCGTGCGTGTATGTGTGCTTGTATGTGTGGATGTGTGTGTGTGCTGACCTATGTGTTCTCTCTAAAGGGCGAGCGTTTGAGGATCCCTCCTGATGAGTGCTGCCCAGAGTGCATTTCTGTGTCTCAAGATTCCTGCCAGTACGATGGAGCCATTTATGGAGTAAGTGAAAATGTCAGGGCTCCTTTTTCCTCTTTAACTAACATCCTAAAAATGTAAAATATAGCAAAATATTTTGCAAGTATTTTGATATAAATTGATTATTTTGTCAATTGCTGTTTGATGCCACATGTTGAAGTTGTCCAAGACATAAGCTACAAATAAAGGCTAAGGTTAGTAAGGTAAGTTTATGTTTTACAGTATTAATGAGACATAATGCATTTGGTTTGTTGTCTGCTGCAGAAAACATTTAATTACAGAAAAAACAAAATCATCAAGAACATCCATATAGATTTACATTTTGCTTTTTAAAATTCTGACTGAAGGCAGGGTTCATGCAGGCTTAAGGAGGCATTAGTTGAGGTTCACAGCCTGATGTGCGTGAACCAGCTGCACACCTCCATCACAGTGACCGCGGGCTCCAAAAAACTCCAAAACTGAACTCGTGTGCAGAGTCTGTCGGACGCATGGACTCCATCTGTCCAATTAAGGCACCACGCGGACGAGGCTTACTGTTTGTGTTTATCTGCACTCTCGAGAGGGAGCGTTTCATTAACCGTTTGAAGAAAGGAACGACAGGAGTCGGACAAAAACAGGCTTTTTGGTTGTCCTGCTGTGCTTTTATGAGTCTCTGAAAGGCCGACTGGATGTTTGTTTCTATCTGAAGTCGCTCCTGACGTACACCTCCACCCTCCCTGATTGCCGCTCACGCTCAGCTCGACACATTTCTCTTCCCTCCTAATCCTCTCGTCATCTCTCGTCCCCGCAGCACGACAGCCAGTGGAGCCCCTCGCCCTGCACGCTGTGCGTCTGCACCAGGGGGGGCGCGGACTGCGGCCCCCGGCCTTGCCCCCCCCTGAGCTGCCCCGCGGGCCAGAGCCCGTTCACCCCGGCGGGAGAGTGCTGCCCCAAGTGCGGCCGCAGTGGAGGTGAGCTTTGGTTATTCACGTATTACTGCCTCTGCCGAATCCTCCAGGATCCTCCACAGAGCAGCCTAACATGTGAGATAAATGAATCCTCTTTCTCCTGACAAATGCTGTGATGCGTGCTCCTCCACGGGAGAAATGTAATTTGCTTCCCCGAACCTCTCGAGCAATATCGTAGGTTGACTGTTCATCAATATTTGCTGAGTTTAAGATCGCTCAGGTGCCCAGATCTGACGCAGATCTGCGTGCGCAGCGCCTCCTTCTCTATCAGATGTGATATTGTCGCCGGGCTGGGTGCAGGGAGCCGTGCAGAATGGTTAATCTCCGCTCTAATGATGTCTTCCAGCATCCACCCAGCGTCCCCACAGTTAGCTGCTAATTAGCGTCTGTTTTTTTTTTTTTTCCCCACCTCCCTGGAAAGCTGAGAGTGGGACCGCCGAGCGGCCCGAGCCATCAGTCGGAACATATTTTCCTGTTTGTTTATTCTGTAACTCCACTTGTGTGTGTGTGTGTGTGTGTCAGGGTCGTGCACGTGGCAGGGCACCGTGCACAGGGACGGTGAAGAATGGAGGCCCAGTCACTGTTCCAGATGCGTCTGCTTTGACGGGGAGGTCCGGTGTTCGGTGGCGGACTGTCAGCCAGTGGTCTGTGAGCCTGTAAGCCTCACACACACACACACTCACACACACACACACTCACACACCATTAACCATGTTCACATTTGGGCAGTTTCCTCATGACAAGGTGATTCTGGGTTCAATTCCAGCCTCATCGTTTCCTCCAAGAGCCCCAAAAGATGCTCGTTAGACACTATTACTTCAATATTAGTGTCATCCATATTCATAAACCCCCAGTTTGTGCTGCAGCTTCAACCTTCAGTAATGTTTCATAAATGCCTCTGGATTCCTTCGGTGTTGATTCTGGATAGCGTGAACGCTGAACTTGCCACCGCAGAGGCAGCACATCCCAAGTAAAGAATGCGTAGAGCTCAGACTGGCTGGGTGATGTCACTCCTCCAGACCTCCTCCTTTAGTGGGGGGGTCAAACATGGAAGCATGACGATGAGCGCTGGTATTGATCTCCCACCCACGCTTGTTCGGTTTGATCATTTCAGCACGAGAACCTGGTGATCCAGCAGGGACAGTGCTGTCCTAGCTGCACGTCCAACCCCTGCCTGTCAGCTGGGACAGAGCACCAGGTAATTAACCCCCGAGTCCCCGTGGTGATGGTGATTTATGTCTGTTCAAGGCCGCCGTGACTCCTCTCTCAGGTTTGTTTTTGAGGTTTCCTTGTGTGTTCTCCCTGTCTGTGTGCATGTGTGGGGGGAAACCAGGCTTCCCTTTTGTTTTCTACCCCCCCTCCACACACACACACACACACACACTCTCAGTCATCAGCAGGCTTCCTCTTTGATCACAGTGTCCCGTCATCTGTAATGTGTTTACTTCTAAGAGAGTGAATCAGCTCCAGAAGAGTCAGACTTATTCATGTCTGCATCTTATGACTTCAGACGCTTGTTTTAGTGTCTTCAGGCTGTCACCATGTGTCAGAGACGTCTCACTTTGTTATTCAGTTAGAGAATGGACGATGTTGCCTTGCTTTTTCTCCCATCGTTGCACTAAGAGCTGAGACAACAGTGCCTGTGTCTGTGTGTGCAGTCTGGAGACCCTCTTCTAGATTTGACTAGAGAAACTCAAGTCACTGCTAGACGCTGCTTGTTCCTGTTTTGTTGTTGCACAACTGCATGAAGGTGTTGTTGTTCACTCACTCCTGGATAAGAAGGAGGAAAGATGAGGTCGCTTTTATTCTTATAGGTCAATATAAGATAATATAATAATATAACATAATATAATATAATCAACAGCAAAACATGATATTTCTGGGTGTTTGTTCTCAGAATAAGATTGTAGGTATCAATGTTATTTAAAATACAACAGTTGTGTTAGCAAAGAAACCAGTTTTATTTGTTTTATAATTATCCCAGTTCAGTGGTCATTGGAAGGTTGACCACGCTTGACCAAATGGATCCCACACGTACTTCCATGTCCCACTATAACCAGTCCAGTTAACCCCTCTATCTCAATAAAACCTACTAATCTATTCTCTCTTCCCTCCATTAACCAGTCCTTTTACTCTCCTATCCCACTAAGCCCAGACCTTATATGCTCTCTTTACCATCATTACCAGTCCATATAGTCTATTCCCACTATAACCAGTCTTTTTATCCCATCTCTCCCACTATAACTGGTCCCTTCACGAGTTTGTCCCAGTACATCCAGTCCATTTACTCCAACATAAAGTCTATGTGTTTTCTGGCAGCATGGTGAACAGTGGCAGAAGGACGCTTGTACCACATGTGTGTGTGACCGTGGGCAGTCCAAATGTCACACACAGACCTGTCAGGCGATCACCTGTGACAAGGTGGGTATCCACACACACACACACACACACACACAGTATCAAATGCAAACTCTCAGACTGTGTACGGCCTCTTTAAACCAGTATAGGGAAGGCGCCTGCTGGTGGAACCAGCTTATTGGACATCCTGTTGTCACTGTGAAACCAGAAAATAACATTTTTTGAAGCTATGTCATGACTTCATGACTTCATGTAAAAATGTGCCACGCTCTTAGCACAGCGGAGGACGCTCTTAATAGAATCCAGCTCCCCGCTGAAACAAGTGAATCCAGCGCCGCGGGTCTGAAACACACAGATACAGACGGAAAAGGAAAAGGGAAGGCTCAGCGAACGGCCCGCTGCGATTAATTCGAACTCTGATTGGTAAATAGAAACACAGCTGACCTCTGGTTAACCTTGACCCGGTGCTTTCTTGCAGGGTCAGACTAAAGTCAGGCGTGCCGACCAGTGCTGCGAGGAGTGCGTGGCCGCCAAGGGGAGCTGCCTGTACGAGGGTACGGTGCGTTACCATGGCGACATATGGAACAATACGGGCTGTGAGTTCTGCACTTGCAGCCGAGGTCAGGTCCTCTGCCAGAAGGCACAGTGCGCTCGCCTTGAATGTCTGCAGGTAAGATAACATCAGGTTTAAGTATTTATTGGGTCAGAAAAGGGAATTTTTTATTTATTGTCTCCTCAGAGGATCAATTAAGTTAAAAAAAGTAGCGTGGCTCACAACCCTCATGGTCCGCTATAACCCGTATCCTGCAGGGCCTACCTGCTGTGAACTTCTGCACCGGTTTTCTGCGAGATTCCAAGATCCAGGAATCCAAATTCTGGATGTGTTGTCACGCTAACTTTGTGTTCCTGCAGTCAGTCTCGTTTGCGTTTTTGGAATTCAGGTGGTGTGTAATTTGACTTTGCGAGGTTGGCGACATCCAGAGCAGATAAAACCTCAACTTCAGGTGAATTCGATTGAACGGCGAGATGAATGTGTAATGATCTCCACGGGAGCTTGGTGAACAGGCCGGCTGAACACGGCAGCGTGAAGGAAACAGGTGTTCCAGATTAAAGGAATATTTGCAAACCTGACAGCGTGCATTTAGGTCGATAATTCACTTTAAATTTCTGCTATTTCTGATGACCTGTTGTAATAGGCCTTCTTAGGGATGTTTAAATGGTGATCTGTTCAGTAGCGTCAGCTGGCCATTACCAGCATTTCAACAAAGCTAATTGGCACTAGGTGATCTCTCCTTGTAAATATGCGCATAGTGCTTAAAAACTGACATTGTATTGTCAGTATAATTAAAAAAACAAGGTGTTTGTTGTGTATAATAACCTAATCCCCATAATTGTTTTCTTCACATTGAGGTTTTTGTGCTTTATTTTGCTATCGCTGGGTTGTTCTTCTTGGGAGATAATAGTAGGTCTAGTAAAATAAGACGGTAATTGATGTACTTGCATGCCGTGATAAGATATTTGGTACATACATAATAATGTGGTTCCCCCTCCAGTGGTCTTAGAACTTTGCTCGTCCGTGTTCCTACGGCAGCCCAGAACGGACACTGGTTACCTAACACCGTCACCCTGTGACATTTGGGTTTCCACTCCTTTAGTGCTTCCTGTCATCAATCAGAACTGATATCATTTTAATATCCCAAAATGACCAAATGAGCCATCGTTAATCACACAGAATGAGGATAATCACAACGGTTCAGAGCCATTAGGTGTGAGGAGGATAATTGTCACTCATCCGAGTATGGATTGGAGGAAGGTCACTCCTCCATGAAGAAACATAAAAACAAAGATTCATTTCCGAGTTGAGGCTCCTTCTGAAACTCCGGTGACTGGTGAGAAGGATTTAAATTCCATTTCTTCTGTCTTTTAGGGATCTGAGCTGGTTTACATGCCGGAGAGGTGCTGCCCGCAGTGTTCCACCCCCAAATCTTCATGTGTCTTCGAAGGAAAAGCTCACAAGGTGCTTATCAACCCGTCCACGCATACGATTCAATGAGATATCCCCTCTAATAGCAGCACCGGAGCAGAGTTTTATTCGAGACAAAACAGCCATGCAAAGAGCCAGAGAGAGCATCAATATTGAGATGGATACAAAACTCTGAATGCAGAGTGAGATAGTGAAGATGTGTATTTTGGACAGAGCTTTCAGTCTACATGGTGTCTCTTTCTCATTATTCGGGCATCACTTTCATTATTCAGAGGCCAGGCCTGGAAACCCAGAAAGCAGAGGCTTTAATTTTTTACATTCTCGGTCAGGCGGGAATGCTTCCCGAAACGCTGCAGAACGGTCAGCCCAGGCTGGGGCTGGGAGCAAGACAAAATTCTCCTGCTCTGAATAGATTTTTCTGCATCTCCCTGGGGAATTAATCTGGCTGGCAGACAGATACGGCATACTTATCACACCTACACACGTCAATACATCTGTTTCTGAGTTTCTGAGGAGCCTGCCTGAAAGGCTTTAGCTGTAAGCTAAGCTCCCGAGTGTCAGAAGAAGCTCTGACGTGTAATTCCACTTTCTCGGAGAATAAGAAGTACCGCCAGCTGCCTCCTAAATATACACAGATCTCTGACTTTAACATATGTAACACGTTCTCATCTTCTCTTTCCACCTGCCGGACCCGACCCTTCCAGGACTTTGCTCGGTGGTCCGACGGCCGTTGTCGGCAGTGCGAATGCCGCAACGCCCGGGTGACTTGTTACGCGCGCTCCTGCCCCACGTGCCCCCCGGGCACCCTGGCCGTCACACAGGAGGGAGGATGCTGCCCCCAGTGTCAACAAGGTGAGCGGATGCGCTTTGGAAATGTTTTTTAAAAACAAACAAACAAACAACCCCCCCCCCACACACACACACACACATCCCACATCTAAAGTAAATAATGCCCAGTGGCAGTAAGAACCATTATGTGTTTCTGCCTTTCACAAACAGAAAAATGGAAATGTGGAGGTGTAGCATACCGTGTGTATGGTTGCCAGTGAATGAATTTTGTGAATGCTGCAGAAATTACAGCGTCCATGGTGTACTTAAAGTGCTGAGGGGCTCGTATGGGGGAAAACATAGTGGTTTCCAGCTTGTTGACAGGCTTAATTTTAACTCCACTGAGGCAGCTTTCGAAAATGTACAAAAATCCGAGACGAGTTGTTGAATTGGTGAAGAAATGAGGGGGTGAAAAAGTGAAATAAAGAGCATAAACTTTCCGGTAGTCAGAGGACAATTTACCCTGTGTCCCCCATCTACAAGTCCTCAATCTGTCCTCAGTAAATGTGATTGGTTTTGAAATTCTTTTAGATTTGTTTTGAAGAACCGTGAACAACTATTTAAGAAGCATTCCTGCAGAATATTTAACAATTGGCGAAAGCCGGAGTGAGAAATTGTCTTTTATTGAGCCGCTGTAGCTCTTATGGAGGCCTCTGTCCCAGTTGGGTCAAATAAAACTTTCAAACGAGGATGTTTTCACCGTCTTTCAACAAGACTCGACGCGGATGAAGACGTGGAAGTGATCGCTGAGGCATTAACTCATCATCCATCCATCCATCTCCTGTTAACAGCACATCTCTCACCTCCTTCTTTAAACAAAGCCGAACCATCTGTCTCGGCAAGTGAACCCCCCCCACACCCACACCCACACACACCCACACACACGCGCACACACACAAGCTGTCAGCAATTAGTCAGACTTATTATTACTGCGCTGTTTTTCTTTTCTTTCTTTTTTTCTTTTTTTTAATCCTGCAAGCAATAAAATTGAGATTTATGAAGAGATTTAATTAAATTTGTCTCTATGAAATCAGTCAATTACATTCCTACAGATTGACAGCTTGAGATGTTGCTTTTATGAGGCTGGATCAGAAACGGTTGCTTTGGTGATACAGAATACGGCCCTCCCCCTCTGTTGTCTCCGAGGTCTTATGTTAAAAGTTATGCTGGCGTGTTTAATCTTTAGTATTTGGAAGGTGAATGCTGATTTTTGAGGGCCGTGTAATCAAAGCAGCACTCGTGATTGTTTTCTCGTCTCCCTTATGAACAATATTGAGTAAGACTAAATCCTTTTCTTCTCCCAAGTGATGACTGACGAGCGCCGGTCGATACAGCCTGAAATCTCTATATTTTCTATCTGAGAGCTCAGAAATCGTCCAGACTCTTTGCAGATGTGTGTGTGTGTGTGTGTGCCTCTTTTACCTTTCTTTCTCGCCATTATGCAGACAGCCTTGTTCTATATTTACCAGCCTCCCTCCCTTTTCCTCTTACCACACATTGTACTGTTTATAGGGACATAAAAACCAGCGTGGGAGTGAAGAAATAAGAACTAGCTCCAACTAAATGTATGAACACGACACTTTTCTTCTCGGTCACTTTCAGAGAGTCCTGTATTCCCCAGACGATAGCTTTGCCTGTCCTTTTTTAGCCGTGCGCGCTATTCACGGTCCCGTTGCATCAGTGTGTACGGTGTTAACTGGATCCAGGTTGATCCTGAGCCCTCCACAAATGTTTTGCTCCCCGCATTGTCCTTGTGGAAGTGAGTAAACTTCATTATTTGAGTCTTCAGCGGAGCACAGCGTGCGTTCGAATGGGCGTGCTGTCTCGATTTGAATAAATAAGACCCCGCATTTCTGTCCTATTTGAGGATTTTCCTCTCTCAAACAAAAGAGCTGCGTGATTAGAAAGTTGGCTGCAGAATTTATTGGTAAATTTCCCAGATGGAGCCGTGGCTTCACAGCTGGAGTCGAAACAGCAAATTAGCATAAGTCACCCGCCAGCTGCCGGTAAATGTTTATTGTGAATGGTGAACTGGTTTCTTCGTCAGCGGACTGTGGCAGCGAGCCAGTAGAATTTGGAGGTCAAGCTCGCGCTAACACCCAAATTAGCAGCGGAACAGTTAAAAACAGTTTGTTAAAAAGTTTGGAAAGTTTCTCGCCGACTTGGTGAACTTAATCTTTTTTCCCCCTCTTAATCACAACAGCAGCTTTTAATTTTGTGCTTCAGGGAGTCTGACTCGCTGTGCTCGTGAAGAAATTAAAGCGCAGCGAGTGTCAAAGCGGCCTTCTGTAAACAACAGCTCAAACAGGAGCGCGCGCTCGCCGAGATTATGTGGCGGCTTGGCCTCGTCGTGGCGGTCTCAGGTGGGAGCTTTGTGTTGAAGCGTTGTCATTTATTTTCTCTGTTTAAGATGAGAGGAAGACAGAATATTCTTCAGCGGGATTTGGAGATGAAGACTTGACTGATGACTGAGTCTGATGATTCAATCAGCTCGTTTCGAGCTGATTCAGACTCCGCTTAAGTTATTCAGCTTCGTCCTCACTCTCATGTCAGGGGAGAGATGAGGAAATCGGGAGTGAGAGTTAAAGAAAGAGTGGTGGGCAGAATATGGATGAAGGAGGGAAACAGCAGAGAAACAGACAAGAAAGCTGATAAAGGGAACCACGAGAGGCAGGAAAGAGTGATTGAGCTATTTAAAACACTGGTCTGGTTTATTTGCCATTAAGGATGAAGGCTCACCTCCATTTTCTCCAAATCTAGTCTTCTTTACACCCGATTGGAGTCTCTCATTTTAAATGCCCGAGCCCCTTTCTTCGACACTTTTAACTGTGTTTTTTTCATTGTCAATAATCGGACCCATCGTTCACGTCTTTACTGGCAGCACTTCAGTGCAATCAACTGCAAGCAGCCCGACAGATTGTAAGATTCTGCCTCACCGCACTTGTTTTCTTATTCAACCATTCTGCCTGGATCTGTGATTTCATGATGTTGGCGGTAACCACAGCAGCCTTGTGACAGAAAGGCTCTGGTTCTGGTTGACTGGGCTGACTGTCTAAATAGGTGGATCTATATAATGTATGTATCTATTTAAACATGTTGTTTCTCTGATTTACTTAAAATCAAGTTGAAATGTGTGTGTTCCCAGTCCAGTGCCATGCGGACTGCCTGTCCTGTCTGGGGAGTCCAGATCACTGTGAGAGCTGCAGGGACCCAAAAGCCTTCCTTCATTCTGGCCGGTGTCTGTCCGCCTGTCCAGCTGGGTACTTCGCCGATGGTTCCGTCTGTGCAGGTAGGAGTGTGTTTAAAACAGATGGAGTGATTCCGTGTGTGTGTGTGCCTGTCAGTGTCTGAGCCCGCTCCCCTGATTTAAAGCACCCTGACCCAGCGGTAACCTCTCAGCTGTAATCTCCCCGCTTTGCTTGCTTCAGATTCCCACCATCACACTGACCTAAGTTGCGTGTGAGGGGGGGCTGACATTTACTCCCCTCGAGTGTGCACACAGCTCCAAGCCCCCCATGCCCACCACACCGCTGTGCTACCAGGCACAGGTAAAAGTATTCGCTTTGAAGCCCAGATCTTAACGCTAGAGGCTGATATTCAGAATCTGAATCAGGCTGTTGATACTCCCATCAGGCTGCCTGCGCTCTATAGGCATATTCACAGTGAAGAACCATCATTGATCAGAGCCCTCCACCCCCCCCCCACACCATCACATGGTGATTGAGTGTGTGTGTTCATTGGTTGTCAGGGTTTTAGCCTTCCATGTTGATTTCTGCATGCCTGAAGAGGACAGCCTCTGTTTTGTGGCGGAAAAAGTGCTTCCTTCGCTCCGAAAGGTGATTCTGCATCAATAAACCTTTAGCAGAGTCTGATTTGTGTTTTGTCGCTAATAGCAGCTTTGCTGACATACCGGCTAAAATCCCATTTTGAATAGGCTAAAGATTTAATGGCACATTTTAGAATTGATAGTGGCGATAAAGATTAAAAGCAGGGGGCCATCCGTTAATTTTATTTACAGCGGTGGCTGCACAGCTGCTACCTCGCAAGCCTAAAATGGTGTTTGATCAGCAGAAAACAGGGCTCGTCCTCAGGAAATGAATGCCTCCTTATACAAGAAGCCACATTAAGTGAAAGATGTGTGATTGATGGACGTTACGCTGCCAGTTTAATCACAATCGCACCATTTTCTCCTGGGAATATCAGAACTTGATTAACGTGAGCTTGATTCCATCTCCAGGAAGTTCATTTGAGGTAGTTGCGGGCTGCGAGACTTCCTCTGCAGTCAAGAAACATCCCAGTCAGCACAACTGGAGGTTGGGAGAGAAAAAAAAAAAAAAAACCCGAATGTGAATGTGCTTCTGCAACGATCCAGTGAAGTTATGACAAGCTGTCGTGTAACCATAAAGAAAGCCGAGATACGAGGATGGAAATTAATATTTCAAACGAGTGACTGTCAGCGCCTCTCCCTCCCCTCTCCTCCTCATCCTGCAGCCTGCCAGTCATCCTGTGCCACCTGCTCCAGCAGATTGGACTGCCGGTCCTGTGGCTCCCATCAGCCCCTGCTGGGCCCCGACAGCAGCCGGTGCCTGGCGTCCTGCCCCCCCCGGCTCCTACCAGGTCGACCACGCGCACTGCCGCCGTGAGTATCACAAGACACGACGTGCAGCGGCGGAGACGAGTTGATATTTTTCGAGTCGGGACGTCTGTATTTCCTCTCATGTGCGTTGCACAGTGAATCCATAAAGAGCCTCACCAGCATTTCAGATGTAGGTGGCGGCTTTTACACCTTACGCTGCCAATCTGATGGGTTTGTTATGTGTCGTTCCCCGAAACCCCCAGTTAATGAGCAGATTAAGCCCGACTTGTGCAAACTGTGCACCCGACACGGGATTTATTTCCACAGCAGCGGCTCTTGAGCCCTATTTATTTTTCTGTACATGATGGCTTTAAGCATCGCACTGCATTATTAATCAAGGATACATAAAGTAAGGCAGAAGATGCGCTGCAAAGAAATCCCGATGCGCCTTTGAAAGGCACGGCCATTCCTGGGTATTAATCAACCAGTGGATTCTTTTATACGTCCGCGCTGACCCACTCGGTTGATCTACCTCTAAACTCAACCAGGTTTCCAAAGCCTGGGCTAATAAATGAAAGTGTGAGCTAAAGCCCAGAGGCATGCTAATACAGTAAAGTTTACTCCAATGAGTCTGGCCGAGCGCCTCCATCGACTGGGAAAGACCCGCTGTGACTCCTGGGGATCACGGGTGGAAATAGAAAGAAAGAGGTGGGCGGATGAGGGGGCATGGAGTAGCCGCACTGTGATTACAGCCCATTCCTGCAGCTCAATTTCACACCTTAATGAATATTGTCAAGGGGCCTGGAGTCTCAGAGCTGGTGCAGCTCCGCAAGAACCCCTCGGCAGCAGCCGCAGTTCTTTCATACGGTTCCTCTGGAAAACCCCTCTGCTGAAATCGCGCATGCTGCATCTGTCCCGCTTTCGCAGGAAGGCAGCACCCACTGTCGCGTCTCTCTCCAGGGTTAATCCAGCATCTGTTCAAAGCTAATACTGAAAACTCTCAAACACCACCCAGCCAGGCAGGGCGCACGCAGTGGTGCATTCATCCTGGTTCCACCAGCGCAGATTACTGTCTTCTGTCTGCCACGCGAGATAGATCATCCGCGTGTGTCATTCGCACCGACAGCAGACAGCGCTGTAACCTCCACCAACCTTTAATGGGGCAAACTGGGATTCGCAGTCGCCGTAAATCAGCCGGCGCTTATGTTGTTACAGTGTGTTTAGCCTGCAAATGAACTCGCAGGGAGAAAGAAGAAAGGAGCGAGGGGAGGGATGGGAGGCGAGGCGATGTGGCAGTGACGGCTTGAGGTGTTGCTAAGGTGTTTGGAGACATTAATGGCTGATTGCAACATTTCTTGGCAGAGGACCAGGACCACCCAGCGCCTCTCTGTAGACCCACTCGCAGGTTTTTTATCCGGGCGCCAGGTTTGCCGAGTGCAGATTACGTCGCATCTGTTTTTGTAACATCCAAGGCCAGGGGAAGAAAATTGCTCCTTGTGTTTCTCTTCATGCAAATTGTTCTATTGGGCTTCGCTTAGACAGTATCACTTTTGGCAAATTGAAAGAAATTGCTTTTTTTATTGTGTTTATTCTGACCAGGAGTATTTTTTTTTCTCAACACCATGCCCCAATATAAGAAATTAAATACAAAAATAAAGTAAAATTATTTTATCTGTGATATTAAAGGCACAAAAAGGCATTTCACCCACTGTGATTTGAATCAATTTTGATCTCTTTTCTCTTTCAGTAGTAAGTCATCATCTTTTATGAAGGTCTTTGAATGGGTGTTTAAAAACTATTTCCAAAGACGAGCGCAATTCAGATGAGTGGCAATAGTTGCACTGACACGTTGCAATTTTGGCACTTATGCGGCATCCATTACACCTTCAGACTCCCCTGGAAAGGACTCAGAATGTGTACAAAGATGAGTGGGGGGGGTCTGGCACACATCTCCGTCCTCTCTTCAACTATTCCGTCATTACTATCTCCATTTTTTGCTGTCATTTGTTGAAAAAAGGCCTCCTGTGCATTTATCCAAGAGAAAAAAGTCAGAGTTCATGACGGAATTCATTCATATTCCTCCTCCATCTGTGTATAAAAGCTCCATGATGTCGTAAAAGGCAGAGACATTGACTTACAGAGTACCGCAGGCTGCTTTTACCTACCTTTTATCTTTTCTTTTCATTTTTCGCCATTAGCTTTGCAACAACAGCACAATTTAACTCCACGAGGCCACTGCCGAAGTTCTTTGCGCATGCCTCCTGAGCTGATTCTGCAGCTGAGCTTCACTGCAGGCAGTTGAGGAATCAACTCTTGTTGTGTCTTGACGTGGCTGAATGGAGCAGTGGGATGGAGCTGTTGGCTGTATCACACCTCTCCTGGTTTTGGATTACAGCTCCGCAAATGGGGAAAAAAAAAAAAAAAAAAAAGCCTTTTGTTTCTGTCTCTCGGCAAGCAGTTTACAGCAAGGAGATAAACATTCAAACAGACCTTGCTCCAGTCCCATTTTAGTGATGGATTTTGGACGGATTTTCAGAAACCTTCTATTTCATTTGTGTGCCCCCACTTCACAAAGCTGCTTTCTCGCCGCTTAGTTTAATTGCCAAACCTCTCATCCCATTTCATTTTGTATTACTCGAGGTGTGAGTGCCTGTGCGCCGTGACAGTAATGAAACACCCCTACACACACTGGTTGTACAGAGCGCAGGAAGCGGCGATTAAAGATCAACAGCTTAAACTGTACGACATCGCCGCTGTCGAGGATTTCATCTGCCAGGGTTACATTTTCTGACCCTGAGACCCAGACACGTCCAGAACTAATCATCTCAATAAAACCTGAGGGCCAAACTCATACTCTTCCATCGCTGGTACTGGTTCACATCCGCAACAAATCCAAATCCATCAGAGTCGCTGTGTTACAGGTACGGTTTGATTTCCTGTACTAAATCGCTCCATCGTGGCAGATGGCTCGTCATCCTCCGACTCTGTAAGACTCATGTTAAAAAGACAGAAACAGTAGAGGCCTTATTGATCCAGAGGAAGGATAAGAGGAAGAGATCACTAAAGACAAAGAGGCAGATTCAGGGTATAAATAGAGGAAACTTGAGAAAGCGCATCCATTTAAAAATACAAACCCAGATATGAAGGAGTGAAATTAATGAGTGGATTTCCCTAAATTAAAGCTTGTCTCCTCGCGTGAGTCGGAACAGCTGCGTGTTGAACAGGCTGCAGGCGTCAGGAGAACTTTGACTCAGATTACAGTATTAGAACCCGTCTGTCACCAAAACAAAAGCTCCTCAGGAGACGGCCCCGAGACTCCTCTCAGAGAGGAAGTCGCTGTCAAATCCTAAACCCAGGCCGACTGCAGAGGGTCTTCAGAGGGCTTGTTGACAGGGAATCTTACCGTTCTCTTTGGAATTAGAGCATGTCTAATTGATTTCTCGGTGCTGCAGTGTGGACCGATGTCATACCTGTGCCAAATGGTTCATCAGTCAGTGTTGATATGATGTGGACGAGCAGCATTTTTCAGTGAATGTGAAGCGATTAGAAAGGTTAGGGTTGAAGGATTGTTCTTAACAGGCTGGAAAAAAAGTGCTGATTCCATCTTTTCACACCGTTTTTGTTTGCGCAGATCATAAGTTATGTCGGATAATAGACAACTTGTCGGGTGCAGGAATGCACTGCGCATTGTAAACACTCTTTGTGCTGAAGTGCAGTCACAGTCTACATGGTTACCTGGACTCAAAATGGATCCCTGGGCACATGAATTTCAGAAACATCTCTTTTTTTTTTTAACATCAATGTCATCAGATCCCTGAATGCTTGAATGGTGCACCTGTTTTTAGCCACTTTCCATTATCTCAATTATCTTAAAATTGGATCTTGCCTTCACTTAAAACGTATCTGTGTGTGATCTCAGACACTCAGGGCGCGTTTGTCTTGCCGTGACCTTCTGTTCAGGCCCTAAGAGCCCAAAGAAGTGCTCAGACTCAGCGTGTAGGTAATAGAAACATCCGACTCAACCAACAGCAGAACAAACATAAAACATCGTCTTTTTGTCAGTGAGTGAAATTAATCACGAACGAGAAACAGGAATAGGTTGGTAACAAGGGAAATCAAACCTGCAACCCTGCTGAATGTAATCTTTTGTAACTGGAATGGGAATTGTACATGTTTAATTAAACGGTAAATATTTGTTGCTGGTTGGTCAGAGAAATAAGATGGTATTACAGTGATTAGGATGAAGGTTCTGGGTTCGAGTCCCACTAGGACATTTCTTTGTTGAGCTGGTATAGAAAGGTCAGAGGTTCTTCTCCTGCCTGTGTAGTTAGACCCCCCCAAAAATACATATACCTCCAAAAGAAAATAAATTATTAATAACAACCACACAGTGTGTGGGAAGCTAAAGTCAGAGTAAAGCAGAACATAAATTCTGAGAGCGACAAGGGCCAAACATCTCATTTTATCATGGAGCCCACTGAGCTGTTGAGATTTTAATGCGAATGCAGGCAAAGATGATTTGAAAAAGCCTTTTTTTAGCCCCAGGAAACACTGGACATGCAGAGAGAAAACAGAATTCCTGAAAGTCAGAAAACTGTGCACGCAGAAGTTTATTTATGCCGCAGAAATACAGTACACAGATGCAATCAATGTGATTGTGTGCGCTTCTCCTCCCCAGGCTGTCACGAGTCGTGCTCTGAGTGCCGTGGGCCGGGCCACAAGGACTGCGCGTCGTGTTCGGACCCCACCGCTCTGCTCAGAGACGGGGAGTGCGTCGGCGAGTGCGGCACGGGATTCTACAGTCAGGGCGCAGTCTGCTATGGTAAAGACACGTCATTTTCTCTCTTTGCCTTTTGACTATAGCTCTTTACTTTGAGCACCTTGTCCTTGTTTTGAAGTTTTTCTGGAGGGGTTTGTGTTAACGTCCTGATAACGTGGTTGTCAGAGAATGCGCGGGCAGAGTTAGTGAGCAGCAGAGAACACCTCGAACAGTAAAATGTTCACTGTCAAGGTGAGGGTTTGGAGGAGCTTGCGTTGGCAGTCTCCCCCTGGACCCTCTCGGAGCACCAAAAGGAGAAGTCAGCAGTAGCTAAGTTAACAAACAAACAATAAAACATACAATAATTAGCTCTCCTTTCTTCCACTAATAAGCATGTGGAGTCTGTTTGAATAAAGAGATCCTCTATGAATATGGATGGTTTCTATTTTTGAGCAGTAGGATGAAGAGGAGCCTGATTAGACCCCCCCCCGGGGTAATGGTGAAGGTAGCAGCATGTTATTAACGTCCTTCTTTGGTTAATATCACCTGCAGGGGGTGGACGGGCTGAGGCGAGAAGAATGCCTCTTTTTTTAAAACGGGGGGGCTTTATAGAGAAAGGTTGAATCCATTAGAACCTGCCTGTTTGAGCTATAAACTCCGGCCGGAAATGTAGACATCTGGAGAACTGAAGGATGTTTAACTTCCTGCATTTTTACCTGAGGGCTTCGTGGGCTAAATTTGAGTTGATGGATTTCCTCTTTCAAAGCCCTTCAGCCTGCTCGAGGAATCCTTTTTACTGACTTTAGCCTCTATTTAGATGGAGTCAAAGATCATGCCACTCTGGACACACACACACACACACACACACACACACACGCACATGCACGTGCACAAAGTTTACTTTTTCTGTGTTGTGATATTGTTTTAATCCAGCTAGTGTTATATGATGGCCAAGTGTTTGTCGTTAGCAGCGACGGCAGGAAAGTAGCTGATGTACTTGAACTTTACTCGCTGACTTCTAAAATTGGGCCTGTTGTGTTTAATCACTTTGACCGTGTGTCATTAACACTTACACGCTGCGGTTCACAGCCTGCGATTCCTCTTGTGCCTCCTGTTTCCCTGACAACCCCGGCTGCACCAGCTGCGTGCCGGGGGCCGCCTTGCATCATGGGAAGTGTATTTCTCACTGCCCGGCTCACCACTACCTGGACACCCACAGCAGATGTCGAGGTAGGCCGAAGGTTTCAAATGGTAGGAGTAAAAAGCCAAAGGTCAGAGGGGGGGGGTTCATTTCTGCCATCTTCCGCCCCCCTCCCAGCCTGCCACAGCTCCTGCGCCTCATGCTGGGGTCCCTCAGTATCCCAGTGCACCGCCTGCCCTGGCGGGCTCCTCCTGCACCAGGGCCAGTGTGTGGAGACGTGTGGGGAGGGGCTGTACTCGCAGGACCACACGTGCCACAGTGAGAAGCCGTCCGTCTCCTGATTTATTTTTAGGAACAGCTGCGGAGAATCTGCCCTTTTGACCCTGGATGTCCCTCTCCTCCAGACTGTCATCCCTCCTGTCGGTCCTGCGTGGGGCCGCTGGCCTCGGACTGCCTGCGGTGTCTCAAACCAGAGGAGGTGGTGCTGCCCCAGTCCGCTCAGCTGCAGCACGGGGTCTGCACAGCTGGATGCCCTGCGCACAAACACCTGGATGACACGCAGACATGCAGAGGTCGGTGCTCAGTTTGATTTTTGCGCGTACGTTCTTCTACTGCTTTGTGTAACAGCCTTGAAATAATTAATCAGAATTTCAATCATCACTGCATTTTACTCTGGTTATTAAGGTGAAATTCAAAGGAAACGTGTTTGGAATGGAAAACGCGGTTCTGGTTGCAGGTGACACCTGATTACCCTGTTTTTGTGTGAAATTGTGCATGTAATGACTTCATTTCTGAGGTGCGTTTAAGGTTTCTTGGGTTGGTCTCTAAAAGGAGTAATTATCTCCCAACACGTACACAAATAGACCACTGGGGTCTGGAAGGTCCTTCTCTTTTAATGAAACAGGACAATAACAGAGTGAAGGCAAATAAAACGGGCTGAAATGAGTTCCTTTAGCATTAATGCACCGTGTCCCTCGTTCTTCTTCCTTGTTCTCCCACTAGTGAAATGAAAAGCGACTATTCCTATCACCATCTGAGGATGGTGGGGGTGTCTGCTCCTGCACATTCCCCTGTGGAGGAGTTTCTCCAGGCGGGAGAAGTCCCAGCTGGAGGCTCCTTTCAGCTCTGGAGCACCTTGATGTTCTCCCAGAGGAGCTTGGTTCTGAGTAGAGTCTGCGCTTCACTGCAGAAACTCCTGACCTCTTGGCCTGGACCCAGAATAGCAAAAGTAGATAAAGGACGCTGCTTTTTCACTGCAGCCTGATTATTTATATCCCTACAGGTCAGTCTGCTTGGCTACCACAGAAGTTTGGAAGAGTTAAAGTAAAACTAAATCAGAAGTTATATTAAATCTTTATTCTGAATGACACCAAAAAGTCAAATAGAAAAGTGGGTTCATTAATTATTGTCAACAACAGTGCGCATAATGCCTGCTTCAAGGTTTATTTATGGTTTAAGGTTTCAGGTACTTTATTGCGCACAATAATTTGGTTAAATTTAGCAATGTAGAAATGGGCTTAGAAGGCAGGTTTGACATCAGGCTCTGTCTCTATGAATTCATTCCCTGATGATAATCTGCCTAGACATTACAGGGAATGAACAGGAGACCCCCCAGTGGGAGGAATGAAACAGAGCCTGCAGGAGGATGGTGGGGAGTTGGTGGGATCGAGCTCTGAATGGCAGCACGGAGCAGCAGAAGGCTGAGCAGCATACAGCAGAGAGCAGCAGCAGCATGGAGCGGTCGGAGGTGACCAGGTGACCAGAGGGGTTAAACACCTGCCCTGATCAGGGAAGGATCCGCTCATCTGCAGTTGCCTGTTTTGAGTTGTCTGCACTAGCTCCGCAGGCTCCGCATCATACACGTGCTGGTAGCGGGAGCAGATGGACAGCTCATTTGAAGCTTGTTTTCTTTTAAACAATATCGTGCCAGCAGATTTAAAGCAGAGTGATGAAGTTAGAGGTAAATCAAGGTCTGTTCTTGTCTTTCTGCTATTTCCTCTGATGAAGTGCCCTCACAGTTGTGTTACAGCCCCCCTGCAGCTGTCTATGTCGGTATGTTTACTATTTTCTGATCGTTTCAATTGCAAGGTTCTCTGGGGAGTTTCTGGAAAGTTTCCATGAGCTCACTCTGGTCGGGTTCTCGCGATTGTATTTATCTATTTATTTTCATTGTCGTTGCATCTGCAACTTAACGATGTTAACTGATCATCCACTTTTTTTTTTGAGTGATTATTTTCTTTTTTTAGCAGACCTATTTAACTGTCATGACACTTTTTTTCTGAAGCCTTTAAAATTCGGGGTGTTCCCAGCCCCGGGGACTTTTCTCCCCTTTGCTCATATTGAAATGTTGTCAGCAGTATTGGATTCCCTTAATCATCCTAGAAGAAACAATTACAAATCAATGAGTCGCGGTTGCATTTAGCGTGTCCTCTAACACCCATTTATCTTGGATCACAGGGGACAAAGAGCCAATACAGAGGCCATGTTGGATTTACGCTCAAGTTCAAGATCATTTGGCTGCACAACACGTAAATGGGATATTTATAAGAAAAGATTTCCAAACCCAAAGGAAAAACAACCAGAACAGAATTTTAATGTGTGTGAGGATAGTAAAAAAAAAACCGCATGGTGACTTGTTGAATGAATAAGGGACTAAATGAATAAAAGCAGGCTCTGATGCAGTCACATTGAGTGTGAAATAATAGATGTGCTGATTCAAGGTATGTCTGGGATTCATGAATTTATCTCATTCCCAGGAGTGTCTGTCGCAACAGAATTTCCACTTCTAAAATCTAAACCGGGTTTCTGAATTATTGAACAATTATTAATTGTTAAACAGAATGAAAATGCAACTGCATGGCAGAATTATTCTTTCTTCACTTATCTTGCCCGCACGTACGGAAAAACGGATCTGTACTACTTATCACAACAAAAATGTCTGTGTGTAACAGAGAGACGGAGACCTTGGCAGTAACTAGTCTCTTGAAGCAGACGCTGCTGACAGGAACTTGACAGACTCACGCACTTCTGAAGATGCACAAACACACACATGCACACACAAACACACCTAACGAGTCACACTCTCTCTCAGACAGGCTATCGGATATCTGAGGGCAAATTCCAAATTGTGGCTCCTCGCAGACAGTTGGTGTGTGGAAGGTTTCATGCTGACAGGGGAGGGTGAACACACACACACACACACACACACAATGCTTTGGATGACAGCAGGTGTTGCTTGAATATGGGATTTTCTTGATTTAGAAAAAAATTATGCAAGCTTTACAAAGTCTTACGGATATCGTCTGCCACTGTCACATAGATTGATTGATGTGTTTTTGCCACTCTGAGCAGATTTGCTCTGTCTGGGTTATATTTCAGTATCTTGCCAGCTTTCCTGTGTGTGGTCCTCTGTAGCCACTCTGAATCTCACTCAAATTTAGCATGATCGCCATTATTGGTTTCCTGGCTCCGGGGACCAGTCGGCCGACCCAGTCAGAGGCACTGGAGCGTGGAAGAAATTGGTCGTTTACTCATAATGATCTTTGTTGTCATCGGTGACAGGGGGAATCGTGATATATGATGGCCATAGCTTACAAAATAAATGGAAACTCCCAGCTTTTAAGTCCCAGCTGGACTCTTTGAGCTGTTGCAGCTCAGAGAAGCCTTTTGTTTCTGGATGTAGATGGTTTTCTGTTTGAAAATAAGCCGATAATTACACATTATATATTTAATAATGAATGTGCATGTGTTGATCATTGGTGGAGGTCACCTTTTGGGGGATTTGCTATATTTATTAGCAACTTAAATGTTATGAAGGCCCCAAAGCTGAACGGCGTGTAAGTTGTATTTTTCCCATGAACAAGGTTTTGCGCATGGTTACATGATAATGGGAACATTTTCATATGTTACAAAATTTTAATTAGAATTAAACCAATAAAGTTACTTTACAGTGGAAGTGGGACTTCCTTCTCACCAACTGACCAATTAGAGTTGGAGGTTGGAGGCAGGAATAAAGAGACAATTTTTCTAAAGTGTCATATTTTTAGATCCAAATCACGTATGCAGCGCTGCACCTGTGGAGGCTGAATTAACAATCAAAGAAGTGGGCACACCAGGGCCTCGATAATGAGACGCTTGTCTCTGCCTTCACGCACAGTTCAACAGTTGTCTCAACCTGAGGAAACATCCCCACAGGAAAGTGCCTCTCTTCTTCCTGATGTGCCTCAAAGGGCCTCTGGTAGAGGTGGAGGAGCTGCTGTGAGAGGTAAGCAGCAGCCTCCAGAGGACTGAGATACAGCGCGGGCCGCTCCCCCCTCCCCGAACGACAGCACCCGCTCGCCGTTTTGACCCCGTCAACTCTAAACATCATTGTGAATCAAATAATCTGGGTGTGTTCAACACATAATATGTGAGAACACTCCTGGAATCAATGCACATCGAATTAGACATCCATCCCCCAGTAAAGGAGAGGCTGCCTTTCTTTCCTCTCAATATATCTAAAGTGGACGGGAATGTTTGTGTGTCGTTAGCGGTGATGGATCCCGGCTCATATCAAGAGACAGAGATCGCCTTGTGAGTGCTGCTCAGACTGGTTTTACTGCCTGACCAGCATCCACAGGCTGCTGCAGCGTTGGCTCAGGTTAAGCACCAGGCTGCTGTGCAGACACGCGCAAGACCTCGACGCTGCCTGCCCGCCCTCGGAAATCACCCAGGGAGGAGTAATTGTAATGCTCCCGGCCTCTTGGTGACGCCACTCTTGTCCCGCCTCCAGCGGCAGCTGCTCGCTTTGCAGTCCGGCCCCGGTCCAGACTCGGCAGTTCCGCCCGGTTATTTGTCTTCGTGCTGCCAAAGGCGGACGTGAAAGCCAGCAGACGAGTTCTGTCTCTGGGCAGCAGAAGGGTGAGGGGGGGGGGTGTACGCGCGGTGAGAATTTGCAGCCTGTTTGGATGTCCTGCCGGTCTCAGTTCCAGGTTTTTTTGTGCGTATTGTTGTGATGACCTTCAGTTTTAATGCATCAGCGCCGCGCTGCTGCTTCAGCACAGCTACATCATAATAAATGCAAGGAAATAAATCCTCTCCCCACTTCTGAGTGAAGTCACTATTTATTTTCCTTTATAATTTTTTTCTGAATATTTCAAAGGTACAGGGACACAGTCAAGGTTGTATCCAACAAAATAACAGCGGGGGGGTTGGGTGGGGGGGGGGTGTATGGGTTCTTAGTTTGTATAACTGTTCCTGCCTCCTTTTCCAGAGTGTCATCCCTCCTGCTGGCTCTGCACCGGACCGTCTGCAGACAACTGCACGTCCTGCCCCCCCCCATCCAGCCTGCACGAAGGCCGCTGCCTCCCCGGCTGCCCGCAGGGATTCTTCGTCCAGGACAACCAGTGCCAAGGTGAGAGACCACGCCCACATTTACTGTCCCAAATACCGCCGCCGCTGATTTACAAGTGCAATAAAAACCTACACGTTACATAAAACAGCTATTCTACAGAACTATTTATAGCAGATATCGATTCGCTCTGTTAAGCATCGTATCGTTTTCACACTGACGTCAAGGTCAGATTGTTTCTAGCTTGATGCAGCGCCACATAGCGCCATAAATCTGTGATTGCAACGGTATGGGCACTTTGTAACTGAGATCAGTGCCCCATTAGTGTGTGTCTAACCCACATGTATAGTACACCTGATTAATGAAAATCAATTTGCTCCTATTTTCCATTCATCACGGCAGGTCAGATTCTACTAAATCCACAGCGATTTGTTGCGATTCTATCGTTTGTCTTGATTCAAACAAAATAAACAAATCCAGTGAGAGTCACAGTAGCGATTCCTCTAATTGCTGGGCTGAATGATTGAATTCACGGACACAGACGGATGCCTCGGCTGAAACAAAGGAGCTCAAATGCGAGCCACGATCCTCCTCACCCTGGGATGCTAAAACAAATGGGCTCTGTTAGGTTACCTGGCCTTCAGTGTTGATTGGTTCATTAGATACTGCTCACACACCCTGGAGAACTATTGTATTCCTGTCTGAAAGAGAGCTAACTTTTTGCCGCAGAACAGTGCTGCCGAAGTTTATATGCTCGGCAATGACACATAAGATGCAGGTGAATCAATAGTCCTTTATAATAGCGATGAATCAAGCAGCTTTGTAATGTGAGCGCTCCGGCTCGTGCCATAAAGAAGGATTATCAACGGAGCTTTCCAGGGTCTTTAGAGCGGAGTTACGTGTTTTTATTAACACGGTTATTGTGTATGTTATTGTGTACGTGCGAGCCTGCTTCCAGCAACAAGGGAAGGCTCCTGCCGTAAAGCCAAAGGGCAGAAGAGGTGAGTTGTTGATTATCTAGTGAAGGAAAAAAAGGTAATTATGCACGGGGCCGGAGGCCGAAACAAACCTATAAGGAAATGCAGGATGGTAATAGCTGGTTAAACACAATTCCACATGACTGTCTGATATCTCATTACTCTGGGACTCGGAAGCTGAAAGCATTGGAGGCAATAAGATGCGGGTTAATTAATCACATTGTTAGTGTTGTTCGGAAGCAGTCACACCTTGAGAGCTCTCTGTGGAGCCACCGGCACGGCCGCGCTTCTCCAGCTCCTGTCTGGATAATTTACCGCCCAAAACCCTCTAAGGTCAAAAAAGATTGAGGATGTGGTGTTTTAATCAGCGTGGCTGTAAATATGCCATTGTTAGCCAGGGGGCTAATTTTCAACTCGTAGGTGTAACAGCCAATAAAGGAGATTAATCGTGTACGTGCAGCAGGACGGACGGAACAAGCCAGGGAACAGCAAAGTTAAAAAACCAGCCCCCATTTGATACAACTTCTGCCTGCTTCTGACCCTGTGACCCCCTCCTTTCACCCTGTCCTCGCTCTCCCAGCGTGCCATCCCTCCTGCCTGGCCTGCAGCGGTCCCTCCCAGGCCGACTGCGTGTCCTGCCCCCCGCCGGCGTCCCTACAGGACGGCTACTGCAGGACGACCTGCCACGACGGACGTTTCCCGCACGCGGCCACCGGAGAGTGTCTGAGTAAGTCGCCCCAGCGCGTCCACGCGTGCACGCGGGCGTGCGCGACAGCGCGCACGACCAGCCATTTGAGATTCATCAAAGCTACATGCGTCGGGATTTTAAGCTCGAGCGGCACCAGAAAGAACAGAACCCCGACTCTCACAGCGCGGGTGCCTCGCTCTGCCTGCTGACATTAAAGGACACAAACTGCACAAACTGCATTATTCATGAGGAATGACAACTATCCTCATAAAATAGATGGTCTTATTCTGCTGCTTTTTCACTTTAAAGCTTCACAGTCTGTCAGTTTTAAGTTTTCATGGGTCTGAAATAACCCAGAGATGCAGTTTTATATTCTTTTATTACATAACATTAAAAGTCAACATTTTAAAATAAAACGCTGGCTGTAGATATTCTGTAATCCTTCATTTGATATATCAGATAAATTATGTATGTGTCTACATGATGTGAAATATTTATTGATACTGATATTTTTTAGAAAGCCGTGCAGTGGCATGTGCCCTGGCATCTGAACACTGACCTGAATTAAAAACACAATCTTAGCTTAAAGAAATGGCAAGAATGTGCTCCGCTATCTGACACAGATGATTGGAGTGTGTAAGACCTTCTCCATCATGCTGGGTAGGAAAGTTATTACTTTTTTGCCTATCTGGACCACCAGCTGTAGATTAGAAAACAGGCTTGTTTACATGGTGGGAAACCAGCAAGATAGACACATTTACTTTTAATTAGAGTTTCTGATGACCCGCCCTGCTTAAAATGTAAAATACAACTACATTTCAGCTCTCTCTCTCTCTCTCTCTCTCTCTCTCAAGCACAAACACAGACACAAACACAAGCGCAAACATGCATGTGTCTGGTGTCTTATACACTATACACACACAAGGAGATATGCCTGTGAAGGCTGGTTACACACACACACACATACACACACACACAGACACACACACAAACACAGACATACATACACATATATATATGAAATTTAGTTAATAGGAAAACACGCACGCACACACCTCATTTGATGTCCTCACTTTGCCAGTAAAATGTGCTTTGGTGCTCAGTATGTATGTACAAAAGCACCTACGCACGCACACATACACACACACACAGATGAGGGTTTTATTTTTTAGCTATAACCTTCCACATTCTAACTCTTTACAAAGTCGCACTTTGACTCTCAAGGACACAGAGTGAGACAAAGCCGAGGCTTATATCCACCTGCCTCCGCTGTCACACGACCTCTCAGACCACGAGCCCCGGCGCTCATCGGGGGGTGCGTTTCTCACCGCTGGCCCCCTCTGTTGCTGTCTTCCTCTCCTCCCGTCATTATTATTCAACCGCAGCAAACACGCGCACCACATATGCATCACCCAGACAAACGGTTAACCACATTCTTGTCTGCAGCCTTTCTTCCCTAATGTAGGCTGAATCGGTGCTGTTCCATAAATAGCAGCTCGCTGGCGTCTTCTTCATTTTCTTGTGTAAATACTCCCACTGTTGGCGGATCAAACACCGACCCGTCGGAGACGGTGAGACGTCAGTCCGAGTGAAGCGTGCGTAGACACCGCATGCGATTCTTAATTGCCTGATGCACATGGAACCTGTCTGTGGCGACCCCCGTCAAAGGTTAATTGAATACCCCGGCCTTTCAGTGTGCAGCCGACTGGCCGGTTGCGGGTTGGACAAATAACACTTTTTCGACCGTTTTCGTCAGTAGTTGGCAGCATGGAAATTTTATCAAATACAAGGCTGGGGGAGATTAGGTTTTTCATCTGATGTGACTGACAGAATCAAAGGCGCTGCAGGTTTATTTCCTTTTAAAATGCACAAGATGGAATCATTTGACTGACAGCCAGTAGGGCCCTCGCCGTTGCCTGTAATTATGTCGAAAGGTCTCCACGCCCGGTGTGAATCAAGCCCATGGAGGACCGTGGTCCTGAAGAATCCAGCCATGACTTTTTTATGTGCTTGAATGGAGTCTCGGCTGAAGGGTTGAGTTGAATCAATAACCTTTTATTTTCATACCTGCAGAGAGGTCGGAGCGCCAACGCCACCGTGCCTTCTGCTATATTGTAATGTGACCGGAAAGGTATGACGGAGACGTGAAAAGAGTCGTTTTTCATTTCCCTTTCATCTGGATTAGCTTGAGGAGGAGAGAATGACTCTCCGGCGCAGATTTCAGGCCAAGGGGAGCCGGGTTTCAGCGCGCGCGTCTGTGGCGGTGGCAGGAATAATCCCGGAATCTGGGCCAAAAGTCTCCCATCAGGGCAATATTTGAAAACATGACAAAAAAAACATGGCGGCAGCAAGGATCAGTCCATCATTATTGCATCACTTCCTGCTAATTGTGGACCAGCTCTGGGTGAGTTCCCAGACAAAAAAAGAGCCTTAAACCCAGCAGCACTCTTTCATTTCCAGGTGACTTTTAGAGTGGAGGGTAAGGGTTGGCGATGATGGAGCACGCAGAGGTTTGCTTGTGGTCTGGTCGCCCCGGGTCGGCTGCTCTGACCCCTCTGGGGAGACATCCTTGTGGGGCAGGGCTTGTCTGGTCCTTTGAACTGGTGAAGAGGAGCGGAGAGACGCAGCACGGCAGTCTCTGATGGAGCCCCCCCCCTCCTCAGACCAGCTTGTAAAACTGGGCCTGAGGCTTCGAGGGAGAGAGGGTCTGCACTGGTGCAGTTGTGTTGATTAAACATCATGTTCTCTGGTTCTGAGGTATCAGTAAATTAAAGCCAGGGTTTTCCTTCAGGGGGAGACCTGATTATGTAAGATCAAAATAGGGAAGGTAAAACTGACAGTGGACTTACAGTTTAAAACGCTCTTGAGTTCTTCAACAGCGCTCTCCTTTGAATCCCAGCAGCATCTCTCCTGCTTAAAGTTTTATAGTGAAAGGCAGTTTGAAGGAGTTATTGTGACTTTTAGTTTTAGTCCTCCCCCTTCGTCTGTTCCCTGTCACCTGGGCAACAGAGCCCTGTTGCTCTGCTTTCTCAGATTGATATCTCAGCCGCCCAGATAGCATCATCAGGCCCACCGCCCTGCCAGCCGGGCCCAGATACCATCACAGGAAAAAAAACACCAGCGACAGGGGTCCTCTATTGTTCCAATCTATTGTCTGGGTCCTCGCTGTGGGCCGAGAGACAGCTTGCGAGAGAGGAAAAGAGTTAATGTTTTAGTTAAAGAGAGAGAGGGAAAGCACGCCACTGGCCTTTTCAAGACAAGATAATTACATTTAATGTGTGTTTCAACAGCCACTTTGATGGTTTCTTGCTGAGAAATAAGTAAAAATTCTTTCATGTAATTATCTCTTTAGTTATTCTTTACATGGAACCATGTCATTAATCCATCACCTCCTGCTGTCATGCTGAAAATCCTCTCAGAAATGTCTGTTTGTGCTTGACAGAAGGATGAACAGCATTATCTTTAAGTCTGCATCGATCTTAAAACTCCCCTTCTAATCCAGACACGCCTGGTTTGAAGTTAGAGGCTCCTGCCGTGAATGTTTCAGTCAATCTGTAATAGAATTCTGGGTGACTTGCGTGCTTGTCTCTTCTTCCAGAGTGCAGCTCGGACTGCCAGCGCTGCTCGGCAGACCTCCAGACGGGGGTCGGCAGCATCTGTCTGTGGTGCAAAGCTCCGAGGATGTTGCTCCTGGGGGACCACTGCGTCTCCGACTGTCCCCGGGGACACTACGGCTGGCACGGCGCCTGCCTCAGTAAGAACCTTTACCCGGCGTTCCTGAGAACCGATGTGATGGATGCTGGGTATATAAAGTAGATTAGTGGTTTCCCGGGCTGACTGAAGCCTTCATCAGTCTGGTTCTTTGGGGATTCGTCCATAAGTTGTCTGATCTTATGGGTCAGTGCACTCTCGCATCTAATTTAGACGCAAAGTTCATGCCTCAAACATTCAAATATATGCTTCTACGATCTCTCTCACACCCCCACACATTCTAGCATCCCCTTTCAGAAAAAAAAAAAAAGTTTTTTAAAATTAGTTCATGGAATATTAAGTGAAAGTGCACTTTTCTGCTCACTTGGTCCATTTTAATTTGAGCCTGAAAGCGTGCACATCCTATTAACACAACCTTTTTAGGCTCACATTTAAGTGAAACGCTGCTGAGAACTAATTTCGGTGTGCGGGTACTACTTCTTTTGCCTCAAAGTACCTCGTTTTGCTGCACCTTTTAACGAAGTGCCAGCCAGTGCTGCTGGAGCCTTTCCACATTTTCAACACAAATTTATTGGATCATTTCATTTCCCATTATTTTCAGATAAAGTTCATACTGTGAACTGTTTTATATCGACGAGTAGTAATAATCTGCTGTAAATAGGGCAATATGTTAGTTCTATTCCTTCAGTTTCCATTTATAGGGATAAAATAAATGTTTTACTGCACCTCCATCTACATTTTTACAGTAATATTCTGCGTTTTCCTGCCCCCTCTGCTGTTCAATCTTCACTAAACTATGAATGTGATCCCAGGAACCTCCAGCGGCCCCATCCAGAGTGGTCTGCAAACATGCTGAGACCCTCGGGCGCCTGCCTCCACCCCGTCTGCGTTGATAACCCTGTTAATCATTTCTCTGCAGAGTGCCATCCATCATGTGACGCCTGCAGTGGGGCGGGGCCTCTGGCCTGTACTTCCTGCCCTGCCAACAGCGTCCTTTTGCCTTCGGGTCTCTGCGCCCGCAAATGTCCCCTCGGTTACTACGACAACGGCCACGGAGTCTGTCAACGTAAGAATTCCATATATTCCTATTCGCTTCCCTTAAACCAACAAAAGAAATAAGCCCATAATCCCATGGCGTGCTCTGTAAAGGTCACATTAGCCAGTATGGCGAACGGCTGATGTAATTATGTCCTGACGCTGTTTCGCTCTGCTCTGACCTTCGCTCTGACCTCCCTGTACTTGTCAGCCTGTGACAGCCAGTGCCTGACCTGCGATGCGGCCGGGGTCTGCACATCTTGCCGGGACCCGAGCAGGGTCCTGCTCTTCGGGGAGTGTCAGTACGACAGCTGCGCCCATCAGTACTACCTCAACGCCACGGCCCGCACATGCCGAGGTGCGCTTCTGCCGCCGCTAATTGCACGCCGAGTGCACTGCAGCACAGGGAGGGGAAAAAGGGAAGCGCAGGATTAATAATGAGGATGTGTAGTGTGTCCTTTACAGCACACATAAATTACTCTCCATCCAGATTGCATGTATCTGCTACATTGATTTTATAGGGTCCATTGATCAAGTAATAAACTGTGGGACAAGATATGCAAATCTGAAATATTGTCACATTTTAACTCAGTATTATGTCCTCCATAGTGCACAGAGAAGTAGATAAATGAGCTTGGCGTCCCTTTTTATTCTTCATACAATATCTCCATCCATTTATTTAATTACCCGCTAACCAAGCTACATTCTCTCCAGAGACCGACGCTCAGCATGTGAGAAGCACAACTGTGGTGTGATACAGAAAAACAGCTCACAGACATCAAATTAACACCGGTTCAGTTCAGTTTTCCAGGTATTAGCGATGGCAGCTGCCAGCTCCCCTGTCTGTCGCGTGTTCTGGATGAGGATATCTGCCAGCGGACAGACCGTTTCATTTCACTGCCGCGCCTGAAATCAAACTGTTTCCGGCCATCCAGCTCACGACGCTGTGTTTATCCTCAGAGCTACCCCTTCTTGTCAAACTAATCCGCAGAGGCCGAGTGCTGAAAGCTCTTCCCTGTTTCCAGAGTGCGACTGGAGCTGCAACGCCTGCAGAGGCCCTCTGCGCACGGACTGCCTGCTGTGCATGGACGGATACGTATTACAGGATGGAGTCTGCACCCAGGGCTGCTCTCCCGGCTTCTATCAGGATGGAGACAAATGTTTCGGTCAGTTCCGCTCCATCTGCGTTGAGTCCTCTCGCACACACACGCCGCACATAAACACCGTGAGCTCCAGCTGCACGAGTGCATTCTACGGGATTAACTCCCGAATCAAAGCGCGTTTCCAGCCACGTCCGGGACTGCGCAGCAGGATCCTGCAGCGAGGCTCACCGCGTTTATCCAGTGAACTGGATGGGTTGACAGCGTTCCAGCAGACCGCGTAGCTGCACGTCGCAGATTGTACCCATCCATCAGGATGCACTCTGTGTGGGCACATCTGGCTTTTAGAGCGTCTGGGAGATGACATCCTGATTGGTTTCATTCAAATTACAGTAAAAAACATGACTAACGAAGGCACTGAACACGACCTCAGCAAAATGGAGAGAGTGGAGATCTTTTCTAAATAAACTTGTGCCCCAGACATCGGCGCAGTGCTGAATTCAATTTTGAATAAATTCATGGCTGGTTTCTATCAGCGGGAGACCCCGGCGTTTAGTCATAAAGTCCTGGGGTGTAATTCATGCTGAAGGTGTCTCAGTGAGCGTGTGTCTCTCCGTCAGGCTGCGACGATCACTGCGTGGCGTGTCAGGGTCCCGGCCAGTGTCAGCAGTGCCAGCCGTCCTTCGCCGTCCTGCGGGGTCAGTGTGTGCGGCGTTGCGGCCGAGGCTACTTCCTGGATGGCGCCTCCCAACGCTGCAAACGTAAGATTCAATTAACGGAACGTCCCACTTGATTTGTGCCAGGTTATTTAAGGTGCTGATACGGTTAGAGGAGGATTTATCGCGGCAGATTTGTATCGTTCGGTTGAGCGTGATACAAACGGCGGGCTGCGGTGGAGCCTAAAACGAGCGCGAGGAGAGCGACAGTTGTAATCATGTCCGCTGATGGACGGTTGGGACAGACTCCAGTTATTGCTGCGCCGCCGCTGCCAAATATCCTCCTGTTTTAATGAACTTTCCTTTCTGGTGTTACTCGGCGGAAGACGTGAGCGAGTTTTTAATGAAACCGGCCACAAATATTATCCTTGCACAATCTAATGTTTGGTTTTCCATCAACCTGCTGTCGCTCGGGACATGACGAACGTTTGTCCAGTCAAGGAAGGAAAATTGGGTTTTCTTTAATTGGACTCATAATGCAAATCAGTGTCCTGACACTGTTGCTGTTCTTCAGCGTGCTCCTCCGACTGTACGCTGTGCGAGGAGGTTGGCCGATGTAAAGCCTGTCGCGAGCAGACGTACCTTATGGAAGGTTACTGCACACCCAACTGTGGCCATGGATACTACGCCGACCAGAAGACAAGGACCTGCCAAGGTAATGCCTGCTTAAATCTTAGAAAGGGGCGGGGGGGGGGTAAAGTTTGAGGTGATGAAAAATGCTGAGATTGAAACGTTCACAAATCTAGGTGACATGCCAGGCGACTGATAAAGTTCCCTCTCCTGCAGAATGTCAGAGAATAGCAAATGAGACCAAGGTTGGTGTTTATATGCCGCAGTAATGCGACTAAATTAGACACACTACATGGTTCCGTGTGTTTGATGCACCTGAGGTCACCAGAGTGGAAATGTGGGAGTATGAGAAAGTGTTTTGGAAAAAGATTTCAACTAAAGTAAAATTGGAGAAGCAGTCTGGAGGTTGCATGGTCTCCCAAAACCTGTGTGGGTTTTCTCCCGACACTCCAGTTTCCCCTACGGGTCAAAGAAACAACCATTAAATTGTTTAGAGACTCAAAATTAGTGTCCGTGTGTTTGTGTTTGTGTTTGTGTCTGTATGTGTTTGTGTTTGTGTGTGTGTGTGTGTGTGTGTGTCTGTGTTTGTGCTTGTTTGTGGATGGATCAATGGATAGATGGTCTGTTGGACTGATGGACTGTTCCAGTATTTTTAATAATCATGTCAATCAAGAATTACAGCATCACATCTAAAGAGTCCAGACTTCTGATCTGCATGGCTGGTTGCTAGGCAACATTCTAACCAGGGGCCGCAGTGGTTAACTTACCATGAAAGGGGAAAAAAAAGCTAATCCATGAGTGTGTTTCAGTTTTTCCTCTGTCTAATTGAGTTAACAGCAACAAACGCACGCCATCGGTGCCAGTTGGTACAAGCAGAAACAACAGAATTAATTTCAGTTCCTCACCAACCGGAGCGTGGACTCGTTTTTACAACGTTTGTTAAATGTTTGCCAAAACTGTTAGAAGGAGCCCTAATGAGAAGGGCCAGTTAGAGGAGGTTTTCACAAAATAATACCCATGCACTAAAATAATAGCCACTGAAGGTCAGAGCTCCCGACAAAACAAGAAACTGTGAAATAAACAGCATTCCTGTCAGTTTGACCCTCATTAAAAAGAGCTTTAATGAGGGAACATGCTGCTAACAGGAACGGCCTTAGAACTGGAATATTGGTACTAATGTACTAATTAGCTGTGCTGAACACAAAGTATTGTTTGCAGAGTTAAATAATTGGCAGCATTTTATACCTGTGTTGTTTTTAGTTTTTATTTCTTTTATGGGGAACCAGCGGCTGCCTGAGGTCTTCAGAAAGAATGGGATGATTCAATAAACTGGAGGAGTGCAATTCATCACTACATGGCCTTTAAATATTTTAAATGCTTTATTTCCGAATAATGAACAAGCTTCAGGCTTCCAGTAATCCACAAGTTAGGATTTTTAAAAAAAATTTTATTATGTCTTTGTTCATTTTTTTTTCCCCAGCCGCGACAAATAGTTGAGCAACAAAACCCTGATCCTGTTCACGGTGAATTTATTAAAAGACCAGAAGTTTGATATTTCTTACTGTCTTTGGGCATCATTAGGGGGGAATCTGATATGACGGCAACATAGCCTCACAAAAAGATGGTATTTAAAAGGTTGACTAATTAAAGCCAAGCTCTAAAATGTCACAGCAGGGCTTGCAGCTGCACGCAGGCAAAATGAGGTTTTGCTTTGTTTCCCCTTTACTGGCATAAACTCAATATCTAGCAGAACAATGTTTCTGGAAATGCATCTGCAGCTTTGCAGATGCCTGAGTGACAGTGGCTCGGGTGTGCGGTTTCCACAGGCATCTCTGTACACAGGGAACTGCAGTACAAGCACGTCGGAGCAAACAATCGTACTTCAGCCTTGACTCCAAACACGGCGGGAGGCTTCGTCTTGGGCTCCTGCAAGACGTCAGCGAGTGCAGCTGGAACGCGCGGCGCCTGTTTGGAGGGGATTCTGAGCAGTAACGTTCGCTTCTGTCGCGCGCAATCACTTTGAGGAGCCTGACGGGGACCACCTCTGAGACTCCCCGTACTCGCAGCGGTCGGCTCTGTCTCTCAGATTTCATCACGTTTCGGTGGAGCTGGAGTCAAACATGCACGGCAGCTTTCCATATGTTGGAAAGTTGATTTCACATGTCGGAACGTCAGTCGATTCAAAAAAAGGAAAAAACGAGGGCAAATCCATTTCAGCATGTCATTCCTGGAGTCTCGCATCGCTTCCCTTCAGTTTTTATACGTCTCGTTGCCCTCATCACGTGGAGTCTGAAACAAAGACATACTTGATGATCGGCAATGAATTCCCCTCTCGAGGCTTCGCTGATTGTGATTGAGGAGATTTTCATTCCTCTTCCTGTCTTCCTCAGCGAACAGCCGCCCGCCGGCCCTGCGCGTCAACGGCTCCCTGCTGGTCCCCCTGGGCGGGGTCGCCCCACTGCCCCCCGCCCTGCTGCAGGCCAGAGACCCCGACGGCCCCACCGAGCGGCTCGTCTTCCACCTCGTCCAGGCGCCGAGCAACGGCGAGCTGCTCCTTTTCGGAGAGGAGGGCCGAGGAACGGAGGGCCGGGAACTGAACCGGGGCGACACCTTCGGATGGGCGGAGCTAAACGACGGCCGGGTCCGCTTCAGGCACCGGCGTGACAGAGCCAGGTCAGTGCCGGAGGGGGGGGGTCACCGTTCGGTTCGCCACATATACCGATTATTCCAGCGGCGACTGGGAAAGTGTATTCGCGTTCCTTCAGACTCCCGTGGTAAAAGTCAGGTGTCGCTTCCTCCGAATCAGCCCCCTCAACGGCGTGCTGACATTCGCCGGTGACACGGTGAAAATCCATTATTCAACAAGAAGAACGAGTGCTTTCTTCACCCGCAACAGCAGCAGGAAATAACACGGAAAACAAGCAGCCGCCGCCTGTCTGGCGCGCAGATGTGACTTTTCCCTCTGCGGAGGCATTTTGATCTTTTCCCCGCGTTTAGCAGCTCATAATGTCATGAAATGATTCAGGGCCGCCAGGTCGCACGGCCTCGTCATGAATAATTCCGACATGCTCTGCAAGCACCTTCCACCCGTGACGAACGGCGTGCTCATCTCGGACAGAGTCAATTCATTTACGGGCCTTTAAAGGCAACGTAAAGAGTGATGAATCATCAGTGATGAGGCGGAGGCTGGGTACTCGTGTCGCAACTCACAGTTGTTTGTGTTTGCTCCAGCGAGAGGCGCCACGGAGAACCCAGTATCTTGTTTTTCTCCACGGGACAAATCCGGAATACCGCTTTTTTTTTTTTTTTTTTTAAGTTAGCTGTGATTTTCTTTCTTGGTGATTCAATAATAATCACAGGTGAATCGACTGTCCAAACGGGTTTCGGGGGCCGCTGAGGTCGAAAAACAGCAGCGTACACTGGCGCTGCTCGACGCAGCATTACATTTAATTAGACGAGCGGCGCTTTCTGGAAAAAGCCTGAAATGTTGATGAATTATGACAGACTGACTGAGAGAGTCAGGCAACAGATGGAACACGTGCAGCCATTTACGAGCTCAGCGGGGAGCCAGTTTCTCTGGAGGCAGTGGCATTTTGGATTTGTCCTCAATGTCCTTTCAGCCAATCAGAAAATGCGTCCGTGCTGACACAGCTGGTCTGGACCGGACAATTAGATTAATGGAGACAGACGCATTTAAAACCTCGACAAGGATTAATCTTCTTATCCTTGCCATATTTTTTCCAAATTACACAATGATGAGTGCAGTCGTGGGTCAGAGGCAGCCACAGATTTGAGTCCAGCGGAGGAAACAAATGTGTCTTTGGTAGATTTAAAAGTTGGCAAACAGATGCTATGCTGCTGGAAACTGGAACAGTTTGCACTGCAAAACTCAAAACAAGGATTCTCCATGTCTGCGGCACTGATAATATCATTATTTGAAATGATTTTTAAAAAATGACAAACGCTACCTCATTCATATTATTATAAACAGCGAATAAATTAGTATTACTCCTTCAGATTAGATTAAAAATTCCAGTTTGAGCCGTTCTCTGCTCCCCCTGACGGCGCTAAAGCGATTCCATCTAATGATTTTGCGGTGTTCTGGCCTCACGGGACTCATTTTCCCACAATTCTCCACAGCTAGCAAACATTTTCAGGTCATCTCCATGATCAGCAAGTTAAATAAAGACGAGGAGCTCGTTTTCAGTCCAGGCTGTTTTATACGGGTGGTTTTATGAGACATTATTGCCCATTCCTCCTCTTTTCTTAGGACCGGCGAGTTCACCCTGCAGGTCGCTGACCCCCAGCTGTCATCTCAACCGGGACAAGTTCAGGTTCAAGCCGTGTCGGTGCAGGTAATCATAATAATGTTGTTTCGGGGTTAAAATGTCGCAGTCGATGCTTGTGTCCTTGCTGGGAAGGTTGCCCTGGGAGACCGATGACACGCGCCCGCAGACTAAGATGGATTGCAGAGACACGCGTCAACAGTCGGAGATTTGTGGTGTTTATTTTCTGAAACCCTGTAGCTGCACCGCTGGCATCTCAAGCCCCCATGTGTTAGCTGGTGTCCCTGACTTCCACACATTCACTAACTTATTATCAAGGAATTATTTTGGGTTTTCTTCACTTAATGAGGTGAGTCAGGGTGTTTGTGTGTGGATGACGGATCCACAAATGATTTCACTGACTGTTAAAGAAGACTATAAAATCTAGATTTTTCTTTTTAGTTAAAAAATGCAATGGTATAATAATGATATTGATCATATCTATTTCTCTTTAACACAATCCCAAACGAACCTTTAATTAATCAAATGGTGCTTTACAAAAGCAAACGTGAAGGAAGTAGGAAGCGGGAGTGTAAGACTGCGCGGATGCTTTCTGCAGGCAGTGGTTTGTGTTGAAAACGGGGGATCTTCTCCTTAAGCTGTTTTTTTTTATTTCAAGACTTCAGTTGCTCAGGTAAACACGGCCAAGAGCAGCACAAACAAGCCTGTTAGGTTGATCTCCTTTTTTCACTCACATCAGAGGACATCGCAAGTTCTGACGCAACTCAAAGCTTTCTTGCAAAGAAACACTCTTTCTTTTTCTTTGACAGTTTTGACCTTTGAATTTTTTTTTTAAAAGTCATTGCTCAAATTCTTACTGAATTTACATGTTAGAAGGGACATGGATGTAAGGATAAATGGCCGTTAACTACGAATACTTGGAATTGAAGTCCATTGAAAAGCTGAAAACAAGAATTCTGATTGAATTTGTGGCTAGTAATAGCTTCAGGAATGAATAATCGGAGCATTAGATCAGCCTCTGATAAGAGCATTTCTGGTCTCATTCTAAACATTTTCATGCTCCGATCTTTGGACCTCGAAACTGAGCTTTACCGTTCTGGTGCTTTAGCTTGTTAATCTAAAACTGTCAAATAGCCAAGTGAGGTAGTACGATTTCTTTTCATCCCTGGCTTTTGTAGTAGTGTGGTAACACTGTATTATATTACTGTGTTGAGACAGTTGCAACACAAAGCAAGAAAAGTGCTGAAGATAAAACAAAAGGACAGAAAAACACAGCTCTCCACGCAGAAAATTTGAGTTATGACTTCGATCTGCCCGTCTCACCTCTCAAGAGCATTCAAAACCGGAACCAAAACAGCCCAAATAAAGAACTTTAGGAAGTAAAACACACACACACACACACACGCAACCTTCCTGTTGAAGTACTGCATGGGCCTGAGGGCCATGTGGGTGATGACAGCTCTCTTCCAGCACCAAACCTCACCCCTCTATCACCCGTGAGGTGAGGATAAAAGGTTAAACCTCCTACCTGAGTACACCTGTGTTTGTGTTTGCTTCCACTGTGTGTGTGTGTGTGTGTGGGGTGAGCTGGCATGTCCTAACATGATCTAAAAGCAGGGGCGCACACACACTCGCTCCGTCACCAGGACATCCTAAACGTCTCTTTGTTTTCCGCCAACCACACGTGAGACGTGATGACACGCGATTCCGGGCGGGCGCCCGGGGGTCTGGTCAGATGTATCTCGGAGATTACTTCTTTGTCTGAAGCTCGCGAAGAAAATGGCCTCCAGCGGAACGCGCGCAGCCGCGCTGACGCGAGAGCACGCAGGAGGGTCGGCCTTTCTTTGTCCTCCGTTCAGGCGCTGGAGCTGAGCCAGCAGCCCTCGTACCGCACTCACCCCCAGAGTGGTTTGTAACAGGCCCGGCGGCTCAGCCTCCCAGCCTGGAAGCTGGTTGGGATCCAGCAGTGGTGTGGTGGTATCTCAGTGGGGGATGCCTCCACTCGTGGCTGAGCTGTTGCACTAATCTTTATTGGCACATGAACAGCTTTTTTTCCTTTTTTTCTAGCCTCTTTTAGCCAAAGGCAAAAATCCAAAATGATGCAAAAAAAAGGGTGCATTTTTCCTGATCTTTTTAAACATCTGGACACCTCTGCTTTCACCTCCTAAGACCCGAGCTCTGATAAGTGTAAAGACTGAGAATCATGTTTTAACATACAGGGACAATCAATCTAAATGTGTAATAATATAATGTTTATGGTCTTAGCTTTTATATTAAAGGTGAACCAAAATCTAATTTCCATACATGTGCATGCCAGGTCTTAGGAGGTTAGAGGCAATCCTGATTTCTACCGTCTGTGACCTTTTTTCCCCTCAGTAATGGAGGTGCAAATGCACAGAGTGTTTATTGATGAGATGGAATCTTTCTCCCGAGCTTTAAGGCTGAGCTCGTTAATGAGACACCTTTTTTTTAAAAAAACCAGATTTTATCTGCGCCGTCTTGATCTCAGTCAGCCTCGGCTGGAGCGAAGCGCATGGCCGAAAACCCTTCTGAAGGAAAGCTAATCACCTGACATTTAAGAGCGAAAACTCTCATTCCGACTTTTCCAGCCAACCTTTAGAAAGACTGGGGAGAACTATCTGAAGTAGTTTTTTTTTTTTTTTTTTTTATAAAAGTTGTAATCAAATCTCGCTCTTGTGTGGTCGTCAGCCTCCCAGGGTGGTGGCTCTGGCTCCTTTACCTGTGCGGGGCCGCGGCGCCCAGGCGGTCATCACCAAGTCGGTCCTCCAGATCGAAGACCCTGACAACGCGGCGGACTGCCTGGTCGTGGTCGTGGAGGCGCCCCGCCACGGCCGGCTCACGCGGCTCCACGGCGGCAGGGCCCTGGGCCGCTTCAAGCTGGAGGAGCTGCTGCGGGAGCAGGTCCAGTACGTCCACGACGGCTCGGAGGGGGCGCAGGACGCGGCGGTGCTGCAGGTCAACGACGGCCACAGCTACAGGAACGTCCTCCTGGAGATCCACATCGCTCAAAAGGTGCGTTTAATCTGTCGAAAGTCCTGATGCTGCGGTTTGGACGCGGTTTGGACCCGCTGAAACGCAGCAAGACTCGGGATTTATGTCGGAGGGTTTCTGAAGGATCCTGGCAACGCGGGCGTTCGTGTTTCATTCCCGGGGAAAGGGATCAATGAGAGAAATAGAGAGAGGAGGAGGCTCAGTCCTGTGATCAGTGTCAGACAGGAAGTGTATTTAAAATCCGTTTCTTTTTTAAAAGGCACCGGGGAGTCGTCTTTAGCGCAGACGCTGCGTTTTTTTTCCCCCCAGTCTTTCCTTTCATGTCCGGGATGACAAACACCAACGTGTGTTTGCACTTCATTGGTGATATCGCACCACTTCTTCATTTTTACGTACCAATGTAGCTGTTAGCATGGAAATGAAGATTAAGCTGACATACATCGATAGCAAAACACTGATGTGTGTGAGCGAGGATTTAGTACAAGGCAAATAGAAATAAGATCAAAGTCAATAACACCCAGAATCTACTTAGAGACCCTTCAGTTTTGAACCCCGGCCGCCTTCACAAAAGCTTAAACACAAAACCCCGAGCGATTATTGGATCTGCCCGGATTTGAACAAACCTGAGTCAATGAATCCTCGTTTTTTTTTTTTTTCCAGAGTGAGGCATTCTTTGCGTTACCAAGCTCACCACCCAGGCTGCAGCTCTGTGTGTGTCTCTGCCAGGCTGAGCTGAAGACAATAACCGCCCCTGAAAGTTGGATTAGTGGGTTTGAAAGCAGGAGACTAATCAGGGAGGTAATGGTCCACTGATGGATGGACTGAGCTTCAGCCGAGTAGGAGTTCCATGAGATTAGAGCAGTTTCTTGAGGAGAACACGCTGAGCCTCTCTAAAACCTCCCCGGCTCTGCGGAAATGGAAGGAAAATTGAAATATTTTCTTTGATCAGCCTCCTCTGGAAGACTCAGAGGAGATCATTGGCTGATTTCATCATCGCCCAAAACTAAGCTTCACGCGGTACTTCATTTCCAGTTGTTATTGTTGTTATTACATTTTGGGCTCTGATTCTCATCCCAGAGTCCCCCGAGTTTACACACACCCCCCCACCATGATTCATTTTGGAGCTTCTCATTCTTCTGCCGTCTCTTTCTGCTGGCCTGAGTAGTCATCCTCACGCATAAGGCACGCACGGATTATGGAAGTCGGGCTGATGTCATTATTATTACAGCAGCGTGGCATTGGCGGGAGACAGCTTGTCGATGTTTTATGGATGGCGACGACTCTGCAAAGTCATTTGCTTTCCTCATTTTGAGGGCAGCAGCAGCAGGATCTCGGCACTGCCTCAGCCTTCTGCGGGCCAGTTTAGTCGCTTTTCTGCATTTGTTTTCAGGCGCGTGATTCATTTTCACATTGGCATGCGAAAATGCTTTTCTGCCTTGTTAGCAAAGCTGATTTATCCCAACAAACACACGTCCTGCTGTTATTTAGCCCGATATGATGGATACAAAACTGGTTTGACAGCTTCCATAATGCTTCCTGGCAGTAAAGTTGATATCAGTGCCCTAGTTTCTGGCATACTTTTGCAACTTTTTAGTCAAAAATAAGTGCAACTCAAAGCTGTATTTTTTTGAAAATCGGATCTCCCATATATTAGGGCAGCTGTCCTCATTTTCATGTCCAAATGTCTTTCCTGCTTGTATCCCCTCAATGATCTGAGATCCTGTGTGTGGGAGGGGAAACCGTCTGTCTGCGGGGCCGTTCACAATGATCTGCCTGCGTACACGAATGCTGGTCCAGAGGACTGAAAAAGTTGCATTTCTGTGCGCTCCATGTGCGAGCGTCCTCTGGGGACCTTTGTGTTCATCAGGAGAGGCCGGCCGCGTCCTCTGTGATGTCGTCCTCGGCGTTAAAAGCCTGCCGCACTGACTTATACGTGTTCCATTCACAGGAAAACCCGCCGTCCGTAGGCTCCTCTCTCTGAAACGAGGCGATCCTGATCAGCAGGAGAAGGGAGCCACATATGGTCCGCAGCCTGTTATCTGCAAACACAGACAGCCTCACCGACACACACTCTCTCACACACCTGCACACACTCTCGTAATCTGTTGCTGCCCCTGTGTTTGTGGCATCGCACCGTCTGTCAGTAAAGGTCCATCTGTGTGCTCAGCTAATCAAACTCACTGGCGCTATTTTTTTGGTGTGTTTTCGTACAACCTTTTACGAGTTCTGTATAAATTATGAACTTCTGGCTGAAGTAATTTTACCTTACATTTAAATTTCCTTGCATTTTAATGTGTTTCATAGGATTTTTGTATGGATTTCTATATTATAACATTTTCTCCTGGACTTCAACTAAGACAACATAACTATATTTCTGACCATGCGCTGGTACTAATTGATTTTCTGCATCTGCACTATTAATTTTTGATCTTTTAGAATTGAATCTGATTCCATCAGGTGTGTGGGAGGAAGGAGCTGAGAACCAGTTTGTGCTCATAGAACAGTTGTTTACGCCTTCGCAAGTATAATTTTTGGCCTATTCTCTTTGGACCTGTGACATGTGACATTTCCAAATAAAACCAACTAAAGATGATTCTCCTTGCCGCTGAGCTCAGCAAGGGGTGGAGCTTAGCGGCTTTCAGTTGGCCATCAATCCCACCAGAATGGGTGTGAGAACAGAAATAAATAATCTAACTATTGATGTAATAGGTCTCATTTCATTTCAGGTCAGTTGTGATATACAGACTCTATATCCCTGCGATCAATAGTTGGATTTATAGGCACTCCAGAAGCGGGTCGTATCTGTTTTATTCAGACGGCAGGGTGACACGATGAGTAAGAGGCTTAGTTTGGGTATCTGTCTGACAGCAGGTATCCTCTCTGCTCAAACGTCCTCAAGCATCACTGAGTCATCCACCAGCTTTGTGTGCTCTCTGGAGCTGATGCTGTTGTTTGGCCTCTGCTTTGGAGGCAGAAAAATCTCAAGTATCCCTGCTGTGAGTCAGTGCGGCTACACCAAAATAAGTCTCGATTTCTGAGCCGATTGTGGTCTGGAAAGAACTCAAATCGGGCATTTTCAGGCGCGTTGCTTCTGATAGTGCGCCGATGGGGAAAACTTTTGGCCTTTCTTGGAGTTTCAAACCTGCCAGTGAAACAGTGATCGTTAACACACCATCCAAAGACCATCAACACACCAGCCGTGTGTTTCCGTGTTTGTTCCAGGCTGCTGACTCTCCCCACTTGTTGTCTGTGCCAATGACCTGGGTGAAGGAAGGAGGGACGGTGCGGCTGGATAAAAAGTACCTGCAGACAGATTACAGGGGGGTCAACTCTGACGAGATCGTCTACACCATCCAAGCTGCGGAGGGTCAGCCTAAATATGGTAACCGACTCTCCATTGGATCATTTAGTTTCATATCCGACTGTAAAACACCAGGTGTCAGTGATGTTAAGGTCATTATTTGACAGACCATCCTCTCTGTCCAGGTGAAGTGGTGCTGGTTTCCATGGCGGCTGACAGCCCTCCAGACGGCTGGCGCCCCTCGCTGGGCCACGACCGGGGCTTCACCTCCACCGCTTCCTTCACGCAGCGGGACGTGGACGATGGGACTGTCTGGTATCGCCACTTCGGCAGTGGACCTTACAGCGACTCCTTCCAGTTCCAGGTCAGCTGACAGCTGAGCGAGGGAGAACAGTCGCTATTCAGTAGTTTTCTACTTTCTCCTGCTCTTTGTTCGAGGTGTTGGTATCACACCTCCAGCTGGACCTCATACTGGTTTATCTAAATCGGTTTAATTCTGCCAATTACTCAAATTGGCTCCATAACTAAGCACACTGGGTGAACTCATGCAGCAGTCATTGTGCGATTACAACAGTGAAAAGAGGCATTTAAAAGCTTGTACCTCCATCTAATCGTCTCCCTCCACTCATCCTGCTTCTATGTTTTGTCTGCATCCACCCGAGCAAAAATGTTCCATTTCCTCTGCACTGCATTCAAATTAAACTCTCAAGTGTCTCTTCATTTTTGAAAGGAACTAAGGCGAAGAAATACAAAGCCATCACCGTCGGAACCACCGGAAGGCTTTGCGCCATTTGTCAGAGGTGGCAATTAAACAGGACAGTTTGTCAGATTGACGGTTTTTCATTCGCAGCCGCTCTGCAGCTGATTATTTTGAGATGGAAGGAAGAAGTGCAGCACTTCAAGTGCGTCTTCTCCAGATTCAACATGTTCCAGTTGAGATAATTATGCGTGTTTTTAACACGCATATAGGACATGGCATTAAATGACCCCACTCACCCTCTAAAGTAAATCTGATAGGGATGAAAATACATGGTAATTCTCTGTTTGCAGTTTGCAGTCAATAATTACTAGATTGTGTTATAACGTTTGCAATATACCTGCTTTATAAAGTCCTTTTAATAAGAGAGCAGATCTTGAAATTAAAGTCCAGTGTTTTTTCTTTTATAATCCAAGCAGAATTACATGAAAATTGGATACACAAATAAAAGATTATAATATGAACAAACAACCCATTCAGAAGCGGGCAGCCCATTTCCTCAGAACGCCGCTGAGAATAAGCAAAACAAAGAGCCCATAGGGTTCTGTTTCTGCAAGATGGATTATATAATCTGTAAGCTTTTTGTGTCTGCAGGTATCTGCAGCGGCCACGATGGCCCCGCAGAGTCAGGTCCAGACCTTCACCATCGGAGTCCTTCCTCAGATCCCAGGATTCCCTCAGCTCTCTCCCGACTGTGACCTGCAGATCTCAGTGAGGAATAATTACAAAAAAAAAGAAAAAAACAACTTTAAAGTATTGATCACCTCTTGAGCCAATACTGATATTTATGAATATTAACAATAAAAATATTACCAGCTGTTAACCAGCTGAGCTCAAATGTTGATATAGTCAAACCCACCCCCCAAGCTCCCCCAGCCAGAGACGTCTTTGTTATCCTTTTGTCCTCCTGTTTGTTTTTTATTTATATGGATTCTGCTTGTCCAATCCCAAGCGACGTGTCAGAGGTGGTGGATGTACTGTTGTAGCTGTTTTATCTCTGTTCTTCTCCAAGCGTGTCGTGTATGTTTGTGTGTCTCTGCAGGCTCTGGAGGATCGGGTGACTGAGATAACGCCTTCAGCTCTGTCCTTCATCGACTCTGAGACTCCCAGCGAGCAGCTGATGTACAACATCACTAAAGCCCTACCACCAGGACAAGGTGAGTAAACAGTGAACCATCTTAAAGCGTCTTAAACCATCGCGTGTTTAAGTCAAACGTGGCCACGGCAAGTTAAGCGCTTCACAAGTTTCTGGGTAAAGTGTTTAAAGATTGTTCATCAGTGCCATTCACTCTGGACTCTGACAACAAACTATTTTAGTTTTTGTCTAAATTTACTGTCTGGAACCATTGATTTGATCACGTTATCAGATGGCTGTGTTCTTTTTCTCTCTCGCCCTCTACCTCTCCATCTAATGAAACAAAAATGGAATTAGTCATATTCATCAACTAATTTGTTCAAATCTGTTGTGCTCAGGACAGATTAGGTTTAAACACACACATTTGTCCTGTGTAAGTCCTTCTCTGAATTTGACCCATTCCAGTCAGTATTAATGCGGGTTCCCATTAATGTCCCGTTTTTGGCCTCAGCTTTAGAAAAATAAATGTGTCAAAAACCATTTTGCAAATTGCAGCTGTTTAGAAGACAGACCCCATTAGTTGAAAGCACTGATTAACGCCCCCCTCCTGCTTTTTAGATTTTCTATAAAACCGTAACACACATTAATTCTTCATGTGCCATCAGGTGAGCAGCTAATTGCAGACAGCGATCGATTTCAGTCATCTTATTTATTAATTTTCCAATCACGGCACCGGAGGAACGGCAGCAGGGCCATACGTGACACATCTGTTGTCGCAGCTGCACATCTGTTGATGCACTGGCTCAACTGGATCCCCCAGCTTGTCCAGATGATTACCATCGAGCCCCAGTGGTAGCCTCCCCTCAGGGTCACCGGAATGTAGCCCAGCAGTTACCAGGCCCTGATTCTAAATTTAAACAGTGTCTCTACTGATGTTAGGGCTGCACCGTCGGCGATAGAGGTCCATCTCTCAGAACCATTTCTAAACTTAGTATGACCCCAAGCGGAGGTCAAATGTCAGAGGCTCACTGCTTCCCCTTTTTCCCTCACCCACAGGTGCGATCGAGCATCGCGACAGACCAAACATCCCGGTGAAACACTTCACCCAGGCCGACGTTAATAACAGGAAGATCATCTACAGACCTCCACAGGCACCCTCGCACCTGCAGGAGCTCTATCAATACTCCTTCATCGGTAAGATCTCATTTTCTGATGTGCGGCTGAGATAATTACTTTAATTCGTGATGTCCGGGCGACATCGATTTCTGTCTGATTTCTCTTTGAGTGGTCAACTTTTGGATGAGGTGCTGAGATGAGTCATTCAGCTGCGAACTGATGCGAAAACGTCTTGCTGCCTTTGAAGAGCAAATCTGGGCTTTTCAAGGAGAAAAGCTGAGCCCAGTTTGTCTGAGTCTTTGCAGCATTAAATCACCTGCAGATTTTCTTCTGTTCTACAGTTTGAATATTCGCTGTGGAACCATGTCAACTTGCCGAATCCCTTTTTTGTGCTCCATCACCTCGCAGAGCTAAAAATGCTTGTTTGTTTCATCTCTGTAGGTCTGCCAGAGTCGCTCAGCATCTATTTCACAGGTATGTGTTTCATCTTCCTCACTTTAGAGGGAGGTGGGAGGATGATGAGGAGCAGGATAGTTTTCTTAGCTTTCCCCAAACCCACACACCTTTGCTCCAAATCCTCTTTTGTCTTGAGGATTCCCGCCTCAGAATGCTCAGCCTCATTTTCAGCGTCCGCCTTCGTGCATCTTCGGCCAAAACATTTGCCTCAGCTTCCTCCAATCTTCTCCCTCCTCTTCTTTCACTTTTCTTTCTATTTTGTTCGCTGACATTCTTTCTGTTCTCGACTCTCTTTGCTTTTTTTACCCAACCTGCAATTTCCCGTCTGTCCTTTGATTTCATTTTTTTCCTCATTTAAAGTTCTATGCAATCTCTCATTTCTTGCCCTTTGGTGTTCTTTCTTCGCTGCTATTGTTATTTCCTCTCAATTTTCACTCTCACGTTCCATCTTCTCCACATTAAATCCTACCCATCCTTTCATCTTGTGCACTCCTGCACTTTTCAGCTGGTCGGCTACTTAATAAAGCTTTTCAACCACAGCTCCTGTGATCTTGCATTTTGTCTATCTTTCCTCCTCTCTATTACCGTATTTGCAGTTATTTTCCTCATTTTGTGGCTTTCACGGTCCTTCCGGTTGTTGTCTTCCAGTGTCTGATGGTGAACACACCACCCCTGAGATGGACTTTGCTGTCCTGCTCCTGTCCAACCATCAGCAGCCGCCCGTGTTTCAGGTCCTTGATCCCGTGCTGGAGGTCAGCCTGGGTGGACAGGCGCCCATCGGTAAGAGAAGAAAACACACCCTCCCAAGAAGCAACCTGCTGAAGTTGTTTGTGTAGCTGAAGATACGAAGAGTATTGTGTTTGAGTGTGTCTGAGCGTGTGTCTGTGCTTCTGTGAGGGCTTCATCTTCCTTCTTGCTGCTGTGTGTAGGTGGCCAGCAGTTGGCCGTGAGCGATGCTGACACGGCTCCGGATGAGTTGGACTTTGAGCTGGTGGAGGCTCCGATCCACGGGGAGCTGATGAAGACGGAGGGCAGTGCTCGCACCAGCATGGCGAATGGTGAGATGAATCCTACACGTGGGTCCACAGGATCGGGTCTGCAAACTCAGATTTTAACCGCAGGCTCTTTCTCACCAGAGGCTACCAAAACAGTGCACAGTAAGTTTAACAAGTAAAGTTAGAGAGGAAACATCAGGTTAAATAGAAAAGCTGGTGAGACCACAGGTCAAAAATCTTGAGTTTTTCTTCCAGTTCTTTCTTCTTCCAGTTGAAGAGGACCAAATAAAAGTCTTGAAATGATTTTCTCTTCCCACCTTCTTCTCTTCAGGTGACACCTTCACCTTCAGCGACGTCACCCGGAACGTCCTGTTCTATCAACACTCCGGGCTCTCCCGCCAAGACGACGCCATCACCTTCTCTGTCAGTGACGGCATCTCCATGGCGACGACAGTGGTGCAGGTGATGGTGTTGGGCTCCGGGGACGACGGCCCTCGGCGGGACCCGGCAGCCGCGTTGTCACTGGAAGTGGGCGAGAAAAGTAGCACGGTGATCAGGCGCTCGCACCTGGCGTACACCGTGAGTCCAAACCGTCTTTGTAACCGACTGCCCCACGCCTGCTTAGGCTCCACCCACAGCCTTTTGACGGCTGCGATCGCTGTTTCTCTTTCAGGACGACGTGTCTCCGGACGAGCAGATTCAAATCCAGCTGGTGTCCGTGCCAATGTACGGCATCCTGACCAGGAGCCAGTCCCAGCAGGAGCACCAGGAGCTGAGGGAGTACTCGTCCTTCACCATGGAGGACATCAACAAACTGAGAATTAGGTTTGAAACACTGCAGACCGCTGATCCTCCTAATTGTCTATATTGTTCTCACTGCTGTTGTGCAGCAGTTAATTCCAGTCTTTTGTTCATCAAACAGGTGACTAGAAGAACTGTTCTAATATAATTTAGGTGTTTTTTTTGTTTGTTTTTTTTGCCTTGAATCAGTCTAACAAAACCCACAAGAAAAGATATGCTTAAATTACCAGCTTCCATTTTCTCGTTATTGTGAAAAATGGCTCCGCAGAGGCTCTTAAAAAAGAATATTTGAATAAAGCCTGCAATTATTAACCTGAAATGACTTTCAAAGGCCGTCCCTTATTTTCCAAAAGCTGCCAGCCTGTAAACAGCACAGGTTCGTGAGGGCGAGGAAGAAAAACAAATTAACTTTGTTTTCAGTTGCTCCCCGGTGAAAAAACCTGAGAAACAACGAGGAGTAAATTATAAAGCATCCTTTATGAGCAGCGTTTTCAGTTTGACCTGCAGCTGCACTCATATTTATAAACTCAGATTTCAGTGCGTGGGACTGAAGAGCCCTCTGACCGAAGGTAAAACCACTCCTGAAAAAAGTCAAGAGCCTTTTACTGGAAAAGGCAAGTGGAGTTTTGGGCGAGCTGAGTTATAAAGAGGGTTCGAGAGGCAGTTAAAAAGAAAGTGTTGCTGTTGATGCCACTATGAGAGGGGCCTTGGCACCAAAGTCTGCTTAAAGATCAGATGCTCTTGATGTTCCCAGAAGCCGCAGGAGAAGCCTGCAACAGCAATCAAGTTAACATTTGTTATCAGAAGAAAACAACAACACACACATTAGAAGCACCAAAACCCAGTGAGAAAGTAAAAAAGAGGGACTAATTTGGTAGCTTCTCCTCTATCGTGTTCTCTGATCCAGTCTTTCGATGCACGCGATGCCAATTAGCATCACTCACGCATTACCTGCAAGGCCCTGGGTGTGAGGGTGAAAAGATGAAATCTAAATATTTAAATGCTAAATGCCCAATTTTCCTAATGGAGGCCGCTGATTAGCTTCGGCAGAAGCCGACCTCTGGGGGCAATCTTCAAATGGCCTGTGTTGGTCTCTGTCTCGGTGACTCACACAAACAAAAGCTGGCAATCGTCTGGTGAGAATTAAATGGGATTAGAGCAGCTTACACCGCGATTGGTTTAAATTTTAGCGGCGCTTTGCAGAGATTAGCAGTTTGTATTGTTGTGAAAGGACATAATGAAGCTCCAGCACTGGACTCAAAACCATATTTATGTACTCATCAACAGATAATTACACAACAGCTATTAAACAGCTGACAACACACATTTATCACTCGATTTGAAATATGATCTTTTCACTGACAGGTACATCACTTCCTTAGAGACAGGAAGCCAGCCGGTCACAGATATCTTCCACTTTGTTGTTTACGACGGAGACAATAATCGCCTTGACAACCAGATGTGCACCATCACCATCACCTCCACCCCGAAGCAGCCGCCCGTGGTCACCGTCCGCGGTGGCATCAAGGTGGGCCCGCCTCACAAACCTCTTTATCTTCACGTTAAACCAGGTCTGGGTCACGGTTCTGCTACCCGGGCCCCTCTGTAACTCTGTTTGGGGCCTGACCTCACATGGGCCCCGTCCAACAACAATTCTGGCTCCGGGCCCGAGCTACCGAGGCTGGAACGATCCCAGCGGTGGCTCAGGAGGGAAAGGTTGTTAGTTCAGTCCCTGACATTTGTGTTCTTCACCACCCTGCTTAAACCAAACCAAAATCCCGAGTCCTCTCGGAACGATGCAAAAACAGCTGTCGAATTTATAAACAGCCATTAAAAAGACAAATGAAGCAGAAGAATCCAACACATGGGGTGAACGTTGCACCACAACAAACTTTCTGCTCCTCTGGAGGATTTTTGTTTTTCCACTCTCGCTCCCGTCATCAGCGTCCTGTCGAGATGGACTCCATGTGGTGGAAAAGCCCTTGAGATACAAACTTGACCTGCCAATGAGGCGTTTTGACTAATATAAGGGAAAAAAAAAAATCCGAAGTTGTGCGAACGATGTCCAATGAGTCGAATAAGCCCGGGTTTGGACAAGTGGTGGAGGAGGAATGTGGTGTCAGATCTAATGAGGGTTGCGCTGCCGCTGCTGCTGCAGAGCTGTTCTCAGGGGTGAATCCCATCTTAGCGATGCAGAGTCATCCCTCATAAAGCCACGCCGTGATAATCCCTGCAGGTCCTTCTTCTAAATCTTCCTTTTGTTATCTGGGAGGCCCAATTAAAGAAGAGGAATACATTCTTTATGAGAAAACAACAGCCAAATATTCTGTGCAGGGTGCAGAGTTTCTTCCAGTGTCAGCAGGAAATTTGTCATGATGGCAACAAAAAGAAATCGTTTTAAAGTTGGGAGCAGCACAAACTTCCAGAAGCGATTCATGAATTGTCCCATAATTAGTTTTTGGAATGACTGTTCCTTAATTAAAAACGGAAGATCTTGGAAGATAGGTTTACAGATAAGTCCGGACAATGCAGCGGAAACGGGAGATCTTTTATCCTCGCTCTGCTGCTCTGATTGTTTTTAGGTACAGGAAGGCGGCCGAGTGAAGCTCTCCACCAATCACATCGTCGTGTTGGATCTGGACACGCCCAGGAAAGACCTGCTGGTTTGGCTCATCAGTCCTCCGAAGTACGGCCACATAGAAAACACCAAGAGAGGTGAGCTCTATTACCGCGCACAGAAGACACGGACGAGCAGGCAACACCGACACGGAGCGAAACGCGCACGTGCACACGAGGTCGTGCCCGCAAGACTGAATCATTTCCCCGTTTCTATTTATGTCAGACTCACGCGAACAGAGTAACGGTGGAATTCTCCGTGGTGCGCCCGCCATCTGTCACAATTCCGTTATGCGGTGAATTAGCGCTGCGGCACAGCCAGCTACAGATGGGGCCTTCAACAGAGACGCCGTGTCTTTTCCTGGGACCGCATATCAAACTACGGCTGTACAGAAAAGATGAAGGCATCAGTGAGGGGGAGAGCGGGCTGGAGCGGCGGCCGTCCCCCAACAGAGCGACTTGCGCGCGTGCGCGCGGGAACAGGAAAAAGGGGCGCCGCGCGTGTTTGCATGTTTGGTGTTTCAGTTTGCGCTCGGTCGGACAAACAGCGAGACGCACAGAACAAAGTACACACCTACATACATCTGCTGTATTTATATGCAAAACAGCTGCTGCCAGCACATCAGTATTCATGGGTGCCAGCAGCGGAAAACACGCGCAGATGCGAGGACATGCCAGACACGGATCCAATATTATGCATTTTCATTTACGCCAGTGACAGCTAATAATTAACCTGTTTTTTTTTATTTTGTGTCATTACAAATTGGGAGAAAAAAAACCTTTGCAAACAGCCATTGTTATGTTTGGTTTGTGCAGCATATTAAGTGACCGGGCCGAGGAGATGATGAGTGAGGCAACGGCGTTTAAATCTAAATAAAGTCCACATCCAGAGACCTAAACTGCTGCTTATTCAGCAAAGGGTGGTGATACAGCAGTCTCATCAAGGTTTTAGCTATATTCAGCTATATGAGTTAAGGATTTTACCTTAAAGTGTAAAACATTTTGTTTTTTTATTCCCGGTGTCAGAGGTCCTTACCGTGTTTGCAGACAGCGGGGATCAAACTAGAATATGAAAGCGACTGCGCCGCCGCCGCTGATTTCCCGGCCCGATTAGCATTCTGTAGGAGTTCCCGCTCAGATAAGAGGCTTCCTTCCTTCCCTCCATAACAGGCAGATGATGAAGATGTCCCCTGATTTACCGTGGTGCCTGACAGACACATGCTCATGCAAATCCCAACAGTGGCTCTTGCGCGTGCAGCCCTGACTCAGCTCACCGCCGCTTCATCTATCTTCTCCTACCAAAAGCCCCTCACTTTGTCTCAAACAAGAGGTTTGGAGATTGATGGTGCTCGTTCACCATGAGTCTCCTTCAGCGGAGCGGCAGTATAGTAGAGAACTGTAGGAGAGGCTCTGCCGCATCTGTCTGTATCCAGTTCGTAAAATGACTTTAAAAGGCTCTGAGGGGATAAAAAAAAGTCCATATTTAATGTCAGTCTGAAAAACAACTGCTTTAAAGGCTCCAAACTTTTCTTTGATTTGCTATATGTTGTTTCTAATGAAATCAACTGAAGGTTAGACACATAACAATTGACAAAAGTAAAATAAATGGAACACGACTGTTGAAAGTTGCTCTGCTTCACCCACCAGGAGGCTCTGCGGGAGGCTCCCAAGTCGTCACCCCCGACTCGCCTTTCTCGGTGGAGGACATGACCTCTGACAGCATCTTCTACGTCCAGGATGGCCAGCGCAAAGCTCAGGCCTCCCAGGATGTCTTCAGCTTCTACATCAGCGACGGACACGGCCAGACGGAGGCCCTCAGCGTCCAAATCGACATCCAGGTAGGCGGCGTCAGACGGCCAAGTGGAAGCTCACGTTGCCGTTTAGCATTACTCTTGCTCAAGAGCTGCATCCAGTCAGTCATGTCATAGTGCTCAGTCTGTCCCCTCTCTGCAGAGCAAAGCAGATAAGGAGCCCGTGGTGTCGGTCAGCAGCATCCACGTGGAAGAAAACTCCGGAGTCGTCATCACCAACTCGTCTCTCAGGGTCCTTGATCACAACACGCCAGAGAACGAGATCATCCTCACAGTCATCAGGAAGCCCTCCTACGGTGAGAACATTGGTTTACAATGACAGAGAAAAATGATACAGATCAGGTCACAGTAAAAATTACCCTATTATCACACTTTGCTTGTGCAAAATCCAGAAAAATAATCCCAACATTGCGACATGTGCCCAGAGTAAAATTTAAAGATGCAGAAGAAGTAGTGCCTGAAATTACAAGAAAGTGATTAAGTAAATTACAGTAAGTGGATCCACTTAGTGCTTGTACTTACCTAAGTCTGTAAATGCAATTAATCAAACAGCCCAGCTATTAATCTGTATTATAAGGATAAATTAAGCTCCAACTCTCTGAAATAACGGGTCTAATTTTCACTCCATAAAACAAACTCAACCCAGTCTTTCGAAAGCCAGCTGCAGGGCTTCAAAATAAGCATCATCGGAGTGAACTTTGACGCAGGCAGGTGGTGTAGGCGGCATAAATCATGTGGTGACACATCCAACTCGGAACCAACTGGGAAAGACGTTTCAGGCAGGTTGCACCGAGACACTGAAGAAAATGAGAACATCTTCTAACAATCAGTTAAAGCGCTTGATGCAACGATGTAAACTCTGGGTGGTACACAATGTTCTGAATGGAAAGATAAACTCGCTTGTCATGTTAAACGTTTAAGCATGACTCATTTGAAACTTCCACCTCAGTGTCAGGCTCTGGTTTGTGGACTTTATTAACACACTCCAGCCTCCTCCGCACTCCTTTAATAAAGAAACCATAAAGCTGGCTGCGAATGTCTGTCATAAAACCACAAGCGTGGACGAATGATGAGGCGGCAGGCGTGACCGCGGTCGTCCGGGGCAGCTCAGAAGGTTAACACAAAGCCGATCACCTTTACCTCTGATCACGTGTACCACCCCAACAACAATCGTATTTTACTACCGATCCATTAAAAAAGGATCTTTTTGTAAGGATCGTCCTTGTTAACTCCTCTCTCCACCTCAGGGAAACTACGCAGACGTCAGTTCTACTCTCAGCCTCTGGAGAACGGCCGGGTGCTCACGCAGGGGTCTACCTTCACCTACCAGGATGTCCTGGACCAGCTGCTGGTCTACACACCCGAAACCGCCAGCGGGGGCGCGGACGAAATGGCTTTCACGCTCACGGACGGCACCTTCACCTTCACAGGCCGCCTGGAGTTCACCATGGACGTCACCCGGAGCGAAGGGCCCAGGATGACGGTCAACAGGGGGCTGCAGCTCCCAGCAGGTGAGGGGCGGCGGAGAAGAAGGGAGAAAGAAGGAGAGATGAAGGCCTCACGAGGGTTCGGACATTTCAGGCACCGCCGCAAAGATCACGGAGCAGAATCTGAAGGGCACCGACATCGACTCGGACAACCTGAGGCTCAGGTACATTCTGACCAAGGACCCCCCCTCTGGCAAACTCCAGCTCAGCAAAAATGGAGGCGCGGAGAAGGTTTCCATCAAAGGTCCTGTCCAGAGCTTCACTCAGGATGACATCAACAAAGGTGCTGGCCTGGTTCTAACATATAAACCTTACTGAGACAGGAGAGGCGATTTATCAGAAGAGACAGAGGCAGCAGACGGCAGAGCTGCCTGTTTGTCAGTGGAGAACCTTCTGGATCTCCTTAGATATGAAACACAAAAACTTATTTAGTTGACGTGTTAGACAGTCTAATCCAAAGGTCACGTCTCAGGAAACACAAAATCCTGTTTTATACTTAACATTTTCTGTCTGCAAAAGGATATTTTACTGATATACAGATGCATCCTCTCAGGCTCTGCACCAACACCTTCAACCTCCATCATATGTTTAGCATCCGTGCTGGATTTAGGGACTCTTGAACTGAGCAGAAGCTGCTCAGAGCAAAGCTTTTTCATTGTCTGTTTTTATTAGGATTATGAGTTAATATGAAGGCCCCCAGTCGTTTGTTTGCGCTTAATAAGATGATCTCCTCCGCAGGTCTGCTGCAGTACAGCCATGAAAAAGGCCAGAAGGGAGGCAGCCTGTCCTTCAAGTTCAACCTGGTCGACCCCGAGGGCAACAAGCTGATTGACCAGTCCTTTTTCATCAGCGTGCTCGGTAGGGTTCCCTACATCCTCCGGGGCTCCCGGGGGCTGCCGGGCCTCGTTTTTCCCAGTTAGCGCAGCGGAGGATGCAATTACGACAGATGTATTTCTTTGTCCTGCGCGCCTACTGCTGGGCAGCATATGAGCCGTGCAGAGCATCACAGGTGCATCATTATATATCACAAACACACGACTGTAAGTTTAGCTTTCTTTACTCGTGTGGGAATGTTACTTTATTCTAATTAATGAGCCTAAAATGAGGAAATATTGTCTTAATTGCTGCTGTAGTGTGACTTATTTTCTTTGAGATTATTCTTTTTGATGTTTATTTTTGAAACATCAAAGTGCAAAATCAAAACATGCAGTTTTCCTCTTGTTTTTGTTGTTTCTCTTCTTTCCCATCACTGAGAAACTCCGACTGTTGCCGTGGTTCATGGGTGTAAACTCTTCATTATCGGCCGCTGGAGACTGATCGGCCGTCCCTCGTGGCTGAAGGGAACCCTGATTCTTCCCTATCTTTCCCGTTTAATTGCTGCTCCTTCTCTGTATCATTCCTTCTTATTTTTTTTTCCTTCTCTCCGCTCCTTCGTCTGGAGCTCTCTGGTCATATCTCTCCCAACCACTCTGCTCTCTGATTACTCGCCAGCATTTCTCATCCCTCTGTTCTCAAACCTTTATCACGCCCCCTAATCCTCTGATAAGTACTTGATCCAACCTCATCTTACCAGTCCCCTGATTGTACTTTTGTCAGACCTCCATTTAAAATACACCGTGATCTTATCTTCTCTCCTCTGTCACATCTTTTTTAAAAAATTTATTTTACCATGATGAGATATTCTGTCTGCTCAAATTGCGCCCGCACACGTGACGAGCGCCACCGCGGCGGTACATGATGGGTCCATGCCGCTCCTCTCTCCCCCCCAGAGGACCGTCTCCCTCCGTCTCTGGTGGTGAACAAGGGCGTGGTGCTGGATGAAAACTCGGCAAAGAGGCTGACCACGCTGCACCTCTCGGCCAGCGACCAGGACAGCGAACCGGGCGAGCTCGTCTACCGGGTCACCAAGCAGCCGAGCCTGGGTCACCTGGAGCACGCCACCAGTCCAGGTATACACCCTACAATTACCTGCACCAGGTCGATGGCAACATGCCTCTTAATTATTGTTATTAACAACAATTTAAGGACTAAAATAATATATTAATAAATGGGCCTTGTATTTAATTTCTATTTAATTGAAAAAGATAAACAATAAATGGACAGTTTCAGATATCTAAGCTGTAATGGGACAAGAAAGAAACACAGAATTAATACTGAAACTCTGGTGCTGAAACGGCGACATCCGTTTGAACACAACTGGGGGAAAAAAAGATCCTTTCATTCGTTGATTTTTATTCGCTGCTCACTTTAGCTATATGAGATCTGGGTACAAACACACTGGTGGAGCCGGTGGTCATCCAGAGAGGGATGACCTTGCTCCTCCTTATATGCCATCCATTCTGGGCGTCAGCTTTAAAATGGAATCATAAAGCACCGCTCCTTCCTCCAGCACCACACGCAGAGATATTGAATGTTGCCTCAAATAAATTCCGTGTCTGTGCGGTGAATTCCGAAACTCTTGAGATAAAGCAGCCGTTATAAAGGCATCACTCCCTTTGCCCTCAGCTCTATAAAACCTCTGTTTTTATTTCCACTGGGATAGGAAATGACTCCTCTCACATTATTTCACCATCAACTGAAGAAATTAGTTTTTTAAAAAGACATGCTGCATCTTCTGAGAACAAAGGGCTGATTATTTGCTTCCATGCTGTCGAACAATCAGGCCTAAGCTGAATGGATTCTCCACATCCCTCAACACTCCTCTAGCATGCTAATTAGCTGTTCCTTGCGCACACTGTGTCCCGAGCATCCTCCGTTTGTTCCGAGCATCCTTTCACCACAGAGCTGGAGACCAGCTCCGGATAATTACAACCAGCTATTCATCCGATCTCACTGCAGGCCAAAATTGCCAGATAGCTTTCTGACACTTCGGCTTGTCTGCGTACCAGGAGCGAGAAGCATCACAGACGAGTTCTGTCAAAATACCAAACGGGTTGTTCCCTGTAAGTTTATGGCAGCGACGTGAGCTAAAGCACACCTGCACCAGCAGCGTCTCCCTCTTACCATCACAAAACAACAAACAAGTGCACAGGATTGATGTTTGTGCCAAGAAGAGTGCAGCTTCCCTGTCAGGATCCTCCTAAGAGTCTCTTCATCTCCAACGAGGAGCTCATGTAATAACTCACAAAAGGAAGTGCAACGAAGTCAGAGGCAGCCAGACTGATCTGCTGATCCAAGAGGACCTAATTAATTCTGGCAGCCGTGTGGAATCGTGGAAAAGCTCCGTGCCGCTCTCGCACATTTGCCGTCTGCTAGTAGCAATTTTAATTTCTGTAATTGGTGCTCGTTCACAAATTGGGATGTTTCTGTGCGGAAATCAGACTTTTTGAAATCGCTTGTAGGTGTCATTTTCTTAAAATATCCACATGAATCGCCCTGTCATTGATCGTTCTCCATCTCATTTATTTATTGTCATTTAAAAAAAAAAGAAAAAGAAAACCTTTTTTCAATTAAAAATTCAAATCAAAGAAAGACAGTTATATTGTAATCAGTCAGAAATTGTGAATCTAACAGTAAAGTCCTGGTAAAGAACAAACTAGATGTTAGAGTTGAACCATAGTTTAAATATCTTGTCATATAGCAGTTTTCTGTCAGTGCAAAACACATTTCTCAGCAGCATAATTCCTATTAGAAACAACTAATATTTCCCTTGTTTCCTTTCATGTGCCACAATTATGATAATTTATTTTATTTCTCTAAAGCAGATACTAATGCAAACATATATTAGATAAATACTCCACTGATGCTAAACATGTGTTTGTTACTTTCAGTTTATTGAATTTTCAACATTTAATTGTTGCAGTCAAACATGGTTTGTGTTTGAATTGGTTAAAAGAGGAAAGTGTCTGAACACACCCATACAGAAAGAGAGAAAATCAGTGAAATGTCAAATATTAGCTCAGGATCTGTCATTTGTGATAGTTATGTCTGGAAAATTGTTTCAGATTAAATGAAGAAATCAGGAAGTTCATTTCTTTTCTTGAGGTTGTCAGTTGTTGCTGTTCCAATGAAGGAAAATAAATGGCTTGTTTTCAATGTTCATGTGTCTCCAGGCACCAGAATCAGCACTTTCACGCAGGCCGACCTGGTGTCACGCAGCATCCAGTACATCCACACCAGCGAGGAAGAGAAGCACGCAGACCAGTTCTCCTTCGTTGTGTCGGACGGAACAAATGAGGTGAAGTCTGGGAGTTTTGTTGTGTGATTTCACTGATGAGCATCACCCCGCGGTGTTAATATGAAACATCTCAACACGATGCTCCAGCTGAAGGTTCAGGCCATTAAGTGTTTTAATAGGAAAAGGAAAATTAACTCACGCTCTGGTCAATGTTTTGACATGGCTAGTTCACCGAGGTCACTAAAAAACTAAAATCCATTCCTGGGGTAAACAGCCTTGCAAGCAAATCCAGTAGAAATTAATTAAGATTTTCATTATTTTTTTTTTATTTAATTTGTTTTATGTTTGAACTGGCTTTCATTCACCTCATTTCTTCTGGATTCGGTGTGTTTACCTCAGAAATGCATAAACTCAGTTATCAATTTAGTGAGTCTGGAATTCAGCCTGGAAACTTCCTGCAATCTGATTTCAAACTCCTGGACAACACTAAAAGAGTTTAAATGTCATCTCCACCATCAAGAATTAACAAGAAGTAAAAAGGGGCCGAGTAGCAGGCCTTGAGGGATGCCTTCACACTTGTTGACTGATGATTAGCTGTTTTTCTCACTTTGTCTCTGGGGTTCAAAACATTTTAGTAGCTTTCTTGTTTATTCTCAGAAGAGAAATGTTATAAATATATTTATAAAACCCAAGTGTGGACTGAGAGTGATAAGGAGAGACACCCCTCCTCCCAATTGTTTGACAATGCATAAATCTGCCTTGCTAATCCCGAATAATTAGGACCACAACAACTCAAGTAAACAGGCAAAAAAGATCATTTGGCCTTCACGCGTGGCCGCCTGCAGTGTGTGGCAGCTTTCTGTCCTCCTCTCTGAGGTTGTTAAGACTCCAAAAATAATTTTTTGTTGATATCAAGCTTTTCTGCCTTAAATCGACACGGTAACAGAGGACCTGCTCAGTTCCTGATGACATTAAACCACCGGAGCCCAAACTCTGCTGTGTTTCCGCTGTGGTTTGGGCTCTTTAAGCTTTCCCATGTGGAATGTTGGTGTTAGATTTCTTTAGCTCATCGCTCAGTTTAGACACTACATTTCACAGCGTTCTCTCTCGTCTGTAAAGTGCACAACTCATTTAATTGTTACTCAGCTCCTGGCTGCAAGGAGCAACATCTGGATACTTTCCAGACCACCCCTTCTACTTCATGCCACGGAATACCCGTGTATGCCTCTCACATCTACGCTAAATCATTTACAGCCCCTTTTAATCCGTCCTTCCTCATCCTGTGCCGCTTATTGTATTGTGGATGTTCCGCTCCAGGTTTCCCAGACGTTCTACATCACTATCAAGCCTGTGGACGACTCCCTGCCCCTGCTCCAGGTTCCAGGCATGAGGGTCCAGGAAGGAGTGAGGAAGACCATTACAGAGTTTGAGCTGAAGGCCACAGACGCTGACACCGAGGTCAGAACCTCAATGTTATTTTATTTTAGAACTTAACAGATCGTCACCATCATCATCATCATCATCATCATCATCATCATCGTCCTGTCTCCTCTTGCAGGCGGAGTCCATCGTCTTCACCGTCGTCCAGGCCCCTCGCCACGGCACCATCGAGCGCACCGGCAACGGGCAGCACTACCGCCAGACCAGCAGCTTCACCATGGACGACATCTACCAGAACCGCATCAGCTACAACCACGACGGCTCCAACTCGCTCAAGGACCGCTTCACCTTCACCGTGGCCGACGGCACCAACCTGCTCTTCATGGTGGACGATGGCGGCAAGGAGGTGATGTGATGGCGGCCTGCTGACTTTTATATTACGGCATGATGATTGAATTAGCGGAGCGGCTGCATGGCTGGATGCTCATGTGTGTTTGCCCTGACCTTTTTATGGCTGCAGGGTGTGTGTGTGTGTGTGTGTGTGTGTGGGTGTGTGTGTGTTGGTGAGGCGGTGGTTTATAGACAGGAGTAAAAGTGATGACATTTCCCCAGATTAAAAACGTGATTCTCTTTTAAAAAAAAAAAAAAGAATGATTTCTCAAATCCAGACATTTTTGTGTGGAAGAAGCCCTGCACAAGTGTGTGTGTGTGTGTTTGTGTGTGTATGTGCATGTGTGGCAAGAGAGAGAGTGTGGAGGGCTGGCTGTGTGGAGGACGCCGGGAAATGACTTGTCACCTTCCCACCAGTCCTCCATCACCTGAGACTGCCAATAATCAATAACATTAGTGCACCTCAGTGTAGCTGCAATTGATATCCCTAACACACACACACACAAATACACATACACACACACACACACTGTAGGCCGGTGTTTACTGTCACATTTCAGCTTATGTTATGATGCTCAGAAAATATTTTCTGACCTCAGCTCTGGAGCTGCAGCCGTGTAATTTATAAATCACTTTTTGGATGGATTCATCCTTGAAATGGCAGGTCTGAAAGGTGTTGTGGCTTTTTTCTGGAACATCCTCTCAGACCCTGATAAGAGAGCAGTTAGGGATGGATGAAAATGCTTTATTACAGCCACAATGTGGATTCAAGCATTTCTATAGCAGCAGCCACACTACACTAAAGTAGAGATAATCCTCGGTAAATCAATAAAGCAAACTCACTATTCCATCAATGTCCGGTGAGGTTATCTTTTGAATTCCTCCACCTTCCTCAAACTTGTTTGCAGATTGTGACAGCTGCTCCTCAAAAGTTCAAGATCGACATTCTTCCAGTTGACGATGGGACGCCGCGCATCGTCACCAACCTGGGGCTGCAGTGGCTGGAGTACATGGAGAACAAGGTGGTTCATGACTTCTCCCCGCGTGCTCTTTGAGGGGAGAAGTCATGAACGGATGGCACTTTGAAACAGACATTAGGAAGCGATATTGAATTTGCAGCGCAGATTTGCTTCCTGTCAGTTATTATCAAGTTCATGAGGCTTTTAAGAGCAGCCTGCTGGGTAGTTACAGAGAGTTCTGCGTACTCAGCACCCTCCACTGGAGTCAATACTGCTTTTAAAAAAGACTTGATTGCTCCAACTTTCCCTGAGTTCCCTGCTTAACCTGAAACGTCCAGCTCCCCCTGGTGGTCGACTCAAGACTTAAGCTTATTGTACGCATATGTAAATATTTAATGTGCGACAGCATCTGCATCTCTAACAAATGGAAGAAAACAATTCTTCAATTACAGTTTTCTAGAGGAAAGGCCATATTCGGTGGGAGGCTGAAAATAAACATGTTCGTTAGACAGTAATATTTCATGAAAGAGAGGGAGTCTGATGTGGAGTCATAAAAGTTCCAGTTAAAGTGAGACAGGCAGCAGCATTCGCTTGAACTAGTTTTCTGTTTAAATTCATTCATTCAAAAGAAATCTATAACTACCGACATGTTTCAGTGTTGTCAGTGTCAGAGGATAAAGACTTTCATTTCTCATGTGTTATTTCACTGACGTATGGTTCAGTTGTGGAGGCGAAGCATGAGGATGTCAGTCAGAATGCGGCTGTGTTTATGTCAGGCCACCAACCTCATCACCAAGAAGGAGCTGCTGACCATGGACCCCGACACAGACGACGGGCAGCTGGTCTACCAGGTCACCACGGAGCCGAAGCACGGCTTCCTGGAGAGCAAGCTCAAACCTGAGAACCCCGTCACCTCATTTACGCAAGGTACACACACACAAACACACACACACACACACACACACACACACACACACACACACACACACACACACACACGTAGAGGTTTATATCCTCTCATACCCCACCTCTTTGGGTTTGGGACTCCTCTGCCTCTCTCATTCATTCGTTCTTCTCAACAGTTATTTCTGTTCGTTCTGATGTTTTTTCGCTGGAATTATCTCTTTTTGTCCGGTCCTCATTTAGAAAGTATTTTGTTCTCATCCTTGCAAGGCGTAGACGAGCAGGATCTCTGTGCTAATGATGACGTTCGTCTTCATCTTGCAGGTTTTTATTCCCCTCATACAGTACCTTAGAGAACAAAGCCAGAGGCAGAAGATAATGGAGTCATTCTGTCAAGAGAAAGTCGTTCTTCAATAGATTTGGACCTTTCTTGTCTCGTTCTTTGCGCCCTGACTGACGATCGATGCCTATTTATAATTCCATCATTGGGTCATTTATATTCTGAGCTGGTTCTTCTCTAGCTGACATCAACCTGGGTCTCATTCGCTACGTGCTGCGTGAGGACACGCTTCAGGAAACCATGGACAACTTCAAGTTCCTGGTGAAAGACAGCAAACCCAACGTGGTCAGCGACAATGTTTTCCACATCCAGTGGTCGCTCATCAGCTTTGAGCACAAAAGGTTGCCCCTCTTTCACTCTGCAAACACACACACACACACACAGCTTAAACACGAGTGAGTAAGACAGGACTCCTGCCCCTGCAGCTACAACGCGAGCGAGAAGGCCGGAACGGTGGCGGTGACGGTGAAGCGGACGGGTAACCTCAACCAGTACGCCGTTGTCCTGTGCCGCACAGAGCAGGGCAGCGCCACCTCCACCAGCAGCGTGGGGACCCGCCCGGGCCAGCAGGACTACGTGGAATACGCTGGACAGGTGACTCACGCCTCCACGCCGATAACTCAGTCATGGTGTCAGGCCTCTCCTCTCCTCTCTCCTCCTCTCCTCTCCTCTCTCCTCCTCTCCTCTCCTCTCCTCTCCTACCTATTCTATTCTCTACCTACCTCCCTCTCCTCCTCTCTCCTCCTCTCCTCTCCTCTCCTCTCTCCTCTCCTCTCCTCTCCTACCTATTCTATTCTCTACCTACCTCCCTCTCCTCCTCTCTCCTCCTCTCTCCCCTCCTCTCCTCTCTCCTCCTCTCCTCTCCTCTCCTACCTATTCTATCCTCTACCTATTCTATCCTCTACCTGTCCTCCTCTCCTCCTCTCTCTCTACCCATCTGTCCATCATCAGGAGGGTCCCCCTACATGAGCCTGGTCCTGCTCAAGGTTTCTTCCTGTTAAAGGGGAGTTTTTCCTTGTCACTGTTGCTTGTCTGGGGTTAGGCCCTGGGATTCTGGAAAGGCCTTGAAACTATTTTTGGTTGTAAAGACGCTACAAAAATAAAGATTGATTGATGGATTGATTGATTGATTGACTCAACTGGGGCTTGGACTCTTCTGCGGTGTTCATTCGCCCGTTTCGTCCAAACTCACAGGTCCAGTTTGACGAGCGCGAGGACACCAAGGTATGCACCGTCATCGTCAACGACGACAAGGTGTTTGAGGGAGTGGAAAGCTTCCACGTGGAGCTGAGCATGCCCGTGTACGCCCTGCTGGGGGGAAACACCCGCGCCGTGGTGAACATCAACGACACCGAGGACGAGCCGCGGCTGCAGTTCGACAAGAAGACGTACCACGTGAACGAGAGCAGCGGCCTGGCCCAGATCCCCGTGGAGAGAAAAGGCACGGGCTGGGCGGCGGCCGGTCGGGCGCACATTCAGGTCCTGTACGGTGAGCTCCCTGTCTGACCCTCCTGACCGTCTGCGCCTGCTCCCCTCTCAGGCGACACCTCCAGCACCGTGTCGGCGCTCTGCTACACCGCCGCCAAGTCGGCCCAGGGCAGCGGCCCCCGCGCCCTCGAGTCGGGCTCCGACTACAAGAGCCGCGGCATGACCGACGACAACCGCGTGGTCTTCGGGCCCGGCGTCAGCATGTCCACCTGCGACGTCAAGCTCATCGACGACAGCGAGTACGAGCTGTCCGAGGAGTTCGAGCTGGTGCTGGCGGATGCCTCCGACAACGCCCGCATGGGCGACGTGACCTCGGCCAAGGTCGTGATCGACGGGCCCAACGACGCTTCCACCGTCTCCCTCGGGAACGCAACCTTCACCTTCAGCGAAGATGCTGGTGCGAAAAACATTTTCCTTCAGTTGCTTTAATCGGTTTTCCCCAACAGATTAGGAAACATGTGAACAGCAAAATCACATTATTCATTCAAAGGAAGTTACATCATTTAAGTTTGATGAATCGGAAACTAATTAACAGTTTGGACTCTATTTGACGTCCCTGGCCGAGGATGGAGAGCACTTTGAGGTCATCTTGACTCACATTTAACTGTATGAGCAATCAAGTAAGAAATGATGAGCAACGCCATACTTTAAGACTGGTTTGAGGAGATAAGACGACGTTTAAAAAAAAGTACATCTGTCTGTTCTGCATCCTCGTCCTCCCCTCACTCTTTTTTAAACAGCTTTATTCTTGGTTAAAAGCATCAACAGTGCGGGCTTGAACAGGCAGCATGATTAACCCAGCACAATCGGCTGCAACATCTGCCGTCAGTTTGTGAATTGAATGACTTTGAATCTACAGTTGGGTCCTGCTGACAGTCTTATTTCTTCTTATTTCTTCCCAACTCGTTTTTTGCTGTAACAAATGTTTCCAAAACACAACCTGATGATGTTTCCGTCAGTGTTCAGTGGTCATCTTTTTTTTTTTTTTTTTTTAATCATCTCCAGGCACAATTGAGATCCCAGTGCTGCGCCACGGCAGCGACCTGACCTCGCTCACCTCCGTGTGGTGCGCCACTCGACCTTCAGACCCTCCCTCGGCCAGCCCGGGAGTCGACTACATCCCCAGTTCCAAGAAAGTGGAGTTCAAACCTGGAAAAACAGTAGAGGTGAGGACCCTGACTGTTGACACATGTAGATAAAAACAAATAAAAACAACTGCTGTGGCTTTGTTTTCTGCAGACTTGCAGCCTGACCATCATGGACGACGTCCAGAACCCGTCCATCGAAGGAGCCGAGTCTTTCGTGGTGTTTCTCAGCTCTCCTCAGGGGGCCGTTCTTGAGGAACCATACGAAGCCAACGTCATCATCTCTGACACGTTCCAGGACAGTAAGTGACCGACTCTGGCCTCTCTAATGGATCTTCTCTTGTTCCGATTGGGGTGCCTCACACATTGACTCGTCTGTCAGTTCCCAGCATGCAGTTCGAGAAGAGCGCCTACACTGTGAAGGAGAGAGAAGGTGTCCTCCACATCCCCATCCACCGCACAGGGGACCTGTCCTTCAAGTCGTCCGTGCGCTGTTTCACCAGGACCATGTCAGCCATGGTGATGGATGACTTTGAGGAGAGGAGGAACACGGATGAGTCCCGCATCACTTTCTTCAAAGGAGAGAAGGTAGAGAACGAGATTCATCCCCTCTTTTCTCCCTTTCTTCATCTGCTGACCTGCACTTTTCTTTCTTGTCAGGTCAAAAACTGCACGGTTCACGTCAACGACGACTCTGTTTATGAGCCTGAAGAGGAGTTCCAGGTGCATCTCGGGACACCGCAGGGTGACCACTGGAGCGGCGCGATGGTGGGCGCCAGCGACATCGTCACCATCACCATCACCAACGACGAAGACGGTAATGTCAACGTCGCGTAAAACAAACAAATTCTTTACTTTTCCACGCAAAGTGGTATTGCCATAGCCAGCCGCGACCACTAGAAGGCAGCACCGTGACCATCCTCCTGTTCCTCCAGCTCCCACCATCGAGTTTGAGCAGGCGTCCTACCAGGTGAGGGAACCTGCCGGCCCAGACGGCATCGAGGTGCTCAACATCAAGGTGATCCGTCACGGTGATTTGGACCGGACGTCCAAGATCCGCTGCAGCACCCGAGACGGATCTGCCCAGTCCGGAGTGGACTACAACCCGAACAGTCGAGTGCTTAAATTCACCCCTGGTCAGTGCTGAGAATTTTTGTTTTACTCCAGAAAAAGTTTTGATTATTTGTAAAGATTTTTGCACATATATATATCGGAGCACTTTCTAAACAAAGAGAAATAAATTATATTAAATGAACTCTACACTCTTTTTCCGTAGGGATGGACCACATCCTGTTCAAAGTGGAGATTCTGTCCAATGAGGACAGGGAGTGGCACGAGTCTTTCTCATTGGTTCTCGGCCCTGATGATCCCGTGGAGGCGCTGCTTGGGGAGATCCCCATGGCAACAGTGACCATTTTGGACCAGGAGGCTTCAGGCAGCCTCATTCTTCCTGCCACACCTATTGTAAGTGGCTAGCTTCAAATGATCCACCCACATTTGTCCATACATAAGATGGGCTGAAACAAGAAAAAAGCCAAAATTCAAGCACCTTTTTGAAGGATGAAAGTGGTTTGCTGACTTCTTTATTGTCAACACACATTTTGCTGTTTCGGGCTGTGCTGAAAGGTTACCCATTTTCAGCCTGCAGCAACAGACACCCCTTTTGTACAAAAGCACTCCGCTGTCATTATACGTACTCACCAACATGAAACAGGAGGTGTGTTTGACCTCGGGTGGTCAGCCTTTCATGTTTTTCGTGCATTTACCCAGAACCACTGAGCAATCACTGTCGCCAAATTGATATCCTTCTGAAAATATGGCTGACTGAAGCACCTGCCTCTCAGCACTTTAACACCAATTTTCATCTCGCGTTCGGTTTGTGCTCGAACCTGCTTGTCTGAAATGCCCGGAATTCCAGGAATTAACCGTCTGCCTGTCTCCCAGGTGGTCTCGCTGGCTGACTACGATCATGTCCAGGAGGTGACGAAGGAGGGCAGTAAGAAGCTGCCCTCCCCGGGCTACCCCCTGGTCTGCGTCACCCCCTGTGACCCCCACTACCCAAAGTACTCGGTGATGAAGGAGCGCTGTGAGGAGGCGGGCATCAACCAGACCCGCGTTCACTTTTCATGGGAAGTGGCGGCCCCCACCGACACCAACGGGGCTCGCTCCCCCTTCGAAACGGTGACCGACACCACCCCGTACACCAGCGTCAACCACATGGTGAGCAGCCAAAGGCGCCGGCGTCTTCTGTGCGCGACCTCTGCGTCACGATACGCGTTCCCCTCAGGTCCTGGACAGCATTTATTTCAGCCGCCGCTTCCACGTCCGCTGCGTGGCCCAGGCCCGCGACAAGGCGGGCCAACTGGGAACGCCGCTGAGAAGCAACATCGTCACCGTCGGCACAGAGGGCTCCATATGTCACACGCCAGTGACCACGGGCACCGCCAGAGGCTTCCAGGCTCAGTCTTTCATCGCCACGCTCAAGTACCTGGACGTCAAGCACAAGGAGCACCCCAACCGGTGAGCGCTGATTGCAAAGCGTCGAGCGAGACTCGAGGCGGGCCCCGCCTTTCAACGCCTCCTCTTGTGTCCAGCATCCACATCTCAGTGCAGATCCCTCACCAGGACGGGATGCTGCCGCTGGTGTCCACCATGCCGCTGCACAACCTGCACTTCCTGCTGTCGGAGTCCATCTACCGGCAGCAGCACGTCTGTTCCAACCTGGTTAGCCTCAAGGACCTGCAGGGCCTCTCCGGTTAGTCTCCGCGCTCTCCGGTCGCTTTGACAGCGTCACGTGTCGCTGAGTGCTGACCGCTGGCCCACAGAGTCGGGTTTCCTGGACGATGTGTCCTACGACAGCATCTCCCTGGGCCCCGGTTACGACCGCCCTTACCAGTTCAACCCCAACGTCCGGGAAGACAAAACCATCCAGCTGTACAAGCACCTCAACCTCAAGAGCTGCATTTGGACCTTTGACGCCTACTATGACATGACGGAGCTCATCGACGTCTGCGGGGGTTCTGTCACCGCTGATTTTCAGGTATTGGTCTCCACCCGAGTTTTAAATTAAAACGAGATTTTTCTTCTAAATAACCTCTGGACACCTTCCAGGTTCGGGACTCGGCTCAGTCCTTCCTGACGGTCCAGGTTCCGCTCTACGTGTCCTACATCTATGTGACGGCGCCGAGAGGCTGGGCCTCTTTGGAGCACCACACAGAGATGGAGTTTTCCTTCTTCTATGACACCGTGCTCTGGAGGACAGGTCAGAATCACAGCTGACCTTCGTTTAACCTGTTCACACCTGGTGCTGTAGGGGGCGCTGTTCGCTCTCATTATGTCAAAGAAAGTATTGTTTAGTACATTTAATTAACGCTACATTTATGGATTATAATTGTATTTATGACACTATAATATACAAATAGTTTAGGGCAATTAACTGGTGTGTTAAAAATGTGTGTTTTATTTTAAATTTCTTTCATATTTAAGCCCACATCTCTAAATGCCTGACATTAAACGACCATCCTCGGTGGTATTTTTGTTCTTTGGCTCGGTTCTGAACCGCTGCACGCTGAGTTTGATGTGCTTTGGCGTTTCGTCCCTGCAGGTATCCAAACCGACAGCGTTCTCTCAGCCAGGCTGCAGATCATCAGGATCTACATCAGAGAAGACGGACGACTGGTGATCGAGTTCAAAACGCATGCCAAATTCAGAGGTTCAGAGTTCCAGCGTCCACTCACATGTTTCAGGAGTCTGGAGAAATCTATAAAATAGACTTGCTTTAGTCTTATTCTTCCTCTCTTTTTGTCCCCATCAGGCCAGTTTGTCCTTGAGCACCACACTCTGCCGGGCCACAAGTCCCACCTGATGCCCCCCGACCACCTCGGGGGCATCGAGTTTGACATCCAGCTGCTGTGGAGCGCTCAGAGTTTTGACTCTCCGTACCAGCTGTGGAGGGCCACCAGCTCCTACAGCAGGTCAGTCAGTCCATCCACCGTCACCCTCGGTAACACAGGAACGGTAACGGAGACTGACACAGTAAGCACTTAAAGTGGAACCGAGGAGTTGACGTGTTCACTGTGAAAACAACGTGACAACACAGAAGGTAGTTTGGCAGAATGTGTCAGTGTGGTTTTCATTTGTCGGCAACAGGAAGGACTATTCTGGGGAGTACACCGTCTTCCTGATCCCCTGCACGGTTCAACCAACTCAGCCTTGGATTGACCCCGGTGACAAACCTCTGTCCTGCACAGCTCACGCGCCAGAAAAGTACGTCCTCCAAATACTCCGAACCCTGTCTGGTTTGGTTCTTCGGTCTCGTTGTGGATTCTGCTCCACCAGAGGAACAGGACCAGAAAACAGGTTGCTCACGCCCTGAAATGTGTTGTTCTCCAAAAGGTTCCTGGTTCCCATCGCTTTCCAGCAGACCAACCGACCCGTCCCGGTGGTTTATTCCCTCAACACAGAGTTCCAGCTGTGTAACAATGAGAAGGTGTTCATGATGGACCCTGCAACCGCTGACGTTTCTATGGCTGACATGGACTACAAGGGGGCGTTCTCCATGGGTAAGACTGCAGCAGGACTGGCCCTAAACATCGGTGCTTTCAAATTTATATTTAGATTCATTTTTATTTCGGTTTTGAAACGTGTTCTTAAATGTATTGACCACAGCCACATTTGAAGTGAAGCATGAGAACGTAAAATGCGTGTCTCTGCCCCCCCTGCAGGTCAGACTCTGTATGGCAGGGTCTTGTGGAACCCTGAGCAAAACCTGAATGCAGGCTACAGACTGCAGCTAGAGAAGGTTTACCTCTGCACGGGCAGGGACGGATACGTGCCCTTCTTTGACCCCACTGGGACGCTGTACAACGAGGGGCCGCAGTACGGCTGCATCCAGCCCAACAAGAACCTGAAGCACCGCTTCTTACTACTGGTATGAGTGTCCCCTTTGGTCTGCTGGTTCTTTACGTGTTGATTAATACCAGACGGCTTCCGATCAGGTGGAGCCAGAACATTTGAATAAAATGTGGACAATCTCGCAACGGCGCTTCTAATTGTTAGTTATGACCTGCTGCACCAGTCTGATCAGATCCATCCCTCAGAATTATTTCCAGGCATTCAAAGATTGTGGCGAACACAAAACACCTACACTATGTAAATTATCGTTAGAGCCCAGACTCATGTTACAGTTGCTTCAGCACATGAGTGAGTCCTTGTTTTTTTATTTTTAATTTTAAACAGTAAGTTTAAAACTTCCACGGTGTCCCCGCAGGACCGTAAGCAACCAGACGTGTGTGAAAAATTCTTCCACGATGTTCCCTTTGAGGCCCACTTTGCCTCAGACATGCCGGAGCTGCAGCCCATGTCGGCCATGCCTGGGGTCGACGGCTTCACCATGAAGGTGGATGCTCTGTATAAGGTGCGTGGAACCGGTGGCGCTTCCTCGCTCTTTGTTTCATGTCATGAAGGGAGTTTTATGTAATTCCAATCGCCATTTAAGGTGAGGATTCCATCGTTCAATTTCCCTTTGCTGATTGGTAGGTGGAGGCGGGGCATCAGTGGTACCTGCAGGTCATTTACGTCATCAGCCCAGAGTCCAGGTCCAGCCCCAGGATGCAGCGTTCGGTGACCTACCAGCTGAGCCGCAGCAGGCGGGACCTGGTGGACCGCAACGGGCGCCTGACGCTGGACGAGTCCCTGATCTACGACAACGAGGGCGACCAGGTGAAGAACGGCACCAACATGAAGTCGCTTCGCCTCGAGGCGGAGCCCTCCGCCACCTTCAACGCCCACGTGGGCAGCTCGGTGGGCGGGGGGATAGCGGTCCTCACGCTGCTGGTGCTGGTCCTGCTGGCCTCCTGCTTCCTGTTCCGCCGCTGCCAGCGGTCGGCCAAGAAGAAGAGCAAGAAGGCTCCGAAAGCGTACGAGGAGTACCCGCTCAACACCAAGGTGGAGGTGTGCATGGACAAGTGCGTGGAGAAGAACTTCAGCTCCAAACACTGCACGGTGAGGAACGTCAATGTCCTCAACCGCAACCAGGAGCCCAACGGCAAGGCCAAGTTCAAACAGGTCAACCTGGAGGTCAAACTCCACAACAACCTCAACGACGGCACTGAGGTCTGAAACACTGAGGGAGGAGAGTGGGAGAGAGAGAGGAAGAGAGAGAGAGAGAGAGTGGGAAGAGAAGTAGATTTTTTTAAAAATGGTATTTTCTAAAAGAAAGTTTGTACTTGAGGAAAGAGATGTTTGTTAATGTATTTTTTTGTACCACTTTGAAAAAGGGAAGAGTGTGTCGCGCAGATGGCCACGCAACATTTCAAGCGTTTTGCAACTGGGCTACCTCAAGGAATCCACGAATGATTTGGCTGCGTAAAAGACGGAGCAAGCATCCAGACGGCGCGGGCTCATCCAAGCGCCGTCCGAAGAGACCGATCCTTTCGTTACTGTTTCACTTGACATTCATGGACCTTCTAGCGCCTCACGGGTGGCCGTAGCTCAGACACCGGTGATTGTTTTAACTAACAGACCTACTTTTGCTGCCTTCGAGTCATTTCACTGCTGTTAATCGTCCCTGCTGTGGAGGGGTAGCCGGTGCAGAAGTCCTTCTCATTCATGGTCTTTAATCCTGGAGTGACTGTGTCAGTTCCTGCTGTTTCCAACTGCTGTCAGCATATTAAGCATATTGAATGAGTGTAAGAAAAACACAATGAGACACCTATTTAAGTGCAATTATGCTATAACTTTTGTTAACCCTTCCCTAATGAGCATGACCTTTATTTGCATTAAAAAACCACACATTTCAGGCCTTAGAGACATTTGTACCATCACCTTAAACAAGCAGAACATTGGTGTTTCAGCACAAATTCTCCTCTTTGTTGTTTGTACTGTACTCTGACAGCTGCCGATTTTAAGTGCCATGCAGTATTTTTCCTCATGTGCTCAAAAAATAAATCATCCAAAGTTTGTTTTCTTAGTATCCAGATGAATTTTCATGTGATTGTAATAGATCCGATGCTACTGTTAGTTAATTGTTCTGATCCCATTCACATGACAGAGTGCTTCAGCCTTACCACAGCTGTGAGTGAGAAATATCACTTTAAAAACTATGTATTTCTTGTATTGCCCAAAGACACTAAATCTGACACTTATTTTTTATTTACCCTGCTTCACTTCTGACTGAAATATATATATATTTTTTCTCATTTCTATAATATGTTACACTCGTATGCTACTGATGTAAAAGTTACTGTACTTATCATGATGTGTATGACACTGGTTGAACAGCACTGCACAAGACAAGACTTATTTTTCCTCATTGTGAATTTGTTGCCATATTTTTCATGCCATGTGTCTCCCACTTCTTGTGTCCTTTCAACCGGGTGCCTATCAAAACTACATGGGAACAGGAAATGATGGCAAATAGTTTTGGTGCTATTGTTTTGTGGAAAACAACTATCAAAATGATGCCTGTATTTGGTGCCTTTTTTAGTAATAAAATTACATTTTAAAACCATAATTATCTTGCATCTGTATTCTCTGAAACCATATCAACAACCTATTTTATATGGTTTTCAAATAAAGTTAACCCTATCAGACGTTAAATAAAGGAGGACTTACATGGTACATATGTAAATGTCTTTTTTTCAGCACTTTAGTGGATATATTTGCATACAACGATCTCCCATAGCCTTGTAATATTTCTCAAAATTGTCTGTTTTGCACTTCTGCCCTACTGTTATGTAACAGCCTGTGATTGGAATACTCCCGGCCTAACATGCAATTTAGACATCAAGGAGCCTTTTTTGATGGATTTTTCTGATGCTGTGAAACCGAAACAGAGTTTATTTTAAAAGAAAGTTGTAATTAATCTTGACAGATTTTCTTACAGGCAGATATACATCATTTGACTGGAAGTTGGAAGAAGCCTTTTTACTGTGGAACAGTGGAATATCCGAGTCGTCCTGGAAGGCATCACGTACCTGAGAGTGGGCGTGGCCAGAGGACTCGGCTGGATCTGAAGGTGTGGCGGAGCTCGTTTCCGGATCAAGTGAAACTCCAGGTGAGACTTTATGGGGTTTCTTTCATCATTTTACTGTCGTTTGTTTCACTGTGTTTTCATTTTAATTTCTTTTAAACATAAATCTCAGGTCTGTAGTCCGGATGTCCCCTGGTGTTTGAAATTTAAACAAGTCCTCCCTTTATTATAAGACCTGAGGATGATGTAGATCGACCTTGGAATTTTGGAGTCCGGTGTCAGAAATCCACACTAATATTCAAATAAATCTTTCTTTGTCAATGAGACGTATTTACTCAACAGCTGAACAAACAGCAACAGATCAGGGGGATGGATGGTCAATCAATCATTTCAATTCTCCTCTTCTCAAATATATATATATATATATATATATATATATATATATTCATATATGTCTTGAGGACTAATATGAATTAATTAATATATATATATATATATATATATATATATATATATATATATATACCCCTTTTTTATAGTAAATGTATCATATCTTTTATTGTTGTTTAAAAATAAGATGTTTGAATAAGTGGTTTAACAGACTTGGGGCATTGCAAAGAAGTGCATAAACAGAAACATGACAGGGGCGACACTATATGCAAAAAAGTACAGGGTACGGAACTACATGAATATATTACAGGTATTTAATTCCTCCAGTTTGTATTCTCGCCTCTAGGCGCCACTAAATCTTCTGTATGTGTGTACATATCAAAAGATCCATTTATTCTGCAGGGGAACTTCCTGTTGTCATCATGGCATCTTTATGGGTGAGACGCGTGCTTCTGTTTTTAATCCCTGGTTGCGCAACGTTAAACTGACGGGCCAGTGTCTTCCTGCTGTCTAGACTGGAGAAAGAGGAACCATCAAGCCCAAGGCCAACTTTGATGCTAAAGAGGACGCTGTGGCTCTGAGGAAGGCCATCGAAGGACTCGGTACTGATTCATTTCAAGGCTGGACCCCCTCTGGGCTTTAAGTGTCCGTAAGAGGTTTCTCAGAGCTGCAGGGCGAGGTGGAAACATCTCTGTAGGCCTTTACAGACAAGTGTCAGAAGAACAGTAAGAATTTCCAGCCAAAATTTAAAGAAAACCAAAAAAAACTGCACATATGAATTTTCATTACTAGAAATCACAACATCCACCTCAGTAGCTCGTTCAGTTCAAGACAGGACTAATATGAATTTATTAAATAGTTAATTTAGTATTTTTTTTGTTTTCAATTCTCCTAAAAATGCCTGCAGGTCTATTCGGGATTCTCCTCGCTTTCGTGTCTCTTCACATTTCGTCTGGTTTCAGGTACCAAAGAGAAGGTCTTGATTGACATTCTGACAAGCAGAAGCAGCAGTCAGAGGCAGCTCATCTGCGCAGCGTATCAGGAGGCCACCGGCAGAGTGAGATCAGGGTTCCTCTCCTCATATGATCCAATTATTACATTAGAAAAGTAGATGACTGATTCAGAGCACATGGCCTTTGTGGACGCGCCCGGGTTTTGCTCCTGTTGTCGCAGACGCTGCTGGAGGACATTCAAGGGGACACTCACGGAAGTTTCGAAGCGCTGCTGGTGGCTCTGGTCACCCCCCCTGCCCAGTTTGACTGCCATGAAGTGATGCGGGCCATGAAAGTCAGTGTTTGCGTGAAGGTGTTGGCCCTCTCAAAGCCCCAGTTCCTGTCCTTGTGGTTCACGCCCTGTGTGCTGTTGCAGGGACCGGGGACCAAAGACGACGTGCTGATCGAAATCTTTGCCTCCAGATCAAACGCACAGATCTCGGCGCTCAACGAAGCCTATCTACAGGGTGAAGAGGCGGGCCCTTAAAGCCTGTTCATTTGCAGTCTGAATCCGTCCATCAAATTCTTCCTGCATGTTTCTGCTCCAGAGAAGGAGAAGAAGTTGACCTTTGACCTGAAGAAGGAGATCTCCGGCGACTTTTCCAAAGCTCTGCTCCTGCTTGCGGAGGTCTGTCAGAGACTGTTGCTATTGATGTTTCCATCGTTTCTGTCCTGTGAGCAGGAAGCTGATTACATAGCTGCTTTTAAACCCTCGGGGCTGCCGTGAAATATACGACTCTGAAAGGATTTTACTGGTTCCTCAAGGGCGAGCGGGAGGAGAGCACCGCAGTAGATCAGGGGAAGGCTAAGGAAGACGCCAAGGTGCAGAATGAGTGTCCACAAAGTGTCTGCTTTCATGGCCGAGCACATTTTAAATGCCCCCCCCCCCCCCATGTAGGCCCTCTACGATGCCGGGGAGAAGAAGTGGGGCACCGATGAGAAGATGTTCATGGAGATCCTGTGCAGGAGGAGCTTCCCTCAGCTCAAACAGAGTAGGTCGCGCTGAGCGGACGGCGGGCCTGCGGGGATCTCCTCTGACCCGGGTCCCCTCTCCGTGCAGCTCTGGTGGAATACACAAGCATCAGCGGGAAAAGCCTGCAGGAGAGCATCGAGAGCGAGATGTCTGGGAACCTGGAAGCACTGCTGCTCGCCATCGGTGAGTCAGGAAAGACCAAAAGTGTCTGGAAAAGTGGAAAATCTGTTTAACTGAACTGACTCCAATCTGTTATTTAACCTCTAATTTTGTCCTTCCAGTGAAATGCGTGAACAGTCGGCCCGCCTTCTTTGCAGAGCTCCTGCATAAGAGCATGAAGGTGGACGCGCAGTTCTTTAGCAAGTCACCTTTAGAAGCAACGGTACAGTGAAAACATGCGCGCGTTGTTGTCAGGGCTGCGGCACCGACGAGGCGACTCTGACCCGAGTCGTGGTGAGCCGGTCCGAGCTGGACCTGGAGGACATCAGAACAGAGTTCAAGGAGCAGTACGAGTCCTCGCTGCGCGGCAGCATCAAGGTGAGGAAGCGCGAGACAAAGACCCACCCGCTGCTTTGTGCTGACCACGGGTTAAAGGACAGATCCTGCTGACTGGCTGCAAGGGAAAAGCTTTGTTCTGATTCTTTGCCAGATTGAAAAATATGAAACTTGATTTGGACGTTTGGGCACTTTAGGCAGCTCCAAGGTGCACCGTGCGGCTGCTCCAAAAGCCTTTCTCACTCAGAGAAAGGCTTTCTTTCGTGCACTTTCTAAAGAATGGCCTTTAAATATATGACCTGAATTATGCAGCCTAACATTTATCATTTATTAATGGAGAAATAGTTTTCATATTCCTTTAATGAAGAGCAAAATCTTCTGAAATTCTCACATATTTCTGTATTTCTTATATTTGATTGAATATCACTGCTGTTGTGGTGGCAGAGTCACATTCATGATTTCTCGAATGCTAACAAACAAAATTATTATTATTTTTTTTAAGCTTTGTTCATTCTTCTCAGTGGTGAAAAACATGAATATGAGTGGGAGCTGGTGGGACAGATGTGCTGGTTCCCGTCTTCCCGTGTGTTTTCGTCTCGGCCGGGGGTGGTGGAACTCTTTTCTCCTGGTTTGTGTTGCTGTCTCCTCCAGTCGGATCTGGGGGGGGACTACGGGGGCTGTGTGGTGGCCATCTGTGGAGGAGACGACTGACATAATCGGGACAAAGGAGAACCGTCGAACCGTCGGCCTTCTGTCATTTCCGCTCTCCTCCTGAAATCTCTCCTAAAAGCACTAACCAACAGACTGTCGCATCATCTGTCAGAAAGGGATGTAACAAAGAAATTCACTTTATTTCAAACATAAAAATGCTGAAATTTTAATCTAAACTTCTGTTCTGTTCCAGTCTGATTGCGGTGGGAGTTATGAAAAGACGCTTCTAAAGATCTGTGGAGACGAGGATTGATCTATACACCAGCGTGTTCACTCTTTCTCTTAGGGAGTGAACTTATCTCACCACAGTTCTAAAACCATGAGAGATTTTATAATTTATTCCAGAAACATAATCATAGTATCCCAGCCCGAGTGTAATTGATATTGATTCATGAAAGTTTACAGAAAAACGTTATAACTCATTATCTCTCATCTCTTATGGCAAATTAATAAACGGCAACAGGGTTGCACATACTTTATGCTCAACATGCATTTTTTAATGTAAAATGTTTCTTTTTAGAAACAGTCAATAAATAAACCTTCGTTTTCCACTTGTAATTGTATTCATTTTTTAAATCCTGCCTCCGCAGTATGACTATAAGTGTGTAATTGATCACCACCAGCAGGGGGCAGCACGAATATGCTTGATCGCTCATTTGGCCCTTTTTTTTAAAAAAAATCCACATTCTGACATTTAATTCTAATACAATAAAACATTCTGACGCACTCCAATGCCTTAAAATGTGCACTGTGTTATATATTGTGTATTGTCATAAAGTTGAAAGTGAAATATTTCCAAAAAGATGGCTTTGTTTTTGGTAAGAATAAGACTCTTTAAGCTGACCAGTGAGCAAAAGTCATCCAGCGCTCAGGAGACTAACTTTTCCAGGAGCTGTTTACATCTTTGAAATCAAACTCTTATGATGTGTTATCAGCGATCATACGCTGAGATCTGCCACACACACACACATACACGAACACACACAAACACACGCACACACAGACACACACACACAGCAGGACAATACGCGTGTCAGAGAGGGGTTTACCCCCCCTGCAGGAGCAGGATGTGGATGTGTGTGTGTGTGTGTGTGTGTGTGTGTGTGTGTGTGTGTGTGTGTGTGTGTGTGTGTGTGTGTGGGTGGGGGGGGTCCACACAGTCATGTGACCCTGCTCCTCTCTTATGTAATCACCAGCGCAGCCACGTGCAGCTCCTGACCCAAATATGATCATTGTGACCAATTACCCGCCGAAAACAAGACATCCGCCGTTTATCAACGCTTGCATTTGCCCCCGCTGCAAATGACAACGGTTCGATTTTTTTTTTTTTTGAAGAAAACGGTCTTTATGAGGTGAATTCCGACGTGCGCACGTCTAGTTTCCAAAACCCCGAAGCAGCTGTCACAGCTTCCTCTGCCACATCTGTTGAAAACAGACGAGTTCTGCAAAAGGGAATACACCAAAAAAAGGGAATAAACTCCCAAATAGCTGTAGAGAAAGGGTTCCATTAGTTAATATACTGTGGGCGCCTGCTGCTCAACTAAAAAGTTACTGTTTCAAACAACCTTTTAAACCTGGCCTAACTCTATTGTTTTACTTTTACATTTACCTTTTATTTAAAAGACTGACTCGTGAATTGTAAAATTAACAGAACCGCTCGCATTGCAGACGAAAAAAGGTAAAAAAAAACAAACAAAAAAAACAAAACAAACTAAAGCAGACACGGTTGACTTCCACCGTTCATTCATTCATCCGCCTCTTTCTGTCGCTCACGGGCTTCCATACTATCCACATCTCCGCCAATCGGAATAGCGGCGGTGGGCGGGGCCCTCGGGGTCGAAGTTAGGGTGTCGCGCCCGCTCGGGTAAATAACAAACCAGCCGCCTGTCCGCGGCTAATGAGCAGCCCCGGGGGGGAGATAGCGAGGCTCCGGGGGGAGGAACGACGCTGGGCCCAAGGCGGGGGGGCGAAGACGACGGCGACACGGGGGGACGCCCCTTCTGAAGCCGGGAGTTCTCGCCGGGTTGGCGAACCTCGACGAGGAACCGCTAGCGGGTTAGCCAGCGAGCTAACTAGCTCCGGAGGAAGCGGCGACCGACCGTCGGGTCCACCCCGCGGAGGGACCCCCCCTGCACCCCCCTGACACCCGGCCGCGGCCGGCTACGCCGCCGCCCTTCTCCCCCGCCTCTCCCCTCCTCACGCCCTCTTCTGTTTGGCTCCCCATGGAGGGCTCCGGCTAGCGCCCACCGGGACGATGCCCCCGTCCGTCGGCGACCTGGCGACAGCTGCCGGTGGTCTGTGAGCCCCCCCCGGGGGGGTGGGGGACGAACGGCCCGGACGCCACCCTCCGACCCGGCCTCCCATGGTCCACCGCCGGCCCCTGCAGGGGAACCAGATGCGGGAGCAGAAGAGGCGAGTCCAGATACGCGGATAAGGGCGTCGGGACACTCGCTGGTCGGGAGGAGGGGACCGAGTCCGGCAGGGCGGACAGACGGACAGAGAGACAGAGAGAGGACAAACACAAAGGCGAAACCATGAAGAAGTTTTCCCGGATGCCGAAGTCGGAGAGCGGGGGGCTCGGAGGTGTGTCCGGCTCCGGCTCCGGGGTCAGCAGCTACTTCGGGAAGGTGTTCGGGGTGGGACGGTATCAAGTCACCGTGGAGGAGCTGGTGGCTGAGGGTAGGTGCACACACACGCACACACACACACACACACACACACACGCGAATAATAGCATCACACCAGGTTCTTGGAGTCGTTTTTGTTGCACAAAGGCCATGAGGTGTTCAGGGACACACCCGTCAGCCCCTATTTGGACAGAAACTCAGACAATGAAGCAACCCTGACCCATCTGTGGCTGTGTCATTGGGTTGCAAAGAAAACTACACCCCCCCCCACCCTCAAAAAATTGCCATTAAACTCTGAAAAGGCCTGTGGCATATGTTGTTGCTTGATGAACTTTGAAACGGGGATTAAGTTGGAGATAATGCTGATCTACTGGGGGTGGGTGGGTTCCAGTATAACGGGCTTCTCCCGTGTCAACACAACCGCATGCAAAAATCCACCCATGGAACAGAAAAGTTTGCCCAGCAAGTTCATGCAAGCCCCAGTTTTATTTCTGCAGGTATGAGATTATGAAGCACATTGCCATAGGAGAAACTTCATCTTTGATCTATGCATTAGATTGCCTGAAGTGATAGTGAAGCTTCCTGATAAACGGCATAAAGTGACGCAAAGGACAAGTTGTGCAACATCCGTCTCCACCGCTGCCTCTCCTCCTCATAGATGCTGCAGTTTCCGTCAAATGTTACAAATTTCCCTCCGCAGCTCCACAAAGCAGTGTGTTTGAAGGATAACTGCCTGCAAATGTTCAGAGGGGAGGGGGGGGGGCACACAAGGAAACCCAGGTTTCATAAATCAAGCTATTGGGTGACTTTAAAGAAAGCATTCCTGGCGCGGTGTAGTCAGTTTTCACCAGTCAGAATGTCACGATAATACCCTGAGCTATAAAAAAACTTAACAGTCCTGAGCATTACTGGTCCCTCAGAGGAGTGATGATAACGCCGGACAGATACTTCTGACACATTCTGCATACAAATCAACTAAACGATTATTGAAAATCTGTCTCCCTGAGAGGAATGTTCACACCAAGGTCAGTCCAAACAATATAAACTTGGAATGTGAAACGGGAAGTGTTTCACTGTAATCTTAAAAATGAAATACAAAGTGAAAACCCCTGAAATATATTTTCCTTATGGTTCATCCACGAATCCCTCTTTCCGAGCAATCTGAACATAAAATGCTCATTAGAGACGTTTGACGTGACCGCGCGTCTTAAGCGGGGAAATCTGTGAACACGAACTCGCTCGTTTCCTCAACACGTAACGAACAGCGAGTCACAAGTTTGTGCTGTCGTCTTATAATCATGTGACGCGTCTGCAGTCGGCGGCCTCAGCAGAGGCACGACGTTGTGACCTTTGCTCATCGCCGTCAGTGCACACCGAGGTAAGGGCCGCCGCCTGCACTGCAGAGTTCAGGGCGTAGTCGTGCCCTTGACTGACTAAAAAACGGACTCCGAATGAACAAGCACGTCTCAGACTGCCATCAAAGCCCGTGTGACACACGTAAAAGCAGACAGCAATTTCACACCCTTATTCTTGACTCACCATCAGCTACGTAATAGGGAAAATCACAGACATACTTCATAACATGTGTAATTACCTGATGACCTAGCACTGATCACTGTTTACCCCCTGTGTCCACCTAAATGAGCGTTATTGTCCCTCACACCAGTAGGAGCACAGACAGGTTTCCTGATTGCTGCTTTTGTCCTGGTACTGGTGAGTCTGCACATGAGAGCAGGAATATCTAGATGAGCGGTTTGGCACGTGCCTCCAAAGCTTAGCCTGCCTTATCTTCTCCTTTGTTCACTTGTGTTTCTGCTGTCACAAACACGGCCCCAATGAAAGCTTAACTTTGCTTTGCTGCAGTTGAAAAGCTCAGTAAAAACTGGAAACAATGTGGGCTTGGCCGAGGAAGCGTGGTTTAAAAGAACTTAAGACCAGTGTGAAGTGTTCTATCACTGTGAGGGTTGAATTGCCTTGCAGTCAAACACTCTGCAGAGCCACTCTGTTCCTACTCTGAGCTGGATTATTATCATTTCCCTTCTCTCTCTTTATGTTGTTTGGTTTCTCTTCAGCTCTATCTTTGCTCCTGTCACCAAGAGGAACACAAAAATGACACAGGAACAGGATGCATCTGTTCTGTCAGGCAATATGTCTGCTGCTTTCTTTAAATAACAAATACTTTTGGTGTTTAGCCATAACTGTCATATAACCATTGCTGTTATATTACTATTACACCCATGAACAAATAAAATGTACACATTCTTGAATTAAAAGATAGAATATGTGTAACATGGGTTTATCACATTCCTTGAGCCATATATTCGATCACTATGGAGTGAGGAAAAGAAAAGATTCACCAGATGAAGTTCAGAACCATAGCAATACATCAGAATAACCAAAAGAGTATTGACTAACTTCAAGGTTTAACTGCATTTCATTGATAGGCCACAGTGAACCACATGCTGCTTTCTTCAAGGTTATGATGGGGGATATGATATGAAGGTCATGTCCGTTTTGAAAGTGCCAGAAAGTGAGGCGTACGCTGTTTAACACTAATATAAATGCACTCCATGCAGTGATAAACCTGTCGGTGCACAGTCCTGTCATTACAGGCCTGGTTTATTCAATTTTGTTGGTTCTGCTTTGGAATATTAATCACATCTTTAAAAAAAAAAAAACAGTCCCCAATCATTATCAGCTAATAACCCCGTCCAGCATGTCCTGCTGTCACCTTATCACACATACTGGCCCTCGTGTCATTTATTTTTCACAGAGCGCATCTGCTGTTCCTGCAGGTACAAGGCAAACACTCCATGTTGACATGTGTTGGTTAGTTCTTGTAAAAAAAACACCATTTTTTTCCTCTTAAACAGGAAGACTTTGCCGAAGTGGTTTTGTTGGGGCTTATGCTTTTTAAAACATCTTTACTCATCATAGAGCAAATAAACCTAACTAATTCAAGGACGTGTGCGCTAGAGCAAAATGTTCTGAATAACATAATAGAGCTGCAGATTAGTAGCAATAAATCATGTGACAGAGTTTGTTTGCTTCCTCCAGTGCCATTATTGTTGATACTAATTTATTTGTTACAAAGAATCTGCATCCATATTGGGGAACAAACCCTAATTTCCATGTTGTAAGGCAACATTTTGCTGTAGTTTATGTTGCCGTCAGCTTCATCTGTTTACATGAGACAAGCTCAGCAGAAGGCTCACTGCTCCTTTGGGTACCAGCATGCACTCTGGAGTCACACGTCAGTCACAGTGCAAAAAAAAACCCTTCTTTTTTCTAAACATGCTGACTACACAACTTCCCCACTTAAACAAACGTTTTCCCTGCAGTGTGTAATGGCAGTTTATAAGTCAAAGTTCAGTTATTGCATGCACGATCAGAACAAGCTGCTGCCTTTGCTCTGCACAGGCGTGTTATCAGCGTTATGCAGAGGAGAATGATGTCATGATTAAACAATCATTTCACATGGTAAATTGCAGAGTAGGGCACAGCTGTAGTCCTGGAGACCACCTGGAGACCTGCAACACTTATTTTGATGCTGCTTCACCCACCCATGGAGCAGACATTCCCCAGTTTTATTTTAATTCCGTACAGTGTGATTTGACATGAAAGTGCAGGTCAGAGCGCTGTTTAATCCTGTGTTTAAGTGACCCATTTCCCCCTCCCTGTTTGCTGGGGAAGGATGAAGAGAATGCATCTCATCAACATTATTATAATGCGGTCCTGCTGATGAATAGGCACTTTGTGCCCTTTTGTTTTTCTTATTCTAGCACTGTAAAACAAATGCTGGTACGATGCAGCACTTGGTCCCGTGATTGCTGGTTGCTGCCTTTGTGCTGGCTCATTCAGGCCTTCTCTGTGCCCCTCTGTTACTGTCCAGTCCTCCTTTTGAAACTGCAGATGAATGATTTTTCACCAGTTCACCACCTGAAAGGGGCGAAGGCAAATACAGTTTTCTGTCCAAAACTGCACAGCCTTTGGTCTTTCTGTGTGTTTGTCAGTACACAGTTTTGACTCCTCGCCAGAACCGGCCGCGTTGACATTTTTTGTCTCTATTTGTGTCGGTCAGTTTCACTGTAAACATCGTTGAAGTTACATGTATGAGATCTGACTGCCAGAGCCTCAACTGCGAGAGAATTAAAAAAAATCCTCACAGACACAAATTTCCTTTTATGGCCTGGTTTTTTAGAAATGTTTCACACACTACAGAAGTGCTTTATGTTGTCCACCTGAGTCACGGTGGAAATTAGATCCACTGCGGATAAAATGATGGGAGCCGTGGCCCGAAAGGGCAGTTCTGTGAGGCCCGTCAACAGTTGTCTCTAGGATCTAGAATCAGTTCTTTTCTGAGTTCTATAGGTTCCTGCCACAGCATAACCAAATCACTCACTTGGAGATTAGAACAACTGCCCTGCTAAAGCCCTCAGCTGCTCTGTCCCTCCCTCTGAGTGGACATTTCTTTCATATTTTATTCACGTTAACTCCGCTCTCTTACTGTTTACTTTGGGGCTTTATTTGTCAGAAAGGAGAGATCTGATTTGCACCAACCATGCTGATCTCCTCACAGTGCAAACCTGACACCACCTGAAGAATAATCAGACTGGTATTTGTGACAGCCGTGCTGAGAGATGATAAATCTGTCTATTATCCAATGTCAATTCAGTGCTCCAATTTAGAAAATAGACCTTTCAAAATAACATGTGAGATGGTCTCATTCTTCCAGGGCAAAGCTGAGTGCAGAATTTCACAGCTGCATGCTAAAAACCAGAGCGTTTCTATTTATACACTGACAAATCATGTCAGTATTACATCAGTACAGTGGCAGAAAGAGTCGGGAAGTGTTAACTCAAAGTGGGTTACAAGGACATATTTGAGTTTTGCTGCTTGTACTGGGACTAAATTATTAACTTCAATCCAGTCTAAATTGGGCTGTGAACTGATGTGATCAGCAAACCGGACCGACCTGACTCTAACTGACTCTGCAGCTTCTGAGTGTGATACAGGAAGGCTTGTCTTTGTAAACCAGGTGTGAATTGTTCTGCTCTTTCCCATGTGGCAGTCAGAAAGCAAACTTTTGTCCGCCCCACCGCCGGCTCTTGTTGACCAAATGGAAATGTGCTGAGCTTGTTGGCTGGGCTTCGTACAGCGGCGGTATCGTCAAACGTGTTTGGGCCCCGATGCAGCGGGGAAGGAGCCCCAGTTAGGACACGGGTGACGTCATCACAGCAGTGTCATCGTTTATCTCGTGTAACACCCAGGAGGCTGAGGTGTTTTCCAGTTGTCTGCTGTAAGTCTGCAGATGTAGCCCTAATCCCACCCCGTAGGAAGTTCCAAACTTGTCAAAGTTTACATGATTTTGAATTAATAATTCTTGTAGTGTGGAATGATGTGATGATTATTTAAGCCCAAAGCTATTTGTGCTGTTTCAGTTGTTTTGCTAATGGTAACCAAAACCAGCATATCAGTGTTTAAAGGGCAAACATGGGTTACATTTAAGCCCTCTAGCTAGGTTGAAGACTTGTAAAGCCAAAAGATGGTCTGAAGCGCCTCCCTTGTAAAAAGCAGCTCCACAGCTAATGGAACAAATGAACAATTTGAATCTTGTAGTTTCTGAACGAGCGAAACTGCAGCCTGCCCTTAAGTTAGAGAGCAGTCTGTTATCATAACTGACGTCACCCTTCCTGAGAAGAACATCTGTAAGCGCTATCAACTGTGGAGTCCCTGAAACTGTGATTCTCATCTGTTGCACAAAGGCTGTGGATCTTCTCAGGTCTGTTTCAGACTGTTTGTGCTGCCTGTAACTGTTTCAATTAGACTGGGATGTCAGGACCGCCAGCTTTTGGTTTCAGCACTGAGGAACATTTTCCAGTAATTACAGTTCTCACCCAGTTCCAGTTCAGTGTCGCTGCCCTCTTATGTCTTTGCCTGATGGATTTCCTTGCAGTCATCACTGGCCAACAGTTTAAAAAAAGCCCTGATATCAACATCTAAATCAAGGATTTAATCCTTGAGCTTCACTTTCAGATAATGTTTTGTTCAGCTCTGGACTTCAGATCGATGCGTTGGCTCCTGGAAACAGGCCAGAATGGAACATTTTCCAACCTTTTAAAAATAAACGACTTTTAGTGTGCCAATTTCACTTTTTTGTTCAAAGTCATAATCTGATGCTCCCTTGTTGCAATTCTGTGCTTTTGACCTTTTAATTGCCAGTTTGATCAGTCAGTTAGATTCTAACATGGTATCGTCCAAGTCTCTGGTAATAGGGTGGTTTTTGCAGCGTCATTGTACTGTGGCTGTTTTTACTGATGACTGCAGTTGCATTGTTGAAGGATTTTAACGTCTTTCTTACTAATCCTAGTAACTTGTCATTGGCTAAACTCTGTCTCCTCGACACTGAGGGAACGGTTGTTTTTCCTTGTGGGCTCACAGCTCCTCTAAAACAAATGGTTCCACTGAGAGCCTCTCAGGAGAATGGCACTTCCACAGCTCCTACTTCCATGCTGGCATAAACGTGAGAGGCAGCTAGAGCCACAGGATGAGGATGACTCAGTGAGAATATGGTGCTGGAGCCTTTGGGCCCTCTAGCATCCCCTAAAATGACTGGACGCCTGGATTAGTGAGAGAACGGTGACTGGTACACCCAAGCGCGGATTCCTCTGACACCTACATCATCACACCGATATATGACATAGGCACAAGGCCGCCATTAAAACTGTTGTTTATATGCAGTTGCTGCAGCCTGAAACCATAGCTCACACTTTAATGACTTGTTTATTTTGCGTTCTTATTTTGTGGTTGAGTTGATCCGAAGTTGCCTCTTCATCATGTAACAACCTTGTTAGTAAATGGAGTTTGTGAAAATCATCTGACTCCCACATAATCTCGTCTCCGTTCAAATTCACCGCTTCTCACGTAGCATTTATTATGGCATTATGTATACTAGATCTTTTAGCAAGAATAAATAAATAAATAAGTACGTCCTGCTCTTAAGTCTCCGGGTGGCACTGCATTCAGCCACTTCATCATAGAGAATGAATTTAAGTCTAGGCTGCAGCCTGGAAAGACCATTATATCAACCTAAGTGCACAGGGCAGAAGAGGGTAAATCAATACACAGAAGGATAGTAGGGTAAAACATTTTGACTCGTGCACTTTGGAGAAGTATCTGTCTCTCTGTCTTCATCGACCATTGTTGAAATGAGAGGAAAAACTGTTTGATTCATATTTGAAGCTCACATATTCATCTTCTAGAGATAAATATATCGAGAGCTACTGGGTTTCCCTCAGTTTGGATCCTTTACTGGTGCCAAAGAAATGCGATTCTATATAGGATTTATGTCACTTTATGTAATCACTCCTTCGCCTGTGTTAGTTTGTGTTTGTCGTGTCTGATTATTGGCTGTTTGTTTTAAGCCCACATGGTGAGATGCAGACCAGGCCTGTTCTAATTATTTCAACAAATCAACTGATTAGACTGACTGGTGAAATTCAATATGTTTGAAATAAATTAAAATATTCCATATGTTTTTTTTGTATTCACACTTTGATTCCTTTCTCCTCCCATCATGCTCATACCTAACTAATCCCTGCTGGTACCAAACAGACTCCTAACCAGGCCAGGGGCCATCCCACCACCACCATTCATGCATACGGGGCCAAAACAACAGCTCCTGGCACCCAGCTGAAACTCCCAGTTCCTCTCAACAGTCTACATTCACACCACAAACATGCTGCCTTCATTGACTCTGAGCTTGAAAAACTGAACCCATTTTAGAGAAAAAAGGGCCATAAAATGACTGCAAACAGATACAGTTGTTAGAGACATTTGAAACGTGTGTGTTTTAAGTGTTGTTCAGTTCAGCACCATTCCTTATACAAATAAATGTAGGTTCCGTCTCCTTTTTAGTCCATCTCTTAATAGTCTATAAATTCTCTTCACAATTGCATGTTCTCACAATCCTGTATTTCAAATTGCCAGTGGCAAAAAGCAAAACAAGTGTTTCTTTTCTCGTTTTCCAGGAGGTTTTTCGGTGGTGTTTCTGGCTCGCACACACAGCGGAGTTCGCTGTGCTCTGAAGAGGATGTATGTCAACAACGTCCCAGACTTAAACATCTACAAAAGAGAGATAACGATTATGGTGAGAGCAGCACCTTTGTGTGTGTGTGTGTGTGTGTGTGTGTGTGTGTGTGTGTGTGTGTCTCTGTGTGTGTGTGTGTGTGTGTGTGTGTGTGTGTGTGTGTGTGTGTGCGCGCGTGCGTGCGCATTTTTTCTGTTCCATTCTGTGGCTGCACACAGAGCTGCCCTCAACCATTGTCACAGTCGTGGTGTGTTTGGAGGTTGCCTGAGGTGTGTCAGTTTCCACAACACACACAGCGGTGTCTCTTTTCAAGCTTCTGCCACAGATGCTTGAGCCGCTAAAGAGAGGTTGATAAAGCCAAGTGATCAGAGATGCAGAACAAGATGTGAAAAACAAACTTACAGCTCAGTAGCTACAGTCCGACAGATGTGTGTTAAATCTTGTTTCTTTTTCCTGCACTCACAAGTGTGATTTTTTTTTTTCACTCCATGGTGCAGAAAGAGCTGTCAGGTCATAAAAACATTGTTAACTATCTGGATTCCACAATCAACGTGGTGTCGGACAGCGTCTGGGAAGTCCTGATACTCATGGAGTACTGTAAAGGTAAAGTCCGTCTAAATCTCTGACATTCATGTGATCAATGAGGGGCATTTTTTAAAATGTGGAGCATTCTGGAATACACTTTTTACTTCATATCAAAACTTTAGATATTGACGGTCAGCTTGAATATAGGATCATGGTCAGCTTGCAGGAACGGACTGGTGTATGCTGGTGTCTCAGGGACTGGCTCATGTAGAATCCTGAAGCTGACCTTGACCTCTCATCCTGCAGCAGGTCAGGTGGTGAAGCAGATGAACCAGAGGCTGAACGTGGGCTTCAGCGAGGCCGAGGTCCTCCATATCTTCTGTGACACATGTGAGGCTGTGGCCCGCCTGCACCAGTGCAAGACACCCATCATCCACAGAGACCTCAAGGTGAACTCATCCTTGCTTTTATTAAAATTTTATTTGCCTGCCCCTTCATTTCTAAACATTTCTTACATTTATGCGACAATGAACATCAGATGATGTTTCTCAGCCCAAGTGATGGAACTCTGCTTTGCTCAGCAGAAGGAAGGACACGCTGGATTTACTTCGGTGCTCCTCTGCTTCCTCTCCTGCTCCCCCACTTCCTGTGCCTGATTGTTTTCTTATTGTTAGTTGTCCACCATATTTTCCTCTTTCTGCTCCTCCTTTTACCCATGCAGGCCAGGGCAGTTGGTACTTTCTGAAATTGCTCACTTAACTTGACTTTTGGAAGAAGTATTTCGAGTTCCTCCCGTTCAGCTAATGTTCGGGGGCTGGCGGTTCCCACCGTGACTGAATCCTCTTCTGTGCCCCGTCAGTGGGCTGCTGTACTCTGTCCAGTTGGACAAGGCTTTAAACAGTGCAGTCCCTTCAGCTCCACAGTTCTGTCCTCTGTTTCCCTTCTGTATCTATCTGTTCAGCCTACATGGCTTACATAACATCGAAGGGACACAAAAGACCACAGAGGCCCAGTCACGCATTGCCAGGGGAAGTGAGAGTGCAAAAAAAAGGACCCTTAACCCTGAGCTGTCAACAGCATTGAGACACTCTTTGGTGCTTCCATTAGCTCAGGCTTCCTTGTGCAATTAGTATAATCTTCCCTGTTATTCCTCACACACTTCTGCTTTTTATTTTGTTACTTCAGCCTGTACATCTCAACTGTAACAAAACATTCTGTTAGTTTTTTTCCCCAGCACTTTTGATTTCCTTTGTTGCTTTGTGTCTAAATTGAGTCTGTCTGTTCTGTTGGCAGGTTGAAAACATTCTGCTGAATGACCAGGGAAATTATGTCCTGTGTGACTTTGGGAGTGCCACTCATAAGATCTTGGTACCACACAAAGATGGAGTGACTGCTGTGGAAGATGAAATCAAGAAGTACGTTATTTTTCTGTTTGTTTGCATCAGCTGGAACTATAATCTGTTTAAATGGAATGCATGGCTGATGATGACTGATGATGATGATCATGAGTGTTCTGTATTGATAGGCTTTTACCTCAGTCTTATTTAGTCTGTCTATTTGTCCAAATCAGCACAGCAGATTAACTTTTCACACTTTTTAGTGCTGCTTTAAAGTGATGTTGATGGTGAAAGGTGTGGCTGTTATAGGCAGTAAACGGCTGTGTGTAAACCCTGGCTTACTTCTGACAAACACTGCATCTTTATATTTGTTTGACATGTAATTAACTGTACAGATTTTTCTTTATTATTTACAGAAAATCCCAAATTCCTGATTGCAGAATGTTGTTAAATACGGCAAAAAGTCTCTAGCCTTTGTCTCCCGATGAAAAAATTATTGAAGCAAATAGTTGTTGAGGTGAAGAAGTTATTTCCAGTTACTACTGGCAGAGGTGGAGTTAAAAAGTCATGTTGATCTAATGTTTGTGCTGCGAACTGATATGAACTTTGTCCGGTCAGTCATTACTTGTGTGTCTTTTACATCATAGGTACACAACCCTTTCCTATCGTGCACCAGAGATGATTAACCTGTATGCAGGGAAAGCCATCACCACTAAGGCTGATATATGGGTAAGATCTCCTTTGTGTGTGTGTTTTGTGTGTGTGTTTGGTATGTGACTTGTGCTGCTGGTTTGTCCTGGCAGTGTTCTCAGAAGCACTCTGCCCTGACCGGTTCCTCCTCTTGTTTCTGTTGATCATTCTCCATCCCCTGGTTTGCCTCAGGCTGCCAAATCAACACCCTCCTCTTCCTCCTTTGCCCCTGCCTGTCTTCTATGTCACCAGCTGGTTTTCCATCAGTTACACACAGTTGTGTAACATCTATATTCTGATATGAATCGTGACTCAGTGTGTTTGGCCATGACGAAGATGCTTTTCACCTGCACTTGAGTCAAACTGCTATAAAAGCTCTGCTGAGGTAAATAATTATATATGTGTGACAGATGTGGAGGTTGAAACTTAAAACAGACCTCTGATTGAAGGAAGACAGCAACGTCAGAACTCAGCTGCATCCTGTGGGCTATCCCTTATATTCTTACTTCCTGTCTTGTTTAGTCACTGCTTTTTGTGAGGTGTGGACCCGCAGATGTCATAGATGACGTTAATATGTCCATCTGCATGTAAGTGTAATCTGGAGTTAAGTAGACACTGGGTGGGAAAAAAGAACACAATTTAAAATTGCATTCTCTGCTAGTTCCATGTCTATAGTTTTATAGCCAAATCTGGAGCAGCATTATACGCACCTAGAGAATATGATTGCTTTGGTTCTCCTGCCCGGGAATGTTTTTGGACAATCTTGACTACTTTTAAGCCAGTAACATCGGCAACTTGAGATGTTTGTATGGAGGAAAAGAGAACTGATTTATTAGCATCAGTGCTACATGTCCAAAAATGGAGCGTATTTGCCAACGTGGTTGTATAAATACATCTATTTTTTACGACAAGAGTGTTTACAAACCATGGCAGATCTGCGATGGAGCGCTTAGCTGTCAGAACGCACAGTACTGCTGCAGAGCAGCAATTTAAACATCACCTGTCGGCGTTCTGTTCTGTGTAAGTCCCACTTGGTAGTAACGTCTCCCAGTCTTGGTAACCGTGGGCATCGTCCAGCCCAATTTGAGTCCAAAACGCTGACCAACCACAGGACCAACTGTTCTGTTTTACTGTAAAATTTAGAAACTTATACAGAGCCAGCTATGGGAAAAAAAGTGTTTTCCCATGGTTAACTTGGTTCATGTATTCTTCATCATTTTTCTGCTCTCTCCACAGGCACTTGGATGCTTGTTGTACAAGCTGTGTTTCTTCACACTTCCATTTGGGGAGAGTCAAGTTGCCATATGCGATGGAACCTTTATCGTTCCAGATAATTCCAAATTCTCCTTCAAGTTGCACTCTTTGATCAGTAAGTTTGCACTTCAAAAGTTTAAATACCATACTATGTGTTTTGTAATGGATAGTTTTTTTACATCTTGGTAGCCTTTTTGATTGCGTGATGAGATTACAGAGCTATTAAGCGTTGCTGTCTCACTATTTTCACCACATTATTTTCATTTTCTAAATGACTGTAATGCTACTGTGTAAAATTGTAGTTAAGGAGTCGGTTAAACTGACTGCAGTGCAGAATTTGAAAATGCAAACAGTGAGGGTTGACACAGGAACTTATCTTTTAAATATTTAATTTGTAGCCTTATTATGTGCTTTAATTTGTAGCCAAAGGCTTGTTTTAGTGTTACTCAGAAAGAATAACCTCTTTGTTTACCTTCAGTTTTCCCTGTGATGCATCTGCACAATTTAAGCTTGTAAGAACTTGTCATGGGCAATCTGTCTCGGCTGCCTTGTTTGCTTTTGAAGTTATTTCACTTCCTTAGTGCATTTTATGGCTCGCTTCCGTTTTTCTATTAACGGACCAACATTGCCACCCAGTGGTTGAATAAAGAAGCTACCCAAAGTCAAATATTGCTGCATGGTTTGACAGTAGAACTTGACCTGCGTTGATTTTTTTTCCAGGATACATGCTCGAACCAGACCAAGAGAAGAGACCAGACATTTACCAAGTGTCCCACTTTGCCTTCAAATTAGCTGGAAAAGATTGTCCAGTGCCAAATCTCCTTGTAAGTCACCAACATGAGGCAGTAAGTCTAGTTTTCAACAATTCAGTAACACTGTTCTCCCGCACTTTTCCCCAGAAATCCCCCATCCCCACATCACTCCCAGAGCCCCTAACAGCCAGTGAGGCGGCTGCTAAGAAAAGCATGACAAAAGCCAGGTACTGGTTTCTGATTATATTGCTTTGTGAAAGTAATGTAAGCTGTAAAACGTTCAATATGGCAAGTGTTTCAAAAGTAATATAATGCATTTGTTGGACTGTGTTTCACTGCTCAACGTTCCTTAGATATTGATGATGTTAACTGAAACTTGGGTTGTGGTTTTTGTCATCTCAATCCTAGAATAACGGATTCAGTGGGGCCGACTGAGACATCAATAGCTCCCAGACAAAGACCAAAAGCGGCCAACAGCAATGTTCTGCCCCTCACCACTGTCACTCCTGTCAAGATGACTGTGCCTTCAGCACCCGTCAGCAACGGCCAGAAAGGTTTGTGCTACATTTTCTCTTTTGTTCAACAGATGAGGCATTCATCTGTTAGGAATATACTCACCTGTTTGGTAACTCCGTTTGCCGTCAGCTCCCACTCCTGCCCCCGGGCAGGCCTCCGTGCAGCCTCAGCCGAGCAGTCAGCAACACAGAGTCCTGCAGCAGCTACAGCCAGGTGACCTGCGCCTCCAGCAGCTCCAGCAGCAGCAGCAGCATCACCACCAACAACAGGCTGTGCAGCAACAGCATATCAATGCACAGCATCTCCAGTACCTCCAGGTACACCCATTAGGCTGGCTTTAATAACCTTTTTAGCATTTATCCCAAAGTGGTGCAGGGTATTTTATGTCTCTGCATCCTTTCCAGTACCAACAGGCTGTGCAGCAGTCCCTTCAGCTTCAGCAGCAGCAGCAGCAGCAGCAGCAGCAGGCCCTCCTCCTGCAGCAGCAGCAGCAGCAGCAGCAGATGATGATGCAGCCAATGTATCAGCAGCAGGTTGCCCAGGCCCAGGCCCAGGCCCAGGCTCAGGCCCAGGCTCAGGCTCAGGCTCAGGCTCAGGCCCAGGCCCAGGCCCAGGCCCAGGCTCAGGCCCAGGCCCAGGCCCAGGCCCAGGCCCAGGCCCAGTACGCTGCCATGGTGAGTCCCGTTACAGTCAGAGGTCAGGCCCTGTTGTGAAAACTGCCTGAACGTGGCGACTTCTATTCACATCCAGTCTGATTCAAGTCTTTCAGGAGGCTTTTTAAATGGAAAAAGCTTGACAGAAGTTCAGAGCAGGAGAATCTATCCAAAAGTGGAATAAATAGTTTGAGCAAATGACAGTGAAACACATGGAGACACAGCATGAAACAACACAGAGGAACATTTCATTTAATGTCACAATGCCCTGAAACTGCTCTCTCTGTTCCCAGCACTGGCAGCCAGTCTTCTTCAGTCAGAAACCATCACACTGGTGCCAAGCACCATTGGAAGCAGACGCTCAAACTTCCTACTGATTATGTCCAAATATTCAGAGAACTAGTATTTACGCAGCCACAGAATCAAACACACAAACACAGGTCCTCCAAACGCATACTGTCAAGGCGGCGCAATTTTTAGTCTGTTTCCCGACGAGCATGTACCATCTGTTTTATTTCAGAGGCAATCTGGTCTGAGCGAAGCCACGAGGGGATTGAACAGAGGGTGAAATCGAGCAGTTTCTGCTGCGTTGCTGCCTGACATATGAAGCATTTCACATGCAGGAGAGGAAAACACCTCGCTTCTCCCAAGATGCGCGTTACCTGTTAAAGACCTGCTTCCTATAGTAGTCAGGACACATGGCGATGGGGTGGCGTTATTTTAGAGGAAGTGAAGGGTATTTCAGGGTTCCCATCATCATAAAAGTAGCTGGTTTTAAAGAACGTTTGCATTTGTTGTTTATAATTAGTTTTTAGTCAATGTTTGACTCTCACTCCTTCATCCCTCCCCCTCCACATGTTCCCAGCTTTTCAAATCCAGAACTGGTTTCTAACAACATTACATCTTGTTGCCGCCATTGTTCACCATGAACTGGAAGGTCCGTCCCTCATTCCCTCCCCCCTTTTCTCCCTCTCTTCCTCCCCTAACAGCTGCACCAGTACCAACCGGCATTCGTCCAGCAGCAGAAACAACCACAGCAGCAGCAGCATCATCATCATCCCGCTCAGCAGCCTCTCCCGTACATGTCCTCCCCTCTTGAGTTCCAGATTCCGCTGGGTTCCTATAATGCGACCACGCCCACTGGAGGGGCTGGACCTGGTCAGATGGGAGGGCCTTCGCCTGTGGATCCCTCGTATGCAAATGCAAGGTAATGTCCCCTGTCTGGTGTTTAAAATCCAAAACGTGACCATCTGAAGTAGGACAGGTGAACGTTGGCCCGTACCCGCTCATGAGGGGTCTCTGTCTCCAATGCAGGAACCCTCTGCTTGCCTCAGATGGGATTATCTCCCCAGCTAACCCCCCTGACATGTCAGGCTGGAACCCATTTGGAGAGGACAACTTCTCCAAGCTGACCGAGGAGGAGCTCATCGACCGCGAGTTTGACATGCTCAGAGCCAGCAAGTGTCCCCTTCCCTCATCCTCAGTCCTCTCTGGGTTTTTATCACTTGGCTAAATTTCCTCTTTTTTTTTTACCCACAGAAAAGCCAGAGGAGAAAACGACCAGTGTGGAGAAGGACCGGTTGCAGCCCACCACCACCCCCACCACCGCCGCTGCCCCCGCCAAGCCGCTCCCACCAGAGGACCTGTTTGGTTCAGTCCCCTTTGTGGCCAGCGCAGGCAAGTCTTAGAGGAGTCTCTACCATTGAGGACCCAACACTGTGGAGCCGCCTGTCCCCCCCCCTCCCACATCCCTTAACCCCCACCCCCCCCTCTGATTTACTGGAATCAGAGATGAAACGTCAGCCAGAGGACATGCGTGAGTCTCTGGGCGAAGTGATGTTGTGTTCTCTGTCGAGGTCAGATGAGCTGGTTCCTGATATGTGGGGGTCTAAGTGATGCAATTTTTATTTCAGTTCCTTCTTGAGCAAAAACAACACTCATAACAGCTACATAGAGTTGCTCAAGTCTCAGCGGTGCGTTTGTGGTACAAATCAGGGCTGAGTGATGTCAAAATGCTAACCCCCTACAGTCACGCTACAGCTTTAAACACACCCATCCAATCAAAGTTCATTAAAGATGCTGTAAATTATTGAAGGACCGCATCCATTAGATCGAACTTATTAGAGAACTTGGAAGAAAACATCACTCAGCCCTGTTATCAGACATTTTAGTGGGGAAACAGCGACACTTGAACTTCCTGAGTTGTGGCTCTCGGCCGCTCGTTTACATTTAATATCGTTGTTTCCGTTTGACAAATCCTCACGCGTGCTGGCCTTGGCTAGTGCTCACACCCGGTCCCGTCCTCGTCCGGCTCCACTAACCCATCAGGATGGTCGTTAGCTCATCGTCTGTGAGTTTGTCCGTGCGAGTTCGTCGGCAGCAATAAGCTTCTGTGCCTCTGTACTCTTCCCGCTTCCTCAATGTTGATCGTCAGTTTAGAGATGCTGCGTGTCACGGATGTATTCAGTATTTAGCCACAGACCTAATCGACCCCTAAGAGAAGATTTTCTAGAGGAAGAGATTAATTTTCATCTCCCGTCTTTACCAATGCTGCGTTCATGCAACGTCCTCTGGCTACAGACATAGAGTAGAATCTAACTAATGCAATATTACCCTCTAAGCACTTGAATGTAGATGTGGAAATACTTTAAATATCATCTTTGTGTGTCGGTTATGGTGGGAGGGGGGGGGTTGTTTTGAATGATTTTTGAACCAAAAGGTCAAATGAACCAACTTTTTCTGGGAGGTAGAGGTGAGATGAAAAAGAAATGCGGCAGTTTATTTCAGTCTGCGCTTTAGCTTCCTGTTTGTGCCATCAGTTGTTTTTCCTTCCCTTCATTCACGTTCATTTTCCTCCCCGATTTAGACGAAGTATCGTTAGACCGGGTTGAGTCAGCGCTGCTGTAGCCCGTGTATCCTGTCTTGATTAACGGACACATGACTGGCAGCATGTTTTTCATTTCAGCGGGGAGCCTCAGATTAGCGTGTCGATCCTTTTGTTCTGGAGTTTTAACGGGACAGGATGGAACCTTTCGCATGTTTTATGATGTTCTGACTGCAGCTCTGCCTCTGGCTCCTTTCCGCCTTGACCTTGATCTTTCCAGTTTGTCTCATTACCTGCAGAGCCTCTGTCGGTAAAAATCCTTGTTTGAATTGGGGGGGAAAAAAAAACTCAGTTTTTCCATCTTGACCCAAGTGCCTTTTATTTCCTGCAGCAGACAAACATTTAATCCGAGATAGTTTAAATTCATGTCCTTTAAAGGGGCCAACGCAGTGGAGATTTTAAGGTTTATAGTGAAACCTCTGTTATATTTAAGTGTTTTTAGAGGGGCTGGAGTCAGAAGCAGCAACAGCCTGACGGGGGGCACGTTCAGTGGAACAGGTTTTCTTAATAATCCATACAATCCAGAAGGGCTGTATGACTCTGAATCCTCGCCGTGCCGCTCTCATTCCGCCTAATGGCAGCAAAATAGAGCGGCTCACCCTCGATCCATCCTGTTTTAGTACAAACATGTTAGCTGATCCGAAGGTAAGTTTGTTTCTTGGTGCCATTTTTATGTCTCCGCTCATGTCACCGCCTGCTTGATTCATTTTTAATTTAACGCCTGCTTTATCGCCTGATCGTTGCTCCATTTCAGTGAGACAGCCATATTCAGAAACATCTTGTTCATGTGTACTGGTGGATAGTTTTTAAAACGTCCCATCAGAGCCAAAAAAAAAAAAAATAAGCAAAGTAAAGGGACCAGAGCCATTAACTGCACTTTCTTTTCCTTTCAATGTGTTGAAGTTCAACAAAATGTGAAATATCATCCCAGGAACCATCCGAACAGATAGAGGATATGTTGTTTTATATGTTTTCTGTGTTTTTGCTTCTATTTCGGGGTCTTAGGTTTTACATCAGCTTTATCGAATTTTGGGGACTCCTGATTTGAGCGCTTTAACACGTGCGCGCTATCAGCAGCAAACTTAAGAGATGAATAAGTTGTCTTTTTACACATCTTGTTTTTGCAGCAGACTGTAAACAATCCTGTATGATTCTGTGTGAATGTATTTCTTTCTAGAATGTTACTGATAAATAAAAGGAAACATTCAAATCAATGTTCCCGTTGGTTCCTTTTTTATAGCTAAAAGGTTAGCCCTTCCACCATTACACCCTGTGCAAGATGTTCCTGGTAACATGGCTGTCTTTGAGAACCGTCAACCGATCAGATTGGGGCAAAACAGACATTATGGAATCAAACAGTGTGTCGCTTAAACGTAAGCAGCTTAACTCAAAATCTGTAATCGCCGTTTTTGTTCAGGCGTAACGCGTTTGTTAAGTTTTAGCGCGCGTTCCCTCTGGTGAGCGGGAACGTTGCTCCACCATCTTTCTGCAGAAGCTCAGAACAAACAGGCTGCATATAGAAGTATAGTTTCCTCAGGTAATCTGTGGTCCGTGTAGCTTCGTGTGCTCATTTAAAAGTTTTGACAGGTACTTCTTGTATTCTGTCTGTGAAACCTCTGTAATCTGCATCCTCAGATGCATTCTTTTAAGAAGATGCACTTAAACAACTTTGGAATTTGTAACAGTTTTGTCTACAAAACTCAGAACAAAAGCTTTTTTTTTGTTAAAATTGGATTTAATATAAATACCATAACTTGATTACTGGAGCTATTTCCATGTATTACCTTTGTTGAATGTTCAAATTGTAAACCGACAGTAAAAAAAAAAAAAGGACAAAAGCAAAAGTTCTTAGTTTTCTGGGATTAAAGTATAAATCGGATGAATAACTTGTAAATAAGCAGACAGATTTTTGTGGTGGGGACTGTTGCTCGCTCTTGTCTCTGTTTTTTTAAAGGCTGGTCTAAGCTCCCGCCTGCTGTCACCAATCTCCGACAGATTTTTTATCAACCGTCAGACGTGAGAACCATCACGTGTCTGTTTCCACTTCTTTATCTTCAGGAGAACGCTGTAATCCTCCCGCTTTCGCCGTCTGAAAGGGAACAAATGCGTGCGTCAGATGGCGTTCAGAGCTCTGGTTCTGAGGAGAACGACAGCCTTTTCCGCCGCTCGGGCCTCGTTCCGTTCGTCAGAGATCCCTTCTTTTTTGGCCAAATCCGATCGTCTCTGTTGAAATCGTGGACAGTTTTTCCGCTTTGGTGCTCACAGCGGGGGGTCCGTCCTCCACTTCCACTAATAGGGAACAATAAAATTGGCTCATCTCGAATGCCGCAGTTCGTTTTAAATACATTTGGAGAACATCCACGTGCTAATTAGGCTAATTTCCGAGTTATGCAAATCTCTCGGAAAATAAATTTACACCAGGAGCAAAGTTTCCCCGCAGACGCCAAACGCGCGCGAGGATGCGAGCGGGACAAAGCTTAGCGCGTGACGGACGGCTCAAATCTCCTCGGCGAGAGATGAAGTTAACAGCGGCGCCGGTGGTTTGAGCTCTGCTAAGCCCGCTCTTATTGCAGGGTCTGAAGAGGAAAGTCAGAGCAGCTTTCAGGCCATATTGACGTCTCCGCTTTGGTCTTAGCGCTTCCTTCTGCTTCAATCTTGGACAAACTGTTGGGATTTGCATTTTGCGGATTTCCCGAGCGCGAGCGGAGTAATCCGGATTTATGCCGGCCTCAAAGAAACGTGGCCCCGGGAAGGAGGACTTCAAAGGGAAAAGGGAGGTCGTGAACTTGTGCCTTTGCTGTCTCCGCAGGTGCCGACCCGGTCAAACCCGAGCAGACCGCCGAGGAGCTGGCCGCCCCCGCCGCAGACGCGCGGCCCGAGGTCCGGGCCAAGGAGCACAAGCCAAACAGGAGGGGCCACTGCAGGCCCGGCGACGAGTCCGACAGCGACTTCGAGTCCGACCCGCCTTCACCAAAGAGCAGCGAGGACGAGGAGCCGGAGGAGGAGGAAGGCCTGAACAGCGAGCACGGCGAGGACACCGAGCCGGAGAACATCGGGCAGAGGCCCCTGCTGATGGACTCGGAAGAGGAGGGGGACGAGGACGAGGACAAGCACAGCTCGGACGAGGACTGCGACCCCGGCAGGGCCAAGAGCCACTCCAAGAGGCCCGCCGCCGTCGAAGCCGCTTCCGCCGCCGCCATCGGGGGGAGCCCTCACAAAGACCCCGGCGCCGCCCTGATCACGCCCCCGAACTCGCCGAACAGAGCCAACCCCGCGGGCAGCGTGGACGTTTTCGGCGCAGTTCCGTTCCTGGGCGGGGCGGCGCCCGCCGGGCCCCCGGAGTGCTCGGACATCTTCGCGAAAGCGCCTTTCCGACAAGTCAGCCACGAGCAGAAGGCGGCGGACGAGTTCGACGTCTTCACCAAAGCCCCGTTCAACCGGAACCTCTCCAAACCGGGTGCCGCCGACGCCCCCGGGGGCCAGACGCCGCCTGTGTCGCCCGAGGGCGTCGACCTTTTCGGCTTCTCTCCCTTCCACGCCGCGCCGCCGCCGCCCTCCACCTCCAGAAGCGCGGAGGACATCTTCCGGACCCCGTTCGAGGAGGCGGGCAGCCCCCAGCAGCAGCGGCTGAAGCAGCGCAGCCTCCAGAAGCTCTCGTCGCGCCAGCGGAAGACCAGGCCGGACGCCGCCGGCGCCAGCAACGGCAAGCGCCACCACGGGACGCCAACCGGGGGCCGCAAGGCCAACAAGCCGACCTACCGCACGCCCGAGCGCGTCCGGAGACACAAGAAGGTCGGCCGGAGGGACTCGCAGAGCAGCAACGAGTTCCTGAGCACGTCGGACTCGAAGGAGAACATCAGCGTGGACATCACGATGGCGGAGGGCAAAGACAAGGGCCCGCCCCTCCCCGGCGACGAGGCCATCGTCGACGCGTTCGGAGCCCGACCGTTCCACCCTCAGGACGGCGGCCGGCACGGGCAGTACCAGGGCCTCGCCGACGGGAAGGGTGACACGGCCAACGGGAAGGCCCGGGGCGCCGCCCTCCACGCCGCCCTGGGGGAGGGCGGGATCATGGACGACTTCGGGGCGGTGCCCTTCACGGACATGGTGGTCCACGGCGGGCAGCAGCAGCAGCCGCCGCCGCCGCCGCCCTCTCAGCCGGGGGAGCTGGACCCCTTCGGGGCGGCGCCCTTCCCTTCCAAACAGTGACTCCCCGCCGGCGCCCGAGGAGCCCACTGCGGCGGCGGTCCTCCAGCTGGTCCGCGCGCCGAGGAGCCTTCAATGCTGCATCCTACCACCCGTAAGACGTTCACCTGGGAAAATTGGAAACCCCCGCTGGAAACGCGCGCTGCGACCACGAGCTTTACGCTTACGGCCTGCCTTCCGAACTTCACCGCTACGTTCTTCTTTAGCACCATGAAGCCTTACCCGAGCTGTCCGCCTCGCTGCGAGTACCTCAAAATCCTCGACAGGCGGCCGCCACCGCCGCCGCCGCCATCGCTCGTGTCGGAGGACGCATTTGGGATTTGACCTTAACCACTTTTTGTTGTTTTTTGTTTTTAAACCTTCTCTATGCATAATCTCACAGCAGCCTCTGCGCAGCCAGATGTGCATTTTGCCTCTAAAGGGTTGGTCGTGTGGGCCGGGGTGGGGGTTGGGGCTCCTCAATGGTTGTAGATTTTAGCAGCAAACTTCTGAAATGCTGTTTTTATTTTGTACCACACCACCTTCTGTTAGGAATACCGAAAAAAATAAAACACAAAGCCACATTAGGGCTGTTTGTGTTATATTTGTAGAAGCCTTGTTGACCACATCAGTGGGAGAGGCTTTGCTGTGACTGTCTTGGTTGTCCTTTTCCAGCATTCCAGGGTGTTGGAGGCTCCTCCCAGTTGTGGGATGCTGTCTGGCACGTCTTCTGCACCTTCCAGCTTGTGGGTTTGAACCAGGGATCCTTGGTGTCCCAGCCTGCTCACCTGGGGCCTGAGCTAGTGCCCCCCCACCACCCTGAAGGACTTGACTGATATTTGTCTCACAGCAGTATGACAGAGGCGAAAGGGCATAAAAGGTTTTAATCTAAGTCGTCTCTTCCCAACATGAGAGTGTTGGGGGATCCCAGGTGTGTTTGGGTTGGGGGGGGGCCAGGTGGGGCTTCTGGTGTTGTGCCTTGCTGGGGTGAGGGCTTTGGGTGTGTTCTGGCTGGCCGCTGGGCTCTCACACCTGGGTCTTGAACCAGGGGTCCTTGGTGTCCCAGGCTGGTCACCTAGTCTCTGAGCTAGTTCCCCCCCACCACCCTAAGGGACATATTTGATATTTGTCTCACCCAACACAGCGTTGAAGGGGCACAAAAGGCTCTCCTGTTTGTTCAAGTGTCCTTCATCCAACATTGAGAGTTGGAGGCTCTCCCAGCTGTGTTTGGTGGGGGCACCCCTGGGTGGGCCAGGGTGTCCTGGTGCCTTCCCCTCCCAGTGTGGGGTTGGAGCTGGGGATCCTTGGCACCCCTGCCCGTTTGCCTGCAGACTGAGCTACTCCTCCACCACCCAGAGGGAGTGACAAGTGATTTTTGTCTGCCACTAGAGGATATTGGACCAGGCCACACTTCTGCTGTAGGACCCATTAAAAGGTGCTTGGTGCCATTCAAAAAGAACAGAATCTGTCACTTTTAGAACACGGTTTTATTTGGAGCCAAAAGTGGCAGTTTAAAAAAAAAAGTATATAAAACTGCTGCTTGAAGTTTTACAGGAATAAAATAGTCACCTTAAAGCTAGGACAAAAGTATCAATGAACTGCAGTGTTATTGTCTGTAACATGGTTAACACATAAATAACTTAATACTTTTTGTTATAGTGAAAATTAGATGTTAAATTGATAGCTGACCTTTACCATTGCACATTACCCTAAATCAGCTAAAAGGACCGTGGATAATCGACAAGACTGATTCTACCCACAAAGTTCTCCTTGGTTTCACACAGCTTTTCAACAAAGGAGTGAAGTGGCTCATTTACATAGCACACATGTCCAGACTGGCACGCCTGCATCAAGATCATACAGGCTGCTACACGCGTGGAAAGCCGAGCTCAGTGCGTCCATTTGTAGGAAAAAGAAACATGAAAAATACTGACGGGGGAGAACAATGAAAATCTGTGACGCTGCGGAAGTCCACAAAACTCAAACTGGGAACTGAAAACCACAACTACAGTTTATAAATATTTTTTTGGAAACATTCATAATCTGCTGCTCCTATACATTTGTCACTTCCTGTTTTTTTTTTTTCCAGCACAAGAATGATGGAAACCTTTGTACCTGACAGGTTTGTATGTTGCGGTTTCAAAAACAAGGTCGCAACGGCGACCCCTACAGGCCGGGCCGCGTCTGTGCAACTGAAACATCCCAGCGGTATTTTTATAATCCAAAGTGACTAAAGGAACCTGTCCAGGAACACACCTCAGTTCCACACACACAAACTCTAATGTAGTTCCACAAACTTCAACAAAAAAAAGCGAACATTAAAAGAAATAAATTAATAAAACCAGACATTTTAGGTGACTCGGATCAGAAATTCCCACCAAACCAACCAGTTGTTTGGTGTTCAGAGGCCTTTACAGCTGAAAAGAAATGAGAAAGCTCTCAATAAAATACCCTTTTCTCTTGTGGGACATGAGCGATTCTGCAGAATCTAAAGTCTTTGTGGTTCCAGGGGCTACATCATGTTTCAGTAACAGGCACTTGCAGAAACCTGATCTAAAAAAAAAAACTCTTAAACTTTAATGATTCCCACAATGAAAAAAAAAAAAAAGGTAAAAGTTCCTCGGGCTTACAGACGATTGTCGCAGAGGTCTCGCTTGATAACAACACACTTAAAGTGTCAGGCTCTGGAGGTCAAAAGCTCAGAATCTTGAGTGCCGCCCTCCAAGTGAGCAGACCTCACCAACCTAAAAAATAAAAACATATACACAATGTATAGTTATCCATTATAGTTGAGGAGGAGGGGCTTATTGTGTGACAGCAGAAAACCAGCAGATGACACTGGTCTGAATTTAAAAATGTTTTGGTTGGTAAATTGAAGAATTCATGTGAAATAAAAAGGCATCTTACTGTTAAAGGGGGGGGGTCCCTCCATCACAGAGCAGGCTCCTAATTGTGCTGGGGGGCCTCGGGGCAGGGCTGGCTGTGTCTGTACGCCATGATGAAACCGGACGACTGGTGCCACCAGTAAAACATCAGCACCAGCAGCAGGTGCCACAGCTGGTGGCTGGAGCCCAGGTAGTTGAGCTGACCTGCAGGGACACGCCGCCGGTTAAAGGCTCCGGGCCCACGGCCGCTCAACCGGTCACCGCGACGACGGCTCACCTGGGAAGTAGCGCTCGGGAACCTTCGAAACGTAGAAGACGAGCGCCAGCGCAGCGATGAGGTACATCACCAGAACTCGAGGAACGAAAGCCTGAGGGAACAGACACGGAGTCAAAGGTTACCTCGAGGACATCAAAGTGACTTGTTCCAAGCCTCCTCATCGGTACCGGAGCACCGGGCCTGTGACCACCTGTCTCACCTGCACGAGCTCCGAGGAGAAGCCCCCGGTGATGAAGATCCAGTGGGCCGTGGGGACCAGGCCGTACCCCACCACCGAGCAGAAGATGAGCGAGCGCAGCTGCTTCCACTGCTTGCTGAGGTAGTGGGGGTGTATCTGAGCGAAGAAGACGGCCAGGATCATGGCCAGGACCGTCACCAGGTACACCTGCCGCCAGTACTGTGGAGACAGGGGCACGGGCACCCATCAAACTAAGATACTTGACACCTACAAAGGTAAACCAATCACAAAGCGTGCGTGTTTTTGTACGTCCCACATAGAGACCACAGATCAAATCTCACTGGTGAAGTGTTCACACAACTAAAGCTTTCATTTAGAGGTTCAGGGTTTTAGTGTAGCTCTCTGGGGTGTGATTACAGCCCTCAGGACCCTTATGGACATCAGGACCCGCTTCATGACAGTGGAAATCCTCACAAGGCTAGAAGTACTAATAAACATCATTTCATGAGCGATCTGCTCAAATCATTACGCTATTTCTAATTCAACATTTTCTTAATTTTAAGTGATCGTTTGATTTTGTTTTAAAATAAAAAAAAAACTTTGCACAATGTGATCAGAAAAACATTTTTACGGGAATGAATTGACACCCGGAGTCCTGGCTGTTTCTTTAAACTTGTAGAAGTGGCTGCGTGCAGCCTGGACAGCCTCGTCTCAGTTCCTTCTGTCCATTTTAGGCCTCTGTCCAGTCACACGTCCTCATGTAACGAGTCCTGCTGAATTTCACAGTGAATAAATTTGCACCGGGAAAAAAGGCCCCGCTCGGCTCCAGCCAATTCCTCTTACGCTCCTCTGCTAACAGACTCCGTGTTCTCTCCAAATCTGCACCTCTGAAATACTCTGATGAGACACGAGTTTCAGCATCTAAATATAACCCCCCCCCCCTCTTTTTTTTTCCCTCCTTAAAGAACTTGGCTTGTCACAGAAGAGGAGCCACCCAGACGCGGAGCCCTCGTCTTGGCATGGAGGAGGAGGAGGGGGGCCCCTGCGCTGCGGAGGCTCCCAGACTTGCGAACGTCATATGGTGGGGAACAGGAGTGACGGACCGCTCCGTGAACGCAGCCATCTGGTTTGGGCTGGAGCAGATTTCAGCTGCGTTCTGGGGGCAAAATAACCCGGCGCTTCCAATATGCGGGGGAAAGCGAACAGCCAGGAGCACGGCCAAATACTTGAAGAGTTAAAAAAAAAAAAAAAATCAATGAATAAAAACGAGAGAGAAGCAGGAGAGGGAGGAAAATAACACGGTGGTGGGCGGCTGGAATAAGGAACCGAACAGGCTTGTGTCATCGAGGCTGTTTTCCAAACGGCGAGCAAAGGTGTTGGGATGCTTAATCACCAGGAACAATGAGTCAACCAGCACAGCCAGAACGGCTTTATTCAATTACTCTGAAAGCAGGTGAAAGGGCTCCCGAGAGGAGCCCCCATACCTCCAACACTTGTACCTGGAGCTAACCTGGCCTCAGTCCTGTCTGCCAGTGTTTGTGAAGCACACCGCGCCACTACTTTGAATTATTGTCCTTGGTCTGCTCGTGTGACTGCACGGGTTTTCTCCCGAGCCACGAGCCAGCCGTGGTTCTTGGGTTTGCTCAGATCGCAGACGAAAAGGAAAAACGAAGAAAGAATGCTTCAGGAAGGACGTGTGACAGGGACTGGGAAAAGCAGAAAACTCAGAACTCAAAAAGGCCCGACTGAGCAAACTCACGTTGTTGCAGTAGAAGGTGTAGAAGACTCCGGGCACGTAGCAGCCCAGGATGCCGATGGAAACGCCAGCGTAATCCAGGGCCATCCAGCGACGGCTGGTCTTCTCCGAGCGATGGCAGCAGAACAGGTGGTAACCCACCGAGCACAGCATACACAGCTGAAGGAGGAAAACAGCAGTCAGGCAGCCGAAGACGTGAGAAAAGCAGCAGAAAATATTTATCAGGCGTCTAATCCAAATTCCTGCGCATGTCTCGTTTTTAGATTTTTATTTGGTCAAGATTAGTGCCAATGTTTGGTAAATTTGGGACTCGTTTGCAGTCAGGAGCCACAGAGACCAACTGCAACATCAAAACAGACAGGAACCTCGTTGTCACGGAAACCAAGGCAAACTGTTTGCACTGAGCCCTTCAGGTAGAATTTCAGGCTTAAACAAGTCCACACAGGACGCGCCGGTACCAAGTCCGCTACCTGGAAACAGAAGAGCGCGATAGAGTAGATGACATAGTCTTCCCTGGAGGCGCCGACGGCGGGCAGGACAGACGCCATGTTGTAGACGCCGAGAAAGAAGAAGAGGAGGAAGCCCAGCAGGTGACTCCAGATGTTCCCCGTCTCGTTGGACAGTATGAAGAGGCTGCGCGCAAGAAGAAAGCGTTTAACACGGTGACGCGAAAAAAAGAAAAAACACGTCTACCCGCAGTCAGAGAGCGGCAGGACGAGCGCGAGCGGGCGAAGGCGACCTCATGCGGTCCATCCAGCTGCACCAACGGGGGAGGGGGGGGGTCGTGGGCTCACCTTTTGATGCACAGCCTGGAGGGCAGGTAGGCCCTGTAGCCATCTGTGATGTAGGGGTTCTCCCTCAGGAACACCGGGATCTGCTCGTAGGTGTACAGCCTGATCCCCCTGGGCACCAGCACGGGCCAGTACTGGTATCCTCCCAGTTCGATGTAGTGGGAGGTCTGGGCGTTCTTCTGCTGCTTTTGGGGCATCTCTGTGTTGGAGTCTGCTCTGGGCAAACCTACAGCTGGAGACAGGCCACACATCTGGTGACATCTGGAACACGAATGGAGGACCTGAGCTGCGTGTTTAACTGATGGAAAGCTCAGGTTGTGTATGGTCGTGTGTGTGTGTGTGTGTGTGTGGAAGCTCAGGTTGTGTATGGTCGTGTGTGTGGGAAGCTCAGGTTGTGTATCGTCGTGTGTGTGTGTGTGTGTGTGTGTGTAGAAGCTCAGGTTGTGTATGGTCGTGTGTTCCAGGTGTTTTATTATATATATATATATATATAATATATATATATATATATATATATATATATATATATATTATATAGACTAAAAAAAAAAAAAAAAAAAAAATTATTTGACTCTATTGACTCTTACTCCGAGAAACTAGCGGCTAAGACAACAACACTCCCACTCAGGTTCGGGTTTTCGTCACAATACACTCCCCCCACATCACAAAACCCGACAAAAACAGACCAAGCTCGTCTATTCCGTGAACTCTGTCAAGCTTTTAGAAATTAAATGGCATTAAAATCCACGCATAAAGCCTTGTTCTATTTTTAAAAAGCCTTGGTCCAGTGGTATAAAAACCATTGCTGAGTCCATCTTCACCAGACGAAAACACGAAACAGCCGACATAAACCCGCGTGTTTGGTCTTTGGATGTAAATAAATCTGTTTTAAATCCCATTCAAAGAAGTTTAAAGCAGCCTGCCGGCTAACGAGCTAGCCTGAAGTTGCTAGTGTTTGAAAGGAGCTGAAGGGAAAAACCCACCTTTTAACTTGGTGTATGTGCACTTTGTGCCATTGTGCGGTTTAAAATAGGCACTTCTCATTTGTAATCACGTCTTGGATTAAAGAAACAAGGCAAAAACAACAAAACAAAAATATCAACACATTTTCTTTGTCACACCGACGTCATCAGGAGAGGACCCCTCCGGGGTGGCCAGCGAGGGCCTGAATAAAAAGAGCTCAACACGACTGAGTCCCAGAAACGTTTGGTCAAATGTATCATCCACGCATTTATATTTAGAATAAAATGTATAATACAAAGATATTTTTAATCAGACGGAAGTTATTTTTTCTAACCATGCAGTCAATCTTGAAACTGTGTTTGCAGGGCAAAGACGTACAGACCTGATCGAAATCTTAAGGCCAGTCGGAAAATGGCTAGAATATGCATTTTGCACATTTGGACCTTCATGAGGTTTTAAGTACAGTTACAATCTGCAAAAGCGAGAAGGGGGGAGTGCGACAAAAAAACATTTGGAACTTGTAATTAAAAAACAAAAAACTGAAATAGGCTGTTAATCACCTGCTCAAAAGTTTAAGACCTCAGGCTATTGGAGCCAAAATCTGACAAAAAAACCAAAAAAATTCCACCTGCGCTGAACCGGAGGGTCTGATTGTGTGTGCACAAAGACACAGGGTGGTCCTCGACCCGAATTAAGGCCTTACTGGTGCCGACTGGAGCGCAACACCCATCAGAACATCTGCGGGAAAAGGGGTTCAAAAGCAAAAAACAATCCAAAGACCTCGTCTCCTTCGACGCCACAAAACCCGTTTAGACTTTGCCAGGGAGCATCGAACGTGGGACACTGAAAGGTGGAAAAGAAAGTTTTATTCTCTGATAAAAGTATCAAGTATCCTTGATGGTCCTAAGATGTTTTCTGGGGGGGGGTCCATCATGATCTGGGGTGCTTTTTCACTCAGGGGAACACTGGAGCTTCAGGTGGTGGAGGATCGTCATGGCAACGGCGGCTGGGCACGTGCAGATGTCGCAGCGGGCGTCCCTCGTGACTTAGGACCCTCGTCTGTGTGGTGACGTCTGGGTTGTTCAACAGGACACTTGACCAAGGACTTCCTCGGGGAGAATAACGTCACTCTTTTGGACCATCCCTCATGTTCCCCTGATTTAAATCCCACAGAGAACATTTGGGGATGGACGGCAAGGGAAGTGTATAAAAATGGCCATCAGTCCAGACAGTTGATGCCCCTCGTGAAACCATCTTCACCACTTGGAGTAATGTCCCCAAAAGCTTCCTGGAAACACTCGCATCAAGCACGCCCAAACGAATTTCTGAAGCGATTAACAAGAACGGTGGAGCTACTCGTGACTGAGTCCTACACGGAGGAATTTTTGTTCTGGTTCGGAGACTTTTTTGTAATTTTTTGAGCGGTGGTCTTAAACCTTTGATCAGCTGATAAACAGCCTATTTCAGTTTACTTGTTGTTTTCAATAAATTACTTTTCCAACCTCATTAAGATCCAAATGTGCAAAAGGTAAATTCTAGCAATTTTCAACTGGTCTTAAGATTTCGATCAGGCCTGTATGTCTAATTATTAAAAAAAAAAGAGCATATGTATATATAGACAAGGCAAGGCAACATATAATGGTATGGAGAAAGGAGGCCAAATCAGAGTAAATGTGTACATCTCTCTCTTTTTCCAAAAGCAAATGTGGCCCAGATTAGGCTTAATGGGGCTTTAATTGAATTGATGTACACCAGGCATGTGGGGCGTCTTCGCTTCCTCTCCGCAGCCCCTGAAACCTCCTCCCGTCGCTCTGTGTCATCGGGGGTGCTCATCAGAGCGGGCGGTCGTCCACAGACCTTTCAGGTGTGAGAAACGTCGGAGGGCTCCCCCAGGAGGAGAAGTCGCACCCGGCCCTCCCTCCGCTGCTTGCGCCCCTTCTCGAGCCTGCCTCGTTCTCGACTTGGAAGTGTGCTCTTCATTATCACTTCTAATGCACCTCTCAGCACATCCGCGCTGGCAAAGTGTCAGCCGCCAAGTTAAGACAGTCGCTGGAGCGTGCGAGGGCAAACGACGAGAATCTCATCTCCGCCTCTCCTCTGTGCGGATTAATTGATTTTTTTTTTTTTTTTTTTGTCGGCTTCGAGTTGGCAGTGATTCAGTACAAATAAAATGGTAATGCCACAAGCGGAAATTTCAACTGGAGATTCTTTTTTCGTCATTTTTGTTTTTCGGCATCAACATGAAAAAATGGACCTAAAAGTACGAGTTCAAAACACGTTAATCCCTCGGAGTGACCTTGGGAAGGCCCCCCCGGGGACCTTCACGTTCCCTGAGGAGCACTTGTGAGGCAGCAGCAGCCAGTGGAGGTTCAGAAGGGGGCTTCTCCTCCCTGATCCAGCCTGACAGTCTGTCATCGGCTCGTTTTCACAAATCTTCGCCTGTTATTTGTCCTCCGCCTCCTCCGGTGGGGGGGGGGGGGGCGTGTAATGGGACATGAAATTGGGCCGCCCGCGCCTCTTGTTAAAGCGGGAGGTGATTTGTGCGCCTGCCACTTTGTCGCCGTCGAAACATCGTATTTACGATGGCGCCGCGCCACGGCGGGATCGAGATAGCTTCTCCCCATCCGCCGAAACGACGAAACGGGTCAGCGGTCGGATCCGAATCGGGGCGTCCTCGCCGGCGCCGGACAGTCGAGGTCTCCTCTCCAAACCAGGCGCTGCTAGGCCGGTTCACACGGAGACTGACAGGACCCCGGGCTCCCGGAGTCCTTTGGGATGGGCCCAGAGGCCCCGACGCCCTCGTGCCCGCCCCTCACGAGCGCTCGCCGCCGCCCCCGCTGATGTTAAACACATGCTACATCCTCTGCGCGCGTCGCTGCGCCGCACGGGGGGGGTAACGAAGCGTGGCATGCAGACGCAACAACGCGTGGGCGTGGCGGCGTCCACCCCCCCCCCCCAAGATCTCAGATGAGTCCTCAAATTAGCAGGAGGATCTCGGCTCCACCATTAAGACCAGCACGGAGCTCGCAGGCGTGGACTCGTTGGGGTGGGGTGGGGGGGGGGTGCCAAGTGCTGGGCCGCCTGCCGCGCCAGGACGAGACGGGCCCTCCGCGAAGCCGGCGCGGCCTCGCAGCGGCTTGTGCTCGTCAGCGGCCGGCTGGTCTCATTGGCTTTATTTATAGTCGGCGCCACAAGACATCTGCTGGAGCTGAGACTCCGTCCTCTGTGTCCAGAGGGAGCTTGTCAAGGCTTTTCTTTTTTCCTTTTTTTTCTCTCTTTTTTTTTTTTCTCTCCCTTCGGTCAGAGGCGGCCTCCGCTAACGAGGCCGGCGTCCCCCTTCCCGTCCCCGACGGACGACGGCGGGAGACGGCGGCCGCGTCCCGCGTCTCGCTCGCTCGCTCGCTCAGCGGAGAGCCGTTGTTTGTTTGCTGTCTTCAGTCTGGTCGTCGCCCGCCGCTATTTCGGGAGCTGACACTTAGATGCAGTCCGGCGGTCGTCTGACGGGGCCTCGCCTCTTCCCTAACCCCCGCCTCAGTGTCACGCAGAGCCCCCCCTCCCACCCCCACCCCCCCCCCCCCCAACGCCGCCTTCCTTCCACACAGAGGACGTCTGGACGTCTCAGGCTGACCACGCTTCGGGCCTTGACACAAAGCGCCGCGGACAGCTCTTTGGCGAGGAGGGGGGGGGAGGGGGGGGAGGCGGGTGTGAAAATGCTCTGTTCCTGAAAAGAACCAAAAATACCAGAGATCCTGCAAAAAAAAAACAAAAAAAAACCTGGTTTTTCAGCGTTCCAGTCAGACCGTGGACAGAAGACGAGCGATGGGCGATGCTCTGACTCACTCGCACACGAGCGAACGGGCCGCATCTGTTGGGGGTTCTGTTGGCAGACAGCACCGGCAGAAGCTCTTGGCTCCCTTCATCCGCCCAGTTAAAGATCTGCAGTCACGTTTTCACCCTGAGGTTTAAGGAACGCGCCCCTTCTGCTGTATTCACACATGGAGCTCCAGGGGATTTGGGACCAGGGAGCCAGCGGTATTAAATAATTAGAACAATGAGGAGGAAAAGGGAGACACACCGCTAAAGAGCGCTGACAGATTCAAACTTGCAGCACATGTGTGAAAGGAGCTCTGGTCGCTTCCCACTGAGCCGCTTTTAAAAGGGACGAGCGGGATTTTGTTGGAAAGGACAGACCTCCAAATCGCTTTATTGCAGCCTGATGCTTGCATCCGATGTTTGAAATGTTTTAGAAAAGGAGTGTTTGCATTCGCGCAGACCCCCTTCCAGCAGAAGAGAGCCGAGCAGGAGCCAGAATGAGTTTTTTTTTTTTTTTTTAGGGAATTCTGCTCCAGCCAATTCCAACTCCAAGTCCCAGGATGAGGGTTTTTTTTTCCCCCCTGTTAAGTCTGTTCTGTTTTTATAAAATATATTCACACATGCATCAAGTTCAGGCTCTAACGTTCCTCTCGCGCGTCTCTCAAATGCTTCAGTATCATCCAGACATGTGTGAAAAGAGGAAAAACAACACGGAATGTTCTGGAATAAGGCTGCACGTGTGAATAATGAACATCATTGTTGGTGGTGGGGATAAATGCCACCTTCTATCCGTGTTTATACAGACACACCAGCTGAGTTGTGGAGATATTAAACAATAGGAACACAGACCCCTATTTTTCCTTGTTTGGATGCGGAGCAGGAGGGAACAGAAGCGAAATGTCCATTCTCACAGGCTACGGAGATCTTTTCTGGGAATGAAATTGTTTTCTTTTTTTTTTTTTCCCCTGGAAAGATTCATCTGTATAACAATATTGAAATGCATTAGTCTTAATCTGCTTTTTTTTCCCCTTTACTTTTATATTTTAGTCTTAGAAAGTACATCTGGTCCTCTGTCTTGTAATTCCAGCTCAGATTCCAAAGAAAAGCGAAAACAATTTTTTTTTTTTTTTTTTTTTTTTACCACAGTGGAGGGATTAGGTAGGAGGGCAGGGTGGCTGTTTGAGGACACTTAGCCGCCGCCGCCGCTGCTGCCAATGAGATTAAAGACTCCAAAGTGCAACAACTGCGACGATGTGTTGCACTTTTGCAGCTGCACTTGCTGGTAATCCCTAATGGATCAGAACGTGTAAGCTCATCCCGCAGACAAACTCTTTAAGCTTTTTGGCGGGAGGAGCGTGCATGCGGGCACTTTTTATTTCCAGAACAATACCAAAATAAGCCCTTTAACACACGGCCCACTGTAGATTAGAGCTGCATATGCGCCGTCGCAGTTATCCTCTTTCTGGGGTTACATGGAGCTCAGATTGGTTTTCTTGAGTTTTTCCAAAGAAGATTTGGATTTTTTTTTTTTTTTTTTTTTAAATGATGTAATTGCACATTTTTCATAAGTCAAAGAGAGCTTTGCAGATTATTCGGTGCACCCGCCTACCTCTTCACCTGAAACGGGGTCCAGGTCTGGAGGGACCGAAGAATCAAAGCTGGAGGTGAAAGCGGGGGAAGGTCACACAGCAGTACTGGGAGGACAAACGGGAGAGAAAGCAGACAAATAAATAAATGAATAGAGGAATTAAAATGATAACCATTTATTTCTGCCGTTTAATCAAGTTTCTTTGATGTTTCCTTTGAAGGCTCCATCATTTTTCCTTCCAGTTTTGTCTTATTTGTTGTCGCTTGACCGTTGAGGACATTTTTCCAGACATCTGAGGCACATGTACTCCAATATTTCTTGTCAGGCAGAGAACTTGTGAAATAAATAGCTTGATAAATAAATGTTCTTGTGACAAATAGATGTGAATCAGTCTTACTTTCACACACTCCGACAGTGAGGAACGAGTGCATTTAACAGCCTGAAAAGATGTTAACGTGTAGATTCATCAGTCTCACCTTCACTATCTTCACGTTCTTCTGGTTTATTTGGTTGGGTTGTTAGCAGGAACAAAGGATGTCTCCAGATGAATTCAAATATCCCCGAGAACATGTCAACATATGAAAGATAATCAACAAAATGGAGGAAACGTTTCCAGCCCTAAAATGCTTCAACATCATCTGAGATGAGCTCATCCTCTATCACAGCCCGTGACACCAAGTTCCATTTCCAGATTTTTGCCTTCATCGATCGTCAAATTCCAAAGGCCTCAGTTGAAAATCCAAGCGTTGTCACCGTTTCTGTTGGCTGTTCACACCAGCGACACTTCATAAATGAGAAAATGCTGCAGTAATCTGTAACGACTCTTATTTATCGCCGGACTGCAGACCAGAGAATTAATTTTCAATATTAGTTATGAGTGGGGGAATCAAACCCGCTGAGCAGCAGCCTCTTTGGTGAAATGCATCAAAGCTGCTGACGTTAATTGCTGCGTAAATCTGACTTGGAAGTAAAATTAAACTAATGGAGCTCCTCAGAGGGACACTTGTTCTTCTGAACAGACTCTCATCTGGAGTCACTCCATCTTTTATTCAGAATAAACAAGTTGTTTCCTGCAATACCAACCGCGTGATCATGATACTGTAGCTGCTATTAAATAAATAAATAAATAAAAAAAACCCGACCCAAACAAATGAAATGAGCTCCTACCGTGGCGCAGGCAGGCTGCAGTTCCTCCGGCGTCCTGCTGAGGGCGCTCTGTACCCGCTGTGGACACCCAGCTGACGAGGACACGTGGACGAGAAATCATCGCTATTTTTAATATGTCACTTCACATTTAAGGATTTAAATCAAATGTCCCAACAGTTTTTTGCAGGAAAATATGCTCAATCACTGGATGTTCCAAAATAAAATATTTTTAATTCTACGTGATATATTTATTTAATGAGAATTGAGGTTCATATCGCATATTTTCTGGAGTAACATGTCAGAGATGTGAAATAACAACCTTAATTATCAGATCGCTTGATTCCATGTTTACATTTTAAGATTTTTTTGCGCCTAGATTCAATTTTCTTTCAAAAAAAAAAAAAAAAGCCCATCCGTCTCGTATCGAAGGGGCAGCTTGTTGTCTCACTTTCACTGTGGCTCAAGCAGAAGAGTCACAGCTGCAGGTCAAGGAGAATCTCTCCCACTCCCTCCTCCGGGCAGGAGGTGGCGCTATGACATCTGTCCCCACAGAGACACCAACTTCCTGCATCAGGCCCATCGTAAACGCAGCGGTTGGTGGTTGGTGGTTGGCCGCTATGATTTATTAAAAGTTGGTGCATTAGATGGGGCAATAATTGAAGTTATGATTAAGGAAACGACAGGATCGGGACTCACGGACGATGAAAAATAGATGGGAGGATGGATGGGTGGACGCACGAGCGAGCAGATCCGTTTGGTTAATAATTGAGCCGCCGTTAGATCAAACCAGATTGAGGTACAAGCTGAGCACTTTTGTGAGTGGGGCTGTTTGGGGGGGGGGTGTCTCCTGGGATTCGCTCCAAACCTGCCGGCAGGAAGCAGCGGCGCTGGTGGCGTGTTACTGCGAGCATCATCGTTGTCATCATATGTAGTCCAGCATTAAGATGGATGCTGCCTGATCCCATCAAGATAATGGGTTTCATGTCTCCTGGCATTGAGGGGGGGGTGGTAGTGGGGGGGTTGTGCAGCTGATTCTTTTGTTTCCTCTCTTCTCTCTCCAGCCTCAGAGTCCCCCCCCCCAGGCCGGGGGGCGGAGTTCAGAGGCCCCGCCGCACGTCACAGGTGTCGGCCCGAACGAGCCGGGAGCCACGGAAACGCTCACCCACCGTCGGCGCTCCAGCTTTTCCTGCGCCGACAGCCTGCGCCGGGCCTGTGAGGTCATGTGACCTGGGAGTAACCTCTGGGGGGGGGTGAGAGCGCCGGTCCGGTTCGCCTGCGTGCGACAACGGTCGGCTCGGCTGGTGGAGACATCCTGAGCAGCAGGCTGAAATGATGACAGGAGATCATTGAGATTGAAGAAAACACACACACACAAACACACACACACACGCACACGCACGCACACACACACACACACAAAGAGAGATTGCGTGACTCGCAGAACCTCAATCCCGACAAGAAAAACAGAATGGCCGGAAATGGCCGATATTACCCTATAGTTTGATCTACAATAGGGGATGGGGCGAGGCCAGGGGGTGGGGAGGGGGGGGGGGGGTGCGGGTGGGCACGGAGGGGAGTGTGGGTGTCTCAAGGTCAAAGGCAGAGCGGCGAATTGGGGTGGAAGCAAAGTAATGAGTTTTTCCATTCTGTCTCTGCCCTGGCCCGCTGGCATCACCTTGCTATCCTGTCAATCCACCTCACCCCCCATCCTCCCATATTTCTTCACCCCAACCCACCCTGAAGACGGGGCTGGGGGGGGGTGAGGAAAAAACTGTTTATTTCTGAACAGGCCTCTTAATCTATTTGGACTGGGCGTAATAGGACATTTGCATGGCGAGCACAGCGAGGTGTCAGCGATAACCACGGGGTTGTGACATCCCCTCCGAAATATGCTGAGCTTTCGCTAACCTCTCATCAAACACGCTGATCTTTATGGACTGTATCATATTGTGCCGTAATGTGCTTTATTGTCCACAGAATAAGCTTTTCTTTAAGGTAATTGGAAAGCGGGAAATGGCCGCTATCGGCGGACTTTTTAAATACATTATTCCTGAAATGTGGCTTGTGTAATGACCCTGTCGGTGTAAAACGTGAGATTTATCTTGGCAGCAGAAATTGATCCATTTCACCTTTGTCTAATGGAAATTTTTATCAAGTATTATCTGTTTATGTAAATGAGCGTGGCCCCTGGAACGGAGGGGATAAAAAGTCTGGAGGGGGAGCCGTTAATCTTGGGCCTCTTTACATGTCAGCCTGGACGTAATGCATACCGGATTCATCTCAGTGGGGGTGGTGTGTGTGTGTGTGTGTGTGTGTGTGTGTGTGTGTGTGTGTGTGTGTGTGTGTGTGTGTGTGTGTGTGTGTGAGAGAGAGAGAGAGAGAGAGAGAGACCTTGCAGACCTCTGGACTGAGGATGTTTTGGCTCTTCAAAACATCCTCAGTCCAGAATTTGACACCCCCGAATCCTTTGGTGTTCGGGGGTGTCCATGTGAGTCAGGTGGATTTTGGCGAAAGGGGTGGGGGGTGATCACCTGCTGAAGGGTCTACAATCAACAGTTGGGCGTTTCTGCGCCACTTAAGTCATCTTAAAGTCAAAGGGGGCTTAGAGCCTCTGCTGCTCACGTTGGAAGTGAAGGCGCGTGGCGGCGCACGCAGGTAAAAGAGTCGAGGACTGAGAAAGTCTGCTCCGTGACCCCGCGGCAGCTCCGCCTGGGGCGTATTTCCATATCGTAAACCCCGGCGGAGACAGGCCCGTTACGCGGGCCGTCGTACGCTAAGCCGAACATTTGGACCTGTCAGCCGCAGAATGGATGGCGCATTCTGGATCGCCGACGGTGAGCCATGAAAGATGAATGAACGGCGCCGGGGCTGCGTGTTGTGGCAGTGGGCCGCAGTCACTTAGAAGAGCTGTAAAGACTGACAAGCCCCCCCTGCCCCCCCTTCCCCCCTCACTTGTGTTTTCATTGCAGCGGATGCTTTTGATGTTTTATGGGAGAGGCCTTGCCTTGTTGCTGTAGTCTTTGGCATGACAGCACACCACGCTCTTGAAATACAGCTGCTAGTGTGTGTGTGTGTGTGTGTGTGTGGAGGGGGGTTCTCCTTCTCCATGGAGGGTAGCAAATGGAGCTTCACCGGGAGCTAGCGATCCCCCAGCGGCCCCCGCTGTCATCTGCTATCCTGACAGGCAGACTGAGAGGGAGAGAGAGGAGAGAGTCAGGCGGGCTAAGTGACAGACACTCCAGTGTGACCCAGCCCACCAGAGGGGAGCTTCCATCACTGTCTTCAGCGCTCTGATCCTGTCAAAGGCCGAAGACTGAATCCGGTGGGGGGTGTGAGTGTGTGTGTGTGGGGGGGGCTGCAACCCCACTGTAGTTCATCAAACAGCGGCGGTGGCATCAGTTACGGCGGGCTTTGGGAGGAGGGGGGGGGGCAGACAAAGAGGGAGGCAGAGATTGGTTAGAGGAGGACGTGTGCTGCTGAACACACACTCAGAGGACAGACACACGTGTAACAGTGGTCCTGTGGTCCAGTCCCAGTCACGGCCCAGTGTCCTGGGGCCCCGGCAGCATGGTGGGGCAGCTCAGCACAGGTTTGAAAAATCAAACTCCCACGTTTACTTCCTCCTCATGTAGCTGCATGTTTGCCAACAACATGCACTTTAAGTTTGTGTGTGTGTGTGTGTGTATGTGTGTGTGATGACAGGTCCCCCAGTCCAGGACTCCGGCCCCTCCCCATGACCCTGACTGATGTGTATTTCCAGAGAAAAGCCCGTGTGATGAAAACGTTCCACACTCACCTGCCTCTGTCTTTAAAGAAACCAGCTCATCCTGTCCACAGGCCCCAGAGCACTGGAACACCTCCCAGTATTCCCAGTATCTGAATGACTCCTGGTCTGCTTGGACCAATGCGGGATGGAGGATCGACCATGTTGGTGGCAAACGGAGCCTCTGCTGCTTCGGGCGACTGTTGAGGACCGAAGGCCTCAAAGAGGAGCTGGTGTGTGCCTGAAGAATTGAAAAGATCAAGTAAACAAAACTAACGTTTACTGTGTTTTACTATTATAAATGAGGCTTGAGCTTGGCTAATGCTTGGGTGGACTTTGTTGCGACGTCGCTGGAACGGTTTTCGATCGGCTCCCCTGCAGGACCGACCATGATCACGCGTGACCGACGCGTCCTCGTTTAAGGAAAAGAGCTGAACAAACCTCGTCCACCAATGAGGAGCAGCTGCCGGTGAGGGCGACCATCCGGACCCTGCGCGGCGATGCGCGCTGCATAATAGAGGGAGAGGAGGGGGAGGAGGCCTCCGACTCCTCAGACCCCCCCCCACACACACACCACCGCCGCCTTCCGTCTGCACACATACACACACTCACCTCTGGCGCCCGGTGTCAGAGCCTTCTCCTGTCAGTAATTTGTTGCTAATCAGCTGTCAGCTCAGAAACGATGATGAGGTGATCATCGTGGGCGGTGGAAGGTAATGGCCTTAAAAGTCACAGAGTCAATGTCAATGGGATCACTCGGATTCAATCAGAGGCGGCCCGATGAAGGATGGCGCCCGCTGACATTACCAGTCATTTTGAGCCCAAGCATCTGGGCCCTAGTAAATAACCATCAGTGGGTGGGTCCGAGGGACAGGTCATTAGCCCTGAGAAAAATAAATATCTGCTCTCTCCTGAAGGCTGCAAGTCATTTAGCACAGACTAGGAAATTTCACCCTAGATTAAGTATGATGAGCCAATATCAGTCAGAGGAGAGGCCATACCCAGCGAGGGGGGGGTGGGGTGGGGGGGGGGGTCTGATGATACGCAGAGGCCCAGCAAATCTAATACCGTTTTAAAGGCGAGGAAGTTGACGAGGGAAGGATGGAAGGAGAGACAGCGGCACTAGAAACAAGAGCGACGGATGGGGGGGGTTTCCGTCTCTCTGAAGAGGAAAAATCCAGAGAAGGTTCAAACGTCAACAGCGGGAATCCTAAATAATGACCCTGACTTTAAGATTTGATCTGGTTTTTTTCACAGTTGCAGACGTCCTCTGGTTCAAAGAGCATGCGGTATTCACAGGCGAGGCGCACAGAGGAGGAGGTTATAAATTAATTCAACTGTGCACATCAATAAATGTCACTAATTAATCTGTTAAATCAACAAATGAAGGGGAATTAGTTTTATGGCTGCCACCGTGTGCGCTTGATGCCCTCCCATCCTCTCCGCGAGCGCCGTCGGGTTCCGGCCTTCTCTCTCAGGCGCCCCCTTTATAAAAGTCATGCACGCACTTCATCCAACCTGACTAATGTAAACCCTCCATGATGCACAAACGACCCCGGGGCTTTGAACTGTCATCAATCCAATTAATAGAAGATGGCTCAGAATCCATTATGGACGATATAATACAAACATTATTATATTAACCCCCAAATCTAATCTAATTCTATCAATATAAATAATTTAATCACTTTGCAAAGTGCTGGTTTTATGAATAATTAATGCCCACACTTGAAAATTAAATATTCATCTTTGTTCGTGTATCTCGGCGGTGTTGAGCCGCGGGCATGTTAGCGCCGGTGTAACAGCGTCCTGCCGCCGCCACCGCTGCCACCACCGCCACCACGACATCGGACTGTCAACAGGTCGGCCACGAAGGCGCTGGAGTCAGAGAGCGAGCTCTAAAAGTTCCTGTCGGTCCGAGAACAAGATGCACGTGTGTGTGTGTGTGTCCACCTGTAGCACTAGTGTGACATGAGGTAACAAGAGCTTTAAGGACAGACATGGCGGCTAACCCTCTACATCTCCTCCTGCCCCCCCCCAGCCCTGACTGACCCCCCCCCCCTGACTCCCTCTCCCGAAACTCATCAACTCCCGACGGAGCGTCGTTGATGTGTTCGGCCCCTCCCTCTCTCTGTCTTGCTCTCAGGTGTGTTTCGAAGGCCGGCCTTACTGAAGGGCTGAGACAGCGCTGCTGCTAAACACCCCCCCACACACACACACACACCCCTCCACACACTCCAGCCCCAGTTTGCTGAAACTCTTCACCTCTGCGGAGGTAAACGGAGGCAGGAGGAGCAGCATCTATCGGTGTCTGACCCACGTGGGTCAATATTTGAGAAGCGTTTTTTTCGGTCTGCACAGAAGGAGCCGACCAATATAATACAGAGATAAGACCCCATCCTGACGCCCATTTGGGACGCCACAAATTAAACCAATCGCCTTTGTTTAACTATAAAACAAAAGAATTTTCTGAATAAATACTCACTAAGACATTGGCCCGTGCACTTGAGGCAGCCAGTGTTTGCTCACACGGTGAAAAGTGCTGAATTGGCAAAGTGAAGGCGCCACAAACATCGATGTTATGTTCACAGGGACTAAAATAGAGTGGAGGGAATAATGACTATTGGATTTAAATACACCAGGTGGTCATAAATACAATTCCAAGTGAGCCACGTTCTTTGTCTGCTGGGTTTTTGAATTAGCCACAGTAAAATAAAGAAAACTAAGTTGAGAAAGTGGCGGCTCCGCCCACTCCACGGGGGGGGGGGTTTCTCCCACCAGCTCCATGAAAGTTGGAGTTATTGGCTTCACTGACCCCTGCACAGCTCCCGGGGGGGGTGTCACGTCTTGTGACAGCAGCAGGAGCTGTGTCCAGGTGGGCCTGCCAGCGGGGGGGCCGACGGGGCCAACCGCTGCTGATATGACCCCCTCCAGCAGCCGCCCCCCCCCCCCCTCCAGCAGCCCACCTCCACCTGCAGCGAACCTCCTCACACGAACCCAGAAGGCGGTCCAAAAATAGACAACAAAAAGTCCTCGTCCCTCAGCGGAATAATTCGGCGACGCGACGGCGGAAGCGAGCGAAATAAAAGCGGATTGCGTAACATTTCAACACTCACCCACCTCGGTGTGATCAATCAGTGCCTCTGCCCCCCCCCATCTGTTCCCACCAGTGCTGCCCATATAACAGGCAACTGTCAGCTTTTATCCCCCCAGCCACCGAGGGGTCTCCACCACACCCCCCGTCCCTCCTGAATACATTTTCACCAGTATACCAGCGTCGTTTCCTCGCAGCTCTCCGGCGGCCAGATAACGCGGAGGCCATATTTGCGGTCCGTCTGCTGGAGAAGGTGCACAGGAACGCTCGCCGCTCAGGTGGACTAGATAATCAAATGAAAGAGAAACGGCCAACAGCATCAGCAGCAGCGCAATCAGCGACATTTAAACAAGAAAGGCCCCGACTGTCCAAAAGCCGTGGAGCGGGGACTTTGTTATTCCAGATGGCTTTATGGGTCGTCAAGGAGTGATTCACGCCTCGCTTAAAAAGTGTGCGTTGCCGGCCTGCCACCAAACCGCTGCTCCGCTTAAAAAGCGGGAAGCACCCCATCAATTATTTGCTAAGCAGCCATACTGAAGATCTCACTCTGAACAGTGTGTGGGGACGGCGGTCCTGTCAGCGCGATGATCGATGCACTGGAGGCTCGTGCTGGCCCCAGCACGCCTCTCTGAGGGTCGGCAGCTGCACAGCCTGGGCTGACTGTGTGTGAGTGTGTGTGTGTGTGTGTGAGAGAGAGAGAGAGTGTGTGTGTGTGTGTGGGAGTGTGAGAGACAGTGTGTATGTGAGTGTGTGTGTGTGTGTGTGTGAGAGAGAGTGTGTTAGAGAGAGAGAGTGTGTGTGTGTGTGGGAGTGTGAGAGACAGTGTGTGTGTGAGAGAGTGCGTGTGTGTGTGCGGGAGAGTGCATGTGTGTGTGTGTGTGTGAGAGAGAGTGTGTGTGTGAGTGCGTGTGTGTGTGTGTGTGAATGTGCATGAGTGTCATATGTCATTTACACACACACACACACACACACACACACCTGCACGTCCCAGGGTTGTGAGCACTAAACCTGCACATCATCATGTGATCTACACGTGTGAAGTTGAAGTGTGTTTATAAGGTTGCGCAATCGATACCCTGGCAGATTAAAGGCAGATTAACCAGCAGACTATTGCTCTAAATTCCTTAAATTAGTACAGTAAGCTAATACTAATTACTTTTATGCTGTATTATTTACTGAATTTCACTTTAAAATAGGTAGTTTAAATGCCTGAAGGAACGTCACAATGATAAATAAGAAGAGAGACATTCTCTTTTGTCTGAACCCACACGATTAATTCACCATTTCCTGCTTCAGCATCTAGAACTAATTCGGTTCAGAGGACAATTAACAGAGTTAATCAACAGTTAATTGGCTGATAACATATTATCTTAATCAGGTATTTCATGTCCGGAGACACGTGGCGCTCACCGGTGCACCGTGGGCTAGACCTCTGACCCCCACCCACCCGACGGCAGCGCCTCCTTTCTTTCTCAAGATCGACGCGTTTTCACAACGCTAATGTCCTGGGATCGATGTCGGCGTTTAGCGGGAACAGCGGTTGTTCCTGGCTGGCGGGATTGAGAATGGCAGGAAGCCGATAGTCCCCCCCCCCAGGTCCCGCGCCGGTGAATTACCCTGACGGCGTGCGTGGAGCTCGGCTGGATGCTGCCCTTAATGCGAAATCGATACGCCCTCCTCCGCTAAGCGGTGCTCAACGCTTGACCTCTGAACCGCCTTTGGGGAGCTTTCGCGCTCCAAACGGATCGATGCATCTGAAGACCGCTCCGACCCCTCAGCCGTCGGCATCTGGAGCAAACCGGGGGCTCTCTCTCCCGGTGGGCCGGTGGACTCTGCGAGTCCCCTCGACCTCCACCCCCCCCCCTCACCTTTAAGGAGGAGGCCACAGATCAATACATTTGATGGCGGGGCTATAAGCAGCCCTATTAAGTGACAAAGGTTTACTCTGTAACAGCTGGGCTGGCGCGAGAGCCGAGCTTGTCTGACTAATGAATCGTGAAACAATCAGGCAGTAGCCATTTGTGTTTAGATCTGTAAATATGGCGCGGTACAAGTGCCAGACCATCGCTGGCACTCCAGCTGGGGCCACAGATGGTCTGGATTGGAGGCGAGGCGCGGGCAAACCGTGAGCTCCTCCGGCCCACACTGCACCGCACCTCCTCTGTCTCTGAGTGACAACTTCACTTTCGCGCTAACTTAGCCCGCCTGCCCCGCGTTGGGAGCCAGCTTTATCGTTAAAGAAAGAAAAAAAAAAAAAAAAAAAAAAAGAAGCCACTGACAGCTCCTGAACGGGAGCCCAGACGATGAGCAGTCTCGGTGCGATCCAGCAGAGGGGACCGGGGGAGAGGTGGGGGCGGTGGGGGGAGAGCAATGATGGTCCTGCTATTTAAAGACACGATCAACCTAATTAACCTTGGGATGCCGATGACTAATTCTGAGGTGGCGGGTCCACCACGAGAGCCGGGATGTGGGGGCCTCATAAATCTCACTAATAAGAAGCACTTATCCAATAGGAGGAACAGGAGCACACAGGCTGCTCATTATTTGGAAGACAATTGAATATACTGTACCGTGGTGTCCTTATCATTCAAGCCGAGGGCGGGGGTGTGTGTGTGGGGGGGGTTAATGTGGCGGAGATGGACTGCATTTCACCCACTGACAGCTGAGGAAACACAGACACCTCCAACTAGACAAATACGAATGGATTCGGGAGCCTTTTTGTCACCCGGGCCACACAGATGATGGAAACGGGGACGTAATTTACATCAGCTGCAGCGAGGAAGGGACAGGAGGGGGGGTTGGCGAAGGGGTGGGGTTGTCCTTGAAGATGGAGTTATGAAAGAGATGAAAGGTTTATTTAATCCAGTTTCAAGGTAAAATGATCTCCGGGCTTTTTATTCAACACATTTGGTGCGGTGACTGTGAAAGCGGTACAGGAGCCATTTACAACGCCCCCCAGTCTATTAAACTGAATGACAGACGTTGTTTACAACCCCAACTGCTTCCGCAACGGCGCCATTATCGCTGCATACTGATGGAGGCATCAACAGCAGGATTGGCTGTCATTACAAAAGGACAGCAGAGAGTCTTAAAGCAACATTTATCAGCGTTTAGAAAGGATTTGTAGCCCGCTTTTCGCCTCCGCCGAAATCTGCGGTCGGGCGCGTCGTGACAAGGGACTTCAGAAGCGAAGGGCAGGCGCAAGAGCCCCGGCTGATGGTTTTTACGCGTCTTTTTACAGCTGCGGATTTTTTTTTTATGGAAATGAAAAAACGCGGCAGTGGCGGCGGAGGTCCGCTCCGCTGCACGGACCGGGCCCAGGCTGCTGCCGCCGCCGCGGCTCAGCGGCTCTTCCGGGGGCCCGGACCCGCCCCCCCCCCCCTCCTCCGGGCCCCCGCCAACAGAGCCTTTCTGTGCGACGTTAACTGTCACGACCTGCAGCGGCGGGCGGCTGGAAATGGCTTAACTAAACTGTCACATCTAATAAAGCCAATAAAGGGATCAGATAAATGTTTATTGCAGAGAGGGAAAAGATCATTTCTGGACAGAAATTGAGGATGACCTTTCTGGATGATTCCTCGCCATCTCTGCCCCCCCCCCCCACCCCTCCTCCTCCTCCTCCTTCTGCTGGATAAATCAGTGGGTCCCTTTTGTTTCACGGCTGACGGAGCCCTGCTGATGTGGGACTGTTAAAACCGTGCTCATTCCTCCGTCTTTATCAGGAGCGCTCCGAGCCCAAACGCCACCTCCGGCGCCCGACGGGGTCAGGCTGCCGCGCCGCTCTCAGACCAGCCATTAAATAAATAACCTGATTGGTAATGAGCGCACATGACCTCCACCCGGGCTGCTGGTGCTGCGAAACAAGGCTCAAGTTTGAGTTTGTTTAAAGGCGCGAGCTTCACATTTAATCAGGTTTGACTGTATGTACAAGCGTACAAATGGAACAAAAACAGCCGTCATGAGAGGAGAGCAGCTTCAAGGAACTGCAGTCAAAGTTAAGGAAGGTCAAAAAAAGTCTGTGAGCATGCGTGTGTGCGTGTGTGTGTGTGTGTGTGTGCGTCTAAAAGCATTGTAAAACTGAAGCCTTACACAGAAAACCTGAAGTCCTCATCAAATATGGATAACAACGAGCCCCAGCCAGCACCTGCGCCTCACGGGTTCACTGCTGAACAGATGTGGCGTGATGAGATCAGGTTAGGGGGTGTCTGAAGACGCCCCCCCTCCCACGCGCGTCCCCGCCCACCCCTCCTTGGCCTGTCCTTTGAGCTACATGTGGCACGGCTGCCTACTGCTTCCTGTGACAAGCCAAGCTGTCTGCTGACCACTTCATTTTTGATGTTGGCAGGCGAGACTCAAGCCGCAGACGCCAGCGCATGCGCGCGCATATGAGTGTGTGTGTGTGTGTGTGCAGCACAAACATACACACATGGTATCAGAAGAGGTTCAAGGGAACATTATCCAAGAGGAGGAAGTTTCCAAATGACCAAACACAGACTGCTTGATGAGTGTTTGCTCCTGACTGTCGTCGTCTCACCAGTCCATCATTGCTTCTCTGCTGATCCCTCGTTCCCCGTCGTTCTCCGTTTTTCAGGATTGATATTTATATTTGTGTTTGTGTCTGTTTTGGCTGCCCATTATGCCCTTTTCCTCTTTTGCTTTATGGGCTGGAAGATCCGCAACGGATGGGAGATCTATTTCTGCCTCTTCAACCTGTCGGGATCAAAGCGCTCCCGCGTCACCTGAGAGGAGGAGGAGGAATAACGAGGCGACGCGCTCTGGCAGGAGGCCAGGCTCTGCAGACGCGGGGAAATAAAGAGCGTCAAAACGAGGGCTCTCGGTAATTACGCTCATGGTCCCGTTGTAGAAGTTAATGAAGTGATGATGATTCTTTCAGTCTTTAAAGTGATTCAGCAGGTTGAAACACTCAGTTTGCATAAATAAAATGAAATTTATAATCCGGCCTACGTCGGCCCGCCTGTGTGGTGGCGTCCGGTCGTGTGAGCCAGGCCCTTTGAAGTCAGCACGCCGTCAGAGAGACAGTCAACAGTGGGAGAAGGAGCAGGACAGACGAGAGCAGGAACTCGTCTCCCGGATGAGGGCCGCCGGACCCCTCATGGCCGGCGTCACATCGCATGTTTTCCCCTCTTGGCTGGAGTGCAAGGACGCGGGATTGGAGGGAAAACCGGGGTCAGGCGCCGCCGCCGTTCTTTATGGCGATCATAAAAGCATACACGAGCGCCATCTCTTACAATCGGCGCTGACAGGAGTTTTCAGAGGAAGGCGTCCCAAAGCGCAGGAAAGAGGACAGAGAGGCCTTAGGTGAGACCTACCCTTGTAATAGTCCAAGGAATATCGAGACTTATGGAAAATGAAATGAGGCACGAATGACCATAAGCATGAAGACAATTACACCCTTTGGAAATCGTATATTTGTGGGGGTAATTCCTGCCGGAGCCTGCGTGCTGAGGCCTGCCAGGGTTAAAGTGGCTCCTCTATGCTTGAACTCTCCTTGAACTTGGGCTGAACGTCAGCAGAGTGGGGACGTGGCTATCTGACCCTGCATCTGGTTATTTTAGTTCCAATTTGCAGCCTAATGCCACAATTACCCTGATCTATGGCTCGAGTCACCCCTTTAATGGTCCACTGTCAAAATCAGCACATTTGAGCAGGCGAGGGCCCGACGCCGCTCCACGGACTGATTTGGAAAAATACTTTGTTTTATGAATGTCTGACAGAACTGAAAGTTAAGGACAAATCAAATAGTGGAGACTGGTAAAGTTCAATAAAGAGCGGAATAAAAACTGTGCAGTCATTTAATAACACCATAACTTTTGCAGTAATGGGCCAGTGTATTAGAATAATTGAGGTTAATAAAGCCATAAAACAAAGTAAAGATTTCCTCTGGTATGTCTATTAAGTTTTCAAATGTAAAGATTGGAATGAGTCGGAATTTTACAGCTAACAGAGAGGTGACAAATATATAAAATTAAATTTCCACTGGATGTGATTTAACTCACATTTGAGATCATAAGAGCCGTTCACAAGAAGATGGCCGAAGATGGCGGAGAGCAAAGCTCCCGTCTAGGATCTGCTCCCAGCCGTGAAAAGCGGCCCCCTCATGCCCACTCCATCACGGCATGGCTCTCTGCCCTCGCCGCGCCGTGACTGGGACAAGGATGAGCGGCCGTAAAGGACAAACTCACGGACACCAGAACCAGCGCACATTATTACCCCCCGAAGAAACCTGGGCGAGGGCGGCAGCCAGGAGCCCGACCCCGACGCGGCTTCGGCGGGGGCCGAGGAAACAGATGGCCGCCCCCAGCAAGACATTAGCGGCAAAGATTTGAAAACATCTTGAAGCTCGGCGGCGGCAGAGAGGCCGCGGTCAGAGGGCTAATGCGAGAGAGAGCGGGGACAGACGGGGCGGAACAGGGGACGGGGTAACGGAGGAGCGGGACCGCTCACAGCTGGAGCGGCTCCAGGAGACGACGAGGGAGGGCTTGGAAATCATGGAAATCCCTCTCTCTCCCGCCATCGTCCCGGGAACGAAGCTGGGACGTGAAGGAGAAGAGGACAGCAGGAGGGAGCACCGACGAGGAAAACCAAGGTGACACGCGTCATTGTGTCCAGTCCTGCAGTCCACCGGGAAGGGGGGAGGAGGGGGGGGGGGGGTGGGGGGGTTGATTCCGTGAGACCTGTGAAAGGGGGATTTGGCGATTCCTGGACGTTCTCTCCACACCTGCGGCCGCAGAGCCGGGCTGGCATTTCAAACTTTATCACCTGTCACCAGGGAGACGCTGGCCGTGGCGGAGAGCGCCGCTCGCCGCCACCTACCCCCCCCCCGCACCCGCCAGACATCACACCGCCCTTGGAAGTCGTGCTCAGAGAGAAGATGAGAGGTTTTCCCAGCGGGGAGGCCGCAGCCGCCGGCCAGACGGCGTCCGTGCTGTCTCCTGGCCCCTAATTGATTTGAGGGCTGTGAAATCGTCTTGACCACGGAAAGCTCGGCGCCGCCGCCTCGCGTCGCCGTCCACGAGGAGGGGGGGCAGGGGGGGGGGCAGGAATGACGCCGCTAACGTGAGGCAGGGACAACGGCCCGGTCCCTCTGTTTATTCCGCGGAGCAGGAGAATTCCCGACTGCGCTGGTCTAAGCCTTCCGGTCAGCGTGTGCGGCGGGGCAGTCTCCGGGCTACACCGTGATGAAGGTGACACGTCTCTCCGGTCCCCGCGGGGGGTGTCTGGGCTTCAGAAGGCCACGGGTGTCAGGGACACAAAGCGCCGGACTGCATGATGTCACCGCACGCTCAACCTGGAAACAACCGCCGAAGGCAGGCGCGGGGTTCCGATCCGGACGCGCGGCCGTTGCCGGGGAAACCACGGGGAAACTTCAACAGCCCGACGGTGTCAGCGCCAGACTTGTGGGTTCACTGGGAAGCGTGGGCGGAGCGCGAGCGCCATTAAAGAGACCAGTACCTCAGCCAGCGCACCTTTGACAAACATGCGAAACACCACAGTGACATGACACATACAGACATGAAATCATACACACATGCGCACACACACACGCACACGCATATGCTACAGGGCACACGTAATGAAAAAGCGTCTCCTCGACATCTTCACACGGTTCTTAGTTAGAGCCCCTCGCCTCTCAACACTCCAACACCCACACAGTTTCACCCTCTGCTTCTCCAAGATCTGACTCCCCAATTGCCCGCCCACACACACACGCGCACACACGCACACACACACACACCTCCACCACCAAATTGCTTGAGCCACTTGCCTGCCAGGGAGGCAAGATGGCCCTGCAGCCCTCCAGCCAATGAAACAGCTTGGCTCACACTGGAGATCACAAGCCAGCTGATCCAGCCTCGTCTTTCTTCTTTCTTCATCTGCTCTTCTGGAAAGAGTTGGGCGAGAGCTCAACATCGTCAGCCGAGCCTCACGGGCCTGCGGGGAAGACAAAGAGGTGTGTGTTGAGCCGTGTGTTAAAGAGAAGGGGCCGGAGCGTTCAAAATGAAAACAAGTCAAAAGCACCCCTGCGCTAATCAGCTGTTAGCAGCACTGTTTGCCTTCCGTCTTTATAAGGAATGTCAATAAACAGCTGCAGCGGTGGACCCCGTGACCCCCCCCAGCTGATCGGAGGTGCAGCGCTGCAGGCGTGCAGCAGAATGAGCTTCATCTCATGGCTCACCAACGTGTGTCTTCCAGCGGCCGAGATGCTGATCATGCTAAGTGGCGTGAGACCGTGCTGCAGATGAACACGCTCCGCTTATCTGCCTAAAAAAAATGTGCTTTTTCAGATAGAAAAATCAGACAAGTGAGGAGGGAAAGATTTTCCGAACGAATGAAAACCATTTATGATGGTTTATATCTTAATGATATCTGGCTGTATAGAACAAGGAATGTGTCCATAAGGGTGCGATGAATTGATTTCTTAAGTCATGTGTGAAGGATATGACTCATTTTTGTTCTTTATTAACAAGGGTGTGTGTATTTTTAGCCAGAGCGATCTCTAAAATTTAATATCACCATCCAGAGGGTCAATCAAGACATCCTCTTTTGAGATATTGTAGTATTTTCTGTGACAAAAGCAAACAATTAGTGGCAGGAATAGCTCTCAGAGTGTTGGGCTTACACAGAACCAATATTATTTACTTCATAATGTTATATTAAAGCATAAAAGTTGTCTAATTCCTGTTTAAATGTAGACTATAAACATGATAAATTTGATTAAATACAGCGTTAGCCACACACAAACACACTTTTAGAAGTCTTCAAACAGCCATCTGTACACACAAACCCACTTGTATATACTCTGAAGTGAGAAAAAAATCCAATCCCTGTAGCAGGAGGGAAAGTGTTGTGTGATTATGATGAACTGGTTAAGCTGCAATTACGAGCGATGGGAGAGGAAACAGCAGTTTAGACGCCAATTTAGGAGGCGGCTGCAGCTGGGGTCTATTTTAATGCAGTAATTGATAGACTCTGCCAGCCACTACTGGGTTCAGAATTAAAGCTCAAATTATCATCATTAGCAGCTCCCCTAATTGCTGCATCAAATGCGCATCAACGTTTCTTCTTTTCATTATGAAATTACGCTTACATTATCTAATTCAATCAGCTGCGGTGACGAAGGCCTCGTTGGTGATTTGAAGTGATGCTTTCATGCATTTTGTACAGACACAAATGTGTATATATGTAGACACATGTACACACACACATACAAAAGGAAACACTGCCAATGACTAAAGAGCCAATATGAGGGCGTGACACATGGTATTTGATTAAAGGTTCCACACAAACCGTGACTCAATAAAGAAAAAGAAACAAGGCTGTAACAAGTGTGCCTGAAATGTTCCATTAATTAAAGGACCAGTTTGCACAGAGACAGTTTTCAGTCTGTTCTCTAGTCAACAGAGAAAAAAAAAGGTTACATGTCATTCTGCAAACGCAGAAGCTAAACTGTTGTGAGTCTACATTATCCTCCAACTGACAGAGTATCCTTGCCCCCAGCCAATTCTGGGGTTTTGTCTGTGTCATTCACACACACAGCGCGTGTGCGTGTGTGTGTGTGTGTGTGTGTGTGTCATACAACCATATATACACTCTGTACGTGCTGAACCAGCTAAACTTCCATCAGACTGATAATCACTATATGGATGTTTAAAGGGTGAATCTTTCGTGTGACCTTGGCAGCATTTTTGAACTTCTATTATCTGACAGATCAAAAATGAATCAGTATGTATGATGTCATCTGGAATAAAGCAAAATAATAATAATAAAAAACATCTTGCAGCAACATACAGCTCATAAATCTGTTTAAAATAATCCATTTGACTTAATTCAGTTCATTACACAATAGTATATTGCAGCAATCTAAATTGGAAGGATGGATTCTGAATCAGCTACTTATACATGACATCATAGCAGCGTGACGTCATAGCAGCATTTCACAGTAAAGAACATTAAAAGGTTTCTAATGTTGGAGTTTTTCAGGTTCATCTTGGTTATTTGTTTAAATTATAGTTCAAATTTCAGATTCTTGGGATTCTTGATGCCCAATGACACCCGGTTGCAGCATCGTCACCTCCTCACCAGCACGTGTGTGGAGTAACTCCAGATGTGCGTCTGTTAAACTGCCCGTGTACACCCCAGTCTCACACTCAACAGCCCCCTGACGGCAGTAACAGCAGAGTATTTATGACTGCGACAAACAGACGGTTTCATTTTCAGGAGTATTTTTCTCAATAGAATTGTGTCCCAGTTAGACAATATTAATGATGGTTAACGGTGCATATGCTTGAGCTGGAAAATGGGAAGGTTAATAGACAGGCAGCGTCACACGGTCGCATTTATCAGTTTCTATTTATCTCTCCTTGGGAGGTGGCAGGTTTACAGTAAATACCTTCTGTCCCCCTAATTTTCTAATGATGCTGATAATGATGGAGAATGGCGCAGTCATTAGCAAGGACGGGCTCTGTGCATCACTCTGTCAGCGACGTCTCTCCCAGGCCCGCGATGAGAAGTGATGGAGCCCAGCTGTTCCTCACGTCCTCCCCAAACGGCTGAACCCCTTTACCAGACAGAGGGGACGCGGGGAGAGAGACGAGGAGAAGGCAAACACCGGGAGACAAAAGAGAGCGGCGAGGCGGCCCGCCGGACCGTTTGACCCCTCACAACTTCGTCTACAGCGGTGCCCGTGACTCTTGAAGCACGGCAGGAGAACCCCGGACTAGAACTGTCGCATCGAGCGGAGAAGAGGCGGAACCGCGGCAGCGGGTTTGGTTCGAAGGGCGCCGGCGCCGGCTACTAAGCAGCAGAGCTGGCGGATGAATGCGCGTGTGACCTTCAGGCGCCTCAGCGGAGATCAGAGTTGGGCAACGCAATCAGAACAAAATCCTTGAGTAGCTTACAAAAGGACACGAGTTGGTCTGACGTCCCTCCGCGTGCGAGTCAGGGTAAACAAGCGCGGCCTCAAAAAAAAAAACAAAAAACCCGTCTGCTTGTTCCGAATTTCAAAGTCACCTCTGATGAATAATGCAGGGTGATTAATTCATGGAGGGATACGCCACCTTGTCAGGTCCAAGCTCTTCACAGGGTAATGGCAACACATGCATAATAGAACCGGTCCTCTGCCCCCCCCCAGCCGGCTCACTTAAGAGGAATTAAAGAGGGAGCCATCAAATTACATCTGTTCTGTTACCTTGTTACAGTTGTTCTGCTACAGTCACATTAATCATGTGACCTGGATTGAAGCTTTAATAATAATCGACTTTAGGACGTGACATCCACGCGGTGTCTCGGCAGTCACGACGGAAACGACCCCCGCGTGCGATGAAGAGCAGCAGATAGACGCAAGGAGCGGAGCGCCCAGAACGAGGACGAAGAGCTACTTCAGCAGGAGTGACCTTTTTCCCCTGGACGCCGCGATAACTCTGCTGTTGACAGGCGGAGCGGAGGCTGGACTCCTTCATGGTGTGCTGCCGCTGCACTCTGTGATTCCAGCGTCTGCTCTGACCTCGGGGCCTGGAACTTGTGTCACTCTCCACCGCTGCGCCCAAGAAAATCAGCCATGAAGTTTGGTTTTGGGCAATCTGACCGCTGACACCACGGAGCTGTCACTGCGATGCCCTTCCCCTCCATCAAGCGATCCCCCGCGCTGCCCTCGCGCTGCTCCTCACACCTGACTGGCACCGGGGGCGGCGTGCTGAGCCAAAAGCATGATTGACGCCTCGTCCGATCTTCTGTAAACACCTTGGGATCTCAGCACCTCCAGCAGGGAAGATCAGTGACTTGTGTGAAAGAGGCCTCTCCTCCTGGCCTCGGATCAAGTCCGCTGGCGCCCGCGATGATGCGGCCCGACTTGTCAGAGGGAGTAACAAGATGCCGAGTGACTTTGCACCTCTGGAAATGTCAACCCCCGAGCCGGCGGACGCCAAGCTGAGTGGAGCGGGTGGTGCACAGAGCCCAGTGTGACTGGCTCAGCTGCTGCCTGTAAGGAGCAGAGAGGATGACACCACACACACACACACATTCACACACACACACACACTCGCGCACGCGCACGCCGGAGTGCCGTAGACGGTCCTGGCCCTGACCGCGCCTCCTCGCCTCCTCGCCCCCCTCCTCTGAGTTTTTTCATGATTAAAGACGCGCATCTGCTATCGTCCAGCTGCTGCTGTGTCTCGGCTGGACCTCCGCTGCCCGACGTGCAGGGGGCACGACAAAGTCCATACGTGATGATGAGGGAGGAAGCGGAAACCGGAGGACGCCTAAGTGCCCCATTATTATTGTGGTGAATCACGCTCAAGGAGACGAGTCACCAAAGAGACACCCAACGCAGAGGGGAACTCCGCACAGGCTGTCAGACTGTTTACACCACCCAAACGCACATTCTCCTCCTCCCCGAGGAAACTCAACAACACGGCGTAATTAGGGTTACATATTTCTAAAAGTAGACATCAGTTTGGTGAAGCATTAAGGAGCGAGGCCGCAGAGGAAGGAAGCTTCTGCAGGAGGAAGAGCGAGGCTCTGGAGAGTGATGAAGCTCAGGAAAACCTAATGGGCTGTTTGCTGGCTGCCTGCTGACGTCCATACTGCTACATTAACTCTTGATTTATGTTTTCTGATTCACGGAGCCGCACGGATCTTACTTTTAATCAAGCTTCTCCCCGTCAGCCCCGACCCCTCCAACTCACTGGCTACAAATCCTTCCTTCCCCCATGATGCACATTAAGAGCAAAAACATAATCAGTTTTATGACAGACTGTGTTTTCAGCACATGATGGGTGAATATAGCATTTGGAAAATGGTCTGTCTCCGTCCTCCAAACAGATCTGAGTGAACGGAGAGCATTATCAGCCGAGGGGGCCACGGGCGCGAGGGAGTGTGCGACCGAACGGCTTCAATCTGACGCCTGTTGTTCCTGATGTCTCTTAGCAAAACACGATGGGAGGCAAGGGGCGAGGAGAGAAGGCGATGGGGAGGCCGAGGGGATGGACCAAGGTTGAGATCCACAGACAGGAGTTTCAGCAGTCACATAATTACTGTTAGATCACTTCAACTTCAGGATTGAAGCGTTCAAGCGTTTTTAAATACCTGTAATTTTGTCAACACACCCGATTAGGCTGCAACAAAGCCCCGATAATAGTGAAAACGGGAAGCGTTCCGCACATCACAGTCCCCAAATGAATGCAACGCTTGAGATGACAGAGATTTAACAAAGCTGCTGTCTTCAGTCAGACAAAGCGGAGCTGAGCTCCTTCCTTCCTGGGGTTAAGTCTTGGTTCTTCTGGGTGGCTGCCATTATTCTTCCCTCCAAGAGGGCTGAGAGCTCAGGTTCAAGACAGGGGATTTCTCTTGACCTTTCAGCCAAATGCCATGCTGTGTGAGGTGTACAAGCTTAATTAGATCTGATCGTCCCGTTGCTTTCTAATCTTCTCCTCCCCCACAAATCACTGTTATCCATTAGCAATGTTTAAGCTATGGAGGCTAAAGGCTAATGACTGGAATACTTCTGTTTGGGTCACGTGAGCGTTCCACACAACGCTAACCCCAACTCGGAAGCACCCCTGTTAATGAGGAAGATGGCCGGCTCCACGATCCACTTACATCATTTGCGATGGGAAAATAAGAAACGACACGCCAACGTAGCCGTGACATTTGCCGTTATCTCCGCGCTGAATTGAACCGGCGACAAAAGCAGAAGAAACGTCTCAAATCAGGCCAATTAACAGAGGCATCAAAGAGTGACAATCCTGGCAGGGCAGCGCACGGAGAAAGGTCAGGCTCCAGTGGAACAAGTCTGAGGATTTATCAGACCTAATGAGCGCCTTCCACAGGCCGCATTAACGCTCTATGCATGCGTAAATAAATAATAAATAAACAACGCAGTTTGGTGACAAACATGCACGTTACTGATGACCTTGACCTAATATCAATAATGCAACCAATTTATAGCATGTTCTATTTGATATTTAAAATACGAATGCATTGTCTGGGCCCACACAAGATTGTAATTGAAACACTTCACAAGCGAAAATAAATGTTTTGATGTTTTCAGGGTATTTATTGTCGGTAAAGTCTCGTGCTCTGGATGAAATAATTTGTCCACATGTTAAAAATCTTCACCTGAAACTCATATTTTTAACCATCACATTCCGCTAATGAAACCTTGAACAGAGGAGAAAGTATTTATTGAGATGTTCACATGGATTTTCGTGAGAGATCACGAAGATTAGCTGTGACAGCACCAAAATGAGGCTAACCGATGCCGTAATGAGGAAATGCCAGCCATGTTCCCTCATTCCAACCACATCACACGGCCCCCAAACCTGCAGGAAAAAAAAAAACAACACCGCCTCCCACTGATCGTAGCACATTCAGACCTGCAATATGAAGCTATTTCTAACTGCTACCACCTGAGACAGCTGCTGTACAGGCTTCAGACAATAGATGGATGGATGGATACCCCAGTAGACAAATCGCTCCCCCTCTTATCAGTCCCACAAGGAGACAGGACAAGACACAGAGGACCCTGAGATCACTCTGAGAGGTGGATTCCATTAGGGAACAACTGGGACGGACGAGCCCCTCAGTCCCCTCGGTCCTAAAGCAGCATATGACACATAGCCTCAGGGCAGAGGAAGTAACTCAGCCTTACATAATCCACTGGACAACAGAGTGTGTGTGTGTGTGTGTGTGTGTGTGTGTTCTTCTCCTCTTCTTTTTGCTACATATTGAGTACCAAAATATTCATTCTACTAGCAAAAGGAAGACATTTTGGCTGGTCAAGACCTGAATTTCAGGTTGATGTTAGAATTGGGTTTAGCTAAGGGATGGACTGTCTGGGATGATAAGGACCCGTGTGTGTGTGTGTGTGTGTGTGTGTGAAGAAGAAGAAGAAGATGAAGATGAAGATGATGATGATGATGATGATGATGATGATGATGATGATATGATGCTCAGGGGTGTTTTACCTGAACCTTATTGTTCAACTGGTCTACATCCTAATGCAGAGAAAGATGTAAAAGCGGGGGGTGTGGGGGGGGTTGGGGGGGTTGGCATATGGTCACATGAGGGGCACTATCAGCAGCTCCAGAGCCAGGGCCCTGCCGTGCGTATGATATGTAACGTGACAACATGCACGAATCACATGTTTGTGAGGCGTCAAGGTTGTACGTTTTGGGGGTGGGGGGTGGGGGGGGATGCGGTTCGGGGCTGGGTGACAATGGCCTGGATTGAAAAGAGACACCTTTTGATTTTGGACGGGCCCCGATCCTGGCAGGCTGGCCGGCCATAAGGCAGGGTGGGGCCTGAGGATAATGGCAGCAGAAGGGAGAGGAGGCCGACAGCTGGCGAATTCTGCCCCAATATGTTTCCATGAAAGAGGCGAGGAAATTTCAGAAGACACGATGCCCGAACGACACGCTCGGCGGCAAAAGGGAAGATTAGAAATAAAATTAGTCAACATCTTGCCCGTTTCACCACACGACGCACAGTTCAGGAGGGGGGGAGCAGCAGTCATTCACATTTTTTTGTGGGTATAAAAAGCTCACAGTTAATTAGAAGAAGTCACGTGTCGCCTCCTGAAGCTTGTTCAGGACACACAGATGTGGCCTGGAGTGTTTAAAGCAACTTTCCGCCGTCTCTCTTCCTCTCTTCACCCTCCGAGTGTCTGTTTTTCTCATCCCGAGCATATTGTGAGTCTAAAATGCAAATTGCTCCATTTCCCAGCTCCTTCCTGCTTTTTTTTCCCTCCCTCCAATCACTGTGCCTCTAATGAGGTGTAAAATATGTGCATTAATGACAGAAAAGTTATTTAGATCTGGGGGAGAGCTAATTGGTTTTAATCACAGCCTACATCCATCTGGTCAGGAGAGACAACAAACTTCTTCATCCTGACGCCTCATTAGACGCAACATGAGCCGCCCGGCTTCAGCTAACTTCGACTATAAACGGGGGGGCGGAGCTCTGCGCGCATACACGACGACGTCTGGCTGCTGTTTTCTAACCAGCAGCTACCTGTTTGATGAAGGAACGCTATGCAGCAAGAGGTCAAAGTTTACCAGGACGTTACTCAGTCCCATAAGTTTAGGACTCTCTGGGGGGGGGGGGTCTCTGGGGAGCGTGCATTTATGCTGACCATCTTGAAGCCAAGCGAAGCTCTATCGAGCGTCTTTCTCCAACCACTGAGCCTTAAGATGCTCCCACCATCTGTTGGCAGTGTGGCCACGTCCACAGGACCATGTTTGTGCGGATCCTAACAGGCTGAGTACTGAAACGTGTGAACTGCAGGCCTGCTAATCTGAAGTGTTGATAAGAGGCATGAAAACATACCACGTGCGATTTACACCAAATCTAGGAGTTGACTCAGGACGAAGCCTCCAGGAACTCAGAGCGCAACATTAAACAAGATTCAAAAAGCAGAGAAGTGGATGTATATCTGCTATTCCGCAGTCTGTTTCCTCTGATTAGTCAAACACATCAGTTAATTATAGACATCAGCACTCAGGAAACTTGTAGCATTTGCTGATTTGCTGGATGCAGCAGCAGTTATGGAAATGAGAGTGATAATTAGAAAAGACCTTAGCATATTTAGCCAAATTAAGCCGTCAAGCCAGCTCCGTATCCGCAGCTTTCTTTCTGCAATTTTCAAAAATAGTCACATTAGTCTGCCCGTATCCTTCAGCGTGATTGACAGATCTACATCCATCGGACCCGCCCGCTCTCGCTCAACACCGACTGCGAACTGTCCAGCGAGGAAATGAGTTGTGGTGGCGATCATTATCGAGGGCTGAACTTTAACGCCCGACCATGAAAACAGTACTAAAGTGGGCCTGATAATTATCTGTGGGAGCCAGGGATGCGCTTTATTCTGCAAGTATCTACAACAGTTATTACTGTTGACATTTCTAAGAGTGTTTGCAGCATATAATTAAAGAGTACGTGTAAAGAATGTGGTAATAGATACATTTACACACTTTACAACTGGGATATTAATGTATGTAGAAAATAGTCTCGTCTCTACTGCAGTCTATTTGTTGTGGTTCCTTTATATTCTTGTTACTCGGTAACACAACGCTACAATTTCCTCAATTATGCTGAATAGAGTATAATCATACGGATGCACCGTGCTTTTTCAAAACAATTAGGGGAACATTTTGTTCCCTTGATTTTGATTTCTGAGCAGTGTGCATAGACGTATTCATGTTTTTAAGAGCTTTTTTTTCTCCCTCTCGATAACAGTCAAATTTGTCTTGCTTGCTTGCTGCGTGCAGGTGGTGAGTAAATTTGTAACAAAAAACCTCAATTGAAAAGTCTGCCAATCATTTTGTTTCTTTCAACAAGAGCAAACTTTGTCAGGAAACAAACAAATCCTGTGGAACCTTGAGGGGCTGCACACAAATGTGTCCTTGCACCACTGTTGCATGATGGGAATGAATATGGTTGGACAGGATCCAGGCGAGCACACAGAGCGAGCACTGAGGCTGTAAAACCACAGTGGATTTTTACATCTGTCTGGCCTCATTGCTATGCAAAGAGCTCTGAGCCACGTTTCTCTGCTCCCACTTAGGGCTAGAGCACATTGGCTATGCCACCGCCCCGACAGATTACTGCCCTAAACAGTGATGCCTCCGCCAGTGAGGAAGAGCCCTGCCAGCAACAGCTGTCCTTTAGCATCGCAAATGCTAAGTTCCCGGTTGACGAAGACCGAACAGGAATGAGTGTCAACAAGGCTCTGCCCTCAAGTGGTCGCTAACATCTTGTAACTTTCTGTGCGAACCGCTTCTCTCGGATACTTTTAGATCAACACCGCAGCCGAGTTGTAAAGTGTGTGGTGGCTATTTTCTGTTTTGATTTTTTTTTCTTTTTTCTTTTTTTTAATCCGCCCGCCTGCTGCCTGGTCGAGAACATGGAGGAAAAAAATTAAAAACATGGTGTCAACAGCGCTCTTGAACCTGAGCATTAGCCGCTGCTATGCAAATGAGGCCGAACGAGAGGAAAGCAAACAAATCTGTTAAGTGATAGTTCCCTGCTGCCGAAGGCCCTCGAGGATCCCCTGGAAGAGCAGGAGGGCTGCTGCCTGACGGCCTGGCAACCGCTGGAGGAGTGTGGACCAAATGGGGACGGCGGCGCCCGTCCTCCAAAGGTTAATAGCGACCATTTTGTTGGCTGTGGAGAGCCGCCCAAAACTGTCAAGGGCCGACCACTCGGCCTGGCCCGCCGTGACCTCCGCTGACCCGAGCATACTTGTATGGAGGTGGGTTCAACAGCCCTTCCAGAAAAATGTCATCGGCGGTGAGGAGACGCTAATTAAGGTAACACGTGCAGCATGTCCCAAAAGAGCAGCACACAGTTGGAGTGTATACTGAACCTTGTCATGTAGGTCACTTTGGAGCTTTTAGCAGAGCTGTGCATATTAATGGGCCTCTGCAACACTCGTCACCGCCTCTGCGCTCGTGTGGGGTGGGGGGGTTGTGTACAAACTGAGGGGCTCTATTCCAGAACATATGCATTGCAAATTGAGATTGCGGCTGGTTACAGTGAGCGTCAGTCCCCGTGGCTTTTTTAGCCAGGACAAAAATAGGAGCGCGTGACGGCCAAAGCTACCCACGGACGGAGCCACTGCAGGAAGGAGAAGCTTCCTGCTCAGTACGGCGTGGGGACATGCAGCAGATCTGACATGAGACCGGAGCGAGATTTACCTGAGACTGAGCACAAAGCAGGAGAGCATCTTTCAGCAAAAAAAAAAAAAGACGTAATGACCAGAAATGTAACGCGTGGCCGCCTTGTGCTCCGACGCCCTTCAGTGCAGTGGCGTGCATGTGGCATGGATCTTCAGCTGAGCCTCACAAATTGTCTGCCATCGCGTCAGTCAAGCCTTGTTTACGGATAACCAACATCCTCTGCTTCCAGCCCGGCTGTCTCGCAGCGGAGTCGGGTCGCGGATGTGTGATGTACATCATCGGTAATCAGATAAGTTGGGTACCATCCTCCTGCTTTCTCTCCAAAACAACATGTCCACTGAACTGAAAGCCAGAGTGCAACTGTCACATTAGCTGCCAGAGAGCGCTCGCTCCCCTGCCTGGTAAACAAACCCCAAAGATGTTCTGCATGACAGCAGACTGACGGCTCTTTCAAGCGCGGCCAGGGAGTCAACAAAAAGAGCCGCCGCCGCTCTCCTCTCTGTTGTCAGTTGAAACTAATTAAAATGGCAGGGCAGGGCGCGTAATCTGAATATGCATGACAGAATGTCGCGTTTATGCGACTAAAAGGAGCCTCAACTTCTAATTACATGGTCAACAGCAAAAATCAGCCTCTTTGGCTCGCACGGGAAATTCCTCACGTCAGGAACCTGCTTTCAGACGGTTTGTCGGGCTTTCATGTGAGCTGCTTTAATACACAACAAACTTTGTCACTTTCCGTAATGAGCGCCAGGCCTCGTTACCGCTCATCACCTGAGTTCACACGCCTGCAGAGGCGCTACGAGACGGGGAAAGTTAGCGTTGGGTGCGCCTTGCTCGCTCAAAGTTGGACAATTATGGCGGAATCCGTGAGCTCTCAGAGGAGTACACAAGAGGGAGGCAGCCAATTACGGAGGTGATTTATTAAAATGTAAAAAATGGTGTTGGAAATGTCATTAGTGCAAACACAAAATGTTTATGAATGCGCGGCGACTGATGTAGTTAAGGTCACAGAAACAGTTTGTACAGTAACATACAGGCAATTTATTCAGCCGTGTGTGACTGACAGGTCAGCACAGCGGCCAGATGAAGCTTCTCATTTAGATGAGCTCGTTTAGACCCCTCCATCACGCTGCTGCCACTGCTCGCGAACACACCCACACACACACGCACACACACACATACGCACGCACACAGGCAAAGGAGTCGACTCACCAGCGCCTCTGCTAAGAGGAGACCACCCCTCTTGCTAATTATTCCTTCCTCATCACACACCCGGGCCACTGGACCAAAAGTTAGCGACAGAAGAACGACAATTAACAGTTTCTTCTTTTCAGGCCAAAAGTGGAGGTGACCCCCCTCCCACACACACACACACACACACACACACACACACATACTCACACACACACACACACACACACACACACACACACACACACACACACACACACACACATACTCCCACACACACACACACACACACACACACACACACACACACACACACACACACACACACACACACACACACACATGCTCCACCCTGAGTAACTGTAACAAGCATATTTAAACGCTGTCAGCGGTTGAACCACGGGGCGCTCCAGCAGCGCCTTCCACAGAACAGCTGGGACAAGCCTCCTTCCCTGTTCCTGAGGTACAGACAAAAAAAAAAATCCCCCCACCACCACCCCCCCCCACCAAAAGCATGCCAACATCACTGCTCATCCAAAGTCATTTGCGGCAAAGTCCATTATCATCATCACTTGTGGTGATGAATTCCCTCTGATGGTGGCAGGCCCGCAGCAGCCTCCGCTCATAATGACATTCTGCTCTTGTTGGCAGTCACTTCCCGTCAGATGGCTCATTCCCAACAGCCAGCGTGTCAGACAGAGCGCGCACGCTCGCACGGCACCGCAGAGCCCCCCCCGCCCACCGACAGGAAGGGTGCTTGAAAAGCAGACTTCAGACCCGGGGAGGGCCGCAGCGTTTAATCTAGTCAGCATGTTACTTTGAAAGCAATCATATGCGACATTCCGGAATATAATCTGCCGTGTTTTCAACATTCTCTGAGCGGCGGGTTACACAGGTATTAGCGGAGAACATCCTCGGCTGCACAGGAAGTGACGTCAGCGCTCTTACGCAACCACTTCCCGAGCGGGGAGCCCCCCCCACTGACCCAACGCGCCTGTCCTTGGTTTCCTCTCTTCAGCAGAAAGGGAAAGGGATGGATCCAGAAACCCGGAGCATGTCAAAGCCGGGTGAAGGTGACCCTCATCCCAGCGCGTCGGGGGGGGGATCCAGGAAACAAGAGGCCTGGCGAGCGGAGCGCTCGGCTGTTGACAACCGGTGATGGTGACCAGGTGGGAGATGTTATCCTAACAGTCTGGAACTCCTGTGAGTTATTTGCTGATAGATATAAACAGCTGTTATTCTTGGTAATGGAAAGCAATTAGAAACATCTGCATACTTGGCTGCGAGCGGGGCCGTCCGCGGCCCCCAGGTGCCGCTGGGAAATAATTACATCATCAGGACAGGGGCCGGGGCTGAAGGACTGCTAGTGATCTGTGAAGAGCAAGGAGGAGAGCCTAGAGAGGAGCCCCAACACATGTGCACACATACACAGCAGACACACAAATCAGACCGAATCAATCCAAACTCCTTTTTTTCCCTTCGTCCGATCTACACAAACTTCTCCCGTCTTAACCGTGCGTGGCGAAGGTACGTCCAGGCCACAGCTCAAAACCAAACTGTAGGCGAGAAACGAGATCAGCATTTCTCAACATCGGCGTTTGTTAGATTCACACGTCTGGTGTTTTCGGCGACGTCCGGCCGTAAGCGCGGGCACGGGAAGGAATCCGCGCGAAAAATGGTAAATTTCCGCCACTGAGAAGTGGGGAAGATTTTGTGTTCTCTCACCAAATGTCTGAAACATCTCGCAGAAAAAAAGTACGAGCAGACACAGAGAAACACAAACACCCACAGACGAAGACAGCGCACATTTGTTACAGTGATAATTAATTCAGACTAATATCATGTGCCTCTCTCTTCCCGGTCCTCCCTAAACTCTCATGTCCATACTTATTCATTTTAATGCCTCATATTAATCGTGATAAAATCATTATTCTGAAAGTCATAAAGAGCCCATTTTCAGTGTTTTAGTACTTACATCTAAGTTTGCTTCAACGACTTGGCAAAGCGCTCCGACACCTGATTATCTTTATGGGTGCAGCTTGGCCCACGTCGCTGTTGCGTGTGAGCCAACAACGCTGAAGGTTTCCACGCCGTCTGTCCAGGACATCGCGGACCTCCACCGCGGCCCCCCAAACGCTCCGCCCCCACAATGCTGCTGTCTTCATGGTGGGCTTGATGGTGCGGTACGCTTCAAACACGCTCCAAACGAACACGCCTAGTTCATGCACTTAAGTCAGATGTGGCTTGTGTGTGCTTGGGACTGCCAGCTATCCCACAATGCATTTCACCTCAGCAGTGGCTGGAAGTACAAAGCACAGATGTCCAAGTGCAAACTCGACAAGTTCATAAGTCAGTAAAAAAACAAAACAAAAACGGCCTAAATCTGCTGGTAAAGTGCAGAGACCCCCCGGATGGAGACAGATATTAATGTAGACAACAAAGACGTGTGTGAAGTGTGAACCCTTCAACATGGTGTGTGCCTCCGTCTCCAGTACATCCGCAGCAGATCTTCCTTTTTTTAGGGTCGCGTCTGAGCCCTTTACCAGAGACGCTCTGTCTGATTTGATAAGCAGTCAGTCACGCCACAGCGTATCTTTCTCTAATTGTGTTGTGCACGGAGCCGCTGACCTTCCGCCCCAGCCCCCCCCTCCCTCTCTCCCAACAATGGCGTGGCTGCGAGAGCCCCGACTGCGCCGTGCCTCTGAATTTACCTCCGCTAAAAGCATGACTGTGACTCTTCGCATACATCAGCCCGCGGGCCCCCGCTGAGCGCACTCATCAGCTGTAAATACCAACAGTCTGCACTAGCCTCAGAAACAGTCTGGGGGGGGTTGGGCTTGATGTTTCAAGGGAGGGTCCTGTCAGGAGAAGGTCCAGACGGGAAGCAAAAAGAGAATTTCCGGTTTCAGATGAGCGACACATGCTCACCCCTTCATGCAGCGGTGGTGCTGTCACTTTAACAGATGAGGGCTTTCTCCTGTTTTCACACTCGGTGTCACAAAAGGGTCTAAAAACGCTTCAGCACAAAGGGAAATCTCGTTTTCTCCGGCGCCATCGGCGGCGGACGGAGAGAAAGAAGCAGCTCCAACACAAAACAGTATGTTCCTGCCTTTGTTTCACAGGGGGGCCGGTAATCCCTCAGGCAACAAACAGAAAATATCCGTCAGGACGCATGAGGCTCCGGGGCCGCGAGCCGCGGCGGCGGCGGCCGGATACGCTGATGCCGAGTGGCGTACCTGTCACTGAAAGCTGCGAGCGCGCTTCAGAAACGAGGTGGCTGGTGTCACCAGCGGGCTCGGGGGGCCGGTGACGGCTGTGACCACAGCAGAGCATCAAAAGTGTCTGTCAGCACTTCCTCGGACCAGCTGCCCCCTCCTCTTCGAGGGCGCCCCCCTTTGATTTATCTGCAGCTGCTTTTGAGGAGCTTTGTCTTTTTTAACCATCAGGTATCGCCGACGCTGATACCTGGCGCCGTCGGCTGCACGGCGCCTGCTTCACGGGTCCGTTTTTACTTCCTGTCGGCATCAGCGAGGCACAGGTCAACATATAGGCTGCACCAAGACCCCCCCCCACTCTCTCTCCCACCCAGAGGAACACAACCCACTTTGCATCCAGCTGTTTGGCCTGATGTGGCCTCGGTGCAGGTTAATCTGCTCGTTCCTCCGGTAAAACCAAGCCCGGCCGACCCAACCGGGACTGGTACAGTCTGTTAATCTGAGACTGCGGTGTCCTCAGACATGGCGTACGTGATCCCCTCCGCTCTCACAAGTACTTTTCATTTATCTGACCCGGCGGTCTGAGTGATGAAAAACAATAAATGTAATTGGTACAGAGCATCGGACGGAGCTAAACTCCGCTCCTCCTCGCAGATGGTCCGTTCAGCCTTTTAGTAATGAAATCTGCTTTTGTGTTATTTAAAAAATTACAATAACCTTTCCTTTAATCCCGATTTACGACCCTGTACACCTGGATTTCTGCACTACGCGTACGCCGGAAATCCCCCCGGCTCTTGATAACATATTAGGATTATATCTCGGATATGCTTCTTTAATAAATAGTTTAGATAAGCATATCTGTTTAATTTTATCCAGCCGCCCTCCCTGCATGCGGGATTACAGCGGAAGGGTCGCTTCTGCGGAGCGCCACGCGTGTTCTGCAGGAGGAACATGCAAACATCTGTACAACAATTCATCAGGCTGAATCGTGTAGGGCAGACTGGGGGGGCTCTAAGCCGCGTCAGTACCCGGTGTCCTCGGCGACGGGGGCGGATCATAAATAATGGAAGCACAATTAATGGGTTTATGGTAGCAGCATGCGTCACACACAGCCTATTGGTGGGGCACCGGTGCAGCCGCAGACGCGTGATCTATACTGTGGCGTCAGGTTTGGCGAGTGATCTCCACCTGATGGCTTTGATTTATGGGGATTACAGCTCAGGTCCCATACATCGTAGAAATATGAGAAGAGAAAGAAACAGTGAAAGTTGACATGAAGGGAGAAAGGCTAGGTTTGGTTCATATGGATTAACTCTGGATTAAACACTTAAACGCCACCACAAGTGACAAACCTTTAAATCATGCATGGCGTATCCGAATACGAGGTCACCATTTTCTAGGCCATCCTCTCTGTGGGCCCCCCCGCGTACCCCGTGCCATATTAGTCGCTACCTCGCGTGCCTGGATAAATACCTCAGCACCTGCATGTTGCGCTGCTTTCAGCCCGCCCCAGCAGATGGTCCTCACCCTTCAGCGAGCATGCGCCGCGACACCTGGGATGCAGGGGAAATCCTTCCGTGCTCCCGCCGCTCTGTCAGGGAGCACATGCACGCATTACAAACACAGATGCAGCAGCATGTGTGCAGGCAAACATGCAAACAAACGGCGTGTCGAGCGGGGGCCCCTGTTTGGAAGTTTTGTAGAAGAAGACTTTAACAGCGTGGTGTCATGATCATTACTTAAAGCTGTTGTTGAATCTGCGGCTCAGGCCTTTAAAACGCAACCCCGTTCCGCAGCTGCAGCTGGGCTCCGAAGAAGACGCGCATCCGCAGCATGTTGTTCAGCGGCTAACCTCCAGACGTTCTTGTCCGCTCACAAAGAATCAGGCGTTAAAAACGAGCAGCTGTGCTCAGATCCGTTGTGATAAGCAGGAGCTGTTCCATCCTTGAGCCTAATGTGAAAACGTGCCCCCGCAACCCTGGGAGAGCGTGCCTGGACGAGCGCGACTGCGGGCGCAACCTACAGACAAATACAGGCCTTATGGCGACTGCTGCTGTGCTCCTCGCTGATTTAATTAAGGAAGCCTTCTGTGCTGCAGTTCAGCACAAAGGAGCGTTAATGATGGGACTAATGGTGGCTGTTTTTCCTCACCAGCATCATGTCATGGGCAGAGTATCCCTGAGCTGAATTACAGCCCGGGAGGAGCTTCTTCATATGGACGCGAGCTTCACTTTTCATATCTGGACTGTCAAAGTGAGCAGCAGCGAACGCCCTCTGTTTTTAACGTTAATTAAAACCCCCACCAGGCTAATGCAACACATCGCCTCAGCCGAAGTCTTCAAAGTCAGACCGCTGAGAAGGATTTAACAAGCAGAATAGAAATGTGCTTTAAGTGGAGAGAGGCAGCTTCTTCTGGGTTGGAGGACATTGTTGGATATTAGTGGGATTATTCAGCTCATCAAATTATTAATTATCAATTATCGCAGATCAGAACATGGACTGGAAGAAGCAGATTACCGCCGTTCCAGAGAAATAATTAAAAGTTTCCTGTAGTTCGTGAATGCACCGCGGCCTCGGCGTGAGCTGCAAAACTTCTTTAATTTTTGTTCAACCTTTTGGGACATTAATGAAACTTCCCAAAATGTTTATTCAAGAACTTAAATGAATGAAAAGCGATGAATCACGCCCACATGTCGGAAGCCCTGAGACACCGTCAAGGGAACGGGGTCGTAAATCACAGCAAGAAAAGGTGACGCGGCCTTATACCTCAGAGTTTAATCGACAGGCTAAGAATCACTCTCCCTGCGCAGACCATCGGAGGTCCAGACCTTCACTCCTGTCCCACATCCATCACACGGGGCGTTTTTAATTTTCTCACTGCCGGACTCGCCCCCTGCTCAGGATATTAGGGGGCGAGTTCTTTTTGGACATTAAGGCGACACACAGCATGTGTGGCGGCGGCGTGGCGGCCGAGGCCGGGCGCCGCGGCTGCGTTTCTGCCGAGTGTTAAATGAAAACGCCGCCCTGACGGAGGTCGATGAAAGATGCAGCAGCGATGAATCAGTCTTTGTGATTAGCTCCGTTCTGCCTCCCCGGTCAAATTAAACTTATAACAGACCCGTTGAAAGTTTAAGCACTACGACATCGGCTGACTTTAAAAGCCTTCGCCGACGGTGATTCGGCCTCTTCTGGTTCCCGGCTGCAATCGAGCATTTTAATTATAGATCGTCTGAGTTTGTGACTCCGGCCGCCGCGCCGTGTTTCCAACACGTCGGTTTCAGAGGCTCAACATGCTTCCCTTTTGTTTGACAGCCTCGCTTTGCTGAGTTGTCCATGGCGACCTGCCCGAGAGAGGAAGCCAGGACGGGAGCCCAGACTGGGACAGAACCAGCGCTGCACTGGTGGATGGTGCAGCCCATTACGTGTTAACCTCTAGTGCTGCGTGTTCCTCCGCACCCCAAAAGATTAATGAAGCATCTGCGGCAAAGTTCTAAGCTCTCCGATATGATGATGATGAGGATGATGATGATTAGGATGAAGAAGGCAGCAGTTTCAGAAGGGCAGTAGATTAAGCCCTAAGCTATTGACCCATAACTAAAGTGACATTTGAGCTTATAATCTGTTGGTCTCATGGTAAGTGAAACCCGCTTTGTTGGATTTGGCCCCCCAACAAGACAATAGGAAGGGTGGCTTTAACATGGCTCCATGCTGAGCAGGTGGGGTGGGGGAGGAGGGGCCGCAGAAGAGCCTGCTCGCCAAAGTGGATCCATGAGTCCCGGGGTGCTTTATCCACTCGAGTAGAAACACTTCTTCCACTCCACAAAGCGAAAAAGTCACATCTTGTTTCCGATGCGCGGCAACATGGAGCGGCATCTTCCACGCACTCGCAGGCTCGTCCCGTGGCGTCTGGCAGCGCCATTGTTCCGACACAGCGATGCAGAAGGGAGGACACACGCGGGACGGAGCGATTTCATTACACTGAGTCAAGCTGTTTCAGTTCAGGATCCAGGCCTTTGTGCTGCCTGCCCAGCACTGAGAACTGGAAACATGGCACAAACAACATGATGTGTTATAGCAACTTCGCGCTGGGCCTTGTGATATGTCCATCTGCCATAACTAGTGTTGCAGATCGCACTGATGTCCATGTTTTCCCTGCCTGTGTTCCCTCGCCTCCACTTTCTGCAGCTCTCCATGATGCAAGACCACCCAGTGGAAGCCAAATTTGCTATAAAATGGAAGACTTTATGAATTCTGATATCATTGATGTCTGCAAATCATAAAATAAATTTCATTTTTTGTTGTAATGAATGAAAATGCATCTGATAATACAAAAAGATTAAGATGGATTTCTGAATGGTAATCATCTGGAAGCCAGACACAATGGTCTGATTTCATATTTTTCTCGCCACGCGATTATAACACCCAAGACAACACGCAGCATATTGACACATTTTGAAAGAAGGGGTCCTTAAATCCCCAAAATGGGGTGATGGGTGTCATATTGTGGGTGTATTAAAGTGATTTTTGGGGTCGGAGGGGGGGGAAGGCTGGGCGGTGTGAGTTTTGCGGGGTCGGACTAAGCTCATACCGAGACATATTGAGACACATTTTCATCTTACGGATTATTCCTTCTTGGGGACGGACAGACGTTTGTGGGCAGATGATACTCTGAAATACAAATAAACAAACACATGTCACCGGGGGTGAGTGGGGGATGGAGAGGAGTGGGTGGGGGTGGGAGTGTGTGTGTGTATGTGTGTGTGTGGGGGGGTATTCCTGAAGAGCCTGCAGCGATCTGCAGAAAGCTGATTATGCTAAAGTGGAGGATTCAACTGGACAAGTTTATGTCTGTATTAATCAAGGAAGAATAATATGAAAATCTCAGCGCGGCTGATGTTGCACGATCGCTTGGAACGTAATCAGATAAGCTGAGTTATGTTCAATATGGAGGCTCGCTGTGATGAAAGCTGCGGAGGACGTTCTGCTCCGGTGGATACAGCGTTGGAACATCAGCGACGCTGCTTTATGGCTTTGCTGCTGCAGCTACAGACGCTGTAGACCCAAACAAGCCCCAGCAGCAGAGACGATCCCCTTCTCAGACCTCACAGGGGCAACAGCACGGCACCAGCGACTTTTCCACAGGACCCGCCTTCTGTAAAGCTCGCCATACGCTTGGCTCTGGACGGGGTTGGTCCATCCTTTATGCTGCTGTAACGACATAAACATCAATCTGTCTGAGCTGCTGCCTAAACGACTGTGTAACCTTTACAGCTCTGTTAAACAAAGATGTGTCATTTCTGCATTAAGAAGGAGAAGCCGCTGTCATAAAAGCAGGCCCGTGCACTCTCACTTCACTGGACGTCTAGTCTCTTTTACACCCAGTCAAAAGTCAAAAGACTCGCTGCTGCTTTGCGTGGATTTTTAACGCGCGCATTAAGATAATCGGGGAATTTCACAGAATTAAAAATAGCCGAGTACAACAACAGCTCGAGTGCTATTAAATGTATTATAAAGCCTTTATTACCCACTGACATTCCCCACATAATGGAAATATTTTACAATACCTCCCATTTATGGACCTCTGTCTGGTATAAATTATATTATGCAAGAAACACCATCATGATGGCATTTACATCCCATATTAATGGGTTTTCAGATGGAGGGCTTTGCTCACTATATGTAGCCTGGAACAAAATTCAATCTGCCGCCATGTTTAATGTCACATTCTTTTATTATCTTTAAAGCATATGTTGGAGCGGCTACAGATGAGGAAGAAGCTGCTGGGTAAAGGGATCATCAGTGCGCTATCTTTGTAAAATCTCTGCCTGTGACCTTTCTCAAGGTTTCCACCACAACCAGAGGTTAGTTGGAGGCCTGCAGCCTGATTCAACATGCTAACTTTTTTTTTTTTTTTGCAACATCCAAGCTTTCAACATGAAATATCAAATTGTTTGGAGACCTTTTGCCTTGCAGGGACATTAGAAAGAGGAGTTGGACAGGGCTGAGCTCTGCAGGAATGTCCGATGCTGCTCCCATTGTGAGCATATGCCACATTCTGTTTTAGGGAGACAGTTTGCATGATGGCTTGTTTTTTTTATTTTTTTTGTTTTTTCTCTCTGCAGAACAGACCGCGAGGGGAGCAAAAGGCTGGTCAGGGACAGCAGCTGTCCAGTCGTCTGTGAGCATTATGACATGTGTGACCTGGCCAAAACCACAAGGTCAGCGAAAGCGTGTAAATAATGCAGCCAAGCTGACGGATTGTAGCTGCTGCTCCTGTGCGTCTCTGATAAGACCTCCTCCCGAGTCACGGCGCACTGGCACCAATGCTGCCCAAGCTCAACAAAAAGCAGTTAAATAAAAAGGAGAGTTCTAACCCCCCCCACCCACCCTTTTCACATGTGCACTATGATCCTGCCATCGGGGTGGACGGTAATGCAGACAAACATCAGGTTACCCAGCTGTGGGTAGAGCAAGAGTGAGGAGAAAGATCTTGACTCTCTGAGTGGGAGGAAGAAGAGGTGAGATGGATCAGGGAGGGGAAAGATCTTCAAAGGACATGGGGTCCAACATTGAACATGAGCTATGAAGAGAAAGAAAAGCTCATTGAGGGAGAGAAGGGAGAATGAAGGAGGAGGAGAGCACGAGGAGAGGGAAGAGGATTTTTGGGGCAGGTGGTGGGCATGGGCAGGGGTGCGCTGGTGCATCTGCCTGCGGCGATTGCACCGACGGACATATTTCCCACAGCTCCGTGTCTCGGCAGGATCATCGCACATGATTACGGGGAGGATCAGCATGATCGGCTGTCACTGATTTGGCTGACATCTGTCGCCGAGGTGATACACGCTGTGACGAGGATCGCCTGAGACATCAAATCTTGAGCGTGTGCTGAATGTTCTCTAATCCGGCCTTCAATGACAAAGCGTATCTGAGACCGTTTCCTTCAAACCTGTGGATGAAACGAGGTTTTCCATCTGCCTTCACAGGCTACAAATCTAACCAGAACATTTTATCCAGTGCAAATGATTTATTCATATATGCATCTTTTGTTCTGCTCACAAAAGCATCAAAAAGAAAGAAATATTATCAGAAATTTAATTTAGTTGTTAATTCTAGAATAATCCTCAGGTACAAATGAAGGTTTCTCTGTTTTATAATATAAATAATTTAAAAATAATTAAAACAGAAATGAAGTCCTTCTGTAAACTCAAAAAGCAATTTTCACTTAATCCACTGCTCAAGCGTCATTTCAGAAAACCCACATAGAATCTTCAAAGTGGGATATTTGAACTGAGGGAGTAATTGCACGGTTCATAACAATGAGATTTGGATTAAGGAATTCATTACAGGTCTGCAGACTGAGACAGCTCGTCTACAATTACCTTTAAGTCCGAGAGATCAAGATCATTTCCGCATACGGAGCGCTGGAACTGATCTGTGACCCTCATCAGGGCGGAGGCTGAGGAGGATGCAGCAGCTAATCCTCCCCGGGTTTCATCTCTGAGTCAGGGAACAGTCTGCAGCATATGGATAAAGTGTGGCTGCTGGCTGGGCAGACCTTTGCTTTTTCTCCCTTTACGGGAGTTTTTGTTTTCTTTAAATAAATCTCATATTTTAGCTGCTGCTGCTGTTTCCCGTTATTGTATTTGAAAATGTTTGGTTTTGATCTGGGAGACGTTTGGTGTAACCCGGGAAACCGAAGCTTTGCCTGTGGTTGTTTGTCGCGTGTTTGACATGAAAAATGTCACCCGTTGTCACGCGAGTACTTTTTCTTTTTTTTCTGATGAGGGATTAGAGGCCAGCGTCCAGCTGCACTTTCATCAGTTACTTTTGTTTGAGTGCATGTGTGAATCAATTAATTTGGTCATAAAAGGCCACCATAAACTGTGTGCACGAGTTAATGAGTCCGGCATTGCCCCGTCATTACACCAGCTGGCAGAACAGAGCATGTGTTGTTTGTCATAATATATGCTGCCACGCTTAACACTCATAAATTGTTTATGCCGGTGAGTTTTGTTTCAGGCTCGATGACAAAGACGGAAGAGTTGAGCGCCGAGATGAACGGACGAACAGCGCGCTTATGAATACGCACGCGCGTGAACACTAAAACCTCAACAGCAGGAAAAAATGGGGAAACAGCTTAATTCAGAAACAGCTCTTTTGACGTCATCGCCTCACGTTCCGACTCCTCATCCCTGTTCCGTCGTTCTAAACCCCGCCCACATGGCCAGAGTCCCCACCCGTGTAACCACATACCTGTGGAAGCTGTTGCCGTGGCTACCAGCGACTCTAAGCACCAGTGAGGGGATCAGAGGAGACCTGCCGACAACACGGGCAGCACGTTTGGTTCAGCCACAACACCAAGTGCACCTCGTCTCCTCATAAAGAGTCTGCTGCCCATTGTGGTTGTGTGTGTGTGTGTGTGTGGGGGGGGGCTCAAGGTCACTGAGCCCTTCAGCACTGAGGCATGATGGGTAGCTCTCAGTCGCACCAGCCAGCTACCCCGCCAAGCCCCGAGTATCCTTGACTGATTAGTGAGGAAGGTACGTAGAGCATGCCCCCCCCCCCCCGCTCTGTAACTGCTACCAAATGGTGGCGCCCCTCTGGGGTCCCGACCTGCAGGCAGGCAGCGTCCCAGGACACCTCAGGGGACGAGCAGACAGCTGTCTGCTGTCAGCGGACCCGCACACCTCATCATCTCTTTTCCTTCAGCCACAATGCAACAGCCTCTCTGTGGGGGAGGGGGGGGCTGAAGTAATCAGAAAAGGCCTGACCATGCCTGGTTTGGATACGAGCTTATAGTGGTTAATGTTGCAGCGCCGCCGTGTTCCAGCTGTCCACCCACATCTGGATCAGTAATATATTAAAATATGAGAACGCCCGATTGAATAAAAAACACTGGCCGCGCTCGAACGTGGCAAAAGATAAAGAGATTTGCCCTCCGAACAAATGCGCCCCCGTCCTTACAGCCACGGGTTAAAAAGTCATCAGCAATCATCTCTTTTCTGCTCATCGCTTGTTTTTCAAAGCGAGTATCTGCCGCGATTGTAAAACTCTTTACTGGAGCAACAGTAAATTCTTTCAATTCCTTCGGAGGATTTCACACTTTTAAAGGAACCTGATTAATTTGGCAGCTGAAGATATAAACAGTGTTATTTCCTGCTCGGCTCCTGCTGCCTCATAAAGCAGCGTGTGTGAGGTGTAATGTTATATGGATCTTGATGGAGGAAAGCTGCATAATTAATTTGTATATTCTAGCATGACAGATGTTTGATTTTGGCTGTAAAAGTAATTAATATGAGAGAAGAGGGAGAGGCAGATTGCTGGAAGATTATTTATGAAGAATCCTCGCTGAGCATGTTGGAGGTGGGGGAGAGTGTTTGTGTGTGTGTGTGTGTGTGTGTGGGTGTGTGTGTGCGTTTTGCTTGTGCCCTGACATCACCTGCTGCCATGACTGTCCCAGCTGTTAGCTCAGCGGCTAAACTGCTATCTGCAGGCCCGTCTAAAGTCGCAGACAAACCACGCAGCAGCAATGCTAATGACGGTAGCGGCTTCGGGGCGTGGCGCTGATCAATAACGGGCGCAAAACAAACTGGCTGCTCTGCTCCACGGGGCAAACGGGGGCGTGTTGACAAGGAAGGAGCCCGGTGGCGTTTGCTGTGCGCGTCGCCGCTCTTCACTGGGAATGCGCCGTCACACGACGCAGCTAGAAAGGGGACGATGGCCAAGCTGCAGAACCAGGGCTGAAGGTAACGGAAAGAGAGTAATTACAAAAGGTTAAGTGTTGCGCAACAGCAGGGGCGGGGGGCAATTTATGTCTCAATCTCAACACAAACTTCCCCCGTTTCTTTTTTTTTTTTTTTCCATCTTTATTACGGAGCTGTCCTGCGCCGGAGGACGATAATGAACTGGAATGGATGCCAAACAGCGAGGACAGCATGTGAATGTAATTTCCTGTACGAGTGCATTCATTTCACACGGAGAAAACCCTCGATTCGGCGGCGCTACATCACAGACGGGCGCTCAACGCAGGTGATCAGAGTGACACGTTGTCATTGAGGGGACCTGGACGCACGTGGGGGTCCTATTAGTCCGGGATGGTTTGCAGAAATCAGCGCCACAATCGCTGCGTAGGGAACGATTTAAGCAGCCGCTCCCGACGCTTGTGAGGCGGGGACGAGCGTTGCGCCGTGGCAACAACAGGCCCTCGTTCCACCCAGCCATGACGAGTCCGTCCCAGACCCGGGACCACAGGCGATCGCAACTGCACAACATCTGACCGCGACTAAAGGTGGAGAGGAGCCGTGACGCCACGGCGCCCGTCTGAAGCCGTCGCCGGGGCAACGTCGCACCAAGTCACACCGTCTGACCTCCACCGTGACGCGTCCTTGGTGTCAGAAGGGACAGGTTCAAATCAGACACAGTTCAATTAAATTGGGCCCACATGTGTTTGATTAATGGACAACACATCTGAAATTAATTACACAGTCATAAATTAACACCGTAACGCAAGACAAAGTGACTGGAGTCCTTTTGGCTTTTTGGAGGATAAATACAAAGATGAAATATAATGGAGAAAGAAGTAAAGCGATCATAAAGAACTACATTTGCATACTAATTAAACTGGAGTCGTAATCTTGCTCAATATTCTTCAAAGGAATGTACTCAATAGAAGTCATTTCCAGAACTGACTGACTTATTGTTCGGCTGTCCGACGGAACTTCTGGATGAAGTCATTCGCGAAGCGCCGACCTTCCCCCGCGGCTCCCCGTCTTTTCCGCTACGCGGTAAACGCGCGGGGTTAAATGTCAGATAAACGCGGTTCCCAGCTCAAATCCATCAGGTCTGCAGCTTTCAGAGGATCCTGCAGGAGTCATGCACACACGCGCGCCGCTGTCCACTTCATCCACATTAATGCAGCAAAACTTTCACTAGTTGAGATTAAATAAATCCTTCTGTTAATTTTGCGTCCGTCTGTCCCTCATCTGCAGCCTGCAGCAGCGGGCCCGTCCGTCCCTGAGGGGTAAACCTCTCAGAAGCAATATGTAATTAAACTCAGAGAGCATATTCTTTAATCCTAAAGGCTATTATAGATTTATGGCCAGGGCATTGTCTGAGCCCCACAATGGCCTCTCCTCACCGTCCTCCTGCGGATACGGTCAGCCCGTATATGTTCTTAAATGGGTAGATAAAGGTTTTGTAACCCTTTTAAATCTGGCTTTATAATGGGAGTGCTACAATGGCTTACTGCCCTCGTGGGGTAATGCCGAGGCTTTTGTATTTGGGCTGGGATGGATGGAAAAGCTTTAAAAGGATAGAGGAATCTGTAATTATAATGCACGGGCCGTCATCAATGACATATTTCTGAACCCATTTCCAGTCACATTAGAAAGAAGCGGTGCAGAAATCGTAATTATGATGTGTTCACGATCCCCTCCGAGGGATTAAAGAGTGGAGCATGTTTAATTGTGAGTGTTCTACATTTGCGAGCGGTGCGGCTCTGATGAAGAGCGGACCCCTCCCCACGGCAGGACGCCCTGACAGGCCGCTAATGCTTCATTTAATTGCTACTCTTATTTCCAGTTTCCGTATCTGTGGCTGGACTGCTTACGTAACGTGTCGATGATCAGATGTTTGCTCTGCCATGTTCGCGCTTCGGCCCGTACCCCCCCCCCCCCACCCCGCCCTGTTTTCGCGTCCGCGCCGCCAGCCTTCTGTCCGTCCGTCCGTCTCAATGATAATGTATTCCCTCCGATTTGACTTTTTAATGGGACTGTGCCTAATTACCATCGCGTGGTTCCTCAGATGTGCGCTGGAGACGAGAGTCTGGCGTCTGAAAACAAAAGGGGAGGTCAGATTCGGAGGTGCTGGCACGCGGCCTGCTTCGCCCCCTCTGCCCGCGCCCGCCTGATGACAAATGTTCCCCTTGAACACGATGTCAATATGTTGATGTGCCTTCCTTTATTAAGACACCATCCGACTGATAACAGGTCCTGCTGCGTGTTACCAACATAAATAATTAGAACGGAGACGTGGCAGCGGCAGGTGGCTTTTGGCACAAAGAAAGAATCATACTTGATGTGGAAAATAAAGTAAAAGGAGCCATCTGTTCATGGCCGGGGGAGGCAGAAAGGGAAAAAAAAAAAAAAATCGCGTTAACATATTGTCAGCAACATTATGAAGTACACGGTTAATAATTTAGTCATGGCAGTGAGCACCTGTTTGAACACGTACGAGAGCAGAACGGAGCCGAGGCTGAAACGAAAATGGAGCAGATCAGCTCCACCGGTTGACTGGAATTACCGAAATGAAGAGGCCACTCCAGTCAAGAGCTCCTTGACTGCGGAGGCTCTGGCACATTAGGACCCCCATTAGGACCCTGGCCCTTTGTGCTGGTCCCGTCCTCCACACTCTCATCTGGGGCGAGCTTTTTTGGCGCTTCCAACAAGACGCACAAGTCCTCCCATCTGGAGGAGCCACCTCTGCAGCACCGCCCCCGGACTTGAACTACCCACCCTCCAAGAGGATGTACGCTGGAACCCTCTGGAGGGGTCGGACAATCGCAGCAAACGGATGAAGATGTTCAAACGCTCTCGGGAATCAGACAAACGTGACGGCAGGAGGGGAAGCTGCTCCAGGACAGACAGCGCGGCTCCCCCCAACTCATCATCTCATTCAACACCCAACTCGGGGATCTTTCCAATCATGTTTCAATTAAGCGTGACACGTTGAGGAGCAACAGCGGGAAGACAGGGAGGACAAAAACACACTTCCTCCCTGAAATGGCGGCGCCTCTTCCCCTCGCAGGGAAACATTATTCCTCATAAAACTCTTTAATAAATACTTCAGACCCTTGGAGAGTTCCCTGAACCTGAAAGGAAACATTGTCTGTACCCAGGAGCAAAGGAGGCCATTACAGCTTGTAGTCAAAGATTTAATAGGTGTCATAATTTATCATGCACACCGAAAAGTGTTTCTTAATTAAGTGTGCACGTTAATGAATTTTTTAATTTGATCCCTGTAAGTACTTTGCCATGCTAATTGCAATATTCCACACATTAGTTATCGGTTAGTGCCCTTGGCTATTTGCTGTCTTGAGGAAGGAGACCCCTTTTCCCCCCTCAGCTTAAGTTCATTAAACAGCCTCTGGGCCACACGTGGGGGGGGGGGGGGGCAGTATTAAAACAAGACTCAACAGATCCTCATTCTTCCTCACTTCCTGCAGCGACTGACGCTAACATTCTGCATCCATAAAGTGCTGACGATAAGCGCTGCCCCGTCAGCTCTCTCTCCGCTCCGGTTCTGGTCTCAGACGGGAGTGAACACGGTAACGACCCAACTCCGACATGACTCCACCGCCGCCTCTGCACCAGGAGCCTGGCTATCGCTGCTCACGGCCCCCCCTTTATTCGGGGCAATTAATCTGCTGGAGAAACATAATAATGGAGTTGCCAACAGCTCCCCGCGCTAGTTTTTTATTAATCAACCGCAATTAGGCGGCGGCGGCGTGTCCTTAGGACGACTCCTCATTCACTGGGAAGAAGACAAAAAACCAGCGTGTCGACACAATGAGTGAGGAAGAGCGGAGCTGGGCTGCTGCAGGAGCCCCAGATGGGCCGGGGACACGAGTAACGGGAACTATCATTAGACGGCAACAGAACCTGCTGCTGCTGCGACACTTCTCCACTTGTTCATGAACATTAGAATTCCAGATGACTGCTGAGTCTTAGGAAGTTCTGATACAGCAGTGGGAGAGAGGTTTTTTTAAACAAGGCCACAGGCCGTCATTTTCATTAGTCTGTAAAGTTACATCACGGCTAGCATGCTCATAGTTTAAAATAAAATGTTTTGTGACATTCCCATGGTGCAATAAAGTTTTGGTCTTCCATCACTTCATAAGCCAGGGGGGCCTGCTCCAGGTTTCTCCCTGTTAAAGGGGAGTTTCTTTCTGCTGGCAACTGTTAAATAAAGTTAAATGGAACCTGCAGGAGTCAGTCTCGGCCCCTCAGTAGCATCTGTCCGACCGTAATTAATCAGCGTTCACAGATGTTGCTCTCCCGCAACCTGTTGACATTTTCCCAAAAAGCCCTTTTAACCGAGAACATCTGATGGCACGAAACGTCACGGCATTATCACCCCCCCCCCATCCAGCCTTCTTTGAGAGTGAACCGAGCGCGCAGGCAGGAAGTGTAGTGAGCCTTCTGCTCTTATCTCAACAGGAGATTTACTTTAATGCCACAAATGCATATTTAGTAACTGCTAAGTGTAGTTAAAAACTATAATGCTAACCTGCTGCTTGGAGATTATAGACCCTGACTGATATTATTATGTTTTATCTTGGGGGTGGGGGGGGGGAGTAAGGATGTCAGGCGTTTACCCAGCAGAAGGATTTAATGACATATGCAGTGAGAACAATTCCTTTCTGCAGTAATGAAAACAATAGCAGCACTAAACACTCCAGCCTACATTTAATTTAATCTTTGAGGGATTATCTTCCCCAGCTAATGTCACGGCACAAGACAGCCTGTGAATATTAAATACATTTCCTCTGCAGATGCTCCGGCAACATCGGCGTGATAATGTCGACAGATTTTTTTTTTTTTTTGGTCCGCTGAGTTTCTTTCGTGTGGGTGGAATGAAACGTTCGGAGAGCAAGGTCTCAGTTGGGGCCGGACAAGGTGGTGGTGGTGGTGGGGGGGTGCTAAAGCATGTAAGGAAAAGCAAGGTAGCAGTGATTGAACTGGAAGAACAGGATAGGAAAGGATAGGAAAGGAGAAGAGCAGCACTTTATCAACACATTATCAACCATTTCATGAAATGATAATAATGATCTGACCTCATGGGCACTCCGTGTTGTTAAATAAAAGCACGCACGTTTAATTTCCTTTGCTTTTGTCGCTCTTTGAGTCAATGCATCAAAGGTTCCCCATGAGAACTCCCCAAGGAACAAACCGCGGTGACAGCCTCGCCCTTCAGAACACTTTTCTCTTCTCTCAGACGGAAAAGCAGCGACGCGTCTGCAGGTCTGACGGCTTCTCCCAGATCGCAGCCGATCTCCCCTGAATGATGCAGTCGCAACATTTTTCAATATTCACCGAGGCTGTATGACATCAGTGCGCCATCATTTAGAACAGCGCAGTGCTACATGGACTCATTTAACTATTTGATGTGAAAATTCCAAACATTAACACTTGTAGATCTAATTTAATGCCATCTTTGTTTTCAAAGATCCTTTTGATGTTTATATTTTTGGAACAATTATCCTTATGCCGTCTTAACCAGGTGATGATGAGTTCGATTTAATTCGGATTTTAATTCCTGTTGAATTGTGAATTGCAAATTCCTGACACTTACAGCAGGTCGGTCGGGGGTCGTCTAGGTGACGGCGCCTCATCCACCCTGTCACCAGCCTCGATCACCTCCGCGTCTGAGGCGAGCTGTTCCCGCTGTCAGCCTGGCGTGGCCCATCAAGCTGTTCCAACAACTGGAAGACATCAGGAGTTAAACACTCATTATTTTAATTTGATGCTAATCATGTGTTAATGAGACTAATCCCTGCAATGATTCAGGTAATTTGCTTAATGGCTCCGGTCCAGATTACAGCAATCAGTCACATCCGATAAGACGTCTGTTGAGGAGGGAGAACTTGGTGAAGGAAGAGAGGACGAGGAGCAGGTGAGGCCCAGCAAGCCTCTGGGAGGGAGAAGACACCGCGGTTCTCCCACCCGCTCACCTCTGAACCCGACAACGCGGCTCCGCTTAACGATTCCCCGTTGACGTGTCAGAGATGTACAGCTCGGATCCACGCGGGTGTTCACACAGGTTATACAGAGAAATCAAATCCAAGTTAAGATGATGTCTGGAGGACTAATAAAGACCTAGAATTCAGGCAGATATCACACCTGCAGTGGTTACTAAGTTATGTCGTCTAATAACAGCTCTAACATGTGGCATAAATTAGACATTCGATAGTCCTAGTCAGTATTAACCACCTTACTTGCACCCCACACAAGCTAATTTGGTTAATTGGCAAATGTTATGAGCCCTGAAATTGGCCATGTTAATAACCAGAACAAAAACAGATGAACTAAATAATATTTGTACCAACAGTACACACAACTTTTATTTATTGATCACCTTCCTTTGATCTGCCTCATCCTATAAAAAAAAAAACAAAAAAAACATCTGTAGCATCCTCAGGATGGGAGAGAGCCATTAGACAAATGTGCGTAGTCTTGGAATCTTAATTTAAATTAAAATTCAGTCCCGCCGTCCTGGCGGGACAAAGATCCTGAGAGGAGGGATGCCTCTCTGACTCAGATCAGGCAAACGATGCTTCATCGCTGACGAATGGCTGCAGCCTAATGACCTGTGAGTGCTAACAAATATAAATGGCTTTCTCTTGCATTCTTACTGTCATCAAAACAAATGCTCATTAAGCTTTTATGAGGGATCGTGTGAATAATAAATAGATCCTAATTACCCCCGTCATAAATGCAAATGTGTGAATTAAAAGCAACGAGTAGCAAAACAATGGACCTTCTGTCCCTGCCTGATATTATACATACAGTCACTGAGTTATCGAGCCCATAATGGCTACACGGCGTTTTTGTGCAAAGTTGCTTTATATCACAGTACTTTATGAACTTTGTTTTCTTACAAAAACGAAGCGTTTAATATGGCTCTGACCTTTGACCTCCACTCATATAAAAAAAATGTTAATTTTTATATTACATTATCACATCAAGTTATTCTGCGCCTTTATTTAGGTGCTTTATGATGTTTGAGGAGCGGGGGCCGTCCCACAGGAGGCTTTACAACGATGGCACCGAGTCAAATCAGATGCGTTTGTCACCTAAATGAGAGGATAACCTATATTTTACTGCCTAATCTGAGCTAAAGCATGTCAGATGACTTTATGGGGGAGCAGACTATTGTTCAGGATGAGGGCTTATCCATGTTTCACATGCTCAGACACAAAGGTTTTAAATGCCCCCCCACCCCACCCCACCCCCGGGCCATGACCACCAGGAGACTTCCAGGGTCAGTTAAAGCTGCATCAACACACTCACACCTTCTCCGCCCGCCTCGGCCCGCGACGAAGCCTCAGATGAACGCACGCCAGCTTCCACGCTGCTGATTCCTCCACCCAGTCCCGTCTGAACCTCAAGGACAGATGTGCACATCTGGTTACGAGAGCGGAGACGCTGGCGACCAACTTTCGCGGAAATGGCTGTCGTCGTGACGGAAATATCCGAAAGTGACAAAGGCGCGATCAAAACCATGAAAAGCTCAAGACGATGATATAAATATGTAATCTATGCTCTGACTTCAATAAATCGAGGTTTTAAAAAAAATATTAAAACTTTGTTGACGTACAAGACCACATAGGCGCCACCTAGTGGTCAGTTTGTTACAACATTTCTGTTAATGAAATAATAAAATACATGGAATTAGCAGAATAAAAGATCAGCAGGAAACTCCAGTTATGTTGCGCGGCCTCTCATCATCATAGGCAGTGTCATCAGATGTAGGTGGTCAACCGTGGCCAAAGTTACGTCCACAGTCATTTTCCTGTTTTGTTTTTTTTTTTCATTGAACGTCGACAGTTAATTTCACCATTAGAGCTCAGAGCAGACATCAGAGGGTCGGTTTACATCTAAATGTAATGAAAAAGCGTCTGGCTTAAAAGGCATGCTCAGACACACACACACACACACACACACACACACAAACAAACACACCCAATACAGATTATACAGATTTCACGTTCACTTGAACTCATCATGGGGATTACCAAAAAAAGGTATCTGACCACAACTTCCATTTCTGTTATTGTATTTTAGGCAGCTGGATTTACCCCCCCCTCCCCCCCAAATCAACTCTTAACGATGTGGATTATAATCTGCATGATCCATTAGATGGATTATGATCACTGCCATGTCCCAATATCAGCACACCCCAATACACGTGATTACAATTAATCTGATGGTCAGACTGCCACTGCGTGTGCGTGCATGAGCGCGTGTGTATGAGTGTGTGTGTGTGTGTGTGTGTGTGTGTGTGTGGACGGGGGAAACGATGTCAAACTTTGAATTTAGAGGAGCAGAATTTGGCTGGTTACCTTCAAGAGGACTCACAGCGGATAAAAACCTACTACAGCGCACCCCCCCCCCAGTGTCTGCCTCCCTGATCACTGGCCTGATTAATAGGCAGCTGAATTGGAAATTTAATTGGATGTGGTTACAATTATAACGCCGTGCTCTCCCCGGAGCCGCCGCCATTACCTCGGAACGTGGCGCCGACGGGGGAACAAGATACGAGCGGGGGGGGGGCTTGTTCTGTCACACCCACCCCCAGGTTAGTCCCATAGAGAGGGACGTGAGGTGTGTCAGATGGGTATCAGACCCACGCACACACACACACGCGCGCGCACTGGAGCTGTTACGGAACGAATGGTCGATTTGTCACAAACGACTGGTGTGTTGGGCCTCTCTCACACGTGGAACTCCGCTGCTCCCCGTGCTTGTCGAGGAGGAAATTCTCCCGACGAGGCAACTTTTCAAACATAAACGCTCCTTTTCCAGCAATTAAACAGGTTTTATCCTCAACAATGTGTAACTAAGAAATCTTAGTGGAGGACCGAAAAGGTGTTCACCGTTTTCCCGACTATTGGTCGGGGGATAATAACCCCACTAGGTTATGCAGGTCCTAAGGTCAAAAGGTCAGATAATTTGTGAAGACCCAGATGAGTAATAAAGTCAAGGACCAGTGAACTGTGCTGCCATTATATCAGTGCACTAAAAAACTGTGAACTTGAACATCTCGCGGTGACACTGATTAGCTGGTGTCACATGACCATCACGCCAAACGCCCTGTAAACACGTGCACGTTCTCCCCCTCCCCGTCAACTCCTCTTCCTTCAGCAACTGTTGATCATTTTCCCTAGCTTCACAGTTAAATGGCTCTCTGACCTGCTTACAGGACCCTCTCGTGCAGTTTTTGACCCCCCTCCCCCAAAGGCCTGTGGAGGTTGAGAGCGCCCTCTTTTGGCAGGAGTGGGTATTACACCGTCGCTGCGGGGATCATTCTGCTCAGAACTGACCCACACGTGGATATTACAATTATAATGCTAAACATATGGAGGTTCTGCGTGTTTTTCTTTTTCTTTGACCCCATAAGACAATAACACAAACTTAAAGAGGATGAAAATAAAGCTTTTCCACTTATAAGCCGCTTTTGGAGGCAAATGAAAAAGCTGCATTTATTAAGTTATTGAGGTTAAACAGTGGTTGTGGTGCTTTTTTGTCTATGTGTTTGCCTGTCACGTTCCTGGATTACATCCTGGAAAGTTTTTCAAGGAAACCTTGATGGAGGCATCCTTGCTCCTCTGATTCTGATATGATCTGAATCTGATATGAGCTCTGGTACCGCACATCTAAATCTGAAACTGTGGCTAATCTGCACACGTAGCTCATTTGTCAGACAAAGAGAGGAAGCATCAAAGACTCCAGGTCCAATGAGGGAGGGAGAGAGAGAGAGAGAGGGGGAGAAAAAGAGAGAGGGAGAGGGTGGGAGAGAGAATAGGGAGAGGGGAGGGAGAGAGACAGAGAGAGAATAGAGAGAACAAGGGGTGGGAGGGAGAGAGGGGAGAGAGAGAGAGAGAGAGAGAGAGAGAAAGGGGGGAGAGGAAGAAAGAAAACCAAACATATGTGTGTGTTGAAAGTCATGTCCTATTTAAGTGACTATTATTAGCAGGTCACCATCTGTAACTCCAGATAAAGCAAATGTTTGTGTGTGTGTGTGTGTGTGTGTGTGTGTGTGGTGGGGTAATGCTGCAGAGGATAATGCTCAGAAACAAACAAACATATTGGTGCATGCTAATGTTAGCTTTCCAGCAGGCAGGCTGATATTTACTCATTGCCGTATTTATACCAAAACTGCAGCTTTACAGATCGTAATCGTCCACGGACACGCGCGTGAGCGACGCCGGAGGTCGTCCGCGCTCTCAGCGCACCCCTCGGCCGCTGCATCAGGTTGCAGGCGTGGAGGGAGGCTGCGAGCGTGGTCCTGAGAGCTAATGTCACCTTGCTCTGAAGGCGCATATTGCTCAGTGTGAGAGTAAGCGCTGGTCGTCCCACACAAACAAAGCAGATGTTGGGGGCGTCGGGGGTCTGCGCGGGTCTTAATCAGCCGTTTAAACAGCCCAGAGCTCGCTGACGTCACCACACCTCGGCCCCTCTGTGCACATTACCGCCGCAGCTTTATTTATTTGATTGCTTTTCCATTTAATTTGAGCTACAACAGTTACATGACTTCTCTGTGAATGACAGGATGGCGTAGCGGTGGCGGCGGCGGGGGGGATTGAGAGGAGGGGGGGGGCAAATGATGAGACACTGAGGGTAGGAGAGGGGAAAAGAGCCCGGGGGTGTTTCAGTCAGTTTGTCAGAGAAACTCAGGAGCTCCAACCTGCGTCACTTTCAATTGTCTGTCTCGCCACGTGAAAGCCACCACTCCCCCTCTCCAAACCCCCCCCCACCCCCCCCACATCCACTCCAACCGCTTGTAAACAGAAGATGGAGGCCCGAGTCGCCAGAGCGAGGCCGCCTGTAACAACATGTAGATCCGACAAATGATTGATCCCCTCCTAATTCTCTCAAATAGGACAAGGAGGAGGAACACTGGGCGGAGGGGGGGGATCGGGGGGGGGGTCTCTGGAGCCTGAGTGGTGCTGATGGTGCTGGACTTGATGGGTGGGGCTGTGGGAGACAGTAAGTAGGCCACCCTGTGTCAGGTAAACTTTGGGCTTGTAGCGTGTCAGGAAGGGTAGACGTTGAACTGTCTGTGGGGTTAAAGACGTGGCCTACAAATGCTCCAGCAGCTGGAAGGAGGGGCAAGGGGGGGGGGGGGGGGGGGGTCAACCAGAGGGTCCCACGCCCACACTCACAATCAAACTTTTTATTCCTGGCTTATTCACGAGTTACCTCAACAATTAGCTGCTATTCAATCGTGCTTTTCCAAACGTAAAAAAGAAAAAAAAAAAAAAACACGGCTAAATGACGGGATCGTTGTTCGCCGTGTGCGTTAAAAACAATTACTTAGTTAACAGCTGGCAAACAGCTGTTTTCCTTGCGGCTTTGTTAGCTCCGTAACAAGCCGCCATGCTAATTTAGCGCCACATCCATAAACCTCCAACCATGCACGCGCTAACAGCGAGCGTTCACGCCATTAGAACGGATCAATTCATTTGGGGAGCGCCGTTGTTTTAACTACAAATGAAACATCTCCATTTTAAGATTAGGCGATAGAGCACCTGCTGCTAATCTACCCGTTCGTTTTTGTTCCACTCGTCTGGCCGCGATGGCAGTTTTTTGTTCTACCTAAATCGCCTAAATCGTGTGGGACAAACAACAGTGATCCAGAGCTCCTCTGCAGAGAACGGGCATCTGCGTTCGTTAATCAACAGCCCCTTCCCCCTCCCCGGGTGCGAATCGGAATAATGAGTCAATTAATGTGCTAAAACGTCAACCAGAGATAGCGGCGCGGGGGGAGAGGGAGGGACACTGGGTAAGAGAGACAAAAACCGAGAGGCAAAGAGCGCGCGGAGAGGCAAGAGCGTGGTTGATAATCAGATATTTGTGCCTCTCACTGGTTTTTATTTTTCTAACTCACATTCCGGGAATCGCACCGCAGCATCCACGCGTGACTGATGGTCTCGGCTGACAGCCGCCCTCTCCGGCCTGTCTGTCTCAAGTGAGGGACCCCTGGGTTTAATTGCAAAGGGCACATTGGAAATGAATCATGAGAGAAATTAAAGAGAGAGAGAGAGAGACAGAGAGAGAGAGGGGGAAGGAGAGAGAGATAGAGAGAAAGAGAGAGAGCTAATGTTTATTATATGTACTGTGAATGGCTTATTTATTAGTAATTAATATAATATATAAAACATGTTTCTTGGCTCTTGTACTGTGGGAGGACCTGTTGATGTCTCATCCATCTTTGAACGCATGGACATTCGTCTTCTACCTGCATCTGCACATTATCTGAGGACCGTAACTCTTCTTTGCTGACGATGCCGTGCTTTTTAGCCCCTGGGTGCTGAAACAGCCAACTTGTCCAACCCTTGGAGTCACATAAGGTGACATTATTAAATCAGTCAACTTGGGCGTAACTTAACTGATGTTAGAAATGTGCTTAAGCATGACACTTGTGCTGCGGCCGTTCCAACACGATCGATTACTCCCTCTTTTCAACGGTCAACGGTGGTTTAACTTTCTACGTTGCCAGTCAACAGGGCTCCGTGTCAGCGTGCGCTCAGCGGGAGGATCTCCCTTCACACCCTCGTTGTGCGCGTTTTCACTTCTGCGCCGTCGCTCTTTGTCACGACGAAGCACGCAGATGGAAACCGGAGCGCGCTCTCATGGTTTCAATCCACCGCTGCTGCGAGCAGACTGATAAACTATTCAGAAGCCTTTTGCTTTTGATTCGGCCGATGACGCGCTGAACTGACGGCGGGGGCTCGCCCGGCCACTAGGAGAACACCGGGGGGTCCGGGCCCCAGCGGAGCGTCAGGTACAGACGCCTCCACATTTACTTTCAGCCTGTCACTAAGAGTCACCGCCGACCTTTAATGCTATCACATCCCCCCACCCACACAACCCCCCCCGAGGCCAAAGCAAATTAGCATGACTCTCCGAGGAGCTCCTTTACACGTTCGGGGTCTTTTCAGATACGGCGTGTACTAACGCGTGATTGTAAAATGGAAGTGGAGTCACTGTAGCGTTCAGAGCTACTCAGGAAGAACAGGCGAGTGGTGGCGGTAAGGGGGGGGCTACACCTACAGTGAGACTGGAGATCACTTGGCAACAAAACATAGAATCATTTAGGCTTTTTTTTTTTTTGCTTTGAAATCTGATAGAACAGCTGATGAACTGAAGTAAAGTGGATAGTCTTTCTTCTTATTTGGGGGGCGTTAACAGCCCATAACGGCCTGATGCTGAAGAGAGGCCCTCTTCCCTGCTATCAGCTGGAACGGCGGGCCGTCTGAGACTGGGCGGATGACTTCAGATGATGAAGGAACAATTGTATTCTAAAACCATGTTGATTCGCCTCTTTATCTTCTGTCGTGTCGCTCTGGACAGAGCGCCACACAGGAACGCGCTGTCCCTCCCCCAGACGCTGGCGACGTCTCAGACGGGGAGGCCGGACGAGGAATAAGAGCCGGTTTGTGCCGTTTCCATGCAGGCTTTGGGGAACAGTGGGGAGGGAGCTGGAGCAGGCAGTGCGAGTGGTGGTGCGATGGCACTGGATCCATGGCAGCTGTTTCCTTCAATGTTTCATGCCCACAGCCACAGCTGCTCTCCAAATGAGAGTTAATATTGCAGGGGAGCCGTCCACCCTGGGTCGAGCCTTGTCGCATGGTCTGAATGTCAAACCCCGCCCAGCAGGGTGACATCAGCTCAAAGGACACACTGTGATTTTTTTTTTCCCCCTCTCTCCTCTTTTGCCCTCTCCTCCCTGTTGATGTCTTTCTGCCTCATTGGGCCCCCCCCCCAACCCCCGACAACTGGACGAGGGTGAAATCTGTCTTTTCATGGCTGCATCGATGCGGTTTCAGCTTTTAATGTAAAATAAATGAGAAAATAAGACGCCCGCCTGCTTGTACCCAGCAGAACCCATCGGGATGCCGTTGAAGTTTGCGTGTTTCCGCCAGTAGATGTCACCAAATTTCGCACATTTCACGCGCTGGTTTGGGAACAACACGAGACGTTATTTTTCAGGGCGATAGCAGCCTCCACATGCGTCCTGAGCAGCAGATCTCTGACTGTATCCATAGTGATAGATGTGGGGTGCCCCTCGACGTGGTGTTTGCATTCCGCCGCGGCATCGGGCACCAGATCCCTCCGGACTGTCACACACACAGCGGTGGGAACGCTGAGTGTGATTTGAAGTGTCCTGTCCGCGGCGGTGCAGCTGCATAAAGGAAACAGCTGCTGAAATATCACAGGCGGCCTCCCGTGTCTCCGAGGATCCATCACACACACAGACACACACCCACACACACTTCTTGTCTTCCTCTCAGTTCGTGCAGACGAATGTCGTCCAACTGTAACTTCCATCTTCCGTCTTTGTGGCTAATGTAGCCACAGCCGACTGGCCCATCTGACCAACTCCAATTTTCTTTTGGTCTGTTATTTATTCTGAAACGGGAGTCAGACTGCGTTTATTCAACTAAACCCTCCTCCGGGTGTCTTTAATTATCCCCCTGGTTGTCTGGTTGCTTCATCAGGACCCCAAAGGAGACGTTATATCACCAAATATTTGTTAACGACAATTATCATCTTTCTCGGGGAAACGCTGATTTCTCTTTCAACTCTCAGTGGGAGTCTCGGGTTCTATTGGACCGCCATCTCGTTGCTCCCGGTGGTCCCTCACACCCAACACCTGTCACGTTACAGCCCTCCAGAGATGTAAAGTAATCCGCTGACAGCTCCAGGATATTCCATCATAACTCCGCCTTTGAGTCAATGACCTCTTGAACCTGGTGACGTCTTCCGAACCCCTTGAAATGGAACCGGACCTCTGACCTCTGCCCCGTCGGCTGTGGCTCAGGTGGGACAAAGGTGATTGGCGTAACCTGCGCTAAAGTGCAGCCCCCTTGGCCACAGCGGAGGTACAGCTAAGAGGTCGCCTGCTTAAATGTTTGTCAAAAACTTTAGCATTAATCAAGTCACGAGTTCCGCCTGTTGAGTGACGGACGCCGCCGCTCCTTGTCGACTTGCCACTGGACGTTAATTAGCGACGTTTCCTCGTCGCGGCGTCCGCTCCCGTCCTCGGCCTGTCAGCTGTTGATGTTTTGTCACGGCCGTTCACGTCTCGCGTCCATCAGGGGACCCGCGAGCTAGCGCGAGATGCAGATCGGACGGCTGGACAGGAACAAAATGGTGGGACGTGTAGGTCAACGCTGGTTTAGGGGACGGAACCCACGCGCTGGTGCACTTTCCCCTCTCACAGACGGCCTGGCAGAATTACGCGTAACATGGCAGCGCTGAAATACGTCATGTCTGGTTATACCTCCAGACTACTGCTCACATATGGCATTCCTTAAAAAAAGATCTCCAGAGGCCCTTTCCCATCTGGCAAAGGCATATCGAGGCTCTCGGAGCAGCGACGCTGATCTATATCAACAGTGACAAAAGTATATTGAATAATTATCTTTGGAATTAATACATTAGCCCAAACTTAAGTAAATGTCAGCAGCTTGGCCTGTGTGGGAATGAGAGTGGGAGTGGAGACGTGAAGGACGCTGCGCTTCATTAATCAGATCTTCCAAACTAATGCGGGCAGATGAAATGATTCTTACAGAGGGCTGTCATTACGATCAAACCGGCCATTATAGATATCTAATTCACCGTCACAGCGGGGGGTGAGGGGGTGTTCCTGTCCATCACTGTTAGCTGTCCCCCGGAAACATTCCAGTTGCGTCTGGAGCTGGAATCTTGGCCGGACTGAGTCCCGACCTCTCTGAGAGCCGTGATCCAGATTTCCCGTGACACAAACACGGGTTTGCCGTGAGTGGCACGCACTCGGAAACGGACCCCTCTCGCTAAAAAGACGTGTTTACATTATTCACAGGTATGAATAAATCACCCCGGCTCTTGATTGCGCAGCATATGCGAAGGCCCAAGTTCCGCTCATCTGACATTCCGAACATCTGCTCGGCCCGAGCCTCCGAGGAGCGCCGCTCAGCGGTGACCTCGCCGGGGCCGCTGGGACGCGGTGATGAAATATACATGACGGGTGGAGGAAGCGAACACGAATCAGTTCAGAGCGGCTTCGCTTTAAAATCAGCTTCAAACTCTTTCTGTGAGGTTTGTGGCATCAGGCCGCGATCTCAGCAGGGAGGAGACCAGGATCAGGACCTCCTCTGGGTTCATTTATCTAGGTTAAGGCATCGTAATCCTGGTCAAGGCCCGACCCCGCCCCCCTAAAGAATCAGATGCTGAGGACAGTAAAACTGCCACGAATGACTGATGGCTTGAGGGGAGACCTCATGTGTGGGTCTCTGTGCCTTATTAACGACACCCTGATTAACAGGTCCAGCCTCAGACACCGAAGAGTCCTCCGAGCTTCGTGGCTTTTAAATCTGATTTAATTTTGAAAAATAAAGACGTTCTGCAACAGATTTCAATTTAGCCGCCATGACATCAGCGAGCAGACAGCCATCGATTCTCTGGAGTCCGTTCGGGGATGACCGGCGTCGGGTCACTCACACACACACACACACACACACCACACACTGAAGATTACAGCATCTCCAGACAAATAAAAGCGGCGGGATTAAGTTGGATATATCCTCCAAATGAAAATACATATGTGTTTTCAGCGTTGAAAACTGTTATTAGATCAGAGCTGATCCCGACTCAGGCTCAAGGGTCTCCTGGGACGGGAGGCCTCGTAATGTGGTCAAGACCCAGAATTCCTTTTAGACACAACATGGCTTTGTAGCGCTCATGAAACGAACCAAACCGGACCTTTATGGTCTTAAGAGCTGGTAAAGTGGGGGCATCAGTACTGTCATTTTCCAGTGTGAAGGGTTGTGAATTGTTGCTTTTTAGCATTATATACAGTATATATATAATGCCTTATATATACATTATATATATAATGCTAAATACATATATATATAGCATTAATAAGTGGTTCTACCTCATTAATAAGTGTTTTTACCTCTGGCAGATGTGCTTCGGTCCATCCTGTTCATCCCTCCTTCTGGAAACACACGGCCTGGTTCCAGACTGATGTTCGCTCTGAAAGCAGAGCTGAAGTCATCAGTGAACTTAGCAGTGAGCGAGTGAGTGGTGGCTTAAGACCGGTGAAGTAACCCCAACACTAGAGACACCACAGACCGTGGAAACAGAGGTGAATTCAGGTGAGCAGGAAGCTAAAAGAACCAGTTTTAGTAAACCTAGAGGCCTACGAAGTCACTTAATGATCTTCCCAGTTCTGTATTTCCAGTCCGAAAAAAAGCTAAGAATGAGATCAGTTTTTAATATTTATTGTGAACTATTCCCCCCTAATCTGCTTGGCTCCAAAACAGGAGGATCATGAGGATAATCTGAACTATTAATAGGATGGAACAAATATGATTCACCCACCGACTGTTTGAACACACGGCAGATGAAGCCAAAACAAAGTCGGTCCGGTGGGTCGCCCCCCCAGGAACGGTCTCGGCTGGTGTCCACCAGTCGGGGTCAAATCTTGGGTTCAGTTTGGGTTTTTTTTTGGGACTGTAACCGAGGTCAAAGGCTACATTGTTGAACAATACTGGGCTGTTTTTTTTTTTTTCCCCCTTTAAAGATTTGAGCTAATTTTTATGCAAATGGGAAATTTATTGTCATAAACCGAGTAACGCTGACAGTAACACCTCATCTTAATGAACATCGAGCGCCGGCGCAATAGCTCGCTAATCAAGTTTTAGTTCAAATGTGATCCATAAAGAGACGATTCACGGCCGCCTCCTCCACGAGGGCTCCCAGCCGCCGTCGCCGTCCTGGTTAGGGGATTGATGAAGTCATCCATCAGATTGATCGCTAGCATTCAACCAAATGAAAATGACCGCGGCCGAGCCGTTAAAAGACCCCCGCACTCGTAAAAACTTGCAAGTTAGAGCTTCTCTGAACCCACTCAATTAAAAGGTGCGAGGTAATCGCCGATATACGCCGTTAGTTTGAGTTATGGTAGTTAGCGCGGCCTCTCGTGGCTGTCGCTCAAACGTTAATGCAATTACTTTAAGGGACGATACCTTTAATATGAAAGTACATCAAAGCTTTAAGAGGAGCTGACCTTTCAAAAGTGGAGGAAAGTTGGACAGGAAGTTGACCTGGGAGGGTTTTCTGAGAACTGCTCAGACGCTGCCGCCGTAATCCCTAATCCCGTCGGTGGCAGGGCGCGGATTCTGTAATCTGAAAATTCATGTTAATCAAAACCTGAAGTGAATTAAGCCTCTTTACTAGTTTGTTTTTGACCTTTGGCAGCAAAACAAACGTGAACAGTTTAGTGTTCACAGTAAATATGAGGATAGAATTCCAACGTTTCCTTCCACAAATAAACAGGATCTTTGTTACAGACTTTTAATTATTATTCCCTAACACATCTGTACATTTGGGAGCACTAAACTAGATGAAACAAAAAGATATTCTTTAAAACTACTGTGAAGTGTTTTAAAACACAAAATGATGTTGGTGTCACCTTAATTACACATTTATTGATGTTCTTTGATACCTTGAATTTGTGACTCAGAATTGAGGTGCCTTTGTGATGAAAAACAATAATGAAAGCAAACAAAGCTTTTAATTCCTGTTTTTGGAGCCGGGGGGATCTCGGTGTGTGGAGGAACCCCTCACCTACGCTAAAGAAGCTTTATCTGAAGTAAGAGCTTTAGCGCTAACAACAACACGGTGATTGGCTCGTGCGTAATTCCCTTGGTTTCAGAGAGCAGAATAACAATCGCCGTAATTCTCCAAAGGCTTTCCTCCTTTGTTTTTGTCCACTCGGACGAGCGGCGTATGACACCGGGAACGAGGTGGCAAACATGTTGTCGTTCTTGCTTGTTTGTTTCCACCAGCAGGTTGAGCTAATTCCCCCCCCGCGGGCGTCCGTAGATCCGTCCGCCAGGCCTGCTCACCTGACCTGGGGACCAATAGGAGCAGGCCTCGCCCTCCACCTTTCCCCTTTCGCTCCCCGTCATCCTCCCCGCTCACCGAGGATCAAGCCCCCGTAATCCCCAGATTTTATACCAACCAAAACAGCTTGGCCCCATCACCAAATTGCGAGGGCATATGGTATAGGTTTATGATTCATCTGGCACAGGCGGAGCGGCGAGAGCCTCGTCATCCGTGAGCAAACAGCGGGAAAATATCAGGACGTGGAAACCACGCCAACCGCGGTGAAGTGGCACCGGGGGGGTGGGAGGGTTGCTCACCGATGCTCTCACAGCTGCTTCGCCACCCCGCAGCCCGGCCCGGGCCCAGAACCTCCGCGCAAAGCAGGAGGCCCGGTGACGTCACATCACCCCGCGCAAGCGGTTAAGGTGGCGTTCTGGGATCTCTCGCCTCCTCCGCCGCACCGAGGGGGCGGGCGCTCTCCCTCGGACGCGACCGCTGCGGAAAAAAAAAACCAAACAGCGCTTACGCGTCCGAGCTGGCCTCGGCTTTCATCACCGTCAAAGGTTCCGGGGAGCGCCGTCACCCGCAGACACGGTCCGCAGCGTTAGCGCCATTTTCAAACATCTGCTGGAGTAGTCAGGGGCGATCAGCCCCCCCCCGCCTCGCCGGGGATCTAACGTGATTACACACAAACACCCCCAGCCAAAAGTCCCCCCCCCCTCCACCTTCATTAAAGTGTGATGCTGAGAGCCATCGGCAAGGTGACCCCACCGGGCCCCGCCCCCTCCGACCCTGTCGGGTTGGCGTGAGCCCTGCCTCCCCCCCCGACCCTGGCGGGTTGGCGTGAGCCCCCCTCCCTCCTCTGTGTTATTGGCTCAGAGGTCCCTGCGTCACCCGCCGCGAAAGGTCAAACCAGATCCAGACTCAAGTGCGCCCGCCCGCCCGCCCGCCCGCCTCCGCCGCCTCCGCCGCCTGGAGGAGGCCCGCCGTCAGCTGCCAGCGGGCGCCGCGGAGCTCCATCATTAGGCGGCGTCCAGACGGACCGGTGACCCCTCTGGCTGGACAGGTGATCGCACTCAGCCATCTGACTCAACATATGCCCCCGCGGAGCTTCAGCACACAGATTGGCCCATCATTATTTCATACCTCGCAGGAGCTTCACCGAGCGCTGCCCACTTTTACAGTAGGTGCAAAAGCAGGTTGCTTTGGAAAGGGTCTGCATGTGCGTGTGTGTGTGTGCGCGTGCGTGTGTGTGTGTGTGAGAGAAGCGGTAAATAAAAGGAAATAAATAAATATTCTAAACTAAGCCCATCCATCCATCCAGTCTGTTAGCCGTTGCTAATCTGGGTCATGGAGGTGCTGGAATCTATCCCAGCAGTCACTGGGGCACCGAGGGCGATTTAGAGGCTCGCTTCGAGCCAACGTGAATTACTTTGGACTGCGGGAGGAGAGCAGAAAACCCACACAGACAGAGAAACCCGCGCTGCCACGGAGGAGCCTTCCTGGAAAACCAAGGGCTCGCCATCATCGCTAAAGAAGAGAAGCCGGGGTCTTAAGGCTCCATCACCAGAAACTGTATGTTGAGCTTTAAAATCCAGGTGCTTCTGGAAAAGGCCTTGAAATCCTAAACGCCGAGCTCCCCTAATCCCCCACCACCACCACCACCACCACCACCTGCATTTGCATGCAGCCGTCGTCAGCCGGCGGCGCCTCAGAGGGGATTTAGCCGCTCCCGGAAATATAGAACACGAAACCAAGTGTCAGCTCTAACAAGCCGCTCCTCGGGTGGAGGGGGGGGCCGCCCTCCTGATCCGCCTGGGCCCCGGGTTCCCCATCCAGCACGGTCGGATAACCCGGGAGGGCTGGGGGAGCGTTCGCGGGGCAACAGCTGCTCCAGAAACTTTATCAGGGGAAGCGGAGGCTGATGTTTCACGGCGGCTAAGCCGCCTCCATCAAACTGCGAAAACAGAACCTTGTGGCGCTGCTCGGGGCGGATTTCAGCGTTAGCTCTGCGATTTCCTGCCTGCTAGTGTTAATACAGCCATAAAAAAAGCACAAAGACTTTCACATATGTGGGTTTTAGTCCAATCAGAAATGGGGGGGGGTGGTTTGGTTTCCTCAAGATTATTCACAAGTCCTCTTGAAAATTTTCTTCCCACTTTTGTGTCACATTTTGAGGATTTATTTATGGCTGAAATGGAAAATATTTGCGGTGTCTGAGCTTCTCCAAACACGCGACATCTTTTTGGGTAAATCAGCTGTTTTTCCTCTGCCTTCTGACGTGGTTTCATCTTCAGCCTCTTCGGTTTATTCTGGTGTGGAAGAGCATTTCTGCGCCGCGAGCCCGTTCACGCATCAGATGACGTTTGAGGTTGAAAGGCAGCAGCACGCCGGGCTTGAAGCAACCGCCGTTTATTAAGGGACTAAACTCAAGTTTTGCTGAAACAGCTAGCGAGATGTTAATTAGCAAATGATTCTTGATGAAAGGCTTCGTCGTCACCACTCTCCCTCACCGGGATCGGCCACCAGGGGGCGCGTCTAGACTCACATTCAGCCACAACAGGTAGCATTAGCGCGGAGGCTTCAGAATTGAACACGACTGATCATCACACACACACACACACACACACACACACACACACACACACACACACACACACACACACACACACACACACACACACACACACACACACACGTGAAGACCACAGACTCCACAAGAACCCATTTTTGAAACTCTTTGAGCAGATAAAACCCATCCTTTAAAAGAAGTGATTCAGAAGACTTTTGTTTAGAAGAAACTCACAAGAAGACATTGCACGTGTCTACAGAGTAATCATAAACTACCTATAGGAGTAAAGCAACCCCCCCACACACACACACCCTTGTACTTTATGAGATCAGAGACATACATTATTTTACAGTCCCTAACCTTAACTATTCAAACAAACTTTCTAACCTTAAACCTGACCTAAAGCCAATTCTAACCTCCACCTTAAAACCACATCTTGAAGATGTGAGGACCAGCCAGCACGTCCTCAATTTACAAGAAGAATGATTATTCAAGTACTCAATACATAGCAAACAAACACACGAGCGTGCACACACACAAGCGTGTGCACACATACAAACACACACAGCTGGCATCATTCCAGAGAATGCGAACATGGATGAAGCACAGAAGGTGTACAAGTGCATATTTTTTGCTAAATGCAAGACCTCATTTTTAGGGTGTTGAAGACCTTAAGGGGATTTGGAGTGTGAGTGTGTGCGTGAGTGTGTGTGTGTGTGTGTGTGTGTGTGTGTGTGCGTGTGTGTGCGTTGCCTCTGGTGATTGACTTCACAGGGGGAGAGGATGCCCACTGTCCAGTCCTCTGTCCACACACTCTGTGTAATAACGTTCCCTGTCGGGCCCTATAAATCTGCGAGGGCCCAATTAAAGATCGCCTTTAGCATGTTGGCCCCTACCAGCACACACGTGTTAGGAAAAAAAAAAAAAAAAGAAAAGAAATGAAATGGAACGGAAGAAAACACACAGTTGGTTTTTACTGGATGCATATTGAAGACAGAAGACAGGTACAAAACAATAACAGGAAATAACTGATAAAACCAAAACAGTGCAAAACGTAAAGATCTTTTAAGGCGACGCCCACATGGGGCTGGTGTGACTCAGAGGTTCTCGAAGAAAACTGTACAATTCAACATAAATGATGGCGCATGCAAATGAAATAAACACCTGGGACCGTGGTGTGAGACAAAAGAATAAAAAAATAATTACATTTGAAGAGGGAGTGAAACATGAGAGCAGAAATACAAAAATATTTTTCTTCATCAAAGGCAGCTCGGTTTTACGTTCAAAATGTTGGGGGGGGTCACATGACCGCCGTCTCAGCCGAGCGGCGCGTGTTGTGACCGCCGCGTAAATGTCTCATTAGTGCAGGTTAAAAAAACCTTCCGAGTCCTAAAATCTCTTCGTCCGTCCTGAAAGAGGCTGCGAAATGTCAGTCGGGGAGGGGCGGGCGGGAGGGGGGGGTGGTGGGGGGTGGGGGGGTTTATACAAGAGCCCTGAAATGGTCGGGGGGCGACCCCGAGGATTTGATCTGCCGTTACTGCTGCACCGCCCCCCCCCTCGCCCCGCCCCGCCCCGCCCGACGAGGAGGGCGCCGAACAAAGGGAATAATTAGGCATCTCGTGAGGTCTCGTGCCCGCCGAATGTGGCACGCCGGGCCGCGTTCCCCCTGAAACTTGACGGTGGTTGAACTTATTTTTAGTGTCATTTGATAAGCTTCCCTGCTTGCACAGAGACATCCCACTGACCCAGCCACTGGTCATTGTCTATACTGCTTCCCGTCAAAGCCGGCGCGCTTTGTCAGGTTTCCACTCGAATATCCATTTTGCATCTGAAGTCCGGTATCCGAAGTGACTGGATCATTCGAGCCTTTTTCTTCAGCTGCTTCCCCCTTTCCTCCCCCACAGTGACATCATTTGGGGTCGGCGTCATGACAGCGCGCTTGAGAAATCCACCATATATAGAAATACGTATCCCCTCTTTCGGGGGGCCGGAGAGCTGGGGGTGGATGGGAGGGGGACATAATTTTCTGGAAATGAACAATACTTATCCGTCCATCGCATCCGTTGCTTTGAGTTTGCGTTTTTCCACGTGGTGCGCCGTCGCCATGGCGCCGTGTCCTCCTTTACCCCCCCGTGCGGAGCGCTGTAATAGGTCATTCAATGTCAAAAGGCATAAAAAGGAGACAGCCAAGTCTTCACAGGCTGCTGCTTGCTGTTGCCTTTAATTATTTTAATTAAACTTTGATACTCCGGCTGAAGAGGGAGGCGCCGAGCGGTCCGCGCGGCCCTCCGAGGATGGAGGTGGCGGGCGCGCGGAGGCGGGACCGCGTCTATATCTTAACTGTATGGAGGCCCTTAACTGATGGGCCTGGTTATAGGCGGTGATGTGCTACGCCTTGCTGAGCAGAGAGCAGACTGTGCTGAAAACGGGCAAAAAACACCAACCGCCATGTCAAGGTCTTGAAGGCATCAATCCCTCAAACATAGCTGGAGACCATCACAGTCAGGAGGCTGTCCCGCGGTCAAATAACGCTCTATTAATTTCCTCGTCCCGGGCGCATAATGAAAGGAAGGTGTCTTTAAAAAAAAAAAAAAAAGAAACTAAAGGCAAAGTATTGGTGGCGTCCAATACCTTGGGGCGTCCTGTCTACAATTTGTCATGCGTGTGCACTTCTCAGTGTTAAAGTGACAGGATGAGCCAGTCAACGTGGGGCCGCCGGGCATCCAGCCCCGCTGAAGTTGGACAGGACTCGTGATGAGACATCGCCAAGAGGCGGTGGACTTCTGCACTCGTGGGGCCCACTGGGATTATTCTGACTTCTGCGCTGAAGGCCAACAACCCCTTTCTCTCTGTGTTTTTTTTTTTTTTTTTTTTTGTAGATAGCTTCCGTCTGTGTCCATGAAATTAGGTTTTACACAGAAGGCGCAATATGGTCAGAATATGTTAAGCCTTTGGTGCGCATGAAAAGCTAACCGGATCTGAGTGCTAAGTTCTGGGGCGAACGGCGCTCCTGCTCGACTTTATCTAAAAAAAAAAAAAAAAAAAAACAAAAACAAAAAAAAAAAAGCTATAAATGTTAATGAGTTAATATTAACTTTACAGGCCTGAGAACAGAAAAAAGGCAAAGTTTGTGCTGGTGTGGGTGCAGGGTGGGTAGATAGTGGTATCAGGAGAACCTGGATCAGCGGTCCACAGCGACCAGTGTGTTGGGTTCACACCTCCTTACTGATGCTGCACGCGGCTGAAATTAATACACCGACCCTGAAAAACAGAGGAAAGAGGGATAAATATCACAGGACCACTTCAGAACTCACTGGAATTTTTTTAAAATGCAGCCTTTAAAACTGTAAAACTGTTATTTTGGTATATTTTTATAAGATTTGAATAATATTGCAATTTATAATATATATAAAAATATATCATGCTATAATAAATATGTATGTGTGTGTTTGTGTGTGCGTGCGCGTGTGTAATTTGAATTTCTTTATTTGACTTAATGTGAACCTGTAACAAAAATTCCTGCACAAAAACACATCTTACTGTAGCTTCACTGTGTGTGTGTGTGTGTGTGTGTGTGTGTGTGTGTGTGCGTGCGTGTGTGTGTCAGTGCAGCAGCAGCAGCCTGCTCACCAACAATAGAGCGACTGACACCAAGAGGGAGCTCTCGCACAGCAAATGTCTTCGTACCGACAGGCCTCCGACCCAACACGCTCCTCGGCCTCACTCTCAAGGCAGAGACCCTAAAGCTGCTACCCTCTTCTCATTCATTCTCAATTATTTATCTACGTAATTGATCATCTTTCTACTATTTAAAGAGCAGCTAAAGCACAGAAAGTGAGGAATTAGATCTACAGATTAAATTGAAACATCACCTTCATGGACACTTCAGAAAATGACCAACAACGCAATGATTTAAAAAGTAATAAGTGTTGTTGAGGTTGAAGTTTTATCATCTATATTTAACAAAGTGCAGAAAAACAGAATTAGATGATATTGATTTATGTAATAGCACAGGTTAAGAATGTAATATTTGCTCTGAACTGAGATGAAAATGATTTCCCACCAGGACATATTTTTGGGCGATGTTTAGAAATAGGAGGTAAAATCAGTCAAACACAGTTGACTCAGTCTGCCCCCCCGATGACCGCGGCGGCGGTCCGTGACCGCAGCCCGTCCGGCGAGCGTGGCAGCAGTTCAGGCGATGATGTCGCTCAAACAAGACAATCAGGCCGATTGTTAACGGAGGGGGGGCCAACGAGCGGACGCAGCTTCCCCCGACAGCGAGAGGAGTCGATCAAAAACAGGAACGCGTCTGTTCCAGCAGCAATTTGTCCCGAGGACGGGCGGAGACGGGGGGGACGCCGCCACGCACGCCGCTCCCTTTACGGCACGTTAATGCTCGATAAAGCCGTGCGCTGAAAATCAAAGCTGGGGGGAAAAAAAAAACAGGGTGAAGAAGGTTGAGATGTTTGGATTTATCGGGGCGAGAGTCAATGGGAGCCCGCGCTGGTGGGAGCGGCGGCGAAGACCCCCGCGGTCTTACAGAAGCGGCACCAGCCTGGCTCCAGAGCGCGGACCCACTCTGACGGCGGCTTTAGACAAGCTGCACAATCTTCCAGCCCTCGTCATTTGGCAGGGCTGCTGGCTGTTTGATGGAGAGTTGGGGGCTTCGCTCCATCCCTGCGTGGTAAGCCCCTCGACGTGTACCCTCTGCATCTAATCTCGCACAGTCAACAAATAAGGCACATCAGATGCTGTTTTGGCCGCGGCCATCAGAGCGGCTAAGTTTAGTGGATTTCGTGGGTTTTACGGCGCGGGGGGGCTCGCCGAGGGGAGAAGTGGCGTGCGCAGCGGCGGAGCGGCACACAAAGCACGGGGATACGGTTTGAGGGGCGAAGCAGGTGCGGCGCAATACGGTCAAACCCATTCCAGCTCCCCTGCTCCCGAATGAGCGGGGCCTGACTTGGCAGCAAACGCCGCCTTGTAACTAGGCCATGTTGGAGAGACGGGGGGGGGGGCACCTGTGCCACCAGGAGCCGTGGAACAATGGCCCGTGTAGACCAGCGCGAGACGTCAGTGAAATCTCATCAGCTGGAGAGGAGGGGGGGGTCGGGAGGGCCGAGGTTCACGAGAATTGATGCAGTCTCGTTTCACTGTGATTGAGATAGTTTGGTGCAGACAACCCGGGATCACAGTCGAGATTCACGTCCTTCCTTCGTCCAAACGTAACACTTAAATATGGAGCCTGGTGTGTGGCTGTCAGATCTCTTTCTCTCTTTCTCTCTCACACACACACACACACACACACCTTCCTTTTCTTCAGAAATACACTAAATAATCTTTAGAATAATCTTTAGATCTTTAGGATCTTTACTTTAGAGAATTAAGTGGAGACGTGCAGAATTAATGGTCAGAGATGCGACTGAGCGACTTTCCCATCTGGGCTGCAGCGTGAAAAACACTCGCGAGCGCGAGAGTTGTAATCCAGTTGCAAGATGCTTATTTTGCAGTGATAAGCTACGGGCTTTGAAAGATTTCATCACCAGAACAGACCCCCCCATCCCGCAACATTAGAGATCTGCAGCCTATACAGTAGCTTAGCTAATCCAGGGCTTACTTAACTCAACAGCAACAGGACGACGACATCCCTCATCTCACGGTTCCAACACTTGTTGTTCTGACAAAATGTTAATGAGCTGAACATTAATTTTACACCCTCACACAGTTAAACTGCTTCAGAAGTGGACCCTTCCTCACCCCCACCCCCAACACCTGATAATCAGGTGGTTTTCACGTCTATATTCAGTTAAAACTGTTTAATTTAATAGAAACTGGTGTAAAAAAGGCCCGATCTGTCAAACCCCGCCCACCAGGCATGTGTTCTGCCTTCCTCTCTGTCCTCGGCCACATATTGAACACATTAAAAGTTCAAGTTGGAGGGAGGAGCACAGCTGCACAGGGACAGAGGATGGAACCAGGGTGTGACCAGCCCTTCCTCCACCAGGCTATTGGCCTCACACACTCACACACACACACACACACACACACGCGCACACACACACACACACACACACACACTGCCCACACAACGCTGCCATCTGGCCTGCTGGGAAATCAGAGCCACCTGAGGCTCGGCCAAATATGCGACGCTCGCAGACAAACTCTGCAATTCTTCTCTTTGTAAAGAGATTAATAAAGCTTAAAGCAGCACAACAAGAAAGATGGTGGAGCCACATGAAAATAGTGGCTCCTTTCACTGGTGAGGAGTTCTGCAGACCTTCTGGAATTAGTCGGGGAAAAAAAAGTGTTGCTTTTATTAGCTTATCTGTGCAGTGAATGCATCTGTTCGGTAAAAAGAAAATATTCAAGACCAAAGCTCGAACGCGACCGACATCACACTCAGGATTAGTGAGGAACGGGGGGCACCAGCCAGGCCACAAATCCGAAACGTGGCCCAGAGCAACAGCATTCAGGGGCGTGCATCAAAGATTACATCACACACGTTGGAAACACCTCCAGAAAGCAGGCCCGCAGCTGACCTGTTCCAGTACGGTTACTGGTCTGAAAGGGAGCGGGGAGGGAGCGACGGCCCGCACAGACGCTAGCAGGTAGCAGCATATGGTTCCCACACTGTCGGAGCATCACTGGCTCCCATTTTAATGAGCGAGAAACTGGGAAAATGGTCCAAACTACAACATTAAGGTGATGCCGAGTCGCCGCGGCTTTAACTTCCCGTGGCGTGGTAAGCTGTTCCCCCCGGAGAGGCGCTGTGGCCGGCGCGTTATTGTAGGTGCAGCTGTTTACAGCAGCTTCTGTGCTGGCTTATTTGTTTGCACCCCCGCCCTCACCCAACCCAACCCCCCTCGCCGTTTTTTTTTTTTTTTTTTTTGTCAGAGTAAGTGCACATCATTGGCAGCTAAAAGCTCTGGGCACCGTCCCTCTGGTTGTTCCAGAGAAATGCCAATCGTTTTGGCGTCGACGGGGGCTTCACAGACGGTGCAGGAAGGCACAGATGGCACTAATGGACGAGCAGAATCCAACTGAGGGACCGGGACAGTGCCACGCCGGAGCGCCATCCAAATAACTGTAGTGTGAATGTACTGTATGGCCAAGCCGCTACTCTGCTCTAGTGGGTATTATGCCATAGAAATGCAGCATGAAGAATTTAAAATGATAAAATAATCATAAGAGGAAGAGGACGAGATGGTGGGAGGACCGGTGTGGGACAGCGCCAGGAGGATCAGACAGAGGAGAGATTGTTCTGGGCTGATATGTGTTGAAGTGAGAGAGAGACGGAGCTCGTCCAAGGCAGCACGGTCCAGATAGACAACTGGGTTTACAGCTAATGGACAGATTGAGACACTGTCTGTCAATGATGGGCCAGTTGATAGACTGCACCTTCTCCCGCTACAATTGTACTTTTGTTCCTCGCGCAGGCCTGTTTTAGAGCCGGAAACTTCGGACACGTAAACGCCCGAATCTTTCAAAGTGTTTTTTGCGTAAAGCACGGACAACAGCCGAGTGCAAAGGGCTCCTTTTTTAAGATAGCGGTGCTAAGCAGATGCCTGGTAGGAAGAACTCGTCACAGCTTTAAGTGGTGTTAAAGAGCCGCTGAAAACCTGACGCGGAGCTCCGTGTTCTTTTCATCAAAGTTTCAAATTTGAGCCTGTTTCAGAGTTTGGCTTTAAAAGTCTTTGGAGCGGGGAGGAAACGCCGGTTTAAGAAAAAAAGATGAGTAATACTCTCATACATGCTGGAGTCAAAACCCTCGTATGGAAAGCTTTCCCACAATAAAGAGAGTTTGTGTCCTTTCCAGGAGCTTTAAACAAGTCGTGAACCTTAAATACAGACACACCAAATATTTGATCTTGATGGTTTTATCCATAAACGTCCAGTTACAGTCGCTAGCTGTGATGCTAGCTGACTTATTTTAATCCCAGTTCTTCTCCACCCATAAGAAGCTGCGCGTTTGTGGATGTGTGGTCTTCAAATCAAAGCATTTATAGAAACGTCCGGCTCCAGACGCCGAAGAGCGCAGCAGCTCCAATATTATCATGCGTTGTTAGGCAACGTGCAACCCCCGCCCCCCTCCTCTGTGGGACGCGGATCACCGGTTGAGGCAAACTTCAGACGAAGCCGCAGTCCACCTCGACCAAAGGACGACAAAAAAAAAAACAGAAAAAAAAAACGACGCGCAGCTGTTGGGCGTCCCGAACGTTCGCCCTGGTGGGCGACACCATCACACCAACAAGGACTCCGAACACCAGCCCAAAACACAGACGCTGGTTAATTTTTCTCCTGGGTGCCACAGCGTATCAGTGTCCTCGCACGGCCGTTGGCTTCATCTGTACTTTTAAATTAGGCATCATCGCCGGGCCCGCGCTCCCGGAGAGGCCGAGAGAGACGCCGCAGACGCCCGGAACATAAGCTCGCGCCACGTCTGCAGGACACGACCCCTGTCAGAGAACAACTGGGCGCCGTCCCTGAGTCAATGCATAAAGTCTGTCTGCTTTATGCTAAAAAGTGTGAAACTCAGGCTCAAACATCAGCGTTCGTTACATCAAGATAAAAGACTTCACCAACATCAAAGGCGGTCTTCATTCATCCGCCATCTTAACACAAATAATGCGATCGTTACTTCAGTCACACTGAGGCGGGTTTTTCCACAGATTCCTGGGATAAAACACACATTTTGGTGTGTGTGTGTGTGTGTGTGTGTGTGTGTAGGTGCACGAGTGTGGGTGTGTGTTGCTGCCTCCCCCCCGCACACACCCCACGCCGCCCCTTCCACCAGCGGCATGCTGGACGGGGTCACATGCGATCTGCTCTGAGCAGAGATGCAGGCCATGCGACAGGGAGGGCCGGTAATTGGAATAAGCTGTCAAGACGGGGCGGTGTGTTTTCTGTGTGTCGGCCGTGTGCGTGCCAGGGAGGGCCCCCTGCCCCCCACCCAACCCCCCCCAAACCCCCCCCCACGCCTCCTGGAGGGTGGCACATATTAAAGTCCCTGATGAGACTAATGCAGGAGGAAATGGGCTTGGCCGCATGCCCGGGCGAGAGGTGAAGAGGAGAGGAGGAAGGCTGGTCTGGGTCAACCGTGACCTGAGATGAATCCGGAGCGAGTGCGAAGAAAAAAACAAAAACATTTGTGATCTGTCAGATCGCCTGACACCCCCCCCCCCCATGCTGCATTTTTGTACAAACCAGCGCATTAAATATGCAGATTCACGGCTAATAACGCCATCAATGATGAACAATTACAACAAAGTTCAAACAAAAGGGAGATTGGGTCTAATCAAAGACTCAAAGGAGATAATTGCTTTCGCAGAGTTGATGAATTGGCGACTACTAGTTCCTTTGACAGCTTTGCTGAACATCTGTGGTGTCGTCTTAGAAAAGTTATTCAAAAATTTCTCTGTCACTCATTTATGTTTGGATTATTTTACCAAGCTCCTGTTGTCACTGTTAATCTGCATTAATCGTGAAAGAATTTTAAGTCATAAAGATGGATTTCTGGGCCTTAAAACAACAGAAATATAATTGTATAAGTGAAAGATGCATTTCTGCTTGTCGGGCAAAACTCAAAGGTGATTTAGGTTTCAGGTTGTGGATTGGTAATTCAGACGAAATCTGATTTTACAGCAAAAACTCCACCCTTAAATCTCAGCTGGAGAAAAGTGGTTTTTCACCAGGCCGTAAACAGGTGGGAGGGACGGGCGGGCGGGCTGCGACGGCCCGTGACGCCGGGCGGGAAGACTCGGTGGTAAAGCATCCTGTTAGCTCGACTGAGGAAAATATGCTTATCAAGCCGCATGCTAATACATGCAGTAAATAATGCGATCATTGTCCAGCCTTGCTGGAAATATAACAGCATGACTGAGCCTGTGTGTGTGTGTGTGTGTGTGTGTGTGTGTGTGTGTGTGTGTGTGTGTGTGTGTAAAATCTATTTATTTTTAAATGTGAGCTACAAACTGTGAGAACTGGGCTAATGTGACCTAAGCAATGAAGACATTATCAGCCACACACACTGAGCATACTGTCAACAGGCATTTTAACACACACACACACACACACACACACACACACACACACACACACACACAGAGCTATGTAAATGGCGATACATGAATAAAAATAAGTGTAAAAGCTAAATTATGTCAGCTCAGGCTGCAGCAGTGTAAATAAAAAAGGTCTGCTGAGCTCATAAAATGGTCTGATTTTGTTAAGGAACATCTGGTAGCATCTGTTCAGACTGTGATAAAGGTGTGAACGGCCATCGAGTAATAAATGGATGGAGTGAAAACCAGAGGCAGATGTAATATTTGATTATTCCAGTAAAAACTATTAATCTCCTCACACAGCAGAGTTCACCGCTCTTAGATTAAAATAATCCCGCCTCGGAGATTCGGGGACTGCGTCTTTAAGAAATCTGCAGGTCGCCGAACACTTAGCGGAGGTCTCGCCACTGATAAAAAGCAACTGCTGTGTGCCTCTGCGGCGTATCCGCCTCTTCGCGGGAACGCGTTCAGCACTTCTCGCTGCACTCTTGGCTACGAGCTTGAAAACACCACAGTGAACTTAAGTCAACTCTCGTTGACCTGGGAGTTGGTGGAGGAGTGGGGGGGGCGGGGCGGGGCGGGGGGGGGCGGGGTGGGGGGCTTCATTTTCAGAGTGATGAATTGTCGCGCAGCACGCTCAAACCTTCCCCGAGGCCCAGCGGTGAAATTCACAACTCTGGCAGGCCGGCGTCGCCCTCCCAGGCGATGGCACGGCGGCGCCGCAGCGCGGCGAGCGGCGGGCGCCGCCTCTTTGTCTCAGCAGAGACGGATCTTGGGCGGACTGTTTGTTTGGGGAAGGGGTGTGAATGGCGCACGAGTCCATCAAATCAATTAAGGTCTTATGCAGAGACGGCCTGGCTTGGCCTGGGCTGGAGGAGCTTGGCCCGAGCTCGCGCGAGGGGTTATGTGAGTCAGTGTGCTGCCGCGGCCAACAGTCATGACTCGTGTGCTCACAACACCCGTGTGTGTGTGTGTGTGGGGGGGGGTGAAAGGCTTGCATATGGCCAGAGCCAGTGTGTCACATTTGGGCTTCACACTGGGCTCAGACGCTCACACCAATGAACTGGTGAGGATTGTGGAGCTGCAACAGCGCCCCAGTGTTTGGGGGGGGGTTAGCAGTTTAGAGACGACCAGCGGAAACACGCGAGCCTCATCCTTCGTCTACGAGGTACGACTAACGCAAAGGTGACCCCTTGCTGCCGTGGCCACGGCGGCGGCGGCGCTGCCCCGGCCGCCTCAGCTCCGGCGCATATGTCGGAGACGGCAGACAGTCGCCCGAAGCGTCAACAGCGACGCGCGACCGCGAGCAATTATTCGCCAGCAGAAGCGTCGCGCTCTCGCTCTCTCTCTCTCCGACGCAGCATTTAAAAGGCTAATGCGGCCGGCGCCGTGGCGGACCTCCGCGCCTCCGACCGGCCTCAGGAGGAGGAGGGGGGGGGGGACATCCAACGTTACGGTTGCCGACCAAGAGCGTCTCCTGCAGGTTCCAGTTTTCTCTTTGGGGGGGGCAGAACGCATGGTAATCAGCAACGGCGTCATTTATCGTGCCTTTTAATCGCAGCTTGTCCGGACATTAGTGTGGAGGGGAAAAAACAAATGGCACGCGCACCAAGATGGATTTTCCTTCTTATTAAGCGCAGATGTTCATATCTGGGGGAGGAAATGTGATAGTTGTGTCCTGTTGGGCCTCACCGGCAGCCTGGGGTTGTTTCACTTATATAAGGAATTACAAAAGGAAGCACAACCAAGAGGGAGAATGGCTGCTCGTGATCTGTCTGTCTGACTCAAATATCCACTCCTGATATTCCACACACACACACACATACCACATACACATACCACACACACACACACGCGTACAGAGGCCCCCTGTCCCCTCCGTTTCCTCCTCCCGAGCCTCACCTTCATTAGCAGCGGTTTGCATCATTCCCAGTGAAAACGTCACATGTCATCAGTAACTCCATTCTTTATCACTTCCTGCGGTACAGACAGTGTAACCTTCAGAAACCTGCTGCCCACAGTTTTACGTCTTAATTAGGAGCACTGTCAGAGGCGCCCAGCACCACTTGTCCCGATGCGAGCGGACAGAGAGCGATGGAGACGGGAAGGGAGTGTGAAAGACGCAGGGGAGGACAAAGTCAGACACGGAGGCAGCAGACAAAGAGGAAAGGAAGAGATAGATGCGTGGCGGAGGAGAGGAAGAGAGGGATAATCAGGGAAATGAGACGGGGGGGGGCGTGGCGGTGGGAGAAAGAGGCGAGGAATTTTGTGTGTGAAGTTAGTGCGGCTCAGGAATATTGAAAAAGCACCGGTGGATGTTGAGAACATCTGAAAAACCTTTTGAATGATCCCGCAGATGAACAAACTTCCTGTGTGTGTTCAGTGTGTGTTCAGTCAAAGGCAGCAGCGCACACAGACCAGACTGGGCTTTTTCTGAGGAACTCGTCTTGGCTACTTGCTCCGCGAGAAAAGAGTGAAAATCCGGCTTAGTGGTGAAAACACTAGAGACGCTTGTGTCCTCAGATTGGGGACAGCTGACGGGTTAACACTATTAAGACTGCAGAGAACACGGGACTGAATGTACATCTGTGCTTCCAAACAGTGGGATTGAACGCCGCGATTGAGGCGCTCGCTCCGCCGCACACAGATGGACGGCGGAGGAGCGGCGGAGCGACCCAAGAACACAGATTCTTTTGTTGTTTTCTGTTACTACGCTTCTATGGTGGCTTTATCTCTTTTGGAAGTTCATAAACAAACACAGCTTTAAGATGAATTAAAGTTTATGTGAAAGCAGCTCATCGCAGTATGCTCTGGTTTAATTCACCAAAACAGTTTCTAGCATCTTTTGGCTTTTTTTTTGCTTTTGTTTTTTTAATATCTTTGCCGCATGAATGTCGCAGTGTTGTCCTTTGGAGGCCTGTGAATGTACAGAAGTCATCATTGACAGCCGACAACTATACAACAAAGAGCGAAAGGAAAGAAATCGCGGCTGAAGGGGAGCTTCTGTGTCACCGCGGCGCCGTGAAAAAAGCCAGTGGAGCACTTAAGCTGTAATTAAATCTATATCATCATTAGTCTACTCAGAATAATTGAAGGCGAGACAACCTATCAATTGTAAAAGATCAGAGCGTCATTAAGGTTAATAAGCTGTTTTATAAACTATCACCATTAACATCCCTTACATCGATTACGATGATGAACGACATATTGACAAAACAGGCGTTAAAAATCAGCCTTCTCGTGGATGAAGGTGAGGCAAATAGCAGAGAGGGAAAGTCAGAGCGGGATGAATTTTTAATTCTCCGTTTCACCGTGTGTGTGTGTGTGTGTGTGTGTGTGTGTGTGTGTGTGTGTGTGTGTGTGGAAAATCTGTATCTGGAACTGCTTCAACAATGTTTTCAATTAGCTGCAGTGACGTTTTGCCAACTATTGTCACATCTGCATCTTTTTCCCTGAATCAATTATGAAGCAGCGTAATTTATTGATGGGCTCTTGAGAGGGGCAACTTGAGAGGATCTATGAAGACTACAGCCTTCAAAAAGTCAAAAAAAGAGGAAAGGACGCATCGGTTTGACTCATTTTGCTCCGACAGCTCAGCTGCCGATGGATTTTAACACACATGTATCACAGAGATCTCGGCTGAGGTCACTTCTTATGAGGGGAAAAAAAAAAAAAAAAAAGGTTAAATGAAATTGATTTAAGATGAGAGCGCCGGTTGCATGTTTAAGCTCATTAACGTAATTAAGATGGTTGTTGAAACAATGGTACGGCGGCGGTGTAGAGAAGGAGTTAACGAGGTGAAGCCCCTAATTGGACGAGGCACGACCCTTTCACAGCTGCTGACGGGGACGTGCTTAATTCACTTAAATGGTCACCGGAGGTGGATCCAAACACAGACAGCCGCCGTTTCAGGGCGACTGTGGATCGATCGGTTCAGCAAGGTCACGGGCCCTGAACGGGTTGTTGTTTTTGTTCGCTAATTAAAGAGCGAAACCTCGGCAGCCTCACTCTGTTAATGCAAAACGGCACAGCAACGGTTTATACGGGGCTAGGAAACACTCGGTTAAACATTTAAATAATAATGAAAAACAATGGAATTGGTGGAGTTGTAATTATACTGGGCATTAATTTCCCACAGTGATGAGTTATTACATATAAAATATTATCAATTTAAGAGAACCTGTGAGAGTTTGATCAGATTTTTTTTGGAGTAAATAAACAAGAGCAGAAAGAGAAAAGGAGGAGGAGGAGTGTGGGGACTAAGACCAAACTTGGGCCTCCAAAATCCATGAATAGAGCCCCATTAGTGACACCTCACTGCTTCACTCACAATAAAACAGAAAGGAAAACTGGTGGAGAGATGTTCAGGGGGGCAATCGACTTGTTTTTCATCAAAATAATAAAAAAAAAAAAAAAAAATTGGAAAAGGGGAATCTGACTTGCTGCGCTAACCTTGTTGAGACAACATTGACACTGCTGTTAAGCATGTGTGGTTCGGTGGAACATGCTAACATGTTTATTCATCGCACGCCTGTGTTATCAAACATTTTAGATCATATAAGAGAGCTCGATACGAAGGCCCTTCACTACATATTATCCAGCACCAGCGCACCGTTACATTTATGTATACAAAATACGAGCATGCTAATTGAATATTCACTGTGAACATATTCCCTACATAACATTACTCCCCGCTTCCATCTTTTTAAAAATTCAAATGAGCGGGAGGCGATGAAGGGGAGCATTAGAATACATTACATTAACCCCTCCACCCACTTCCCTCCTCTTCCTCCCTCCTCTGGATGTCTGTCAAGAGGTGAGCAGAAAAGGAGGCGAAGGAGGAGGAGGAGGAGGAGGAGGAGGAGGAGGAGGGCAAAGTGTGCACGGCAGAGCCGGCCCGGGCAAAGCTGACGTTAACAATAATGTAATTTAATTAAAGCCAAGATCCCAGCGCTGCCCTCGCCCAACGCCGCCGCTTTGATTTTAATAGGCGATGAAGAAACGGCTCGGCGCACGGTGACACCGTCGCCGCTCCGACCAGTCTGAGGGGGTTCTGGGAAAAAAGGCACCGGCAGGACATCAGTTCAGATCGTATCAGGCGGAGGGGGCCGAGAGAGAGAGAGAGAGAAAAGGAGAGAGGGAGAGAGAGAGAGAGAGAGAGAGAGGGGTGTGGGTGCAGGTACCAGCCCCGGCCACCCAAACACAACAACACCCATCAGAGAAGGCACAGCAAAAGGGGGTGGCCCCGACACAGGGGGACAAGTCAGAAATAAAAAAACACAGCAGGACACTTGAGGGGTCAAAACCAGACCACCCCCCCCCACACACACACACACACACACAATGGTTAATTTAATCTGGATTAAAAATATAGTTTTTTTCCTTTAAAAGGGAATGTTCTCAAAATGTTACCAAATTAGCTTTTTTTTTGCTACTCTTCAAAATCTCTTTTCATCCCAAGATTACAAAAATCAGAAGACGTAATTTGTTAGATTGAAAAAAAAAAAAAATCTGAGAAGAACTGATGTCGCGACAATAATCGTCTCATTATTTCCCCCTTTCACTCTACACCTCTGACCAGCCGCCACCAACAACAATTAGCTTCTTTTTCCTGGTCCGTAAAGCACGCACACACACACACAAACACACACACTACACACACACACACACACACCAAACCCAGTGTCCCCTCATTGATAATCCTTTTACTAGCCAGATCCCACCCTGGACTTGCCGTGCGGGGGCACAGAGGATGGAAGAGCGGGGGGGATTAACGTGGGCCTCATTATCAAATTTACAACCAGTCACACGGACATCTGCCCTACTTTTCCCCGGTTAATGTAAAAAGAACTAATCTGGTTAAGAGAGTGTGGGCCCGTTTCTCTGCCATAGTTAAAGCTGTCACTTCTCTTGTGGGGGAGCAGTGTCTGAATGGAGCTGTCAGCTGGGTACTTGTTAGGGCTAACAAGAGCGTCCACTGATAGGACTAATGAGGGCCGGGGTCCGCCGCCACCGCCGCCGCTGACGCATTAAAGACAAGCAGAGGGCAATCGGCGGTGTTAAACAATTAAATAGACTTAAATAGCAAAGCACAAATGGAAAAAAAAAAAAGCTAAATATGGAGAATTAAATCAAATTCTCCATTTCTACCTCTGAAGAAATATCCCTCCTCAGGCCGGAGAGGTGCTGGCGGGGGGGTGGTGGTGGTGGTGGTGGTGGGGGGGGGTTAATGTCAAGTGTAAGCAGCGTCTGATTCGCCGTGTTATTACGATCCTCTTTTTTCTGCAGCCTTCCTCTACGGCCCCGTCCCTCCGCTTCATTATTTGTGACGCATTGGTTTAATTCCAATTACGCCCGTTAATTAGGAAATCTCATGCTCTGTGATCTGGGGCTTCGTTTCAGCTTAACGTCGCTTGCCAGGCTGTTTACCTTCGATTAAAGCCTTTATTGTGAAATGAAGTGCTACGTTTGTTTCATCGGCGCGATGGTAAACATGGATGGATGGACACCGCCGCCGCGCTGCTCGATGGGAAGGTAGAAACCGAAATCAGACACTCTGAATTATCGGTTTCGGCGGCTGCGGAGGAAGCCAAAACGTGGGCCTTGGACTGTCCGTCATCATTTGGCTCTCGGCGTGCATTTATTTTAACGGCGAACAATACAAACGGACGGCCTGACGGCAAAGATGTTCTCACCATATTCCGTGTAGCATTGTGATGGTACAAGACAAAGGTGACAAAGGCAAAGTGAGAAACTATGAATGTGAGTGCATCTGTTTACGTTTCTTTATTTCTTTATTCGTTTTTTGCTCTGCTTTACGTGCTGAGGTCAGAGAGAGAGAGAGAGAGACAGAGAGAGAGAGACGCTGCTGAACGTCCTCAGAGGAAAAGACGCCGTCACCTCCGCAGCCCCTCTTTCAGGAGGCTGCGTACAAAACTACATCGAAATCTAAATGGGTCATTGTCAGGTCACAAGCAGCCGGCCCCGTTTCCTGAGAGGCAGCCAGTTCCTCTACTGGATGGTTTCCAGGTCCGCTCACAGCATACTGATACTCCAGTATAACCAGTGTCTTACAGGCAGGGCTGTAAAACGTGGAACCATAAGAAATACGGGCAATATTCAGATTGCACGCTTGACTCGGACACAAACGTCTTCTGCCGCGTTAGTTTGGATATTTAATCTGCTGTAAATGGAGGGTTCTAGCAAAGTGATAAAACGGGATTATCGTTTCCACGGCAACCAATAACACGAGCACAAAGAAAGAAGAGTTTCTTTTGTGGAAAGAGAATCAGGACAATTCAATGTAAATGTACAGCACTGTATATACTGATACTTTTAAAGTACTACAGCAGCGTAACAGTTTAATTACCCCGTGTCATCACTGTCACCACAAATCTGACTGTTGCAGGTTGTGTTTTTGACTGTGGACAACACAATCCCCCCGTAGACGTGGAGCTGACTCCATAAACACGCGGGGATCGACAACACATTACACACCCACACACCCACACACACACCCACACACACACACACACACAGCTTCAGCTCTGCTGCTGGAAAAGGGGAAAAACCAGCATGTACTGCCGTGACCTCGAGGATGCCAGACTGCATCAGGTGAATGGACTGTCACCTCTGCCCCTGGTGGTCCCTTCTTTTTTACACCCTCTTCTCCATCCACCCTGGCCCCCCACCCCCCCTCCCATCAGATGGGTCTCTCGGCGAGTCCTTCTGCTCACAGCCACTTCCTGAACCGCTTCCTATCGGACTGTTGTGTCAGTAAACATCTTTAAACTCCGCGGGCCCCCAAACCCCGGGGGGAGGAAGGGCCTCTTTAAAGTAAGGGGATCACATGGGGGATATAAGGTTGGACGTGACAAACGTGGGCGCTTTGAAGGGAAAGAGAGGATGTGAAATGTGTACATTGAGAACGTGCACACGCATACATGCCAGCAGCTTCAAAAGAGGTCTGGTGAGCCCCCAGAATAAGGCCAGCCTCCCTTCCTCTCTCTCCCTCTCTCTCTCTCTCCCTGCTCTCTCTCTCTCTCCCTCTCCCTCCCCGCCACCTCCTTCTACCTGCTGTCCCCCGTCGATCGCCGGCAAAACTTGGCGGCAGATGTTGCTGTGCTAAGTTGGCTCTGAAGTGCCTCCCCTGCTCCCCGGTCTCACCGACAACACAGTCAAACCGCATCAGATCTCTTTATTTGTGCCTGGGGCGAGTTCGGCACCGCAGCTGTGTCCACCCCCGCTCTACCTTTGGTGTTGAAGGCCCGCCGGCGCTAAATGTGAGACCGTAAAAAACAGTTTCACTCTCATTTTCTGTCTCTCTCCTGCATCTGCTGACAATCCAGCAGCCAGGCTCCGGGCAGCAGCACTGACAGGGGGAGGGAAGGGACGGGAGGTGAGTCAGGGACTGCGGGGGAGAAGGAGGGGGGGGGGGGGTGAGGATGGAAGTTCAGTGAGAGAGGGAGGGGAGGCGCGGACGCCGGGGTCCCCGGGCTGAACAGATGTTTGCAACAACCTGCTTCCTTACACCTGTACGAGTCCTTGTAACCCGACGGAAGCAGCCCGCTGAAAAATTCATGACCCTGGGGGGTACCTGTCCACCATCAAAGACTCCCCCCCTCACTCCCACTTCCTCTCCCACTTCCCCCTTTCCCTGCTCTGGACCTCCTACTGGACAATCCTGGCTCCTCTCCCTTGGATCAGATCAGGTTCAGCCCGATATGGCGCACGCTCCACCGGCGGCCGGTAACATCACCATCATCCACACACGTCAGGGTTAAACATCTGAACTTTTGCCTGCGCTCAACAAAGGCGGCAGAACGCGTTCCATCCCAAAAACCTCAGAATGCAAAAAACACAAGAGTCCAGTAAGAGCAAATCTTCTATTCTTGGTAAAGATATGAAAAAAAAAATCTAAATGAATCAATTGCTTGTGTTTGCATGTCCAGCCCTGCCAGAAATCTCTCTTTCCTTCAGATTTCCTGGCTCCTCCAGGGGATCCCCAGGCTGTCCCCGGCCCTGATGAGATCCAGAATTACTCCTGCCTGTTCTGAGTCCTCCTCGCATTTGGGCATGGGCGGGATCGCTCCAAAGAGACCACTAAACTGCCTCAGCTGACTCATTTTACCACTCTACATGGGCCTTCTTTGTACTCCTCGTCATATTTCTAAAGCTCCTGAGCTCCACGTTGGCAACTACAGACAGATTCTAATGAAAGGTGAAGATTAAAATTAGATTGAAGAAGTAAGCTTTTCCCAGAAGCTCATTCCCCTTCCATAACAACAGTATGGTTTAAAAATATGTGTCCAGTGAAAGCCTAGCATTAACTTACACAACAATAAATTCAAGAAACAACATTATTACAAACAGACCTGCTTGTTACGTTGTATAAGCAGCAGAGAACTTTAAATGTATTCTAGTTTATGGTAAGTCAGATATTTAATATAATATGAATATATATAAGAAATGTGAACATGGGTCCCCCTCCATGAGTGCTAGAGGCGACCGCCGTCCCACCATGTTTATTCATTAGCCACCGATATTTTGGTCCTGATCAAACACTGGAGGTACGGCGTGGTGACAGGCATCTGAACATAATGGGTCAGAGTTCCCAGGAACTCTACAGGCGGCTCTTCTGTCCTGTCATCCCCTGTCCCGGGTGGTTTAACGCGGCCGTTTTAATGGTTCCGAATAAAAATAAATAAATAAATTAAAAAAAACACAACTGAGCAGGCCTCACGTGTGGAAACATCCATCACCTCTCCGGCAGCGAGAGGCGCCGCCGCCATGTTCCACGTCCGCAAAAATATTGCCCGTTGTAGCATTCAGCCGCACAACAAGACGAGCAGCTGCAGTTTGTGCTGCAGCCATGTTCATTTAGAACGGCATCGGGACAAACCCGGATCATCCTTAAGCCCCAATTTGCTCAACTGGAATGTTTTTTTCCCCCTACTAGAACACATCTGGAAACCAGAGACGGGTCATAAAAAGGAATAGTTTGATGCAACTGCAAGGGTGCTCGATCCTCCGTCCTGCGATACTTTATGTTATCCTCCAGAAGCCATCTCAACAAGCCCGTTTATGAGCGGCCAGAGCGAGCCCGTCAGCTGCTCCGCGGTGCTCGTGGTCCGAACTCGGAGGCCATATTTGGGTTTCTGTGTCGCCGTGTCCCTCGCTGAGCTTTTGCAGCTGCGCCTAACATTAACATCAGCAGGCTAACAACAACAAAACTCTCAGACAACATAGCTGAAATTATTCAGACGGATGGAAACACGGAACACACGCTGAGCTGACAGCACTGCTGGGTACTCCAGGAAATTCTCTATTTACATCCCTGAATAAACTTTGTGCATATCAGTGAAAGCACATCACTCTGTGCATCCTAAATATGGAGAAGAATATAAATGCCAGACAGAACTTTCTCCCCACACACTTACCTTATCTTCAGACGTGGGTCGCATGAGGGAAACTCGGTCATACTGGCGCCTCAGCAGAGCCCACAGGGCATCAAGACGACCCTGATGAAACAACGGAACACCGGAGTTCAAAACAGTGGTTTGACTTTGCAGAACTGACGAGGATGAATAAATATGACTGTATTTCTGGACAGTTTCAGTCCTTTTTTTTTAAGATCTCCTTCATTTAAGACATTTAAAACTCCCTTTAGTACCCTTCTATCTCAGCCAACTTCACTGATAATAAAGAAAGAAGCTGTTACATCTTAAATGTGTGAGTAAGTGGCCATTTGACCTTGTGTCGTAAAGCACTAACAGATCCCATCATCGTCTAAAGAGCAAGAGAACGGAAGAGAGTCCAGGCCCACCTTGATTGGAGTGTACCACTTGTTCTGGTTCTGGTAGTTGGGTGCAGGGGCAGCCGAACGTTTGCTCCTTGGCTGCTCCGGTTCTTCCTCTGGTACCGTCACCACAGCGTTCTTGGCTTTTTCCAACCTGGCCCCCTCCTCTGTGGAGCCCTTCTCACCCCAACGCACCTGAACCAAACAAAGCCAAGCAGAGCACCACGCTTGAAACCCCCTCCACAAAAGTGCTTTTACCCTCTATCTTAAATAAAAAAAAAAAAAGAAAGGGCATTTGAATCTGTATTTAATGCATTTAGTCTGTAAACTCATAAGCATACAAATGTAGGTCTGCATTTTAATCCTTCATGCTTTTTAACCGAATTCATTACATCTGTTGAATCCAGGCGATAAAAAAAAAAATCAATTGTCACATGAATGGTGAGAGGTGATTAATTAGCAGCATAGTTTTCAAGCTGTAGGTTAAGCCGTGACAATATAGAACAGCTTTTCAGAATCATCCGCCCCTGGCCTGCCGCATAAAGGAAAGAGAGGCGCCGCCATGAATAAAAGATCCCTCCGATGTTTGAAATAGCGGCAGCAGCAAAGCGGTGGAGGTGGTTTTCTCAGTATGGTGCCTTAAATGTGGATACGGAGGAGAGGGCAGGTTGATCTTAACAAGCACCTCGCCCTCCCTCCACTGGGGGAAGCTTCAGAGGCCTGTCGGTGGGAATCAACCTGCCGCGGCAAGAAGACAGCGGCGGGTTGGCTTCGCCAATACTGGGGGGGGGGGAAGTGCAGAGACGGGAGCTCCCCGAGGATTCTGGGAAATCCCCCGCAATCCCATGCGCTTCCTCGGGGCTCGGAAACGGCGCGGGGCACAACAGCAGAGCGGGGGGGGGGGGAAATCACGCCTTTAAACCTGGGCTCCCTTCGGAGGGGGCGGACAACAAAGAGGCTGCCAAGGTTTGGGAGGCGAGGGCGAGGGGGGGGTGGATGTGTCAAGTTGACAGCAGCGCTCAATCCTTCATCCTGGAGAGGACTTGATCCAATCAGGCCCGTGCAGCCAAGGACGGCGTGGCAGGACCTGTCATGTCAGAGGCATCAGCGGGCTGACGAGGACGGCGGTCAGTCCGTCAGACCCCCCCCCACCCCACCCCCCCGCAACTCCACAAACTTGTAGCTTCAGACAAAAGACTGAATGTCAGCAGTTCGGGGGGGTGGGGGGGGAGAGCAGCTGTCAGGGAAACACGCCATCCTGCAACCTGGGAAGCTTTTTGCATCGCGTTTACGTAAACACGGCCTCGGCTTCCTAACGTTCGCCACTCCGCTCATTTGCATACAAAAAAAAATAAAAATAGGTTCGCGCGTCAAACGTGAGCGAGCCGGCGTGACGGCAGGGAAGCCTTTCGTGTTCTTGAAAGCAATATGCTGGGAGACGTTCGTTAAGGCTCTCTGACCTCCATGCGTTTGATCCCTCCTGCTCCTCTTCCTCCGTAGTAGGAGGCGTCCACAGTCGGCCACTTCTTCTTCAGTAGAGGTTCCGGCTCCTATAAAAAAAAAAAAAAAAGGCCATGGCAATCATGCATCGCTGGGTTCACCTACAGAAAATATTTTATCTGTTACCTGGAGGATTTTACAGTTTACTGTAAACACGTTCCTAAGAGCCAGTTTTGTATGTTGTGCTTTTAAGCCGGAGAAATGGGTGTACCAATTCATAATTTCTGATTTAAAACAGCCACATTAATTCATAATGACCTTTTTGTTTTCTACAATGAAAGAGGAATACAGGATAAATAATGCACAGGTGAGTGTCCTAATTCTGTAATTGAATCCAACACCGGCTGGCCTTCCGTGGCTGTTCAACACAACAGCGATGTACTCACAGGTGGCGGGGGACGGGAAGGTGGAGGGGGTGGCGGCGGGTCTTTGATGACCTGGATAAACAGAAAAAGCAAAAAAAAAAGAGTGTCAGCACAAAGGGAGCGTGTGGGCGCGCGCGCTCAGACCCTGTCAAGGCGCCGGCTGACGAGTCTGACAGGGTTGATTCGTGACAGGTGACTGAGTCAAACAGATACATCCCTCAGCCTGTCACACGGCAGAGATGCTGCCGGTGCCAGGCTGTTTTCTAGCTGGAACTGGCACCCCGTCACCCCGCTGACTACTGATTACGAGAGTTCATTTTGTAAACCAACATCAGGGCCCCCTGTGCAAAATAAAGAAAAGCTGAAAATCAACTTGTTGACAGGGGAGTCTTTGGGGCGAGCACCGCTGCCCGTTTAGCTCTTAATTAATTGGACGAGGTTCAGCGCTTCCAAGTGATCCTCCCAATCATATAGTCCTAAGGAGTTAATTAGCTCCGATGAGATGCAGAGGCGGAGGTTCGGGCTCCGCTCCAAGCCCCGTCTGCAGTGAAGGCAGCGCGACGGAGGAAAAACAAAGCAGAGAAGTGGGACGCACTTTTTCCCCGAGCAGAGTGACCAGCCCAGCGGCACTGTTTATGACAAGAGCGGATGACATGGCACCTGAGGAGCAGGTTGTCCACAATGTGATTCCACTCAAGGACAAGATGCCTCCGCTGAGTTTTTCAGATGTGCATCGCAAAGCAAAGAGCAGCCTGACGGCGACATTTGTCAGGTGTCAGTCAGGCGCTTCACATACTGAAGTGCGACTTTTTTTTCTTAACTGCAGGACTGGCGAAGAAGCACTCGAGTCTACAAACTCCTCTAGGTGAGTTTTGAGTTATTTTTAGGGAAACACGCATTAAAGTGAGTTGGCAGGAATACTGATCATTTCTGAAATACTTGCCATCATACTGCTGCTATTAATAGTCTTTAAAATGATGTATGCACAAAACTACTGCCTCGATCATCACATTATCATTGAGGTCAGTGTATAACAGTGTGCTTTACCCACAAGATATTAATATATACCCACTAAATATGATATACTATCATATATGCTATAATAAAGGCTTACAAACATCAACAAATGTTATACATTTAAAAATAAATGAAAAAAAATCTCTCAATCCTTATGCGAATAGGAAGACTCTGCTGTTTGCTTGTCCACTCAGTAATGACGCGAGTGAGGCCTTTTTACAGGAATAGACATTAACACGATAAAAACGCGTCGGCAGCAGTGGTCCGACTATAAATACAGCTGAGTGCGACTCAGACCTTTGTCCATTAAGCATCAGCGGCACATACTTCACTCTCACTGCTGCATTTACTAAATTGGTTTTGGAGGGGAAAAAAAAGAGCAGTGTAATTACAGCGTATCAAAGATCCCAACAGCTGTTTCACTCGCTGTGTAAAGCAGGGATACCATCACACTTCCCACATACTGTCGTCATTAGAATAATGAAAATAATCAATTAGAGTTAATTCATTGCTCTCTGACACACAACTGGCTGTGAGCAAATCCAGTAAAGGCGGCCCGGCAGCTCCTCCATACGCTGATTAACGTCATTTCAGCCACACCTTACGCTGACAGGATTATCTCTTTTTATTAAGTAATTATGCAGCAGATTTTCTGGACATATTGTGGGATAAATAAAGCATTACACAAATGACAGCGCGCTGCTTGTTCCCAGATACCTGACGGACAGATGTACGATAAACAGGAGCGCCCTGTGATGTAATTAAAAACTAAACCGCGAGATCCTCGGCAGCCTGACACGGGCCCCGCCGGGATCACAACCGTGGGCACGACACCGCTGGGAAATTGGACCAATCGGAGTCATCTGGGGCATCGCCTCCATATGGCCGCATCCGCAACTGTCCGGCTGAACTTGATAATCGGTCTGTTCCCATCCAGAAGCTTCACCACTGGGAGATTGAAAGCATATTCTGTGGTTTACACCTCAGCTATAAAATTATCATCATCATCGGTTCGCCCGTTTTTATCTGTGAAGACTTTAAATGCATTCAGATCTGAACAGGGCCAACTCCTGAATTCAATTTCCAAACAAATCATAAACAAAGCGTTCACCGCTAAAAGCTTATCTGACCTCTCTGACTTCAATCCATGTGGGAGGGGAGGAAGAGCACATTGCATGTGCAAGAATTGTGGGGAAGGAGGATAGGCATGTGTGTTTGTGTGTGCGGCCTCATCCTGACTGCTGAAACCTGGCAGACTGGGGGTTTAAATATTAACAAGCCACACATGGCCCTCCTCTTCTGCCATGTCCCTGGATGGAAGGCAACAGCAGCTCTCTCCACCAAGACAAACACGGCCGTGGCCAGACATGCTGCAGGGGGTTTACATTTTAATGCCTTTGTTGGTTTTCCAAAATATGCTTCCATCTCATCCTGGACGGGCTCCCCTCAGGTCCACAAAGCCAGGTGACGTCTATCATTCAGGCGCCACGGACGGGCAGCAATGGAGTCACGCGCCCGCGCGCGCGTGTGTGTGAGATACTGAAGGGTAAATTTGCCTTCATCAGATCTCGGTTTTAAAAAAAAATAAATAAAAAAAGGGAGCGAGGGAGAAAAGAGACCTGGGTGCACCATCTGTAGCCCCTCTCTTATAGCCCCAAACGATAATCTGCTGTGTATTTTTGTAAATGTTTAAGGAGAGAGGCTGATTGCTTAAGGGGAAGAGGGCAAGGGAAGTTTGCAGCAGGGGCGCTCACTTCCGAAGAAAGCGCAGAGCATAATCACAACAGAAGGGGGGGGGGCAGAAAAAAACAAAGCAAATGGACAAAAACAAAGTGCACGTAAAATGAAAAGCTCTGACTGACAGGATTAGGAAAAGAATTGTGTCTTTGGCAAAATAACATCACTGGGTTAAGCTGCAGCCGAACAGACCCCGGTGAGATTAAACCAAAACTAATCTCCGAATATCAATAATCACATCAGTCCCCAGGTAGGTCTAATTGTGGTTCTTGTTAACTTTTACACAATCTGTCCCTCCAGCTGATCTCTTGTTGTTTGTTGAAAGGCCGCTCTCGGTCGTCTCCTCCTGCACGCGCGAGAAGATGCTGCTGCCAGCATGTGGCCCATCAACGTTTCATGCTTTCATCTCTGTTGTCAGGGTTACAGCCGCGAGCAGAGCAAAGTGCGGTTGACAGGCCCGAACAGATGTGTGACACCACTTCCCTTCAGAGCGGGCTGGTGTAAACCCAATTTCCTGCTGTGAGGGAGTCAAAGTAGGATCTGCCCCGCTCATATTTGCTCTTGCAGCTTGGGGATTTCCAGACGAGCGACGAAAATCAGGCGCAAATCGTGCTGCTTCGTCCACAACTGCCTTGCTGCGCTTGTGTCAAAGGGTTCTTATTGGCGGTCTCTGCGACGATCACACAGACAGACGGACGGACGTCGCCGCGGTAGCAAAAACACTCACCACTTTGCAGCAAAGAGGCCAGAGCCACCACATGAGGGCCAGGGCTAAAAGGATCAGCAGCACAAGGAAGACGATGGCCACGGTCCAACCACTGGACTGGAGTCAAAAGGGGAAAAAAAAAAAAAAAAAAAAAAAAGGTTTTGAGATGCTGTGAAGTCATTACATTTTGCACCACACAAGCACATAGAAGAAGAGGAAGTGTAACCAGCATGTCACAACTGCAGATAAGGAAAGAAGGGTGCAGAAAATGTGAAGCAAAACTGTTTTTTTCCCCAGCCATGAATACGTTGCACGTAAAGAAACAACAACACGGTCAGAAATTGACACTCACACATGCAGTGGCAGTGATGGTGTGAGCGCCAGAGATGAACGTCTTTCCCTGGTTCAGGCTGATGAGAACATCCATGGTCCTGCAGGACAAAATCAAAAACACTGAAATCACCAAGTAACAAGAGGAAGAAGAGCCCCAAACAGGAAAATAGGCCCGTGTTATGTGGCCCTGATGGTGTTAATGCATGCCGTTTGTGTGACTCTGACTCAGGGTTGGTTACATCGCAGGCTTGGCTGTTCACAGAAATGAAAAATTAAATATCTGTTTTTCTTAACGGCGGTTCAGAGAACAATGAAAGTTGATGAAAATCCCCCTGTTACCACATTTATCAGTGTCTTTGGCTGACTGGTAGCAGGACTCCTGTAGCACCAGGACTTATGCGGGAGGCAAAATGCAAAGTGTAAAACGGGCACAATTAAATCCTTAATGATGAACGGCACCACGATTTCCATATGTCTATTACGCCCAATCCAATTACCGCAGGTTTAATGAGAATTCAGGGTATGGAACGAGTGAAACGCCTGAAATCCTCCCTCCATCCGGGGAAGGGGAGGGGGATGAAAAGGCAGAGCAGAGCTATATTGTGTGTGCGAGGGGCCAGCTGTGAGTGTGTGGCGGCGTGCAGGGGAGGCCTGCATAAAAACCGGTGCTGCAGAATAATAACCAGAGCACTCTCTGCTTTGCTTTGGATCTTGCCTGAGGCAGAGCCTTGGGCCACTGATTCTCCTGTGGTTCAGAACAGATGAGCGACCAGACCATGTGTCCATTACTATGCAGCATATCCAAAATATTCTAAAGCGACTCCTTTGCACATTTTCTGATTTACCGACACTGAATATTTAAAGTACAGCTCACACAACTGCACTTTGTTGGTGACACGTTTCCCTCTTAATCGAACAGGTAGAGTTGTAACATTTTTGATGATCGTTCGCTTCCCCGGGTCAGTAAAAAGACACGCCGGTCTCGACAGCAGATCCGGCTCTTCTATCAGACAACATTCTTCTGTGCCCCGCGTGAGCGTTCGAGCTCAGTGGACAAGCAGGAGAGGCTAAATTAGCTGACACACTCGATCTCTGATAAAGGTGGGCAGTTTGTTAATCAAGCTGGAGGTCCAAACCCCCGTGTGTGAAGGAGGAATGGTCCCGAGAGAGTTATCCTGAGGTTACAGACACTCTCTCACACACACACACACACACACACACACACACACACACACACACACACACACACACACACACACACACACACACACACACACACACACACACACACACACACACACACACACACACACACACACTGATATCCGTTAGACTCAATGGATTTTTACTGAATCGCCATTTTTAAAGTGCATATTTTGAAAATGAAGGCTGGAGGAATATGAGTCAACTACGAGATCATATATTTTCAAAGCAAAGGGTGTAGAGACTTTAGCTGGATGAAATAAAGTGCTCCCGTCATTTCACTTTTTCATGGGGACAGGGAGTGAGCGACTCCCAGCTGCCGGTGAGTCACTGGTTATGTTTGAATAAATGGACGATGAGCGGCCTGATTGTCACAGGGGCCGGGGGGATCGCTCAAATTTAAGTGAAAACCCCACGCAGCCTCCCCGGGAAACCAGCCGAATGGCAAAAAAAAAGGCTCCTTCCAGCTGCGGGCGTGTGGCTCCGAGCGGGGCGAACTTTGTCCCCGAGCTCGCCCAGCGCTCACGCGTCAGGGAGGAAGGCCGCGCTGACGCTAAGCTCTGGTGATGTGCTACAGCTGGAGCGGCCCACGATGGGCACGCTAATGGCTTTCAAACTTCCCTTAAAGACGTGAAAAGTGAGCGGGCTGAATAATTCACGGCGGAGCATATGCGACGCCTGTCACTCGAAATCCCGCCACCATCGCTCGGCTGAAGTTCTGACGGCGTCACGAAGGCGGCGAAGTTTTGGGGGCCCGGAGAGGAGGGTCCAACTTCTTTCGGGCTAGCGAAGAACCCCACCGGGATTCTTTGTATTAGCAGAAAGCCCTCGACGGCCCTGCTGGAGCAGATGGAGCGATGTCGCTGGTGCGAGCGCGTCCTGGGAGAGCTGGGCTGAATTATTGATGAGCATTAGCATTAGCTTCTGTACCTGATTACACCGCAGGTGTCGAACGGAGCCTCAGTTGTTTTTTGCCCTCCACCATTACCGTGAAAACATCAGGTGACACGCTGCTGCAAGAGGGCAGCCATTTAACCTTGCAGTGGCTGCGCCTCCTGATGGGGGGGTGTGTGTGTGGGGGGGGGGGGGGTAGGGTGTTAGCAGATGCCAGCGTTTCCAGCCTGATGCTGCAGCTGTCTGCACAGATGACGCCTCTGCTGCGAGCGCTCCGTGACCAACGGAGGGACGCCGCCATTCCTGGACGGCTGCGGAGGTCCCGCTGGGGGAGGAAAAAAAAACAAAAAAAGAAAAACCCGCAGCCGAGGAGAAGGACTCGCGTTTGACTAAAACACGCTTGCAGGGGAGAAACGAGGGGGGGCAAGGAAAGAAAGGACGCGCGTCCGGGTGAGTAGATACGAGTTCCGGGAGTGCCCTGGTGCGATGGGAGCGGCAGTGGCACACAAGCAGACAGATGGAAGGAGACGGAACTTTCCGGGCCCCACCATTCCATGCAGGTGGTCCAGGGTGCGGGGGATTGTCAGCGCGCGGTGAATTATTTAAACGGGGAGCATGGAAACGGGAATGGCTGCATCTGTCACACATCCTTTTAGAGCCCCCTCCAGCAGATGTGTTTACCCGCCCGCCCGCGGTCGCTAACTACTTAATGGGTCACCGTCGGCAGCCAAGACTTAATTAAGCAGCCTCCTGCAAATGGCGGCCGTGCGGCAGGAGCGCGGGCTCGGGGTCCCGCCAGGTCGCAGCAGGCGCTGAGGGCGCCTGATTTACAGATGTAGCCGCTTGGAGGTAATCTTTTTACCGCATCCTCGCTCGTGTTATTGAGGAGCAGCAGATTCAGCTGGGCTGCCCTGATTTCTATTCAAAAGAGGCGGTCTGGACAGAGGGAGGCAGCTGTCGGGCCATAAAGCCCACTACCTGGAAACCCCCCCCTGAACTTCTGCCGAAGAGGCCGCACCATTCAAAAACGGCACCGTTTTTCCGGTGCATGCGTATTTTGCTGTTTTGCGATCTGTTTCGGACATTAACGTGACAGGATTATCGGAGGTGCAAGTTGATTTGGAGTAGTTACAGCATCGTCGTATCATACATAATCTGTCTCAAAACTCAAAGACCTCCAGGAGGCTACAGCACTCACAATCATACATTTTTGATTGGATTGCAGTCAAGCGGGACATTAAAATCTGTTGTTCCATCTAGAATGCCTTAGCAATCATCTGTTGTGGTTTGGGATTATAAGAGATGACGTTTAAATCAAACAACATCTACACAGCCTGGAATAAATCCATATTTACACTGTTTTCTCTTAGATCTTCGGGGAAGATGTATGATGTGCTTTACGAGTCGTATTCATCCACAATGTTTACTACAAGCCACGCCAAACCCTTCATCCTTTTCATCTACCGATTTAACATTCAGCTGATTTATAGATTTAGGAAGTGTTTGTCTGCAAGAATGAGAAGAAAAATAAACTTTCTGCCTCTGAGAGATACGATTTAAAAATCTTTGCTAAAGGAAAGCGTGCACAAAACAGCTCTACAGCTATCTACATGAGAAAATACATAGAGGTGAAGCCGCACACGTGTGTGTGTGTGTGTTTGACTTAAGAATACCTCACTCTCTTCATACTGACAAATACAATCTTCTTCAGTAAATAAATGTTATTTCTATCTGAGGTTTAGTTTGAACATTTATGCGCATTTGAACAGCTGGTATTTCCTGGGGGTGCGGTAACAGAGAAATGAGCTTCACACAGGTAACACTCGCATCATTTCCCAAAACGTCAAAGACTTACTGTCCTTCCTCATAGAGCCTGGGTGCAGGGCACAGCATGTAATCGTCGCGCACAGTACTTGGCTTGTGATCTGAAACAGAGCGACCCACCAAGGTTAAACGACCTCCGTAACTTTGGAAAATAAAATTGTGCTGGTTTCAGTGCAGTCGGTGTTCCACAACAGACTGGTTCCCTCAGTCTACAGGTTCCCAGAGGGGTTCTAGTCAGGATCACCTGGGGGCTGATCCAAAACTCGAATTGCGGCCTTAATCAGACCTCTTCTGGTCTGCAGCCAATCATTTCCATATTGGAACACATCAACCCCACCCAAAGCTCACGCCTTCAGCTGTTTACTGGAGAATCCAGACGTCATCTTAATCAGAATTCCATTAATTTTCTCTGAGGGGAGCGGTTCCAGCACACGGAATGAGGGTCCTGCCTCCATGTGAGACAGTAGCATGCTCAAGGACACACGGGCACTTATGTGCTAAAGTGCTGAACCATCTCCTGCTGCAGAGGCCATTCAGATTATTAATACTGCTCCTCTGTTTGACGGAGACTATAGAGTAGCATCTGTTCTCCATATGTGATGCCTTCCATATTTGCTATGATGCCTGTCCACCATTCGTAGAGGCCCCACTGTTAAAAAGGTCTGGGCTGAACACACGCAAAAGCCAGGGAGGGAATAAATAGCCCCAAGTGGGCGAATGTGAGACAGCCTAAACTGAGAAAGGACTAACAGGAAGACATCTGCTAATAGCTGCTTCCTGATTAGGAGTACATTATTAAATTAAAAAAAGACTTACAGAAAATATGCTCGGGCGTTTTAGTCAAGTAAAAATGTTAAAAAATCAAAAATAACTTGTCAAGGAGGGGAAGTGTTGTCACTGGCAGCCGTCAATAGCGCGGCTCCCTCGGCCAAATGAGAGCTTGAAAATATGGCTCCTGCTGCCAAATCCTGTTTGCATCCTGAAAAAGGATTTCTCAACTGAACAGACTGGAGCTGAAAATACGGAGCCGGGTGACCCACATACCCTTCTCTCCTCTGTTTACTTCAGATTCTAGATGCTGCTGCGCTCACCAGTAATACTGGGGTCAGTTATGGACATGAGCGCACAACAAACACCCAGCCAGTGTGGGAGAGAGAGGAAACGATCACATGACATAGGGTCCGCTGCTTACTGAAGGTTTGCTGGCCCATGATGAAGCTGCAGATGACCGCTTCATTAGTGCGTCCGAGAGTGAAGCCGTTTCCTCTCAGAACTATGTCAAAGGTCTCTGGAAAATAAACAAGGCAGATAAGAGCGGGTGGAGCTTGTATGCTACATTTACTTATACTTTTCCCCCTTTGCGTCCCCTGGAGCCCGAACTCACCGTTGAAGCAGACGCTGGAGGGCTCCACGCTTAAGATCTCTGTACACGACCGCTTTAATATCTGGAGAACGGAGGGGAGAAAATGCCCAGGGGTCAGAAATAAATACATCAAGGCCCGGCATTTATCGGCTCTGTCAACTTTCAAAAACAGATTAGGGCGCAACACCTGAGAAATGTCTCAATCCCGACCGCGGCCTGCCCGCTGAGGGGAAGAGCTGGATGTTCATGGCGAGGAGGAACGGCAGCTGTGTCGGCGTTTATGGGAAAATTATGCAAGACTATTACATTTCTCAGTTCTATTAAACAGCTCCGGGAAGCTGCATTATCATATAAAGAGGCCTGTGAGCCCACTGTCATGAAGACGCCTGATCTGCTGCGATTCAATAAATCAACAAAGGACAAACTATGCAAATCCCACTACACAGTTGGTAAAAAGAAGCATATTAACTGCAGTACAGAACACTTGAAGCTTTCATCTGATGTTGGCGCAGGCTTCAGTCTGATGAGTGGAAGACGGAAGTGTTTACAGCAGCCTTATTAAATATGATGGTTTGATATGGAATGGTTAAATTGAGGGGAGGCCGCGGATGACAGCTGGGAGGAGAAGGATCTGCTGCTGTTGCACTGGGCCACTCTTTTGCTCTAATTACTTCCCTGGCAGCGCCAGAGAACGAGAATAAAGAAGGGGGGGAGAAAAAAGAAAAGCGACACTGCTGTTCCATTCCTGAGTGCTGAAATGCGAACAATTCCGATCAGAATGGGCCATTTAGGAAACAAACCCTGCTAGGCAAAGGCACGAGGCTACCGTAGCACCTGTCCAGCAGAGGCTAAGCTAAGAGGAGCGGCTATTTCGGGCTTTCCTACAAACACAACAAAGAGCCATTTGTGTTACAAATCAGCAGAGACCCGGTTTTCCCAGCCTCCTGCCTGGGAATCCAGTCACGCTGGTCACAGAGGCAGCCTGGATCCTGCAGCAAAAGGCTGCACAGATGATCTCAAATCCTGGAAATCCGACAGAGGAGCGCCGGGGCCAACTGGTCGGCGATCCAGTATGACTAACGGGAGAAGAATGCTCCGGCTTTCATTAGGATGCTGGAAGCGTCGCGGCGCTCGGTGCCTCCGCGGGCCCAGAGATGAGCCTGCTAATTGTTGAGGACTTTAGTGGGCAGGTTTTAAAAGATTCCGAGAAGTGCTGCGGAGTTCTGCGCACGGTTCAGGGGCAGGATGAACTCACGGGCGCCGCAGCTCCTTCAAATATTTTCTCTACTCATCACGGACAGACCCAGCCTTCGTCTCCCCGCCCGTTTTAAATAAACCTTCATTTTAAAAACCATTCGTTGGATAACGCACACGAGGCCTGTACACATTTCACATGTATTCCGCCCCTGCTTCACTTTTGCATTGAGCAACAAACAAGCTCTTTACTTCGCTTGTTAGTAGAGGAAAAGGGCGTGTCCCTTTGGCTGGCGCAAGCGTCCATCTTCTCCTGCTCGTTCTCTAAAGCCGCCGGCCTCTCCATCTCTCACACACACACACACACACACACACACACACACACACACACACACACACACACACACACATATACAGCGAGACGAGCTCGGGGCCGGTCACCGAGCGGCCGGCGGGCTCAGATTCATGTGTAAAATGTTGCCATACAAACCCCCGCCTTGGCTGACAGTGTTCCGGCTAAAAGCTGCAGCAAATGGAAAGTATCACTAATTAGCTGGCAGAGGGGAGGGGTCCGAGGGGGGGGGGGGTGGACTGAGGAACTTGTAATTGAAGGGACTTTTGCTGAATTTCACTCCGAACTGAAAAATCAAAGCAGCAACCGCAGGCCTGCTGCTGATTCTGCCCCCCCCCCCCAGTAAAACCCTCTGAGGGGAAAGTCATATGGACAGGGACTGTCGGGCGAGCTGCTCCGGTCCCACAGTCGCCTCTGCTGCAGAGTGGAAACACATTTCCCTTCGGCGAGCAGCCGTTTCCACAGATTTACAGAGGACGTTGCAGCAGCGAGCCGAAAGCACAACATTGCACGCGGCTCAAGCTGCAACTTCCTCCGTCGGCCGGAGAAGGGAGCGAAACAATGCGAGGAAACTTACGGAGTTGACGATGCCCTTGAGCGCGTGGAAGCCATCTTTAACGGGAAACACTTGGTCCTTCTTGTCGGCGATGTCGGCGAGCTGTCGGGAGTCACAAAAGAAGCGGGGTAACGAGGTGCCGCCGACTTAACGCGGCGATCCTGTTTTTGGTCCTCATGACTGAGCACTGTCTTTGCCTTCATATCATGGGCAGGAGGAGACGTAGCAGATGGCATGACTGTGGCAAACACTTCGCTCAACCAGTTAAAAAAAAAAATACTGCAGCACGAAATGGGACTCAGTATTGCCTTTTGTTTTTCGGAGCTCCCAATGTGGTGACTGGTAGTAGCAATAATAATAAGAACAACAATATTAGTTAAAGAATTTGACGTTTTACACCCAGACGTGATCAAATTGATTTAAACTGGAAAAAAAAAGTCTGAATTCCCCTGAAGGGGAAGTGGGTTTTCGGAGTGGTCGCACGTCGGTGTTCAACAGATTTGGGCTTAAATGGCCCCGCTGGCCCGCCCCAAGTGTGAACATCAGACACGCGCCCTGCAAAAATTTGCGATTCCCGTCAGGACGGGTGCGAAGACCATGGGCTTACATGTGTCCCTAATTACATTTCCAAATAAACAGATATCCCTCTGCCGGGCTCAGCGGGAGAAGACCTGTGGGGCATCTGACGCTCTCGCGACACAGATTTGTCAGGTGAACGCAGGAGTTGTGACACGGCGTAGGAAGCATTTGTTGTGCGCGTTCTCTTACCTGCTGCTCATCGAAGTCTTTAATACCCACGCAGTAAACACGGGCGCCATATTTCCTGGCTTCATCAGCCTGCCGATCAAACAGGTGTAGAGAACAAATCCAACAGGTTGAGCACAGACAGCAGGGGTGGGGGGTCTGGGGTGGGCAGGTATGTTCTAAATCTCACCTGCTTCACCGTGAGCTCGTGCACGTAAACTTCCAACTTCCCATCCGTCAGAGCCAGAATGATGCTGGAGGTCGTCGTGGACTGGGCCCGGATCTGAACCGTGGCCTTCAGGTGAACGACACACAACGAAGAGCCCAGTTCCACAAAGGTGCAGCTGTGTTTAAAGGCTTCCCAGATAGAAAAGATGCTCTACACACCTCTTTTAGCCCCTCGTGCATGTAGGTTTCACCTGCTGGTTTCACTTCGTACAAGCTCCTCAGACCCTCCTGGATCTTGTAGCTACACACACAAAAATAACAGACGGATTTTGTTTCACAAGCTGTCATTTTGTGTTTGGTTTGTTTCAGTTTTTTTTTTTTTTTTTTTTACAGCATTACTCAAAAACAAAAAAAAAAGAAAACAATTCTAGATAATTTAAAAACCAGATAAAATGGAATCAGACATTTAAAAAGTTACAAAAACCAGTAATACCATATATGGTGAACTTTTACATTTGTCCACATGTATAATCTGTGTTTTATGTGAGATTTTTACATTTTTTGGGAACTTCATATGAAAGATCACTCTATGTATGTAAATGTCTGAATAAATACAGATATAATTTATATAATATACTAAAAGAAAGACAGAAATATTCAGTTTACTGTTGTTTTTTCTGGCATACTCTACCTTTTTGAAATGAAATATGGAATTTAAGGCCAAGTTAAATACAGCAAATATAAAGGACTTACATTATTAAATTATCTATAAAACAGTTTTAGAATATTTATTTTAATATGATTAATTTTTAAATGCAAATAATGCAAAAAGCAGTTAGACATAAATAACTACTACTAAGCCACACTACTAATATTGTACAGTAGATTAAAAAAAAACAAAAACAAAACATGATTGTAATTTATGTAAAATCCCAAAGCGGCCTGTCATCCACTAGAGGCAACTGTTGATGGTGGAAGAGTCAAAGCAGAATCAAGACAAACGTCTTTTTTCAACATACAGGGCTTGTTCAGGTAACCATGGTGACGTGCCAATGCTTACAGTAACGTATTTAAATGTGTGGTACCTGTCTCCAGTCAGGGGCAGCAGGACTGTCGCCTGGGCAGAAAACACGATGAAGGAAACTCTCATTCTGGGGCTAAAAAAAACGAGAAATATCAATCAAATAAAACCATCACGATCTTCTGAAATCGACAGAACTCGTGTTTGAGTGTTTCTCCAGGTTCCATCCTCAGAAACATCACTTCTGTCCCCGACCCAGACGCACAGGGAACACGTGGGACACCGAGGACGGCTGTTAATGTCAGCATGACAGACGGTGATAAATCTCACGAACTCCGCTCAAGAAAACGAAATTATTAGCCAAGCGGACGTTTTCAACGTGGCGCAGCCTTTAAAGCGCCTCCGGCTGTCCCAGGGGAAGAAATTAATAACCATGAAAACATGTTGTGCCGATGAATCAGGCTTCCACACGCAAACATCCTGTCGCGCAAATATATATTTTGTACCTGTGACTTTAGGAGTGTGAGCGGTGCTGCGTCGGACGGAATCTGCTGTACGAGATGTACCGTTAATGTCCAGCACCTTCACCCTCGCATTACTGTCGATGTTGTTCGGCGGCATTTTCGAGCAGATGATTGTTGAAATTAGAAAAGTTCCACTAAAACCGACTTTTTTTTTTCTTTCTTTCTTTTAACGCAAATATTAAGCACACACCCCCCACCCCCCGTTTGTCACTCGAAATCCGATGTTTTTGGTCGCTGAATGGATGAAATCAAACCGAATTTTAGTGATGAATTTGAAAACCACTTGATGTTGAAATCAGTTGATTTTTACGTCCCTTGGAAATGACACCATATAAAAAGAGGGAAGTGACTCACGATGTAGCCACATGTGGCCAACAGATGTTAAAGTCTTTGTCACGTATTTACCAAACAGGAACAAATTCGGAAATACACAACTACCATTTACGTTATTCCCGTTTAAGTGAAGGGAAACTACGCTGGGAGACAGAAAAGCACCAGAATCCCAGCCCAGGCCCGGAGCGATAGCACTCGGATCTTCAGTTCAACTTCGGATAATTAAGCGCTCCGGAGCTTCCTGTAGAGATCCGAACCTTTCGGAGCATAAGGAGAGGTGCTGATTTTTCTCAACCATGTGACACACGGCCCCGTCGCCATCCGCCCCCGCAAACACAGCACACGGCCAGATTTGGCAGCGAGCGCTAGCAGGCGTACACGTCCGCATCCTGTTTGCGAGTTTTAGAGTAATATGTCGACTAAAAACTACCCGCGCTCAAGCTGCAGACGACAAACCGTGGGCGGCGGCTTAAATGCCGAACTTTTGACATTCGGAGGAGCTCGAAGTCCCGCTGACATGTTTTCGTCGTAGGGAGGGCCGACGCCAAGGACATTTCGAAGGTGGCGGTGGCGGTGCTGGTGGTGCTGGGGGGGGTCCAGTGTCCTCCACATGGCGGAACAGAAGAGCCCTTGGTGAGCTAGCATTGTTCAGCAGATTGTCCTCGGCGCCGTCCAGAGTTCTCTTGCTTTACTGTACATTGTCTGCCTGTCAGCCGCTCGGCGGTGGAAGCAGGGGATAAGTGTGGCGCCGGACCCCCCCAGTGCAAATGGCCATTCTCACAGCCCAGAAGACGGCTCCTCTCTGCCACCCACTCCCACCTGGTGCCTTTGCTATTTTCTTCAACCAACCACTTCATTCTGGCTGGGTCGCTACCGTCTGTACAGTGCTGGCAGGCGCCGTTTGACTCAAACGTTACGCAAGCTGAGCCTTTCAATCCGGTTCCCCCACGATCCCTCGCTTTAATGGGTTTTGCTCAAATGTGGATGGTGGATCGATTCCGATAGATCGGGGGGGAAACGGGGAGGATGATGAAAATCTGTTCAACAGGTTTCTAAAGTGTTTGGGGGGGGTATCTCACATAACATCGCCGTGTTTTTGCAGATCGCGCGGAGACGCCTGGTGTTCATTCACTCACCTCACGAATCTGTCGGTGAGGTTCTTCACGAAGGAGTAGATCTCGCCCCAGTCGCCCGCCACGCTTCCAGACCTGCCGCAGGGAGAACAAGAGTGGGTTCACAGCCCGTCTGAGGGAGCAGATTGAGCGCTGGGGAGTAAAACACCGCGCGCCACCACCACCACCACCACCACCACCGTCACCGTTGGACACCAACGCCCGCCACATGCTGGCACGTGATCACCAGGCTGACAAGTCCACGCACGGATCACGATGAATCGCTGGGCTTCTTTAAACCAAATGCCCAAGTAACAATGAACGCTACAATTTTGCCGGCCCTGCAAACCAGCCAGACGGACCATCCTTCGTGCCTCCTCCCTCTCCTCCGGCACACAAGGTCACGGGAATACCGGGAAGAGAGGCGGGATAATCGGGAGTTAATTGGCGGTGAGCCAGTTAAGTTTTACTGCTCTCTGCCGCGTGGTGACAGAGCTCGCCGGGGTTTTTCAGCTCTGGACCGCCTCCAGACGGAGGGAACCCGGGGGTCAAACCGTGGACCCGCACCTTTGTTCGTCCAAACAGCTCTCGGCGAGAGGGGGTCGGAAAGGTTCCGGAAGCGGGATCGTTAGCATCAACGGGGATCAGACTGCCTTGGACCGCATACAGGAAAGCCACCATTTAGCAGTGCAGTAAATCAGTGACCTCACATCCTCCTTATCAGCCTCTGGCGGGGGGGGAGGAAGTCCGGTGGTTGTTGTCAAGCCGCCTCAGCAGAAAACACACGAACTCAGGAAAAACCAGGAGCACAGCTGCAGCGGCCGAAGGAGCCGGGCAAGCTGATTCTCACAGAAACAAAGAGGAAGCAGAGGGAACGTGCCGGTGGTCACGGCCTGTATCTGGTCACTTGGCAGTGTGTTGAAATAGGTCGGGGGGGGGGTCATGTTACAGTGAGAACTGGGACATCTTCAATCTCTGCGAGGATGGGCTCAAAGCATTTCCTGGTGGAGCTGTAAACTGCACATAATATACCCCAGACCCCCCCCCACACACACACACACACACACACACACACACACTCAGGCCTTTAACAACAATCAGACCCGCAGGCGTGTTGCAGCTCGTGCGCGGGCAGAGGTGGGCCCCCTGTCGTAAAAGAACAAACGCACTGCGATTGCGACTTCCCGGAAGTGAGGCTGGGGTGAGGTTAACCCAAGGTCTCCATCGGTGTGGGTGCGGTCAGGCTTGCACGTTCCCTCGTCAGGTATCCGTTAATCTGTAACCGCCGAGAGTTTCACCATCGGACGTGAACACGCCCAGGCTTTTGCACGTTCCGATTTAACAGTCGCAGCCTTAATGCACGATTTCATGAGGCTGGTCACTCATGAAATAGACCCTGGCTTGGTTTGAGGGCATGTTCTGTAAACTGCAGTCATGCAGGTTGCTGCCATTTTAAAAGGATGTGGGAGGAAGAGGAGGAGGAGGATGGTGGTGATGAAGAAGAGCAATGACACGACAACCATCAGTCTTTGGCAACAGGGTTCAGTTTAAAGAAGCTCCATTAAAACCTCCTGAGGGCCCCAGTTAACATGAGGTACCCTAATAGTGTCAGTCTTGGTGTTTGTTTGTGTGTGTGTGTGTGTGTGTGTGTGTGTGTGTGTGTGTGTGTGTGTGTGTGTGTTGAGTGTGTGTCCTGGTGGCTCGGGCCGCCATGGAGGAGCCTGGATCCCCACTGATGCTGCAGAATGTGGAGCTCGGCTCGGCCCTCGGCCCTCGTCCGGTCAGAACTTACTTGTCCAAGACGAAGTAGAGGTCGTAGGCTCCGTGGCAGGAGGCTTCCCCGGCCCCGCACGACGCGGGCAGCAGGCAGAGGAGGGCGAGGAGGAGCGCGGCCGCGGCCGCCCAGCTCCAGCGGCGCTCCCGGCGGAGCTCATCCAGCGGGCTGGAGCCGGCCGAGCGACCCCCCGACATTCTTGTGAACCCTCGAGAAAGCTTGACAGACCTCGGCCAGGCGTCCTGGCTGCGATAGATGACCTCCGGAGCTTCAGGGGGAGCGGCGGAGGACGCGCACATCTGTCGGCGACAACTGAGACATGGCCAAGTTCCTCAATCCATTTAAGCGAGCGACCTGCGAAATGAGGGAAATCACCGCAGACGTCAGCGGCTCTGAGGCTTCTGTACCTCCGTGACTCACTCCTGATCAGTTCACATCCTCAATAAAAAACACGCCAGAGTCCGGAATTCGCTCCGACACACTTTAAGGGAATGTCAAGTTCACTAAAGTACAAACTTCAGGCAAAGTTGGTGCTGCGTTCATGAACCCTTCGGAAATCCGTTTTTTGCTTTGCAGGAATGCCTGCGACAACTGAGCCGTAAAGCGATTGAAACGGATTTGCTTTATTAATATTATTAGCTATTTTTAAATAGACAAAGACACAACCATTGCGACTATCTGGTGGGATGAAAAATGACAGTCAAAGAAAAAAAAAGTTATAAAAGAGGGACCGTCTTCTGGGCTGTGAGAATAGGCACCATCACCACAAAAGATATCTATAAAAGCAGAATTTATTAAACTCATTTTTAAAGAACGGCACGTTTTGCCCTTTTGAATTGAAAAAAAATCTGTCAATAAACTTAAATTTCATATTCAGCGTTTTTCATTGTTGACGTCGTCCCAAATCCATTACAAGTTCTCCCACGACACGTAAAGGCTCCCTCAGCTCTCTGCCGAGTGCGCATGCTCACACTGAGGGGAGCCAGAGGTTCCACACCCACACACATCTGCAGTAAGTCAATCCTGAAGAGTTGATAACTCGATGGTTGTTCTGTTTTGTTTTTTTGGTTTTTTTTTTGGTTTTAAAACACTTCATTAAAAACGTTTGTTTGGTGCCAGACACCACCAGGGATTTATTGACTTTTTAAACCCAAAATTGGGATTCAGAAGAAGTGCAGCATTACGAGAAAAATAAAAATTCTTGTGGCAAACAAACTGTTAAAAATACTTCCTATCATGTCAAATTACAGCCTTAATGATAATTGTTGCACTTGGGAGAGTGTCATTTTGGCAAAGTTGGCCTGTTTTACATGTGTAAGCACGGTTCACAACTCCTGTGTGCTTCTGACCCACACAGAATTATTATTCATCACTTGGGAAATCCCAACTGTGGTCTTATCTAATCTAATCTGTGTGAATAAGGCGCCGGAGGCCCCAGGGTATGAAACACACTGGCACCGCCGTGGCTGCTTTGGTTCACAGGAGCACATGAAGCAACACCGCAGGAGAAGATGAAGCAACGCTCCTGGTTTTGAGCGCATTTCTGCCAGAAAATCTCACAGACCTGATCGCAGCTCGATGCCAAAACCGAAGAATGAAATCCTTAAACCTGACCTCGAAACCTTAAAGAATCTTTTCAAAAAAAGTCCTGATACGGATTTCGGTGTCGAAAAATAGACGTCTAAAAATTCATTTTGTGAGTCATTTTGTATTTCAGTTTTTGGTGGGTTTGTTTTTTTTGGCTTCTTTTGAATCAGTGTGAAAACTCTGCTGTCACATAACTCCAAATCAGCAAGATAATTATCACTAACACACCTCATCAAATCTGAACAGTCCAGAGAACAGCGACGCATGAGTATAATTATCCGGCAAATCAAAATCTAATTAGGTTTTAATTGGAATGTTAATTCTTTTGCATGCCATTTGGTTTCCATATACCTAACCTAACTCAGTGGATCCTGAGCACAGATCTGAAGAACACAAGACGAAGGTAGAAAGAAAAAGGAACAACAAGCGTGGCGTTCCCATTATCGAGGAAATGTAGATGTTTACAGAAACCCGCTGGCTTTGGAAAACATTTGAAATGCGTGAATTCGTCACAGAGCATTAAAGCCAGAGGAGGAACGAATGGAGGCGATGAAGTGGAGAACAAAAACAATGAGAAAATGCCAAATATTAACTCTTAAATATTTAAAGTTAAAGTTCTCTTCAAAACTAAATGATCACAGGGGATTTTGATCAACACATTGTACAACAAAACCATGTTCTTGGTGAACAAGTGCTCAAGAGTGACGTCTTGTTGTTGTGACCACAGGAGGCGGGGCTTATTCCCATGGTGAAGAAAATGAACTTTATTTAAATCCTCTGAAGTTTCCTGTGGCTCAAAAGTGACTTTAAGAAGACAAACCTGCAGCTGTGTCAGACATCAAGCCAGCACAAGAAAACCTACTTGATAAAAAATGAGTCACAATAACAAAGATCCATCAAGGCCTAATAGCGCCTATAACTCATAATTACCTTAATAACTCTTATTTTAGCCTGTTTTCCTCCTTTGAGAAAGCATTGTTAGTCACTAATGGCGTTTTAAGTTGAAATTGAGTGCCTTGCCCACAAGTAAACAACATCTATCAATCATGACCTGAGGCCAAATGTCGCAGCACACAAAAGCCAAAACTGTGCCAGTGTGTGTGTGTGTGTGGAGAGTGTGAAGTGTGTCCGCCTCGCGAGTGTCATTGCTTGATTATGCCTGAAGTCAGCATTTGTTGCTGCCGTTTTAGCGAGCAATTTTTCCAAATCAGCGCAAACGGCTACGTCATCAGCTGTTCCGTGTCACCTTCAAACGAGCTGGTTTTACTGGGGACGTGCGTCCGAACATCGCGACGGTTTTCACGAGGTTTTCAGGAGGTCAAGGCTTCGCTTCACTGATAAATAATGGGAGAGGGTTTTCTTATCGCGCCAGCAGGCCATCGCTCTCTCCCCACCTTCCACGGCCCTCAGCGTGAGGAATGAGGAGGCGCCTCCAGTCCGCACACGTGAAGGTCTGCATGGAGGTCTGAGTGTGGAGGACACACCAGGAGGACGGCACCAGGAGCGGCGCTACACCAGGAGGAGTGAAGGGTCATGGGAGGAGCCACGGCTCACCAGCAGCACCACTGCCTCCCTTTGTCCTCGGAGCAATGCAGGCAAGTACAACAAGACCTCCCGCAGCCTCCTCGTGCAAATGCCTGCTCAGTCACCACTGTCCTCTTCACCGTCGTGAGTGGAGAGAGGCCGGGTGTAGTAAAAAGTTTTACAAATCATGATTATAATTTTAAAAGGATGTTAATCATCGTTTTGCAAATTAGAATACAGGAGGAGGATACCTGGAAATGTTGATGTTATTTCTGGTCTCAGCAAAAATTGGGAAAATGGGATGAATCAGATGAATGAATGATGATGAAAGAGGCAATTATCAATTGTCAAGTAACACCCCCACCCCGGTGATGACGCGGAGCTCGTTCTGGTGCTTGCTGCACCCTCCAACCAGCTCGTGGTGGGTCGGCGAAGCCTGAAGAGAGGCTGGACTCTGGACCTCTCGGATGAGGAGGACATCGATGCTGTGTGATTTAAGACGTCCCTCCAGCCAGCCATCATCAGGAGGGTCCCCCTCCATGAGCCTGGTCCTGCTCAAGGGTTCTTCCTGTTAAAGGGGAGTTACTGTTGCTTCTCTGGGGTTAGGCCCTGGGATTCTGGAAAGCGCCTTGAAACTATTTTTGGTTGTAAAAAACGCTACATAAATAAAGACTGATTGATGGATTGATTGATTTTTTTTTTCTTTTGGTGTGTAACCTTGTCCAATTCACATGACCCCTTGTGGTCCCTCACATCATTGCACCCCTGCAGGCCAGGGCTTCGGTCGGGGAAACTCCCAAATCGCTCCTCTCACCCCTCGGAGGGAGGCGTTAGCGCTCGGAGACACGCGGGCAGGGACGGAGACGCCGTCCAGATAATGAAAGGAGCCGGCGTTTGATCCGCTCGCCGCCTCGCCATAATTGTTCTTGATTCCTCCTTTGTGTTTCACGCTTGACTCCCCCGCTCATATCAGAGCGCACGTATGAAGTGCTCATTCCCCCTATCAGTGACAGCAGAGTTGAGTTGAGTGATTAACAAATTAAGGATCTTCTTTGCCTTAATCTGTCTGGAGGCCTTTCTTTTTGGCCTCTGCAGAAACATGCTTGGCAGTGACAGCACCTCTGCTCCCGTCTTTAATTGGATTAGAGAGAGATCGGGATAAATACGCTCAGAGATGGGGCTCTGGGGGGGGGACAGGTGATGAAGTCATCTCAGAACCATCCTTTCAGCTTCTTTCACGGAGTTGTTGAGATGTCTCCGGGATTTCTTTGGCGTGAGGTATCACGGGAGGAAGAGAAAGCCTGCGTGAGGACGTATGGATTAATTTCTGGAAACACGGGGCTGAACAGATTAACGTCACAGCGGGAGCTTTTAGTGGTTTTCTCTGGGCCGCCTTCTTTTCAGTCTTCCGTCTCCATTTTAGCACAGCCTGACAACTTCCATGCGCGGGAATTCTTCTCTTTTTTTAAGAGGAGCGGCTCTATTTTAAGGTTCTGCAGACACGCTGAGGTGTGGTGACCTCGTTTTTGCTGGTTCACAAGGGCTGATTATATGTTGAAGTTATTTTCTAAAATGAAAGATTTTAAAGGAAAATGCGGAGTTAGGTTACACAAACAGAGAATATCTGCCTCTGCTATAACCTCTACAAACTCTGTCCTGTTCTCCCACCAGCTTTCCCGTCCTCTCCTCTCCTCCCGTCCTCTCCTCCCCCTTCCTCTCCTCCTTCATCCTCTCCTTCCCTTCCTCTCCTCCCCTTCCTCTCCTCCCCGTCCTCTCCTCCTTCATCCTCTCCTCCTTCATCCTCTCCTTCCCTTCCCTTCCTCTCCTCCCCTTCCTCTCCTCCCCTGTCCTCACCTCCTTCATCCTCTCTACCTTCATCCTCTCCTTCATCCTCTCCTTCCCTTCCCTTCCTCTCCTCCCCTGTCCTCTCCTCCAGTTCCTCTCCTCCCCTTCCTCTCCTCCCCTGTCCTCTCCTCCCCTGTCCTCTCCTCCAGTTCCTCTCCTCCCCTTCCTCTCCTCCCCTGTCCTCTCCTCCTTCATCCTCTCCTCCCCTGTCTTCTCCTCCTTCATCCTCTTCTCCTTCATCCTCTCCTTCCCTTCCTCTCCTCCCCTTCCTCTCCTCCCCTGTCCTCTCCTCCTTCATCCTCTCCTCCCCTGTCCTCTCCTCCTTCATCCTCTCCTCCCCTGTCCTCACCTCCTTCATCCTCTTCTCCTTCATCCTCTCCTCCAGTTCCTCTCCTCCCCTTCCTCTCCTCCCCTGTCCTCTCCTCCTTCATCCTCTCCTCCCCTGTCTTCTCCTCCTTCATCCTCTTCTCCTTCATCCTCTCCTTCCCTTCCTCTCCTCCCCTTCCTCTCCTCCCCTGTCCTCTCCTCCTTCATCCTCTCCTCCCCTGTCCTCTCCTCCTTCATCCTCTCCTCCTTCATCCTCTTCTCCTTCATCCTCTCCTTCCCTTCCTCTCTTCCCCTTCCTCTCCTCCCCTGTCCTCTCCTCCTTCATCCTCTCCCCCCGTTGTCTCCTTCCCTGTCGTCTCCTCCTTCATCCTCTCCTCCCCTGTCCTCTCCCCCGTCCTCTCCTCTCCCGTCCTCTCCCCTTGTCCTCTCCTCCCCCGTCCTCTCCTCCCGTCCCTCCCAGATCTGTGTTTTATTTACTGGGCTGTCATGCAGTCTTCATGCTGGCAGCTTTGTCCATCAAAAGGCACCTGCTCCTGGTGACTGTTTGCTCTCCTTCCTGTCCAGATGAGTGTCAGCGCTCTTTTATAGTCTCATCTTTCACTCTCGCTCTCCTCCACTCTGCTAACATGTCTTCCAGGCCGACAGACCTTCTGTGCAAGCATCAGGTCAGCCCGGCGTCCCGAGGCCTCGACGCTCTCTGTCTTATCCTTCTTTTTATCGTATTTTTTGCAGCGCTGCTTGGTTGGAACTTCTTGCCGAAGGTTATTTCTAAATGTAGGACGGTTGATTGACACCCTGCTTGTTACAACAATCACCTCACTCCCTCCCGTGTTTGTCGGATGCTAACTCTTTGCCAGGCCTCTCATCCAGATGCGTGGTGCGCCCTTTAGAGCCGTTGTGCGCCGAACAAATGTTTCCTATTGGCTTCGTCAGATGACGTGCGAAAGCCTACAAATGAAAATAGTTACCTTGTTTAAGTGGAGACACAGAAATCCTAAGTTTTGGTGACAAGCAAAGCACATACAGTTCCTGAGACAGCCTGATACTGATGCAGATGTTCCTGCTGGGGGTACAGTTGCTCTTTGTAGTGTGTGTGCGTGTGTGTGTGTGTGTGTGTCTGTGTGTGTGATAGCCCAGAGAGGCTGATTGTATCGACACAGTGTGGGTTTATTCTCTGTAATGCATGCAGATGCTAAAGTTAAAAAAAAAAACTACAGAAACAGAAGAAGTCCATAAACCCCGATGTTCATTTTCTACTCGAGGAACTTTTGTCATTTCCCAGGAATTCAAAACTTCATTTCCACTGAAATTACCTGGGTAGAGAACATTCCCTCAATCCCAAACCTCATAGATAAAACTGAGATTTGTTGGCTATGCATGGATTTGTCTTTGCGTGTTTGGAGAGCTCAGGGAATCCGGGTTAACTTGCGTGCCTTCGAACGGGTCAGGAACCACGACTGGAACCAAGAGAACAGCAAGAGCGCGGCCACTGATGTGAAAGCAAAGCCTTTCGATTAGTTGTTGCTTCACATGTCAGACCGGAGGGCTCCTGAACACGCTGACGGGGGCTGATTGTTGAGCGCCGTCCCTTTACAGCTTAATGATGGTCCCGCAGCAGCCTGTCCCCCGGGGGGGGGGGGACACTTTTGTGTGAAGAAGGAAGTCCACGAGCCTTGCTGTCGCTTAAGTTGGCAGCGAATAATCGGCCCAACCTTGTCTCCTCCAGCGTGAAATGCAGCCCTCTGCCCCCCCCACCCCCCCACCCCCCCGTGTTCAACCACCAGCCCCGGTTCAGAGTGCCCCGGGCGCTCAGGAGCAAGACAGCAAAGACCAATTGTTGTGTTCAGGGTTCATCTTGATGATGTTTTTCCCAGCCTGTCACTGGAATTTTTGCACTTTCTCAACGTCAGGAGAAAACTTGTTCTTTCTTGTCCCAAGAGAGAACTTTTGCTTCATTCCAACACTCTGGAGTCCAACAGAAGACCCATCACCCATATCAGCAGACATTTTCTATTTCAGACTGGTTCTAATGAAAGATTGAATATATTTTTATTAAGTATGAAACCCATCTGATATGTTTTGTTGTGTGGGTGAATGTCTGCACACTGTCGTGACTTTATTACGTGTTTCCCAGGTTTATTGTGCACTGATGTCTTTTTTATATATATATATATATATATATATATATATATATATATATATATATATATATATATATATATATATATATATATATATATATATATATGTATATTTAGTTTCCAATAAAACATGATTAATTCAAGGAAAATAACACAATGTAGAAGGGCTGTTTGTCTAATCTTTGTTGTAATTTTCTGAAATGTGTATTTGCTACATTTGCCACTAAGCTTTTAGGTTAGTACAGATTCTATTAATCTAAATGTGTTTTTTAAATATAAACGGAGATAAAAGTGAGCAAACCCAGCAGTTCCACACAGACAAGTTGAATCTGTAACGTCAGGATTTTATTTCCCTGTCCCATATTTGTCTTCAGTCATCGTGAGGATAAATGAGATGTATTTATCTGTAGAATTAAGCCGGAGAATTCCTTCTTCTCGGCTCCTTAGTGGATTTACCTAAGCAGTCACACTTGAGTTCACACACAGAAAAACCTCCTCACTCAACGTGACAAGCTTGCCCGTCTGAATTTATTCTGATGACCAGGAGGATCTAACGCATGTGACAAAGTCCTCAGACAGTCTCTGCCGTCGGTCGGGGGACCTCGCCTCCTCCGCCTGGCCATCACAGCTCTTGACAGCTGCCATTTTCGGTGCCGCGCTCCGGCTTCGTAGCCGGCCGACTGCCAGGCCCCCATCGACTTTGGCTCTCTCGCCGCCTTTTCCAGCTCAGGTTTCCAGAACTCAGAGGTGAGGTGACGGAGGGAGTCGCCAAATATTAGCGACGGGGGTCTGAGGGCCAGCGGGCCTCCACCTGACCCCGAGTGACCCAGAAATGTAAAACGAAACAGGAATTTTGGAAACGAGGCCGAGACACTGCAAGTGAATCCAGAACGGAAATGGAATAGATTCCTGCACCTGTATTCCAATGTAGGTCTGATTAAAGGGAGAGTCCAAGTAGCTCCCGCCAAGAATGAACTTGAACTCTTGAACTCTTTGCGAATTCAAAGTGACTCAACAGAAGTCCTATAGAAAAGAACAAAACTACCATACAGAACCGATTAGACAGTGATCGGACGTCAACAAACATCTGTAGCTTTTGGCTCCGACTGGTGCCAACCATTGTGTTTGAACTCTGCCCAGATGGTTTATTTAGTATTTCCTTCAGATCTTTTCAATCATATCATCATCAGGATGTGGTCTGACAATTTGTCATAAACTTGCAGAGTCTCGCATATACAAGTTTAAAGCTGCATGTGGAAAATGTTATTGATTATCAAAGTGAATGGGACCATTCTTTAGTCTTTATGCTTTGATGTTTCCTTCCAGGCAGCATGCTCTGTTCAAGTCAGATGGGACAAGTTTCCATCTGATTCAGATTGACCTTGTATGCGGCAGTTAGAAAAGGACATCACATATGGCTTCTGTTCTTCGTTGCTAATGTGCAGCTGTTTAAAATGTCCCTCTTCTCCCTTTCATTTTGAATATGAGCACGTAAATGTTTCTGAAGAGACAATGTTATGAGCAAGGATACACGTTTATGGAGCAACTAAAGCAGCATACTGAGGAGTTCGGTATGACATAATAAAGTTTGGAACAGTGTGTGACAGCACGGATTTCCTGGTCTTCCACTACTGTGTCAGCTATATGGAGCCTGACATCTAAGAAAACAAGACAGACCTCTTCAACAATGAAGATGAAGACAGGTCTTTCTGGGTTTATTTCACTCTGAGGAACATATAGTTCAGGATTTGCACTTCTTTTTCACATCCTTGGGATAATGATCTGGATTTTTTTTAATCTTGTGACCATAAAATACTGTGAATTGATAAATTGATAACACGGATCAGGGTAATCATTTCCATTGAGTGAAGGAAATGGCAGAGATAGTTGATTTCTCAGAAGTGTAATCAATAGATGTTCCAGAAAACACATGTTGCAGACTCATGCATGAATAATCATACTGGCCACACCAAACACAAACATCCATCAGCTTGTGTAAGCAGAACATGACATGAAGAACACAATAAAATAATCTTCTCACCCTCAGTTTGTTAGGAGTGGTGAAACAGGAAACGATTATTGTTTGATCGGGAAGACCTTAATGCTGGTCGGTCCAAACTTTGCATCTGTTTTGTGTTTACCGTCACAAATGCCAGGTATTTCATGTTGACATGGAACAAGCATGATGGCATGACCCGTGCAGCATAACTGAAACACTGCTAATCACATCAGCGTGCTGTACGACCATCCAACCACAGCGAAATGTCCGTTGGTTTACCTGGAGCTGTCTGCAGACACCAGGGGCCAAACTAGCTCCAGGAACTCTGCAAGGGCCAGTGAGATGGTTTATAAAGGCTGATTAAGAATAAAGTATTTTCAAAGTCAAAGTCTCTGAATGTGTTCAGAGGCTGGAGTTGTCTTTGGCTCAAACAAATGACATGAGATGATTCTGTGGTACTCTGCTGGTAGGTAGAACCTCTTCAGAGGGTCAGAGCAGCATGTACCCGGAGATGACAGGAGTGTGTATCCAAGCGTATCCAAGCGAGGGAACGGGGGTCTACTGGGAAGCCACGAAGACCAACACAGTGAAAGCCCATTTTTAAAGTTTGACACTGTCAGATACATCCCGTTGAGCGGGCAGATGTATCTTCTGCTATAGACTTCCAGACCATTCCTCCAGTGTCCACGCAACCGCCAGCTAACAAGCTCCATTTCAGCCCGCGGTCACATCTCTGTAATGTTCGGCAGAGAGCCGCACCGTCTCCCTGCTCATGTGATCCCGTTAAGGACAGCACCGTTTTTACTCCATCTCCCACCACTGTGTGAACTTTTAATGCGATTACTGGCCACATCGGATGACATGAGCTCAGGCCGCGGCGTCCGTTTTCCCAAAGGGAACATAAGAGATTTGGATGGAGGGTGGGCGATAACCCTGCTCATCCCTCCTGGCCATCACTCCAGCCTCCTTCTCTGGTCAGCCTCTACTTTCCAAAGGGTCACGAGTCTAATCTTAAAGGACTGTGACAGTAATGAGTGCTGGGGATGTGCTGTCCGGGATTAAATGGGCGCAGTTACAATACCAGTAAACCCAGGCCAATCTCAGCAATATTTAGCAGGACGTTGAGCCGCAGCGGCTGAGCCCCGAGTCATGTTAGCTTAACACCCAGCGTCACTCAAGCACAAAAGGGAGGGGAGGTGTGTGTGCATGTGTGGGCGATTAGACCCGAGCCCGGACCAACCACTGAATGTCTTGCATACTTGGCTTGGCGATGACACATTTGTTGCTTCGGAACTCTTTTGCTCCAACTTCCTCGGGCAGTTTGAGCGGATTTGCCTGGACGCCCCTTCGGCCTTCTGAACTCCGGCGAGAGGCTCATCCATCACCCCCGCAATTACAGCAGATTGCTTCATTTGCACCTGGAATTTGGAAGCCTCTTGCGCCTGTGGCGGGCTCCCTGTCTGAATTGTCCCTATTCTGGCTGGATTTCTTGTCAAACAATCAGGATTGGAATGCAGAGGTGTTCCATTGCGCTCATTTGCACATTCCCTTTCACGTGAAGCCAAGAATATGAGACCAATTAAGACAACGTGCAGGGTCCATCCTGTCTCCTGGCAGGAGCCCTGAGAACAAGTTTCTTTGGTTCAATAAACCTCACCCCGATCCCAAAACCACATAAGACAAAGGCCGGTGGCTCGGAAGGCGAGCCAGGCTCAAAGGACGATGGGAAGAGATCAGAGTGGGAATTAGGGGGAGCGGGTTCCCTCGGGAGCAGAGGAGATGTTGATGTTGGTGATTATGAGACAAATCTGCTCTGATACCCCCCCCCTTTTGCAATTCGGGGGACAATGCAGCCCGCTCGGCCCCCGACGTGGAAAAAAAAAAAAAAAACGAGGTCGATGAAAGCGGAGTGCGTGACCCCTGAACCAGCATGGGGAAAACGGCGCCGGGGGGCGAGGCGGCGCTTCGTTAAACCAGGAGCCGCTCATCAGCTGTCGGTCCTTTGCTCGACTTAATGTCTGTTGGAAGAGGAAGCTTCAAAGTGATTACGGCCCGGCGTGGTCATCCATGTCATCGGGGTCAGAAGCTAAAGGACCCCCGGTGACTGCCATCAAGTCCCAAGATGCCCCCCCCCTTAGCTGTGGATGAGGCATCACAACCAGAAGGACTTATTTTCTCTTTTGATTAATGCCACCATGCAAACCCAGCGAGCCATATGGTGCTGAAACAATACCGAGGACGTGGAGGACACGCTGCCTGGAAGCTCATTTCAGCCGGTAGAACTTTTGGCAAATCAATTATTTTATATCTATCAAAGGAAGTCTATTGTTTTTTTAACGGCGTTTTGCAGTTTTAAACTCATTTAAAATGTTGGAAATAATACATGCGATTTGACTTTAATAAAATCTTTTAATTTGCCTCGCCAGCTGTGGCGCCGAATCATATTTAAATGAACGTTTATACCTCGCAGGACAGGTTTTGAAGAATGCTCAGTGGGGCGTTTCGATTCTTGTTCTCGTTGCTTTATTGTCAGCACCCCCCACACGCAGAAACACACACACACACACACACACACCTCTGTGTGTCTTTTCTGTTTCTGCGTGTCTTTCTGCCTTTCACATGAAACTTTGATGCACTTATGGAGCGAGAAGCCGTCCCTGCGCAGGGACTGCGAGAGGGCCCGCGCTCCCCCAAACATCCTCAAACGCCCTTCACTCAGCAGCTGTGTCCCACTGTTTGCTTTAAAGGGAGGCCTCGCCGCCGCCACACGCCACGCTCGGCTGGCCCACGGCGTCCCGCCAGGGTATGGTCGTGTGTTTGCTTTTAGCTCCGCGGCTCTGTTCTCCCGGGCTGATTCGGAGGTGGGGGGGGGAGCGGTGTTGACAGCCTCTCCTCACGGTAGTCCCCATCAGTTGTCATCTGCATCTCATCCTCTCTTTGTGTCGAAATTTCCTTCAAATTTTCAGCTTTCCTGTGACTTCCCGCTCCAGCCAGCCGCCGCGTGTCTGCGTGGTGGTGGGGGGGGGACGAGCCCTGCGGGCAGAGGAACCTGGAACGTCGGGCCTCTCCCCGGCAGCCCGGCTCGCCCTGGCAGCTCGTCTGAGGTTGAGGTGACACAGGTTTGGAAAAGGCCCTTCCAACAGCTCCTCCCACTCCTCTGGGACGGTGGAAACCTTTATGCCGCATTACTTCTGGACCCACAGATGCTACAGAAGGGAAAGTTGGAGCGTGCAGCCCCCGTTTGAACATCCCGAGAGCAGAAAACGTTTTTGCGAGTCGGGGGGGGGTGCAAAATCGTGTTCTATGGCTGGACGGTCTTCAGCATGCGGACAGGAATGGCATCGCCTTTGAACCCCGGTCCCAAAATAATCACCGTTGGAGGGGGAGCCAGGACGAGCGCTGCTCCAGAGAACTGAGCGACAAAAGAGACAAAAGGATCCACATCAGAAAAACAAATAGTCATCAAAAGAAAGCCGGGTCAGGGATCTGGACGCTCTGCGTCTGCGTGGGGGATGTGTTTTATGTTCAGATCAGCAGAGGTGGAGACGGGGGCCCACCCTGGCTGAGCCCACGACCAGCAGACATCTTTAAGGAAACATCTGCTGGTGCGGCAGAAGGAGACGGAGCCCAGGTCCGAGAGAGGGGCGCCGGTCGGGTCGGGAATCTGAAGACGCAATCTGCAGGAATGAGGGCTCATATCTGCCGTCAATCAAACATGAACGTCCGCCCTCAGACCCAAAGGTCTCCTCTTCTCCTCTCTTCTCTCCCCCTCCATCCATCCATCCCTCCCTCCCCCCTCGCCACCCCCTCCCTCTGTTCAGGGCTTGCTGTGTTTTTGGCAGTTACCACTGACCATCATAAATGTCATTGCCAGTTTTTGTGAAAACTGGCACATATGGCAGCTGAAGGGCCATATGCCATACAGAATATTTTTTGGCCAATTCCCCCATTTGTATAATCGCTGGATCCGTTATAAAAGCAGCTCATTATTAATTCATTCCTTCCCGTTTTTGCCCCCCCCACATTCATTCCAGTTTGCATTTTTTCCCTCCACTTTTTCCTCTGTCTTTTTTTTTTTTTAATCCGTCCACCACACGGTTATTTAACATGCATCGCGGGGACTAAAGAGTGTGGTTAATTTAAAGCTAAATGGGGGATTATCACCATCACGGAGACCATTAGTGGTGTTTATATTTAACAGCACTGCGCCACAAATTAGGAATTGAATGATTTTAGATGATAGATAGATAGATAGATAGATAGATAGATAGATAGATAGAAAGATAGATAGATAGATAGATAGATAGATAGATAGATAGATAGATAGATAGATAGATAGGTAGATAGATAGATAGAGATAGATAGTACATTTACTCTGTCTCCCAGTCCATGTTTGCTCTTCGTCCCACTGTAGCCAGTCCATTTAGGCTGTCTCTTCCAGTTTAACTGGCACATTCATCCTTTCTGCCTCACTCTAACCAGTCTATTAAGCCCCATTCCCCCACTATAACCAGTCTATGTAGGCTGTCTTTTCCAGTTTAACCACTTCATTAATCCGTTCACCCAATGCAGCCAGTCCATTTTGGCTATCTGTCCCAGTTTAACCATTCCATGATGGGTTTAGTCAGTGACGCTGCATCACGGTGGTTTGACTTTTCCTGAAGTCGTCCTACAATGGCGTTCCTGGGAATTGTCCGGAGGCAAGTCTCTCTGTCTTCTTTGGCGCTCCTCACACTTGCAGCCGACGTCTTCCCTCTCCTCTCCTGCCCTCCATCGGAAAGACGCCATCTCGTCAGATTTCTCCTCTTCATCTGCAGCTGATCTGAGCTATGCGCAAATGTCTGCTCTCCGTGCACGTCTGGTCCAGACGCTCTGACAGAGACGCGCTGGTCCGGGAACCAAAGATAATAAACGCTACATAATATAGATTTGGATAAAACATGATAAAACACAATGTGAATGAACAAAGACTCTTAAAGTCAAACCATGGTGTTTACACACACTCACCATTGTGCCCAAAAGTGTGTGTGTGTGAGATATTTTAAAAGAAAACTTATTCCCATCCTCAGATTTATTAAACAGCTTTGCTGCAAATAAGAACTGCCAACATCCTCAAAGCTGACAACTTTGATGATGTCTGGGTGAAGAAATGTGTTTTCCTCCAATGAGTGTATACATGAAAGATCAATGCATTAATCTCCCCGGCTTCCTTTTTTCTTTCTTTTGTCTTTCACAAAGCAGGAAACATGTCTAATATTTGATGAGATGTGTTGACAGTGCCCAGAAATCAAGCTGGGAAAAGCTTTTGCTGACTTTCTTCATTTTGTCGGCAAAATGAAGAAAGACTTTTTTCACTGTGAGGAAAAGATCAAAGAAAAAGTTGAATTCAAACTTGTTGTTTTTTGGGGGTTTTTTTTGGGGGGGGTCCTCATTAATATTCAGACAGGCCTGTTGGTTTGTGATGAAAAAAAAATAATAATGGATCCTGCCAGAACATGGAGAGGCACTTATGCACAAGATCCTTCGCACAAGATGTTTTGTGATGAAAGTAAATGAATCGTGTTGGAGGCAGCGGGGTGCGTTTGTCACGCAGGACTAACTGAACTGGTAATTACACCTGATGGGAACGTCAGCTGGTTAATGCCCGAAAAGGTTGTCGACTGTTTATGATGTCAGCGCAGGTTTTCATCTTTTACCGATTGTGTCTGCTGCGCTTCCATTTCACAGATGTGTCTCACGCTATGAGAAAGAGCTGTTTGGCATGCCACAAGAGCACGTATATATTTTTTATCCTTCTCTAAATACACAGCAATAAATACTTTTAGCATCCAGAGGCTAAATCTGATGCTACAAAAAGCCCCGCCTACATGTTTGATTTTTGCTGCTTTGATGTGTCACCATTAAACTGCTGAAACAATTCCGCAATTTAAACGTGCACGGGGAAAAATCAAAAGCAAGCAGAAGCATTAAAATCAAAATAAAATTCTGCCTTTTTCCAACAGATGCTCCCTAATGAGCTTGTTTTTTTTTTTTTAATTTTCATAGTTTTGGAACTTCTGGTTAATTATTTACCGCCGCAAATCTGAATCAGGGAGACGCAGAGGAAAAACTGTTAATTTGGCTTTGAATAAACACAAGCAGAAAAAAAACCAAACAAAAAAAAAACAGTCAGACACATACACACACACACACACACACACACACACAGGACCGACAGGAGCGCCAAATCTTGAAAAGATCAAAGAACAAAAGGCTATTTCAATGAAAAATCCACATTTCTGTCCAACACACAGCTGAAATTAGCTCCATATAAAGTCTCAAATTTCTGCTGTTTTCAGAAGCGCTCTGAATTTGCCCAGTGTGACGCATTGACTTGCTTGTGATCAGACATCAAAAAGGACACGATCAGTCGGATAGAATCCACAAAGTTTGACTCACAAATTATTTCACACTTAGCTGTTCTAGAAGCAAGTGAAATAAGGATCACAGGAATCCACATACAAACGCGACATTTAAAGTGATTTTTTCAACCTTCAGATATAAATGTGATTCAAATTTACTCTGTGTTTTACACCTGTTCAACAAAAATAATAATGAATTAAATCCAAAATGCAGAAATCCTTAAATAAACTCTAACAATGAGTAATGAAAAATGATTAATTTAATGAATTTAATGCAAATCATTCAGTCATTTTTTTCTTGGCAAAAACAAAACACTTTCATAAATTATGGCTCAAGTGAAAAATTCAGCATTGGTAAAAGATGCTCCTCAGTGATTTTTAATTTTAAGCTGACTAAAATACCCCAGTAGTTGAATCATAAAATGTTTTTTTTTTTTTTTAAATCAATAAAGTGTTTGAATCTGCAAAGTCTTAAGAATCATCTCATCGCAGCTTGTGTTACATGTGAAAATGTTTTCCACCGCATAATCACATTCACTCAGTCACCTCTAAGCCTGTCATCGTTCACGATTTCAAAATAATCGAATGCGAACCAAATCTACCAATAACCAGACACTGTAAAGCCGAACGTGCTGCAAACAAAGTGTAGTTTCATCCGCACCTGACCTGAAGATTTCCCTCGCCTGTCACTCAAAACCAGCATCCTCTCAATGCAGATTATACACTGGCGCCCCCTAAATGAGCCCGGACACAGTACACGCATGCGGCTGCGGCGGCAGCGGCGGCGGCGGCGGCCTGGAGAGGCGGCGGAGCCGGCGCGCACCGCCGCTGTGGCGCAGCGGTGGAGCGAGTCTGCTGAAAGTACAGCAAAGACGGCAGGAAGGGAGACGAGGCGGAGTGAAACGATTTGTCTCCGTGATTATTATCGATATTCTGATTATAACTATAATGACGCATTTGACTTTTTCCCCCACCACCTGACTCTTTATTCCGGTACAAGCACCAAACAATTGTGATTAAAATTACAATAATAATGGGAGGGGGGTTGGGGAGGGTGGGGGGGGGGGGGGTCCTCATCCGTCTGCTCGTCCATAAATCGCATCAAATGACAGTCGGCCAGTGAAGAGTTAAAGGGAGGAGACGGAGAGTGACACGCCTCATTGGGTAGATTATGTGCCGCAAACAAAAAGTGTGTGTCGATGTGCCAGTCAGCCAGAGCATCGGGCCCCATCTGCGCGCCTCTCTCTCTCTCTCTCTCTCTCTCCCTCTCTCTCCCTCTCTGTTCTCTCCATCCCCTCTCTCTCTCCCCCTGTCTGTCTCTTTTATCGGCTCTCTCTCTACCCCGCCTGGTCACTTCCAGAGAGTATCCGCAGCTGCACTGTCACTTTCACCGGGGGGAGAGATGCGCTGACAGCACGGAGCAGACCGCAGGGGCGCATCACCGTCTCCATCACCGTCACCCCCCCCTCCCCCTGTTTGTTTTCGGGGCTTGTGATTTCCTCTTGGTGCAAACGGGTTTCTTCTCCTTTTTTTCCTTTTTTTTTTTTTTTTTGATCCACAACGACGCCCGCAACTGAATTTGTGGATTATTGCCCCCCCTCCCTCTCTCCCTCTCGCATCCGCGGAGAAAAAAAAAAGGTAAGCCTGAAGTGAAAGCTGTGTTTTTGGGGTTTGGTTTTCGGATTAGAGGATAGTTTTGTTTTTTTTTTTTTTTTTTTTTTTCCTTCTGAGAGGAGGGCGAAGGATTCACGGTTCGGGTTTGCGCGCACATCCTGGAGACGACGCAAAGGGGCAGCGCGGATGAGGTGCGGACAGAAGGCGGCATTGAGCCCCGGTGCTGATTTAGGAGCTCTCTGCCCTTCGCTGATACGGCAGATGGGTGTTAAAACAGCCCCCGACGCGGCTCACCCTCCACCCCGCCCGCAGCGGCTCTAATCGGGAGGCAGGCTGGTTTCCTCCAGTTTTGTGGATGCGCGGGTCACATCCCGTCCCCCCTTTTTTGTTGTTCTGGCCGGAGCTTGAACGGGGACCACGCGTCACGGTTCCTCGTAGATTTTAATCTATCCACATCCCGCGGGTTGCTCAGTCGCAATCCTGCGAATAAAACGAGGTTTCCGGGGGAAATATCGGCCTGCAGCCACGTCGGGAGAGGTCCTCCACATGCACGATGCGCGAATCCGTCCCCGAAGAGCCGATGTGTTCCGACGAAGTTGTAGATGCAGAAAAACTGTTAAATAATCCAGACGAGGGGGCCTGAGGTTGGCGTTCAGTTTTAAGGGCTTTAAGCGACAAATAGACTATCATCACAAAACAACAGACACTTTATTTTAGGGGGGGTTATAGTTCATCTTTTCCCCGCGTGTCATTGCTGTCACAAATATGTGGTTACTTCCGGGTGGGGGACCCCAAATCATTTAATTTTCGTAATAATTTTCACCTCGAAGTTTGAGTGAGAGGTTAAAAATTAAAAAAAAAAAAAAAAAACAGGCTCTAATTATTCGCCCCAAAAAAAAAAAAAAAAATCAACAATGATCTGTTCTGTAAAAATAATTATTTCTGCTGTTAGTGAACGCCAATTGCGCCAGACCCGCGGATCTGAGAGCCTCTAATTCCTCCTTTTTGTGTCACTCGAGTGTCCATTTTCCCTAATTTATGTCCGGGCCGTCGCGCGTCAGGTGCAGCTTTGCGCGCCGCCTCCCCGTCGTTGCCTCTTTAACGGCGTGCGGGAGGAGAGGAGGGAGTGAAAGAGGCGCACATTCAGAGGTTAGAAAAGGGGAGAAAAGAAATAATTAACCGGTCCTGCTGCTTTAATTACAGTCTCAGAGGGGAACGTGGCGGATTATGGTAATGAGGCGGCATACGGTGCCGCTTGTAGAGAGGAGAGGAAGGCTGGCTGACGTGAAATCACTGACTTTGACAGTCCACTTGAAACCCATTGGACATGCTCTCTCCACTGGACACGCACGCACCCCCCCCCAAGAGAGCTTTTATTATGGACACCGAGCTGAGGTTGTAAAATGTTGACGAGGATGCAACAACTTGACCCGCAGCAGAAAACTGCTGCTAAAAAAAATGTAGAAATACAATTATTAATACACACAAAAATAATGAAAGATAACCAAAATAATTTGGACTTTTTGACTTTTTGTATGTTTGAGATATTAATTAATTGGAAAGCCTGTTAAAAAAAAAAAGGCCCCAAATGGTGCCATCGACAGCTGGTTTGTCCAATCTGCCTCGGATTTATTTGCAGGGGGAATTCACAGAAATTTAAAGACTTTTAAAGGGATTTATTTCCTATTTTCATCGGGGGGGTTGTAAGAAAGCGGAGCACGGAGCCGCCGCGCTGCGGCCGAGCCCTGACGGACTCTCCTGTCCCCGCAGTGTGAAATGGAGGAGTCCGGCTCGCAGAAGTTGGTGTGGGATGGAGACGCCAAAGCCGTCCAGCAGTGTCTCACGGACATTTTTACGAGCGTCTACACCACGTGTGACATCCCGGAGAACGCCATCTTCGGGCCCTGCGTGCTGAGCCACACGTCGCTGTACGACAGCATCGCCTTCATCGCGCTCAAGTCCACCGACAAGCGCACGGCGCCCTACATCTTCAGGGTAAGAGCCCGCATCTTCGGCCCTTTTGCGTTTATTTCGAGTGCTCCCTCGCGTTTCGCTTTTCAAAAGTCACGGATCAGGATCATTTTCTAGATGTTCATGTTCAAGAAATGTGCAAATTAGGAGACTTGGATGTGAAATGAAAAGGAATTAAATAGGTATTAAATTGTTGCAGACGCAAAACAAATGCTATTTTTTTTTTAAATCCCATTTTCTTTTTAAAAAAGCAATTTTCTTCTTACCAAATCCTTTTTTGTTAGCAAAAACAATATATTTTCCTTGTTTTTTTTATTATCAACTGTCTTCTTTCCAATTGTAATTTTTTTTAATTGATTAAATATCTGATTCAAAGCAATTTAAGGATTTTTACAATAAAGAATTTTCCTTGCTTTGCGTGTGTTTTGGTTGTTGGTGTCTCTAACGGTTCTGGCCCCGTCACAGGTGGACACCTCAGCGGCCAACAGCACCTCGGAGGGTCTGATGTGGCTGCGGCTGGTCCAGTCGGCCCGGGACAAGGAGGAGCAGAACCTGGAGGCCTACGTGAAGAACGGCCAGCTCTTCTACCGCTCGCTGCGCAGGATCGAGAAGGACGAGGAGCTGCTGGTGTGGTACGGCAAAGACCTCATCGACCTGCTGCTGCTCAGCTCCTGCCGAGCTCCCGTCAAGAGCAAAGGTGAACACCGGACCCTTGTCCTCCAGGGACGTGAAGAACGAAGGGGCGGGACGGTCCGTTCATCCCGACTGACCCGCTCTTCTCCTTCCAGGTTCATCTCACCACTCCTGTCCAGACTGCAGCCAGCGGTTCCAGTTTGAGTTCCCCTTCCTGGCCCACCTCCGGTTCCGTTGCACCAAGAGACTGCAAAACCTGGCGGGCCCTGAGGAGGAGCCCGGCAAGGACGGCGGTGCCGAGCGACCCAACACGACCCCGAGCAGGACCAGCCCCAAGCTGGGCCGCTCGGAGGGCTTCGGCGGCCCTCAGGACACGAACAAACCCTCCACGGACTTTCACAACCTGGCCCGGGACCTGGAGAACAGCCGCACCAGCCCGCCCAGCGACAAGGAGGCCGAGATCTGCAGCGAGAGCTCGGGGAAGAGGAAGTTCTCGGAGATGGAGGACAGGCCACCGCACCCGCATCCCAAGTCCAAAGATGAGCTGGCCACGTCCGCGCAGAACTACAGAGGCGCCTACGGCCTGGAGGAGAACCACAGGTCCTTCTCGCCCGCCGGCTCCACGCAGCTGGGCGAAGGCAAACGCAGCGCCTTCACCGAGGTGAAGAAGTCGCCCCAGAACCTGAAGAAAAGCCTCCAGAGCTCCAACGCCGAGAACAAAGACGGCGGACGCCCCAGCAGCAACGCGGTGGAGAAGCACCTGAACATCAGGCAGGTGCTGTCGGAGACGCAGCCGCCCCAAATCTCCACCCTGGGCAGCGCCTTCACCTCCGTGAGCCAGCAGGGCGACGGCGGCGGCGGAGGCGGCGGCGGTGAGCGGAAGAGCGCCTTCAGCCAGCCGTCCCGCTCCTCCTTCTCCCAGATCTCGCCGCTGGTGATGCCTCCCAAGCTGCTGGACTGCCACCCGGCGGTGGGCGACACCATCTCCTCCAGCCGCCTCTACCAGGCCGACCACCTCGCCGCCAAGCTCCAGGGGGCGGAGCTGGGGGCCAACTGCCCCGTGCCGGGCGCCATGGCCAAGCAGAACCCCTTCGTGTACGCCACCGCCTTCTGGCCCAAGAACTCGGGGCCCATCCAGCTCCAGATGCCCTCGGCGCTCACGCTGCTGCCGCCGTCCTTCACCTCTCTGTGCCTGCCCGCCCAGAACTGGTGCGCCAAATGCAACGCCTCCTTCCGCATGACCTCGGACTTGGTTTACCACATGCGGTCCCACCACAAAAAGGAGTACGCCATGGAGCCCCTGGTCAAGCGGCGGCGCGAGGAGAAACTCAAATGCCCCATTTGTAACGAGTCCTTCCGGGAGAGGCATCACCTGTCACGTCACATGACCTCCCATAACTGACTGGCAGCGAGCGGCCGCGCGTGGATTTAAGTCGTACGTGGAGATAAATCGTAAAGATAGACCACCACCACCACCACCACCCCCACCCCCCCACCCCCCCAACGCCACCTTGCACTTGTTTTCACTTTGATAACTTTTGTTCTTTTTTTATTTTTGCTCTCCTGTACAAAATGTCCTGTTTTGGGTGTATGCAAATAAGTTTTGACTCCAAAATGAATCTATTTATGAAACACTTAACATAAGGGAAGATTTGAATATGTGTAAATGTACAGTAAGTTGTATTTTATATCCTATAAATACAAATGTAGTCACTCGTCATAATTTGAATCTGTTTTTTTCATGCTCATGGACACAAACTGGGATTATTGTCAGACTATGATTAAGAGTGCATGTAATATGAGATGATATTGATTTAAGATGCAGTCTATTGTAAATGATTCGTTTCATTTGAAAAACAAAGTGTCATATTTTGTGTCAGTGGGGAATAGTTTCTGTGTTTATTCCTTTTGCGAAATTTACTACTCGATAGTTTATCTAATCATGTTGAATGCATTGACAATAAAATAGCTTTATTTTCAACCGAGTTCTTCCTGTTTTTGATTGAATCTTTCAAAAAAAAATATATATATATAACTAAAAGGTTTCTGGACTCATCTGCTCTCAATTTGAATATACTGATACAAAATGAAATTTTGATAGATATGTATTAATTAGGCTTCGTTTTAATTGTACAAAACCCTTAAAATGACTCGTTAATTCCTTATTTTAAATCAGTGTGAACACCATCAAAAATATTTATTTTACTATGTATTATTTAAATTAATTATTATAAGCATTTCAGAATTGGTATTGTTTTAATTTAAAAATCCAAACACAGTGACGCGGATTATCTGATTGTGCTAGTTGGTTCATTTGTTATAAATATTAATTTATTAAACACTAATTTATTCCGAAACCTCGTGCTATTGCTTTTACTGCCGGCGCCCATTAACGAAAATATAACATTTCCCGCGAAACCTCAGTTTTCTGTTCTCATTCAAACGCCGTGAGAATAAAACCCCCTTTTTTAAAAATGTATTTTAATTTTTAAATAAACCTGGGGAAATATTTAAATGATCTTCGTGTTGATGGTTTTTATCACAGCACCAACACATGACCGGACATCTGCATTCAGGATTATAATGAATTTATTGGATTAGCCCCTTTTCTTTTGTTAAAGCTCATCACAACAAAGGGCCGTGTGTGCAAACACGAAATACAGAAATGCTGGGTTTAGTCTTTGACTCTGTGACAGCAAAAACCTGCCGCAAATAAAACAAAAACCAAAAAACGTAAATATTAGAAATAAATATCGTGAATTTGTGCGTTACGTTGAGTTAATGAATACATACCGACGTGATTACAAATTAATCGTTTTTGCCTGTATTGATTCATCAAAGATAAAGCGTCTTTTGATATGCAGTTACAGACCATAATATAACATTTCTATTGTTTAAAAAAAGAGTCTAACGAGAAATCTGGAACGGGAAATATAAATGAACAAATACTGCCATCTAGCGGCCAAACGAAACACCCACGAAACAGAGACGCGTTGATCGAGAAGATGTCTCTGACTTTAAATATAAATAACGACAAACTCATCGCAATCACTTTCGCAAATTTAACTTTTGACACAAACTTTAAGCTTCATATTTGAGGACGAACAAAGGAACATGAATGTGAGCTCCGATCCAGATGTGCAGTCCAGTCGCTGACAGCTGGTTGAGCTGCCGCGCCGGTACCCTCTGGCGGGGCTGTGCTCGTTGTCGTCGCCTAAATAAGACAACGTCAGACGCCTTATCAGCCAATACGGCCGCCTTTCCGAACCTGCGGGTCCGAGGAAAGGTCAAAGGTCAGGCTGATGTTGCCTTGGACGTCCCGTTTCTTTGGAAAAGTACCGCAGGGGCCCCGGGAGGTCGAGGGAGGCGGCCTCGGCGCGGCGCCTGATGAGTTACGGGCGGCGCGCATGTCTGCATGCTACACCTCATCACACATCAACAAACACCTCCCATGTCAGCAATCCAAGCAGGTCAATCTCGCCACCGCGGCATGTGATCGACGAGGCTGCCGCGATATTCAGAGCCCTCGTGTTTCCCTGCTTATGTCACCGACCCCTTTGTGACCCCCCCCCTTCACCCCCCCCAGATTCAGCACACTTGTCGCTGCATCACTCAGCGCCGAGCGGCGGGGGGACAGTTTATATCTCTGCTAAGCTGGCACTTCCATTTGGCCCCACGTTGTTACATTTCGGGCTTTTAGCTGACGCTGTCATCCGAGGCAGGCGTACGGGGGGGGCAACGGGAGGAGACACTTCCAACCGGCCGACGCTGACAGGATGCGTGATGGCCGCTGGATTCCCGACCCGCGGCCTTTCTGGGCCCGTCATCGCTGATACCTGAGCCGCGTCCAGAAGAGTTACAGTAATCTATTAATACATAAGTGGGTACAAACAAGGCCGCAACCTCCGGGAGGCGTTCGCCATCCCTGAGTGCGGCGGAGGCCCGGTCTCGCTTCTGCCTCCCGCCGAGGAGAGCGTCCAGCTTCGAGCGTCCAGCGTCCAGCTTCGAGCTTCGAGCGTCGAGCGTCGAGCTTCGAGCTTCGAGCGTCGAGCGTCCAGCTTCGAGCTTCGAGCGTCGAGCGTCGAGCGTCGAGCGTCGAGCGTCGAGCTTCGAGCGTCGAGCTTCGAGCGTCGAGCGTCGAGCTTCGAGCGTCGAGCTTCGAGCGTCGAGCTTCGAGCGTCGAGCGTCGAGCGTCGAGCTTCGAGCGTCGAGCGTCGAGCTTCGAGCGTCGAGCGTCGAGCTTCGAGCGTCGAGCTTCGAGCGTCGAGCTTCGAGCGTCGAGCTGGCGTCTGCGGTGCCGTGAAGACGCGTGAGCGCCTCCAAAACCGGCGCTCCTCCCCACCGGCCCACCCCAGGGCGCACGGTGTGGGGTTGACCTTACTGGTTTATACTGGGGGGGGACCAGTGGCCTCCACCGTGCACGCCGTTACCGTCACATAGATCCATCGCTCCAGGCTCCGGGTACCTCCATCACGCTCTGGCCGGACCAACAAGCACAGACGGGCCTGTTTACCTCACTAAGAAAGCTACAGTGGGACGTGAGCCTGCGCCTTTCACGGCAACCTTTTTTTTTAATCGTTCCTGTCGCGTGATGCGCGCGCAGAAGGGAGCGTTTTTGCTGGTGCACGTGGCGGGAAGGAACCGCTCCAAACGCGATCCGCGGACCCCCCCAGGACCGAACCGAAACCCCCCAAAACTGACCCGAGCTCAACCCCTATAAACCCTTATTTTACGCCTGCTTGTCGGGGAGCTCCTCCCCCACAAGGGGAGCCGTCCCTCGCACTATTCCTGAAGCCCTGTGCAGCCGCGGACGGGGACAAATTCACACATCCCGCCCTCTCCCCGATGATCCGCGGACGCCCACGCGCCCCCGACCGGCTCTCCCTCTCCCTCCTACCTGTCTGCAGGGCATGTCTGAGTTTGAGATTCCTCACATCCCGGAGATGACAAGAACTCTGGAGGTTAGCTATTTAGGTTGCACCTGTTTCCTGCCCTCAAACATTTTTCTGCTGCAGAAGACAAGAGAGTCAGTGGCGACCAAATAAGAGCTGACTCTGTTTCCGCTTGTATTTCGACACCCCCAGGGTAGACGCATTTCAAATGCACATATAGTCGAGTTAAAATATATATATACATATATACATATGGAAATGTAAAAAAAATCGAAAGATAAAAGTTTTCTAATGTAAATATGGTTTTAATTGACTAAACAATTAGTAGAGAAGAGTCCAACGTTTCCAACACTGTAAAATCTACGTTTTGAATGCAGAACAAAAGTTTAAAGGAACTATTTTGCCTTTATTTCCTGTGCGGAGCCGAACGGCTGCTGTTGGACATCCCCGATGAAACGAGCGTGTTTCACCCTGCAGGAGGCGACGATGGGAATACGGTCGGATTACTTTGTTGCACATTCCGCCGCCGCGTTTGAAGTCCTTCTCCATAACAGCCCCCCCCCGCCGCCCCCCCCGGCGGACCTCCTGCCCATGCCGGGAGAGTCGGTCCAGCTTTATCGCTGGAGGTGAGGGAGCCGAGGCGGCGGAGGGGGTCGAGGGCTGGCCTCACCGAGCGCCTCACCCCCCCCCTCACCCCCCCTCACCCACCCCCGGGAGACGAAGTCTTGTTTAGTGCACGACAGGCAGCAACGCACAAAGACACACAAGAAGAGCAGTACACACCCATCGACCCAAGCACCAGTCTGATCCAGCAGCTAAGAAATACCGTAGGCTCAACTCACGATCAACTGTGGGGGAATATTTAAGGTTCAATAAAGCTTTTAAATGCTGATAGCCCAACATGCTGCTCCAGTCCCTGGGCCAACACCTCAGCTTGTCGTCTACAATCCCAGCTGAATTCATCTGGGCTTCGCTGTGAGCTCCAGCACACGTTGGGATTTCCCCGTGTCCCGTATCTCACAGGCATGTTTGCGGACATGTGTAATGTTTGGAAGTTCAAGTGTGCGACCGGCCCACTGAAAGGTCCAAATGAAGACGTATGGAGGCCCGGCGGGGCCAGATGCAGAGATGGATAATGGATGAGCGGAGATAAGTGTTGCTCGGTCCGCCTGTTTCCTGTGAGGAAAAACAGAGCAGATTTATCTCCCGCCCTCCACCCCGTGGCCACCCAGGGACCACTTAAAGGAAAAAGATCTAAGTCAGATGTGTAAATATCTTCCATCGGGATTTTCTGAGATGGAAAACGGACCATCGCCAGTAGACGAGTCTCTGTAAACTGGTGACCAGTAAATCTGCGTCTGACCTTCGGGGGGAACTGCGAGAGCTCCCAGGAAGGTCTCGTCTCACCCAGCTCCTGCCTCAGTGCTGCAGGTAGGTCGGTAGGTTTCAGAGGTCAAAGGTCACCGCAGCCGCGAACGCGACACCTCGCGACGCCTCTTGGCTCTCATCGAGTTTGGCCCGTTTGGAGTCAGAGATGAATTTTTAAACGGCCAGCGCGGCGCTCCTGCGCAGGTCCGCCCGGACTCTGGGACGCACGCAGAATGTGCCAACCTTCCGGTGGGTCGCTCGGGGATGTAGCCTGGAATGACGGCTGGATTTGGACTGTATGAGTTTATATCCCGGCCCGACTTGCTTCGCTTCACTTGCGCTATTCCAAACATCCAGCGCCCCCCCCCCCACCCCGTCTCCCCGAATTCCAGCAGAAATGCACAAACCGAAGGCGGCTTCATCCCCTCCTGCTGGATGAGCTCCAAGCTCGGGATCGGCTGTTCCTACTCGTTTTTTCCCGGAGGGGGGGGGGGGGGGGCTGAGGACCTGCGGCGTGGCGACCCCGTCATCACCTGAACGGGGCGCAGCGCACCTCCGCGGCTCCGCCTCAGGGAACGGGCCAGAGCGGGAGGCGAGGAGCGCACAGCCGCCGCTGATTGCGCGAGCGCATGAGTGATGCGAGCGTTTTCCGAGGCCCCCGCCGATGCTCTCCCCCCAGATCCGTCATTATTAGCGTTCCGCAGAGAGAGACGTGGGCTTGAAAGCAGGTACGGGAGGTTGATGGCCAGCGCCGTTCACTTGCTTGAGTTCAAAGCGGGTAATGAGTCACTCGGGTGAAAGAAGAGAAGCGGGTGACAGGAAGTAAAGCAAAGCGCTGGAACTGGATCTCGTCAGGAGGAGGCCCGCGTGAAACAGGAACGCACGCTGGAATGTTAGCAGAGGGTCCACACATCCGATCAAACTGGTGATTTTGGGGGGGGCTCAGGCATACAGAGAGATTTCAGGGCAAAACAGCAGACAACCATCTAGAGACTCGGCTCATTAACTCCAGACCAGCGACCTGTGAGAGCTCCTCTGTTCACATCAAGAGAGTTTAAAAAAAAATAGTTGTATAAAGCTCCAAATCAATAATGTTCATCAGGTTATTAGTTGAACCAGACTGTCAAACATGGTTTGGACTGGATGAACACGTGTGTGTGTGGTCCCTCACTAATCGGTGTTAGCATTAAATGTTCTGGTACACTGGTCAAAGTATGGGACATAATTATCGCTCTGTTTTGCTATTTTGGAGGAAAATATTATTCTTTCTAAATGTTTTTCCATTGTGTCTTTTATTGTTTGTGCAATTTTGGGCTGCTGTTATTCAACAGTTCTGTTCTCGGGACGTGAAGCTGGTTCAGCCACTCATTAATGCATCTTTTTAAACGGAATATGTTGTATTTGAGCCTGTAGATCAGGTGACCTGTGACCTGTGACCTGGGTCACGTGACTATAAACCGACCCGTCCTTCTCTTGGCTTCGTGTCATGAAGATCTTGTGGTTTCATCAGAGGAACACCCCTGGAAGGATTTCATGAGGGGTCTTCTTTATCTGACCCTGCTGGTTTGCCGTTACCGCTCCGTTCATGTCAGGAATTGCTCTTATATTCGTTTAGAGGTCAGCTTCTGCTGTTGTCTCTGTGAGGACCCAGTCTGGTGCCCGATGACATCATCAGGGCAGGGCGGCAGCACCTGTACCTCGGAAATATTGGCTCGGTTCATTCCGTCTGACTTCCTCTTATGACCGTGGCGTGCTGCCATTTGCCGGTGCGGCGCTCCTGAGCCCCGCCGACCGCTCGCCGCCTCACCGCGGCTCAGACGGCCTGGGGTCACAGCAGAACCTGCCGCTGGCCTTTTGCTTGAACTAAAAAGCTGCTAAGAGCTGGGATCAATGGGGCGGGGGAATCAGCCGGGATCATCTGTGTTTACACGACTCAGTGGGATTACCTCACTGTTACTGGAACGTGCTCACAGAGACGACTGGCCATTAGAACAGTGCGACTAAACACCGTCACACTGTTTACTCAAAAGGTGCTGCGGGCCCAGCCTCCGCTCTGTGTGCCAGAGACAATTAGGCCCCTAAACAAGCTGTAATCCACCGCCGGGTATGAGCTAATCAACATAGCCGGGCCCCTTAAGAACAATGAGCCGCGGGATTATTATAATAGGAAAATAATAGAAGTTTAATCAACTTAAGACTGAGCACGTGCCGCGGCTATTTCGGATCGATGCGGAACCTTTGTGGCTGATACTGAACTCAAATGTCAGATCAGAAAAACCGTTTGAAACGCCCCGAACGTCCTTCCTGCACGTCTCATGGTCAAGGTAGAGCTGCAGAGCACGGTTACATAAAATGAGTTTATTTGCGCAGTTGTGGAGTAAAATTCTCGTTGTGCATGAAATGGAATGATGCTTGACTTGTGTGTTTGTGTACATTTGTACACTTGTTCCGTCACACTTGAGTCACAGCTCAGTATGATAATGGAAGAATACCAAAATGCTTATGCTATGCTAATGTGGGATGTTCTGACTGTTGGCAGAAGGTCCTGTCATGACCCCAAGACACGCTGATAATACCTCTGAGACCTAAAACGGGATCGCTGCGGATCTATTCAGATGTCTCTCAACAAAAACCTGAACACACGGCCGTTGGGGCAATGCGAGACATCTTAAAGGGGATCAAAAGCAGAAGAAAGTTGAAGTCTTGTGCTTTTTTGTTGCTGCCATCGGCACTCATTTCTGCCCCCTCTGAGCAGCACTCACTAAGAGGCACGACTGCAAGTCTTCAGGCATGTCGGCGTATCAGGTGATAAGGTGGACTAAAGCCTATAAATATAGCTGCCACAGCGCTGCTCTGAGCCAGTGTTAAACCTGCAGCACCACCTGATGATGCCTGCTCTTTAAACCTCTCATTATTTCCTCTAAACTGTCGGCGTGCGATAGCAAGAGCCGGATTAGGAGTCCATTCCTGACGCCTTTGAATTCAAGCGATGTCTCCCTGTGCGTAAAATGCCGCGCTCAGTGCGTCGTAGCGCGGAGGATTCCCTGGGAAATGTGCGGTGTCAGACGCGCTGCCTTCACGCCCCGCTGCTGTGGATCGCTGCTGAGCAGGAGTGGCATCTCGGCGACAAAATCTGGATGAAAGAGCTTCCTTCAGAGCTCAGACATGCACCGGGTAGTGAGATCATTGGCGTTATAAATACCCCCGTGCCAGAAGGACCACCACAGCTACTGCAGCCGGGGTAATGCGCTGGAGCGCCGCACGAATGTGTAAGCGCACACGCTTTCTGGTGCGCAGACCTCGGGATCCAAAATCATGCTAGAAGTGGATTAGCCGGCGTCTTCTTTTTGGGAAGAATGAACCTTCCTTTTTACCTTCTGACCGTTGTTCACTTGGTTTACGCCGCCGCGGGAGCGCACCGCGTCTCTTTGGAACGCCAACTTCTGGAGGAGGGGGTCCGCTCGGGACGCAGGACGTGCAGGCTCTACTGCAGGGTTGGCATCGGCTTCCACCTCCAGATTCACCCCGACGGCAGAGTGAACGGCAGCCATGAGCCCAACCAGCTGAGTAAGTCATGCACAGTGCAACAGCTTCACCTTCAAAATACCGACGTTTGACGCGCAAAAGCGGCGCGATCGCGCACATGGGTCTGAGCACCAGAGGAGCGATTCCGCTTGCTTTTGTGTGCATTTGAACGGTCTTCCCGGTAATAACGATTTAGACTGGAGGAATATGAGCCTGACCCTGAAATATCCGGGCAGCCCTGCGGTCGACGAGCCTCGTTTGTGATGTCGGCAGGTAGACTATTTGTGGAAGTAACAGGTGCAGCGGGGAGACACAGGATGTGCCGGGCTGTCATCACAACCACGGGCCCGCGAACACGGCAGAAAATACACAACTTTAAAATTAGGCTGCTGCCAGAGCTTCAGCGAAACACTTCAGCAAAGACAAAATGGACACTGCAGGATGTTTTGATGTGAGACACTAACGAGTTCAGGCGATGGGGTGATGACGTCACAGCAAATGAGATTTGTTTGAATTCAAAAACAAACCAAAAAAAACCAAAACGTGTCCACCTGCCTCTCGCGGCTCAAAGTGCACTCGTGCCTCCACGGCGCCCTTCAGAAGAGTCGGCAGGTTACAGGGATTCAACGTGACAGTGTGACGCTGAGGCCGACCAGCCTCGGGCCGGACACCTCTCGTGTGTACCTGCAGTTTTCAGACTTCAGAGGGAACAGCTTTACTTTTGCTGCCCCCCCCCACGGTGGGCACGGTGACGTAACCACGGCACGCCACGCGTGTTTTCGGTCCCTGCGCGTTAAGACTAGAGCTGAATGTGCGCTGTCCCCCACCTGTCCCCCACCTGTCCCTCATGGCAGAATGCTGTTTGTCCACCCAGGTATCCTGGAGCTCTTTGCGGTTTCTCAGGGGGTCATCGGCATCAAAGGCGTCTACAGTAACAGGTTCCTGGCCATGAACAAAAGAGGACGGCTGCACGCCACCGTGAGTACCCCCGCACCCTTCGCACACCCTTTGTGACCTCAGAACCCACTCAGACTTAAACGGCGTGATTGGAGGTCGAGGAGGTCGAGCCCGACTCTACAGGTTCTGCCCCGTGTGGACGACATCTCATGCTCTGATTGCTTTGTTTACTATTTTTTAGCTAAAGACGAAAGGCTGCGTTGTCCTGCTGAAAGTTTAATACGGCTTCTCCGAAATCAGGGTCAAGGCTCTCGCCTGCCTCGGAGCAGACTTTTCCTCAGTGCAGCCCAGCGTCCCGGCCTCAGGAAGCGGGAGCGTGTCTCCATCCCAACCTCGCCCGGCGCATCTAAGCGCGTTTTCTTTATTCATTTGTTCAGCCTCGCGTCTGCGCCGCGCGACAGAAAAAAATCCCCCCAAATCTGACATCGGCACACAGCTGGAATCTGCACGGACACTTCTGAAGAGTTTCAAATCCCCCCCAAACACGCAGCAAACCCAAATCTGCCCACCACAGCTTGGTAAGCCGTCCAGCCGGCCCGCGCCGGCGGGCACTGGCGAGTCGTCCACGGGGCGCCTTTGGCTGAAGTTGAGATGGTTGGCCGCTCCCAATAGCACGCGCTAATGGGAAGAGCAGATTACGTCCTGTCTGGGACAGCTGATAATGTAGAGAACAGTCGGCCACGAGCGATCAGACTTGGGTAAATGAGCTGCTGGAGAGTCTGAGAGGGCTCGTGCCCCCTCGGCTCCCCAGATCTGAAAAGCTGTCAGGCAGGGACGTGAACCCTGAGTCACTGACACCACCGGCCTCTCCTCCGGGAGACAAACTGCACCTATTAAAGAATCTGAATGACAAATTTTCCCTGTGTCATAAAAAAAAAAAAAAAAAAAAAAAAAGACAGAAAACCAGAACAGTGCAGTGATGCCTGTGAGGCATAAACCAGGCGCGGGCTCTGGTTTAATGGGATTTTCATGTGGGAATTCCTCTGTTTGTGCTTCAAGACTGCTGTAACGTCCCAAAGAGAAGTGAGTCTGCAGCCTATCAGACATCAGGTGTCTGTCCACCTCCAGCAGGACGGACAAAACTCTGTTTTACGCGTCGTCAACCAGACGGGAGCGAACGCGTTTCCAGATCTCGGCTCAGACGAGAAGGTCCTCTTCTCGCTGGGAGCGTCAGCGGCTTTCGCTCCACGAGAAGAAGCTGGCTGAGAAACAACATTGTGATCTTAGGCGACGAGGAAACCCAGAACTCTGCTCTCGCTCAGCGATGACGTTCACCAGCGGCGGCGCTGAGCGAGAGCAGGCGGCAATCAGGCAAAAACATGAGCGCGTCTCCAAAAGCACCTGCGGTCGGAGGAACGGAGGAGCGACGCGCAAGCGTTTCTAAATGTAGGTGAGAACCTGCTGGCCGCGAGCAGAAAGCTGAATAATTACCGCGTTATATAATATAGCGGCTGAATCAGGGTGTGATCTCAGGCTGATCCCGCTGGAACATCGTGCTCGGCGAGTGATCCGGAGCTTTTGCTGCTCGATTAGCTGTAAACTTCGGTTGTGTAAGGACGTATCCAGGCCTGTGCGTCACAGCCTGCTCATCTGGGTACGCTGCATCCGCGCTCGGGGAAGCTACGAGAAGGTCCAGTTTAGTGTCTGTTGAACCGCTCATAACAGGTGAGGGACGTGATCAGCAGTCGTGTGCACGAGGCGCTCGGCAGGACGGCACGTCCGTAAGGTCAAAAGGTCACGTGCGTCTATGGAACAGCTATAGAGATACTGAAATGATTAACAGGGTGATTAACCGTGTGTCCACGGTTCTGGCACCCATGTTGTGTGTTAATGCGGTGCGAGCTCTGCCAGCTCCGATTGGGGGGGGGGTCGACCCACTTCAGGAGGTCAGTTTGGACCTTTCTGTGTGGAGCGCACGCGAGACAACGGTCGGACGCCAGTCGGCTTATTCTGAAACCCTTACACAACATACCTGCTTATGTAAACACGCATCAATAATTCAGCGTGTGTGACGGCGGCTCAGGCACAGAGGCGAAGAGGCGAAGATCATCTGCCGACTGACGTCGCTCAGGTGGAGAGAAAGAGAGGCCCGGCACCGCTGGTAACTTTCCACCTCTCCCGTAACCCCCCCCGAGGATCATGGGAAAGGTCCTTTTTAAATGCATGTGAGCCCTGCAGCGGGGCAGCCGCCAGGTTAAACAGCTGTGCAAGCATTATGATTTTAACAATAAGATCTCTGGAATCCGGCTGCAGCAATTAAATCCTATGAAACACAGCAGGGGCCAGCGCTCCTTCCTGGTATGCAGAGCTGGTATGTTTCTGAAATGTGGCGTCCTCTCTGCAACCCACCCGTAGCACCGGGACTCGGGAGGCCTGCGCCGTTTTCCCAATCACGGTTAGGAACAACAGCCAAGAGGAGCGGCCAGTCACTTTGAATAAGTCTGCTCCGTGGCGCTCGGCGGCGGCTGGAGCGCGCGCTCTCCAGTGACTGGCATGTTTACCAAATGTTTTAATGGCATCATTTTCTGCTGCGCTTCACTCAGCAGCAAAGCAGAACAGTTTATTTTATTTCGGAGTGGCACCGGGTCACACAAGGAGGCCCGCGCTGCAGTGAGAAAGCAGCATCTCTGGCTCCAAGGGCAAGTTTCCCACCCAAGGTATTTTTAGGCACCAAATGAGAAACATGCAGTGGATTTCTGCGTCGTCTTAATGAACGGCACCGAGCTGCACTTTCCTCTCTTTTGTCTTTGATTAGCGTCAGAATGAAGGAGTTTAACATATTGTCTGGAGGCAAACTTAAAGAAGCAGGTGTTTTTTTTTTTGTTGTTTTTTTCCAGTCAGCTGCATAAATCCCAAAAAGGGAAATCAAATCCAAGAGGCAGCAGAGAATTCAGAATATGTGACAGAAACCAGGAAAAACACCAGGATGACGCGACGAGACGACCAGGCAATCAGAGGAGGGTGCTCGAGGAGTAAAATAAGCAACGAGGGTGAAAGATCAGCGGGGAAAGTCACGTAGACGACATCAAAAAAACAACACCCAACGGCTCAAATGCTCCTTTGAACTGTTGATAACGTGACTTTAAAAAGGGTGTACTTCTCCCTGGATTGTTACAGATGTGTCTTTTGTGCTGGAGCCCAGAGGTTTGCTTCTGGGAGTTTGTGTGTAAAGCAATAACTTTCTCTTGCTTTTTTGGTTATAAAGACGATTAAGTTAACAGCAGTTAACAAGAGGAGGGGAGGTGTGGGGGGTTCCGGTTACATGATAGCATGCAATCCCAGTTCCACATGTTCCCCAGCTGAGCCGCGGTCTCACGGGACGACCGGGGAACATGTGAGCCCAGTTACGCATCTATCCAAATCAAAAGACGAGATGACCGATGTTTCTCATTCTCTGGCTGTTTTCAGGAGTGGTTCACAGACGACTGTAAGTTTAGGGAGCGCTTCCAGGAGAACAGCTACAACACCTACGCCTCGGTCATCCACAGGAACCAGCGGACCGGTCGCGAGTGGTACGTGGCCCTCAACAAGAGAGGGAAAGCCAAAATGGGCTCCAGTCCACGGGTCAAATCTCAGCACGTCTCCACTCACTTCCTGCCCAGGATCGGCCTGAACGACAGGAGCGAGCGAGGCTTCACCATCGCAGACCGCAGCAAAGAGAGACGCAAAGCCTCGCCGCCGCTGCCGCCGCCTCCCAGGCCTGCGGCGGGGAGGGCAAACATCCACGCAGGACCTGCACCCAAGCAGGTCAAGTACTGGCCCAAGTACCGCTTCGGATAGTCAGGTGGCTCCGCGTGGCTTCTATGGACTACGGATACAGACGCTGGACAAACCACTGATTATTTATCACTTTCAAACCATTCCAGGTTTATAAGAACTGAAAAAGACTATTTAAAGGGCTGCAGGATAAACTGTCGAGATTTTTTCTATCATGCTTGTCTTTTTTTATTCTCTCTCGTGTTTTAACTAATATTCAAATGTTTATGTAGCTTCAGCAGAGCCCCAGCATGAAATAAGTTGTCAAGTTGACTTATTTTAGACAAGCAGATGACACAGAATCAAGCAGGGAGCCTGGATATTTGCTTCATACTTTGCAGAAGAAAGAAAAAAATCATCTTTAGGTGCCGTGTTCAAACCTGTGAAACAGCGCATTTAGGTGACAAAGGTTCTTGTTTCCAGCAAAACGTTCACCTTTTTCAAGTCTGGATTTTCCCTCATAAATAGAAGAAAAGCAGCTCAGTTGAGTTCTGTCAATTAAAATCCAAAACAAAAGAAAGGTTCAAAGCATAATTTCAGTTTACACCGTTCTTGTTGTTGGTTTTGACCACCAGAACATACACACAGACGTGGAGACTCCCACCAAACCTCACAAGCAGCTGGAATCACGTCCAAAAACAGTGACAAACCGTCCCCTTTCCCTGCAGTCGGGTTTGTGATCATCACCATCAAGAACACGGACAGGAACTCCCTAGAATCTCTGCCCCCTCCTCCTGGACAGCTGTGAGGGATCAGGGACAAAGGCGATGGTCCCAACTATCATTTCAGTGGCCGGCTGTCTGCTGAAATATCCAGAGTCGTGACCTCCAGGATTCCACGCAGGAGGAGAGCAACGCTGCCACCGCGGGGATAAAGATGCCAAGAAAGAGCCGTCACTTGTTTTGGGGAAGGTTAAAGCTTTCGATGTATCAGGTGGCAAGCGGGACCATTAAGGACCCATCAGATATCAGTGGGATGAAAGCTGGAGCGGGACAGACGTTGTTTATCTACCCTCCCATAGACCCTGGGGCAGAAATTGAATTCTGCCCTCAATGCATTTCTTTAAATTACTTGAGCTTGAGTTTCATTTTGGAATCGCCAACCTCCTTTCATCACACCCCCCGTGATAACGTGTGTCAACACATGGGGAAACGTTTCATGTGGTCATTAAAAAACAAACAAACAACACAATTAAAAGCTTGTCGGGGGTTGGGGAAGTCATGTTCTCGTATTGTTCCACCTTATGAGGTGAGGAGAGTCCAACAGACTGTCAGCGCTGCTCAGACTCACCTCGTTGGTGCCTTGTGTTGCAAAGAGCTGAAGTTGTGAAACACCAGCCCCGACCAGTAAGAGGAGATGGTCTCTGAGGGAGTGCAGAGATTGGTGGTCGGTCCCGGAGCTGCCGGTCCTATCAGAGACAAGGAGGGGGAGTAATAAAAGAGTGTTTTTATTAAATTTATGCAGCTTCCCTGATTCACCTGTTCCACTGTCACTTTGGAAACAAAGACATCTCGTTCCTGATACGTGGGCTGCATCATTTTGAGTCCCTCGATTACAGCGGATGGTACAACACCCCCTGCTGTGATCCTCATGTGTAGCCAGTAAGAAAGTTAGAGTAGGGGGGAACAACATTGGCTCTAAAGCCAGATTTATCCAAATATTTACTAATATTAAAGACTCAAGCAGTCTCTCTCTCTCTCTCTCTCTCTCTCACACACACACACACACACACACACATACACAGAGATTATGACAGGCAGGAGTGGCTGTGACATATGCTGTTGTGTCAGCTGTGTTGCATGAGTCCACCTGTTGTTTTGCACTTTAATAATTTTACCTTATGATGACCTTCATTTTCTGTCAGAGAAAGCATGTTGTGAAAGCTTTAAGTACGATCATTCATTAAAAACACTGCAACAGGATCACGTCATCTAAAGAACCCACAGCATCACTGTGCACTCCAGGTGCGGCTGCATTTCCCAGTTGGGTTTGACCCAGTCCTTCACTTTTATTCCATGTAAAGGTGGTTTACAGATGTAAATAAACACCCTGAGGTTCTGCTACTACCACCAATTTAATGCAGGACTGTGGTTACTGGAAGGGTCTAGTAGGAAGTTAATGTATCCGTTCATTAACTGGTTGTGTGGTTCTGCTCTGGACCCGTGTGCTCTAAATTGATGTGTTTGTTTGTTGCTTTGACCATGCAGTACAACCACATGTACATCCAGCAGACATCCCAAAGAAATATTTTTTGTTACTCGTTTAAAAAATAAATGAATAAAACTGTATGTAAGAAAGAACATTTATTTTCTGTCATTTAACTTTTGAATAGTACGTATGATGACATTCATGCGCACTGCTTTTGAGAAAATTGTGTTTATCTGGTCTGAAGAAGATAAATACAAATCAATTTATATTCCTACCACTAGATATCGCTGCGTCTTACATCTGAACATTGGAGACTTCACTGTAGAGGCACATTTACATTATACAACTGTAAAATGTGGCTTAAATTACACAAACCAAACAACAGAGTAAAGTAATTATATAATAATAATAATAATAATAATAATAATAATAATAATAATAATAATAATAGCTACACAAGAGCAAAAGAGCAAAACAACAGATCTGATGTTTTCTAACAGACATAAGAGAGACTGATGATTGCTAAACTCAGAATATAAACATCAGAAATGTACTATGCATAATTCATCCTGGTGTTAAATAATGAAGAAGGTCTTTATTTCCAGGTAAGAAAGCCCTCAAATGAGACCGAGCTTGCGTGACTGTCTTTATTTTTAGTTGACCCTGGGGAACGGGCCGCTCTTTGCGAAACTCTTTGTGACACGCTTTTGAACTACTCTCTTGTCAGGGGCCTTCTTTTTCAATTCAATGTCCTGAACAGCGCGATATTATTTTCTAAATACATTCAGTTCCGCGTTTATGTGAATTTAATTTAAATTAAAAGTTTACCCCAGCTGTGCGCGACACATGGAAACGCGATGACTTCCGCTTCCGGGAGGAGGTGACCTGGTTGTCATAGAAACGTAAACAGTCGTATTCGCCTCTCTGAAACGCCAACAAAACAGATACTTTTGGGTAACAAAGGTAATACCGATATCAGTCGAGTTCAACTAAAACCAGCACCTGGAGAAATACCAAATAGAAGATCGCGGTGTTGTTGATAAACGCCTTCAGTCTCAAAGAGTGACCACATTAAAGGTAGATCTGATCCTGCTCCTGCTAATCTGAGATGGACAGCACCAGCACGCCCTATTCTATCGCCCACTTTAAGATCTACGAAGATTATCTTGACTCCAAAGTGACTGAAATGGATTTGGGACACCTGAAAGTGAGTTAGTGTACTTTTACCAGCCCGTGTTTTTTCCTCAAGTGCTTTAAATTGTAATTATTAACGTTACGGTTTCACTGACCTCTGTTATCCATATTAGATGCGCATTTTGAAGTTTTGTTCAATTCTAGTATTTAAAAAGCAGTTTTATTATTGCAGTGACCGTATTTGGACGCCAGGTGTCAGTCAAACACTGGTTTCAACAAAAGGGCCATTTCGTGGAGTTTCTGGGATTTAAAAATACGTTTCACCCGTTTGATATATATTTGATAATTCTTTCCCCCCAAATTTACATGTTTCACATCTTAATTAATAGTAAATACTATTCCATTTGTTATCTCCCCCTAGTAAATTAGTGGTAAAAGTATAACTGGTAGAACAGGACTGAGATTGACTCTTGACATGCGCCTGTCGTAATGACGTCCAGCAGATGGCACAGAAGTTGACGAAACGCTGCTGCATTTGCCATTTATTCTGTTTGAACACCTGTGTCCACACATAAGAGAGGAAGGCTCATATCTGCCCTGATAATCAGCCGCTCAATCCCAATCAAGCTCAGCCCCCTCAGTGTTGTCACACCACACACTCACAGGCGCCCGGTCCCGCCACGCCGCTGATAAAGATGCTCTGATCGGTTAGAAATTAAAACACCCCCCCCGCCCCCAATGACATTGTTTAGTTTGTGTGACTCCTTCAGGTGTGCGGAAGGGTGAGGGAGGTTTTAATGCTTTTACTCGAGCCGATGGGGGGATCACAGTCTTGATGGTGTGGATTTATTCAGGGAACCTTGAGAATGAAGACAATGGTATTTCAGGGCAGTTTTAGGACTGGCAAATGTCTGAGATGTATTTTTGGTGAGCCACATCAAAGTCGGAGGAAAATATAACTTCTGCTCGCAGGCGAGGATGCGGGCTGCTAAGATCCTGGGTAGGAGGACGTGTGGCTCCGCCTGGCTTTGATCTGACACCATGGGATCTGACAGATTCAGGAGATGATTTCAAGGCTCGAATTTAACGGTGGTGGTTCTTCAAACGGGGACTCAAGTAGCTAAGAATCCCTGCAGAGGCACTGACACATGTAAACCGAAGCAGCCACATTGGGAAAGTGAGCGTGCCTGCGTGTGGGCATGGAATCCCACAACACTGCAACATTATCTGGAAACAGCGGGCCATAAAGTAATGTTTGCCATGCAAGACCAAAAGCTGCTCTTCTGCTGTGTTCAGCCCTGCCTTCCCTGCAGGCTTTGTCCCCTCTCCCTGACCAAATCCTCTCCCATTCCTCTGTCTTGTAGAGCAGGGAGTTGGCCCGTAATCTGGTGGAGCTCGGCCTCAAAGGCCCAGTCCTGAACAGGGAGGAATTTGCGGAGAAAAAAGCAGCTGCACTGGCGGCGGCTGAGAGGATGAACGAAGGCTTCAGCAAGAACCATCCAGCGTGAGTTAAATCAGCGCCGATTCCCCGTGCTCAGCACATTGCGCTGTTTACCTTAGCCGGGATTCAAGGTGCTGTTATAACGTGAATAACCATCTCTACAAGCTCCCGATGTACACGACACTTCATCCCAGATGTGCGCGTTCTCATCATGCACCGGTGATGTCATCTGTCGACAAGTCTGGACAACAGTGTCAGGTGTCACAGCCTCGGTATCTAGTTTCCAAACATCCACCCACCTGACTCATTTGACTCATCTGTCAATCATGACATCTGCCCCTCTTCTACACATGATTTATACATGATCATTCATTTGATATTATCTTTAGGGGAATTTTTTTTGCCTCACTAATACTACAACCGTCCATTAGAGGGCAGTAAGGATGTTTCAGCGTTCATCACGAGGAGCTCTCCTGGTGTTTTGTTTGGAAAAGAGTGTTCAGATTTCTACCTGGTGCTCATGAATGTTGGTGAGTGTCTGCAACAATCCAGGGATGATTTGAAGACTTCCACCCTTTGATCTGCATTCTGGATGCAGATGTTAAACTCTGGAGCTTGTATTTCAAGCACTTCCAGACATATTTTAACTCAGGACAAATGCTGGTGTCTTTTTGAATTAGTGATTAGTCTATTAAAAGCTCTTTCGGTCCAAGAAAACGTTGAAAAAAATGTTTAGAAAATGTATCTATTAAAACGCAAATAGTGCTGCCCTCTACTGGCACCACAAATATGTTGGTCTCCCGTAGACATGAACAAGTACTGTACATGCATGTTGAGGGGTTGTTTTGATATTTTTAAATGAAGGATGACTCGAACCCTGAAAAGCTGCGTTTTAAATTTCCTGCGAAACTCTGTGAGTTCTGAACAATGAACCAGCGGAGGGTGAACTTGGGTTCTTGACAACACTAGTATCTGAAGGAAAATATAAAATGGACTTTTGGCCCAAAATCTCCTCTTCTGATCAAAGCGTGACAGCTCATAAAGTCCGCAAGCCTTCAAAGCTGAGCGCTGCGGTAGCACTATGAGTACTTTGCGTAATCCTTTATTTGTTTTTTTGCATTTCACAAAACCCTGGCTAATTTATGAAGTCAACTTCTTATGTAAACAGGGGTTCTGTTTGAACACGTGCTGCTCATCAGTCTAATTTCAGTTAGAACGAGTGCAGATAAAGAAACAGTTCTGCTGAACGTCTCCTCCTGGAAGTGACCACACATACAGATATTATTGTTCTCCTTCTTGATAAAACCTTGTGGTTGTGTTACATGTTGTGCTTTGATGATGAGCCAGAACAGACTTTAAATAGGGTCATTTAACAAACACCCAGGAACACACACCCACACACACACACACACACACACACACACACACACACACACACACACACACACACACACACACTCATGGTATCGGATCCAAACGTTTACGAGCTAGGTGCTAAATTGAATGAGATCCTCAGATGCATTTCCAGGCGTGCAGATGTCTCGCTGTTGTCCCCCCAGCTCCTCCTTTCAGCCTGTGAACAGCAGCGACACTGGTGAAATGGGAGCCTCCACACCTGCACTTTCTGGGAGATTTGGCTACAGAGCCTTTCATCCTGCCCCAACAGGATCCAGGGAATTGCGCAGGAACACTGGGATGTTCAAGGCATGCTAGTCTGTTCTATCTCCAAGAGCAACATCCACAGAGAGGCATCTTCAAAGGCTGCCATCCTCAAATTTGTTTGTGGGGAATCAGAAACGTCACATTTCTGTGTATTTGAGGCTTATTGTACAAGATTTACAACACTTGCACTGGATTCCAGTAGATGTCATTAAACTGAAACACCTGGAGCTTCAACAAAATACTGGTTCTGTTTTCTTAATTTGATATTAAAAAAGACTTTCAAACCAAAGCAATGTTTGAGAAGACACAGGACTTTTGTGATTCTCATTCAGTTCAGATTTAAGAGTCACTGAATGCATCAAGGACACTTGACTTGCTTCAAAGCAAGACAGCAGGCTGCTGTGGTTGATTACAAGACATATTTTCAGTTTTTAAAGTCCTACTTTTTCCCACACTTAGAAATGAGACATCCTGCAGACCTTTTCCATGAAAATAAGCTTGAGCTGCGCTCCCTTTCCTTGTAGCTTAAACACAGATTGCTCTTTCCGCTGCGGTTTTTCTGATTGGACTTCCACCAAACTGACCTCCTGACCTCCCGCTATGGTCACATTGTGAAAACACGAGTGCTGGATGCAAAGTACCACCTGCAAAGTGTCTGAGCATAATCGGAACAGTGTTTTGAAAAACGAGCGCAGGAGCAGGACCTGGCAGCAGCAGCTCCGCCGAAGCAAACTCTGCCCTTTTTCTCCACTTTGCAAAGACATCAGGAGCAAGCGGGGGTTTGCATTTACATTCATTTGCACCTATTCCCAACATCTTTGTCTGGAGCGCACTTCCCAAAAGACCTTTGCACCTGTATATTTATCCCCTGGTGACACTGGCTAGCCATGCTGTTTTGGGAATGCCGTCCCAATAGGCCGTAACCTATGTCTCCCAGGCATGTCTTTTTTCACTGCTCTGTCACTGCTCTGTGTTTTCCCCCTTTCTTTCCTCTTCTTTTCAACCTCCCTGTGCTCTCTTGGAGACCTTTAGTGCCTGCAGGTGTATAAATAGAGCTGTTTTCAATTAAGGGCTAACCTCGCCTATAGCGTGCATCTGATCAATGAATGCCCCTGCACCTGTGGTAATAAAATAGAAAAGGAAAGGAGATAGTGCTGTGAATGCTAATCAGATGTTTGCCTGTTGTTGTTGCGCCGACTCTTTTCTCTTTAAGGACAACACCGCGCTCCTCCGGACCGCTCGCCTGGGAGAGGACTTTACCAGCTCACATCACATAAAGACCCAACAGAACACCTGGTGCACTCATCAGACCCCAGGAAATTCAATCCGGGATTGAAAAGGGAACTTTAAATGAATGGGATGCTCAGGCTGCTGCATGGTTGTTTGTTTAGGGGGAAGCCCGGAAGGTTAAACAACATGACTGCATTCTAATTGCAATCCGCCTTCCAGCTCAGAAATACCTGTTTTCATGTTGTGGTTGTCATTTCTTGCACAGAAAATAATGTTGAAGTTGGGGTTAAAAATAGGTACAAGTGGCAACATTCTCTCTTCAATTGCCCAAAATGTAAGAACTTGACCCTATATTGACAACAGGAATGGAATATTTTGCTTTATAATTGAGTTCATAGATATTCTGCATCACTTTTAAAGTCTCTTTCTCTTTTTTTTTTTATTTTGCCCAAGAATTCTATCTGATATGAAGCTGCAGACAAACAAAAGGAGCATGGGAGCACCGCTGTGCAGACACGAGGCCTCTGTTTCCTCTCTGGGCTGGGTCTGGCTCCGGCCCAGAAGGCCGTGTCAGCATATGCCCTGACCTCGCGTGCTCACGGCAGCCTCGCTAGGTTTCCATCAGGCTTCCCGTGATCTCCCCACAGTCCAAACCACAGCCACGCTCATTGTCCATTGTGCTGTTTTAAAAGTCCGCCTCAAGAATTCTCTGCTCTGTAGCGCCCCGCTCCAGTTTGAAAAGTGGGCTATCGCTTACTGTGCCAAGTAAAACCAGTGCCACGGACATGCACCATGAATACGTTTCTCTGTGCGGGCCCGGCCCTCGGGTCTGCCATGGATGGAACTGACACGGGAGGCTTCCCGAAGCTCATTCCAGGCTGATTTCTTAGCCAGCCGAACCCCCGCTGCTCCCCTCCGCGGCTGCTGCTCCGGTGAGGGCCCTCAGGCGACAAAGTTTTGCCGTCTCCATTACATGTGCTGTCAAGCCAATTGCCTTCCTCGCCTGTTGTGCTGCTGGAAGGCCGTGCAGCTTTTGCAGCTCGTGCTCATTCGGACGAGATTGAGTTTGCCACCAGGTCCCACACAGACCAGCATGTGCACCAGTGGAGCAGGCCAGTGTAAGAGATAATAAAGAACAGCAGAAGTCATTCCATAGTTTGTGTTAATGGCTTTGCTCATAAAACAGCTTCATCCAGGGCAGTGGAACCTTAGATATGACTGATATTACAGCAGTACCCTGCAGTAGCCCCAACCCAGTTTAACCCCATTTGGTTCGATTGGTTGATGCGACAACGGGAAGCGGTCTATGACGCGTGCGGCCCAGTTTTTCGGGTCGGTGTCTGATCCTGCAGTAAGCTCCCCTTCTTCACTTTGGGGGGGAAAGCCCCGATGCACCGCAACAGCGACACTCCAAAGATGGCTTTCATTTGAATGCACCGCACATCCTGCAGGCTGATTCCAGATCCGTTGTTTGATGGTGTGTGATAGGAACCATCTTGTTGCCCTGATGAAGTGGTTCCTGCCTGTACACTCCTCCCCATCAGGTTGCCAGGCCAGGCTGTCAACGTCTTTGTACTTTCAAGTGCTGTAGATGGAGGATGTATGTCAAGGTCTCCAGTAATTGGTGCCATCCTGTTTTAATTGATTCTGAAGTACAACCATGAAGGGAAGTGGAGGGAGTTCCAGAACATCGCCAAGAGTAACCCAGGAACCAGAAATAGAGTTCTGAGTTTTGTTGGTTGGGACATTTGTGTGTAATCAGTAGAATAACACTTTTAAATGATTTCGTATGTTTTGCTTTGCATTGTGATGTAAAGCTAATAAACTTATTAGGAGGAAAACCACCACAGTTAACACGTGCCAGGCAGATTAGAACTTGTTTTGTTACTGTAGAACTGGGCCTGTTTCCTTTTATAGGCCTTCAAGGCCTCTCCGATCTCAGAATAAATCTGATCATCACCTCGTAATATAGCTTCTTTACGCTCATCAAACAGAGGGGAAAAACCTATGAGAATTCAATAAGTAAAACACTTCACTCACTCTGTTGAGCCGCATTCTGACAAATGTGCAGCCGACCCAGCAGCCACAGGCCGAGGTGGCTGCAAGACAAAGACAAGCCAGGTAGAATATCAGGCGCAGCACATGTGTAACTGATACATTCAGCTCATTGTAATCAGAGGTGACAGAGGATTTCAGGAAAAAACCCTAAATAAAGTAAATTGTCACGCTGTGTGGAATTCCCCTTCACGTCCACCAGCCCAAAATAATATTTTCCATAAGATTAATTTTCCCAAGCATGCCGAGGAAAAATATTCTGGTACAGTATATGTCGTTTCTTAAAGAAATCAATGTATTATCAAAACTTCCTGACTGTTACACTGTCAGAAATCCAAGGATAATGAAACACTGTTAATCTGTCACGAGATTTAAAAAAAAAAGAATAACTTCAAAGCATGGCATCTGCTTCAGATCATGACCTGAAACCATTTGTACAATTACTCAATGTTTAAGCCTACAAATTAAGTTGGAATGTACCAAGTCCTTTTTAATGACATGCCATTAATTATGTGGAATTATTCGCACAACCTGATAGCGATCACATTTGTTTAGCGAGCACGATGAGCTCATACAAAGGATGCTCCGGGCCATACAATGAACTTTATTGAAATTTTTTAACAATTTCATCAGCTCATCCTTTCAGCTTTGCAGACTTGTCTTAAGAGTCTATGAAATATGGGACCTTCCAAATTCTGAGGTGATAATTGTGAATTGGAGAGAGAGCACCAAGTGCCAGTAAGAGGCAGAATGAAGCCAGTGTTTACACAGACAGTTCATATTTTAGTTTCCAATTTCCTGGAAGATAAATGGTATGGAAGAATTACATTCCCCTCTGCACATAAATAAAGTGCAAGCCATCACGTGAAATCGAGATAACAACTTTGGCCACTCGAGTCATCATGTGGGCCAGATTTAAGGGAAATTGGCAATCGTTAAGGAACATGTCTAAAATTTCCAGGGAGAAACATTAATAAGAATCTTGGAGATCTTGGATTGAAAGTAATTAATGCCTGAGACACTCATCGTGCACAGAGCAAGCCTAAACAAGCTGTCGTTCCCATTCTCTCAATAAGAAAAGGTGCAAATGAATCTGACGCATTCATACATGCATCATTTAGTCAATGTGGGTCTTCGCTGAGCATAAATACTTTAAAGCATCAGATTAGGAGGCTCGGTTTCAGGAAGAAGGCCCCTGATGTTGGTATGGCTGAGTACATTTTGCTGTCATGCCATGTTTATACATGTGTAAACACACTGGGAGGAGATTTTCTGTGCAGTCACAGCTGTTCACCCCCCCCTGAGGTGGACAAAGCCTTACATAAAGACTTCTTACACAGTCAAGAGCCTTTGCTGTATACCTCGTCCTGGATTCATATATATCTTAAGGGCCTTCTTGTATGAGCTCGTGATTTCACTTACAAATTGCCAGCATGGTGATAAATGTCTCCTGTGTCAAAGGTCACTGTCACCGTCAGGTATGCCTTTCAGAGTTTGTGTCTCTATGGGAAGTGTATAACACATGTGAAGGCCATGCAGCAGTGCACTGTGGGTAATGTGGGTGGGAGGGTGTACTGTCAGAGGTGAGGAGACAAAGCAGGCCACACACGAGGCTGGTGCTTTCCCTCAACAGGTGATCGCTAAATAGTGCTGAAGTCGCACTCGCCGTCGTTGGTGTGACGTTTGTCGGTTGCGTTCTTACTTCCTGACCTCCGGTCCAGAGTCAGAGACCCGTGTCCCGGCAGCTGGATGGTGACAGCGTTCACATCCCTTCCTCCTCCGCCGCGCTAACTCGAACCCCCACCTGTCTTGACCACGGTCCAAAAACAAGAGACGTGAAATGGACGACAGTCAGCTTAATACCTCACCATTAGTCACTAATAACAGTCATTTGTTTGAAACTCTTGTTATCCCTCTTAAATGAGGCTTGATAAGAAATTTGCTAATTGACAGGAAACTCAAACGTGCAGCGGCCAACGTGTTTTGCCCGAGTCTTATTCGCTCTTCGTGACTGCGCGTGTTGCTTTTGCTACTGGATGGGGTAACCCAGTCACTTGCCTCCTCAACACCTGTGTTTACTTTGGGGCCTCGGCACCCATGACCCAGCAGCGATCCTTCACTCACTCAGAAGATGGAGTGAGCTTCAGGCCTCCAAATATGTGCTGTCTGTGCACTTCTTTGAGACTCTCGGTGTGCAGAAAGAGCCAAATGACTAGTATAATTTGAAAGCCTTTTTCCCAGATTCTTGTAAATTTAAGCATTTAGATCTGTTGTTTTTTGACGGTAGCCCTCACATTATCTTGGGCTTTTTTCAAAAAAATGGAAATTGCATTTGAGGAACCATTAATCTTAGAATATAACTAAACCTGTCTTGTCTTTGGACAACGGAATTGGAACTTTTTGCTCCTGTGCAGTTGAAGAAAGGGACTGCAGCTCAGATTTATAGTTTATTGCAACACTTAAAACGAGTTTTAGTATCAGGAGTGTGTTTGGTATATTTTTAGTCTTCTAAACGATGACCATGATGGTAAGTTCAGTAAGGTTTAACTCTTTATTATCTGGCAAGCGTCAATGCACACAGGAGCATTGACTGCATTGTCAATTAAGGGCTTCTTTTTTTTCCCTTTTCGTTTCTGCATTTAAAAGCAGAGCTGAGGTCACTGCCGAGCTGTTTACTGCCTGTGAGACGTTAACTCTGTGTGCTTCTGACGAATGTTTTGCACACTCAATTCTGGACGCAGGCCAGAGCTCTGTTGCTCGTACCGCAGTGTTAACTGTTCAAATATTCGTGCCAATGTTGTTTCAGGTGCAGATCAGTGTGCGCCAAAACCACGTTTCCATGGAAACTGGCCTACCCATGTGTAGAAGGCTGCCACAGTGTCATGTAGTCATTAAAAACCCGATATGATTAATATCACATTGCATGCTGAGTAAGCAAAGACAGCTGTGACATTTGACATTGTCACTGATTTACTTTCAGATTTCTATCAGAAACACAGGTGACAATTGTATTTACAATATTTTCTATTAGGAGTTATTTGGGGTATTCATGATTTTGGCAAAACATCTAAACAATTTCAATTTCAATATTTCTTTTTCATTATGCTTTTTATGGAAATGTATGTATGTATATATATATATATATATATATATATATATATATATATATATATATATATATATATATATATATATATATAGATATTATGGAAATATATTTCCATAAAGAGCCTCTTTAAGGCTTCATGTGTCTTTTTTCCAGGTTAAAAGAAACATTTCAAACCGTTTGTGTGTTGTCTTTTCCAGGACACTGGCAAGTGCAGGAAAAGAAATCAAAGATAACTTCCTGAGAGCTCTGGCAGTGCGAGAGGAGGCCAACCGCAGTGGGAAAATGACTGTGAGTACATTATTACAGCACTCCAATTGCTACGTAATGGGATTCCCCTCAAATATTTCTGCAATTCCATTAGGATGGGAACAAAATCTATACTGTGTCAAGTTTGCTCAAATTGCCCCCAGTCCCTCCCTAAATTCCATAAGCGGTAGCTTGAAAAAAACTTATTTTTACCAACTAGCTTGTCCTACATTTCCTCAGCAGGCTTATGTTGGACACTACATGCCTACATGCCTGGTAAAACGGCACAAAATCCACTTGTGGCTGACTTGGTACTTTGGAACGCACAGGAAACGTTTAAATGTACATAATTTAATCCAGACATTTTCTGAGATATGACAGTTTGTATGCGTCACTCGGTGACTCCAGTTTTACTACAGTTTTAACAGAGTACAGAGTCAACACCTGTTGACGGAAAAGTATTTGATTGAAGTTTAGATTGCAGCAAAATGGTGTTGACATCGGAAACAGCAAATGAAACATCAATTTTTATGTCAGAGTGGGATATTTCTCCTGATGATACACGTGTTTGGGCTGAAGCCTTTAGATAACCAGCTGGATATATGAATGATGAGCACTCTCTACCCATCTTTCTGGAAAACATCTGCTAATGCTCAGTGTTTAGGATGTCTTTGGAAGTAGAAACTGGTCCTGTAACCTTTTTTTTTTTTTTAACTGCAACTGGGCAGCACAATTTAAGCACCAAAAGTCCATCAGAAATTCTGCTTGTGATTTACATGCACAGAATTTCCAGCTGCAGTTGATGAGTGGGGGAGAGTCTGGTGGGTTTCATCAGACCATGACCTCCAACACACACTCCAAGCCGTTTGCAATAGAGTGTGAAGCAGCTGGAATGAAAGTCCACACCTGACGGGCTTTGCCAAAAAGTGGTCGGGGGAAAAAAAGCCTCCTTTGATTTGGAAGCGAGTTGCTGCCTCAGGTTAACAACTTGGGTTTTGGGGCTTGTGCCTACCTAAGAGGAGCAACAGATCTGACAGATTATAGAGGCTTATCATGTTCCACAGGCATCTAAACATCTCTATTTTAGACCACTACAAAGGTACAGGTGGAGAGATTCTTTAAAATGATCCCTTTATTTTGGGTCTGGGACAGTGATTATTTTCTTAATATAATGAAGAGGTGTGAGAAACACCAGCAACAGCTTTCTAACCACTTCTGTTAGCCCTGCAATTACGTGATTGTGATGCAGGAACCTTAATTAGTTGTAGATGCGCCAGCAAGCCTGGTGAACATGACCTCAACCACGCCATTATATTTGAGCTGTTGTACTTAACACATGTAGTCGCGTCGACGGAGTTCAAATAAATCACATATGCAATGCTGGAGTGCACAAAAGCAGCAGTGACCTCCATTAACCTCCCCCTGCTGGTTTTACAATTATGAGATCACATGAAATGCATGATGGGAGAACTATAGTAGCACCAGAAGTTCCCCCACTGGATATTCACCGTGTAAATAGCACCGTGTAAAAGTGTCTTTCCTTCAGCTATTTGAGAACTATTTTACAGCTTTTATTTCCCTTTTAACGGAACCCTCAGTGAAAATGTAAGGAGTTTAAAAATATCACTTCCTGTATACAGAAACAAGAGATCACATCACGCTGTGTAACACCAACACTGTTACGCTGGTACATTTCCCACCTCTTCTTTTTTTAATCTCTGGAGAGTATCCTACACTGAAAATCAGATTGGGGAGATGTTTATTTTCCTTCGAGCCCCCTTCTCTAATTGAACCCACATTTATCCGCTTAATTCCTCTGGTCTTTGAAACTGTTTAAGTAACAAGTAATCTATATACAGTTTGACAAGACTTGACCTCTTCAGTTTACTTACATTACTCAGATGTATTCCAGACAACATTTGCACATGTGCAGGTAATAAAACATGTTGTATCCTGTTTCATTGATAGGCTGAATTTATTGTGTTCTGTATTGAGAGCGATGTTGGTTGGATTTCCCCTTAATGTAGCAAAGATAATGTGTTTTACAGTTTAGAATTGTCTGTTTTGGCATGTGAAAATGTGATTTGTTGTTTGAAAATAGAAAGATCACTGCTACATTTTGATCTAGATTTGGATGGTTAATCGAGAAGTAATAAGACAGATTTTCAGACCATTAAATGCATTTCAGATGAGCTGGAAACAGAAATGTAGGGATTAACGAGCTCAAGGCATTGGTAGGCACCTGAAATAGTACTTTAATTTAGTTTTACTGCTAACAGTTCTGAAGTTTTAGGGGAAAAATGTCCAAAAATCCACATTTATATTTGGAAAGAGTGAATAATAAGACCACCCAACATTGTAATCTTTCATTCTGTTAAGTGTGGATTTTCTTCTTAAACTTTACACTCCTCAAACCCGAGGATCAGTTCCACTAACACATTCCATTTCTAATATCTGCACATTCTTACTGCGCGCTAATGCGAAGCAGTTGTCCTGCACTCATTCTCAGCAGTGCAGCAGTCAAACATACCCTGTATCCTTCAACAGTTTAATCAAACACAAACTGTTTTGACATTACTCTCAGCCCATCTTTACTGACAATGCCTCAAGTATCGCCTTCCTAATTTTTCATGAGGTGTCATTGTTCTGAAGGAGAAATCACCCACGTCAAGCACACAATGAATAGGGAAAAGAAAAACGTAAAGCTGCGCTATTAGCTCCCTTTTGAATGCTCGACATTTCCATTGTCATCTTCAGTCTCATCCATCACAGAGGTCACACACTTGTCCTCCTTTCATGTCAGGCTCAGCCTTTCAAGTCAGGCTGAAATTACAGCTGTCAGTTAGTACACTCT